>JAJNNQ010000129.1:31827500-33027500 GCA_027886175.1 Phylloscopus collybita
TGGAAGCAGCAGCTGATCCGAGCCTGGCTCGAGAGAAGCCGCTGGATTCCGGTGTTTTTGTGGAGTTACACTCCTGGCTTTATCAGGGTCTGAACAACCTTTTTGTGGTTTTGCTGCGCTCACAGAACGCGCCGAGTCCTGACTTTCTCCACAAGGCCGGAGAATACAAGCACGGCTGTTATTTTATCTTCAGATCAGCAAGTGGGTATCAGAGGCAGGGAAGAAAGTGCATTCTTGTGGGTTGCGAGACTGAGATATTCCCAGATAAACTCTTCTGTGATCTCATTCATAATCCACGCGATCACGGCTATTTTATTTGGCGTACATGTGTCGAGAGGAGGCGTTTGCTGCGATGGGATGTTTAGGATCCAAATACGATTTAAAAACCTTTTTTTTTTTTTTTTTTTTTTTCTTTCCTGAGAGTTATCTCCTGTGCCACCCTCCTCGTCCCGGTACGCACGGGACTTTTTGTTGCTGTTTTTGTAGCGGTCTGCAAGCTCCCACCTTACCTGCTGCCAAATGTCTGCTCAGAGTCAAGGAAAAGGGAGGAAAGGGGAAGATGTGATTTGGAAGAGTAAAGGCTGTTCAAATAAACCACGAAAAGGTATTTTCATTAGAATAACGTTGTTTTATTTAAATTCCCTTGGAATGCGAAATAATAGGAAGCCAGCGCTGACTAAAATCTGCAAGGGAACAGAGAGGAAAAGAAAAAGAAAGAAAAAGAAACAAAGATGAAAAAATGTGCCCGAGAGATAGGGAGAAAGGGAGAAAAAAGAGAGGGGAAGGAAGGAAGGAAGGAAGGAAGGAAGGAAGGAAGGAAGGAAGGAAGGAAGGAAGGAAGGAAGGAAGGAAGGAAGGAAGGAAGGAAGGAAGGAAGGAAGGAAGGAAGGAAGGAAGGAAGGAATAAGAAGCCAAGGTGCCAGTGTGGGATTGAGTGGAACCATGGCAAGAGACATTGTCAGGTGTCTGGGGAAGGGTCTTGAGTTCAGCACCAGACCGACTTCGAAATTCACGCCAATTTGTCTTTAGGAGAGTCAAGGGCTGTCGGAAATCCGTTTGCTTCCCACCACGGTGGCGAAGTCCTGCGAGGTTGGGGTCTGTGTTTTCTGTAGGTTTTCCCTGGCAAATCAAGAGCCCCGCTCGGCTCAGCCAAGGGTCCTGGCGGGCGGGGAGCGGTGTCACCAGTGCCACCAGTGCCACCAGTGCCCCTCTACCGGGGTCTTTTTCCTCTCCCCTACCCGAGCCCCAGATCCCGGCCTTGGAAAACGAGGAAGGGAGAGCGCGGGCTGCCCGGGGTGGGCAGCCGTGTCCTACGTGGCGGGGACCACCTTCCGCTGCCACCCCGCGCATCGCCATGGAAACCGCTGCAGCTGCACAGCAAAGTTCCCGGAGGCTCAGCCCCGGCTGCCCGGCCAGGGACCGGCCGGGGAACCCCCAGCCCCGCTGCCGCTGTCGGGAGAGGAGCGCAGCCCCCGAATCGACCTTCCCCCGCCTCGTCCGTCGGTGGAGAGGAGCTCGCCTTGGGGGTGACGTCCTGGAAGAGCCACTCCGGTTCCTTTTTCACCCTGACAGGAGGGTCAGAGACAGGCGAGGGGTGGCCTTGAGCAGGGCGGCAGCAAGCTGGGGGACTGACACCGGCCAGCAAGCCTCTCTCGCTCCCCGCGGGAAAGGATGGAGATGCGGGCCGGCAAATACGGGCGCTGAGCTTCTCCCTGTCCTCCTCTACCATCTCTTAAGCTTTGCCCGTCCCAGCCGGAGACTCCCGTGTCGCTCCAGAGTCCCCGTCCCCGCACCCGGCCCCGCGGATGCGCCCAGCGCTGCGGGACCTGCAGCCCCGCCAGGAGCCCCCGCCCGTGGAAAGGGGCTGCTCCTTCTTTTTCGGGTGTGAGGGTAAAACCGAAATCTGCCCTCTCCTCCCCGTAACCTGAATAAAAAATGAGTAAAAGGCAACGTTTACACCAGTTTAATTAAGGAGGGCTCTTGTACCTTGGGGGGGGGATCGCATCATTTCACATGAAATATTCATACAGGAGGTTTCCTGAGCCGCTCCGTTTAATCATCCCCGCTGCCAGCGAAGGGCTCTGTCTTTATACATGTCTGTAATTTGATTTTAATGTCCCCACTCTTCCATTTGCACATGTCCCGAAGGTAAGTTCCAGTGAGGAAACCGGAGCTGAGAAACACTGCCCAGCCCGGGCGGGACCCGCATCCGCGGAGCCTCCGCAGCCTCCCGCGGGCGCGCATCTCCTGGCCGCGCATCTCCTGGGCGCGCATCTCCCGGGCGCGCATCTCCTGGGCGCGCATCTCCCGGGCGCGCATCTCCCGGGCGCGCATCTCCCGGGGGCGCATCTCCCGGGCGCGCATCTCCCGGGCGCGCATCTCCCTCGCTCACCACTCCAGCCGTGCCTGCCGCTTCTCCCTCTCCTCCGCTGGACTGTTTCACATCCAGCTGGGTGAAATGCTGCAATTATAGATCCCTATTTAAAGGGGGAAAGAAAAAAAAAAAACAAAACAAAAAAACAAAACAACCAACCAAAAAAAGAAGAAAAAAAAAAAAAAAAAGGCAGAAAACAAAACACACAGAAGGAAGAGAATGCGGCGTCGGCTAATTTGAACCAGTTCGAGTGGAAGGGCTGTCAGTTCTGTAAGTAAATGATGATGCTGTGTTGATTCAGATGTTTCTGGCCGTAATTGCTGTCTGAGGGGGAAGAGCTGAGCTCGGGCTGGCAGGTTCGGAGCCGGTGCGAGCGGCAGCAGGGCCCGACACCTCCGTGCCCCGCAGCAAGCTGCCTCCGCAGGCTCCTGCTCACCCTGCCGGGATGGGGAAGAAGCTAAAAGGAAGGGGGAAGGACATTTACCCCTGAAATAATGAGCCCCACTTCCCCCTCGACGTACCCAGACAGACTTATCTATCGATCACACTGTTTGTGGGGTGTCACCAGCCGGGCTGGGGGGAGAGAAGCTCATGTTAAATGATGCCATCAGGCTGCAGAGCAACAAGAAGAGAGGAGGTAATGGGCAGTAATTCTCAGAGCCAGTCCTGTTCATCTGTTGCCACCAGCACTCAGTCAGGGGAGGAAAAAAGGAAACCAAAAAAATCTGCAGAATGGAGAAAAAGTCTGACTTACCTCAGACCTGGTCAGCTTGTTAATGTTTCACTTGTAAGGAAAGAAGGGTTTCTGAGTGAGCCCTGTCTGTGTTCAGTCAGACTGTTACTCCATTTGCTGAGTGCAATATATCCTCCATGGTTTAATCTGTTCTCCCTTCTTTTTTGACTTTATTTTTTTTTTCCTTCCCTTTCTTCATTTGGATCCCATGAGGTTTGGCATCAGACTGCTGGAATTATGAACCAGAGGGTGTCTGCAGAGCAGGAGCATCATTCAGCACCTCTGCCTTTGCATTTCCCCTGCAGAAGGCAGCTGGGTGATCGGAAAGTTCGGGATGTACATGCAAACCTTCACCCCCTCCAGAAACTCTGCTCAATAAACCTCCCTCTGTCATTCATAACAGAGCACAGAAAGAGCTGCTTGTGCAGGTGGGAATGTTTGTGTGGAAGGCTTTCTACAACCCCTGCATCCCCAACCAAATCTCCACAGTGGCTGGAGATGTGAAATAGAAACTTAAACAGGCTGAAACCAACTGTCTAAAACCAATTTCTTCACAGCATTCCTTTGTCTCGGAAATAAAAGAAATAGGCCCTTGGGTAGCTTAAAAGAAAACAGATTTTTAACAGGTGACTTGGAATCAGCTGAGTTTTGAAGAGCTCGGGGTAGAAACAGTGACCTCCCTCCACCCAAATTAAAACTGTTTTACAGGAAGTTGAAATCACAGGGGATGTACAACACTGCCTTCACAATGTACATTTTCAGCATTAAGGAGGGGATATAAAGTGTGCTTGAGCTTGTTTTGTTTTATTTCATTTCAGCCTTCCACCCTTCCCTGATATTTTTGTTTATTTTTTAAATGGAAAGGATTATCAGAAGACCTCCCTAAAAACGCTCTTTTGATCTTACTGCAAATATAGGGCTGAAACCAGCAGCCCTTACTCAACACTAAACCATTTCTGAAATGACTGCTGGGTTGCACAGGAGGAGATCCAGGGTATTTTCCATTATTCATAAATATTTCAAGCAGGTAAGTTTAAGACTTTTTGTTTTTGATGAGCTATTCTGTCTCACACACATGAACACAGACAAGAGCCACTTGGATTCAAGTCCAAATCAATGAATAAATTACACAGATGGGTTTCATTGCTTCTATATTTGCTACATGTAACAAATCAGCAAAGATGTTCAGCTCATTAGTGGGGACAGTACTGTGTTGGAGAGGTCAGACACGAGAACGAAAGAAGCTTTCATTTTTTCCTGTGCTGTGACTGATGTCTGGCTGAACAAGTGTGATTTATACCAGACCTCTCCCTTAATAAAACATACTTCTGCAATTCTTGTGAGAGAGCCCAAAACAGTCATACATGACAGAATCAAAAACAACTCCCTCAGAAAGGCTAGATTACATGGTTTGGGGAGTTCCAGCCGTGTACATCTCATGACACTATTTTACTGCTGAAGAATTGTCTTTTTTTCACAAGTGATAACTGCAATCCAGTAGCAGCTAAACCATTCCAGTGGGTATATGTAGCACATTTGGGCTCTGTATTAAAGATCAGTAACTCTGTGTGGTCTAAAATAAAGGCTTTACATTTTATCTCACAAATGAAGGCCAATAAATTGTGAAAGAGCTGGGCACATATTAATAGCCCCTGTTCCACATTGTCATTTCTTAGTTTCCTACGGGGACACAAAATATCTGTCTTTTCCTGCCTAACCACTATCACCCAGACTTATTAATTGAAGATAAGACTGCTACTCTGAATGGAGCCATCAGGTCAAGCACTGGAAACTTTTCCACTTCTGGCTCAGGAGTGAGGTACCATTGAAAGAGAGTGAGTGAGCATTGCTTGGAAAAGAACACAGGAATCTGTGCAAAACCTGCAGCTGCCCTCCTGTGACTGGTGGAAAAAGTCACCTGTTTTGATTTTCCAGTGAACAGGACCTGCAGACTGTGAGAAATGAGGCTGCTTTGTGTCATGACTGGTGTCAGAAGCCTTTATTTTCAGTGCTGGGATGCCGTGCAGGTGACCTTACAGCGAGGGCACAGCAGACATGCCACTGGTGAGTTTGAGGTGCTCAGGGGACAAGTGTGGCCTTTGCATTCTGTATTCCCATGGCTATTCCAGCCTAGACCTCTCTATCTTTGCTCTGCTGACTGATACAAGCTCTGTGATGCAAACAAGGCCCTGCAAATCTCCTGCAGCACTCTCTTGGAGCACTTCCATTGAAGGAGAACTTCTTCCAGAGATGCTGATCCACTGCAGGTTGATGCAGTGAGAGATTTACCCTGTGAAGGTTGGTGTGGCTCCTCCATTCCTCAGTTCATATATCTACATATATCTACACTGAAATATAAATGCAGGAAAGAGGGTTCAGGTGAGGTCCTTGACTTCTTGTTCCTAAAGCCCACCCCTGCCTCAGGAACACATGCTCAGCCATGTGCATTGCTTTTGCAGAACATTCAGCCTGATATTAAACTAATTTCTTCAGCGCATGCAGAGTTCTCATCAGAATCTGAAATTTTGGATCTTTTCCTTGCCTAAATTCTATTCAGCATCATAGCCCTATCTATGTCTCTATCTATGAGACACAGACAACAAGCTGGCAGGCTGGAGCTAAAATGACCTTTCTTCCAATGAGTAACAACTGCGTGTGAAGGGAAACAACTGCATGCGAGGGTTTTCCATGGGAACCTGAGTCACAGCCCACTCAGGAGAACATGAAAATGCTTTGCCAGGTGTGCAGTGTATTTTGATGTGTCTTGTGATACAGACCTGAGTGGCAGCTGAAGCCACCAGGCCCTGGAGCCCTGCTGTGGGTGATGCTCTCAGGGTGATGCTGCTGCTGAGCTGGCCAAACCCCCTGCAGGCAGCCTCAGCCTGGCTAGAGAAATTCGGTTTACGCCAGATGAAAATTCACCTGGCCCCTGGGTATAAAATTTGGGAACTTCATCTTCAGAGTCAGCATATATCTTAGCAAAAAGAGCCCCTTTAGCCTGTGAGAAGACAGGACCAGGCAGACCATGCTCCTGGACCTCTAGCAGAGAGTGCTGCTCCCTCACTCTGCTGAGACAGCTGGGGAGGTGAGTACCTGCTCACAGGTGTTTTCAAGCTACTTTGGCAAAGCAGAAAGACAAATCCTTTTGCCCTGTATAGGCACAGCACCCAACACAGCAGAGCCCTGGTGCCTTACTGGAGTTGTCAGGGACTTCTACAGCAGAAATAACAAGTATATAATGCATCTGCTAGAGAGCTCACAAACCTTTCATGTTATTTATGTACTAATCTGAACAGCGTGGGCCAGATTTTGATCTCGGTTATTCTGGAGTAAATGAGATACGGGTTTGGCCTCACATCCATAAGATCTATAGTCAATCAGTGTTTCTAATGTGCTCATCATGGAAATATCTTGGCATTGTGTGGCTGGCCCACTTCAGTGTGACTAGAATAGCAAAGCATTATATTAAGCAAACAGAACAGTTTGATTTATAGATTTGTGGTAAGAATAGTTCAGTTTTCCAGGGTGTTCAATTTAATTAACATTCTCCAGGGAAAAAACTGCTATTGTTTCCCTAACCACATGCCTTCCAATACAAAATAAACTCTTGCTGGTGTGTATGTGCTGCTTAATTATCCTAAATGGTTCCTTTTGAAAGTTGTCTATTGACCTGCTTCTACACTTCACAAGTGGAGCATATCCTATTCACTCAAGAGCGTGTCTCTACCTGCACTTAGCAAGAAAGAGATACCAGATGCATTTTAACACTGCTAAAATGACAAAACAACCTGCTGCATGCAGCATTCCCCAGAGGTGTGTGTGAATAAGGCTGCAAGGGTCATTTATAAAGGCAAGTAAATTGCAATAATACCTGTAGGCCCTATGTCCAGCCACTGTTTGATGGCTGGGGATGAATCTATGGCAAGGAGCTCTGTTTGGATGCTACTGGAGCAAAAAAGCAGGAGAGCAGGGGACAGTTTATCTGTTTGATCCACTGGGAATCAAATCCTGCTGTTGATGTTCACCTTGAGCTACTCCATGGTTTTGATCTGCTGGTTTTCAGAGGAGTTAGCTACAGGAAAAGCAGATCCTGGGCTCAGGTCATCCCTGGCTGCCAGGGCTGTTTAAATCAAAAATCTTTTGCACCAACACTGTGCCTGACCTGCTGTCCTCATCTTTCAGGCTCTCTCACAATTTTTTCAAGAGTGCCCAGATTCAGAAGAAGATGGTGGAGCAATCCTGACTCCATTTCCCCCCCAACATTTAAGTGGAAACAGAACTGGGCCCAGTGAGTGCTGCAGTGTGGGATGACAGGAGGGTGAGATTTTGTGCAGTTGAGTCAGTAGTGAGAGCTGGCTGTAGCCGGCTCTGACTGAACACAATAAACAATTCCACTTGCAACATGCTGGACTATTTAAGGGCTCAGAGATGCCAGTGGGAGTTTTGCCTGAATAGCAGGCGGATAACAGGTCCTTGCTCTCTCTCTGGTCTCATGAAGTATCACAGCTCCATGTGTGCTGCAGAGGCAGGTACTGGAGTGCTGGAGATAAGAGGGAGTCAGGGACAGGCAGGAGGAGCAGAGGGGCTGTGCCACTGCCTCCCCACTTCTGGAGAGAGCCTCCCTCCAGCTGGTGAGTCCTCATCCATGCTGGAGCTGTCTGGAAGATGCTCTAAGGATGGCCAGGGAAACTACACAGCCAGGCCCTGGAAACTATGGATTAACTCTGCAAAGCAAATGACATGAATGCAATGATTCCCTCTACATTTAGCATCTATTCATCCCTGCCACTGTGTCTCCATTAGCTCTGCTTTCCAATGACTCCTTCTGTCTAAAAAAGGAACCTAAATTTTAGGGAAAGGTTAGAAATAAGTTTTTCTGCTGTGCAATGTGGAAGCAATTTATTGGATAGTCTCAAAAATCCAACTACGTTGCTTTCCTCCTGCAGTACTGCTGATTCAAACGTAAAGCAGCAGGTTAAAATATATTCATCAAATACCAAAAAAATGAAACTTGTCAAAACAAGCAGCAGATCTCTCCCTAATATTATGGTATACAATTTTTATAAACGTGGAGGCAGCTTTTCTTAGAAGTGTATTTTAAACTCATCTAAATTATATTAGGAGTCAAGGCCCAATTTGGTTACAAGCTGTGAGACATCAAGGGTTCCTTTAATGAAGAATTCACGCTGGAAAAATGTATGTCACAAGACATATGACTGGATGCCTCTGTGCTTACTAACCCTTTGCTCCCCATGCACCGATCCACACTGAAATATAAATGCAGGAAAGGGGGTTC
The DNA here is from genome assembly GCA_027886175.1 of Phylloscopus collybita. NCBI lineage: Eukaryota > Metazoa > Chordata > Aves > Passeriformes > Phylloscopidae > Phylloscopus > Phylloscopus collybita. The sequence continues at coordinate 31,835,904 of JAJNNQ010000129.1, forward strand.
AGATGAAGTCCTTGACTCCAAATGGCCATTTGGGTCTCTCCATGAGCACACAGCACTGCAAAACAAAACAGCATCAGCAAAGATGCCTGAGGTTTGATTTGAATTTTGCTCTAGTTGAGTGATACTATTTATACCCTGGGCTAATCAGAACCAGGGCTGTTTCATCATTCTAAATGTCAGGAAAAATATATCATGTGCATCAAGGGAGAAATCTTGGCCCCACTGAAGTCAATGGCAAAAGTCCCATTGATTTCACTGGGGCCAGGATTTCACCCTGAATAAAAACTCATGTTTCATACACAGCTTAAATGGCAATGCGTTTATCTGCGAGTGGTTTTAAAAATCGTTGTGGAGAAAAATACATTACTGAAATGCAATTAGGCATTTATTTCGCCTTTACAGAGCAATCAATGCTCTCATGAGCAGTGTAAAGGAATTTAAGAAGAGGAACTCGAGGCTGATATGCAATTGGGCAATTGTTAGAACACATAATTGAGTGTGATTCAATGTCTCCAAACACAGTTTCCCTAATAAGCTCCTGAGTTTGCGTCTGGATGATCCAAATGTGAATATTTTTTTCCTGCTGGGTGACGTAATAGCTCACCAGGACACCAGTGCAACGGATGTAACATATTTGATTTGATGAGCCTGTTGGACACGAGGAAGAGCATGCAGTTGTCTCTCTGACTTGCTCTCACACTAATGAAACACAGCCCTGTGGCCTCTGAAGTCCTGCTGGGCTTGAGCAGCTGTCTTTGGTACTGTCCCCAGCACAGGAGGTGGACAGAGGGTCACTGTGAGCTTTGAACATCATTAGAAAGGTTTGGTGAAGTCCTCAGCTCTCCAGCCTTGCTTTAAATCAAGAGATTCTTGTCTTTCCTTGCTGGCACGGTAAATGGGCAGAGTGTTAGGATTTGTAAGGTTTTGCGTTTACTGGGACAATTCACAGGAAGGAAAATAATCTTGTTTTCACTGTCTAATTAGTTCACGGTGCATATTTCTTCAGCTGTGTACTTAATACTTTGAAAAGTATCATGGGATGAAGAAAACAGCTTTGCATTTCAGTCAGAAAAGGAGCCAGTGGAAAAAAAAACCCCATACATGAACAACATTCAGTGACTGGAAAACACCACATCCCCACTTAAAAGCGCTTTCAAAAGATACGCTGTACTCAATGAATCTCACTTCTTCTAACCAGAGCCATAAATCTGATGTACAAAATGTTCCCTTATTTTGACTGGATCTATTGGAACTGATTAATTTTTCCCAATTTTCTCTGAAAACCACACTGTGGCACGGCTTCAGCACTAGCTGCCCGTCTCGCACAGACACCATTGGTTCCTGAAATACTTGGGTTTCCTGTGAGTTTAGAGTGGGTCCCTTCCAAGTATTCACTTGGTCTGATCTTGTTTAAATTATTTGAATGAACAAAATTGTAGCCTTTGATGCTATGCTGCGAAAACATTTAATCTATTTTGTTTTCAGCTTTCCTTTGACTGGTACAAGAAACAAAGCCTGGGAAAACAGGCGAATCATGACTTATGGGTGAGTGGATAGTCACATTCGGAGCTAATTTCTTTTCCAAACATTTATACTTACTAAGAAACAGTTTCTCCAAAAGAATAACTCCTGGAAGTGGCCACAGTAGTGGTCAGAGAAGAGGAAAACATGACATTTGATGTAGTCACCTCGATTAAGGTTCTGTCCAATTAGGTTTAACAAGACAGGGGAAATCATCCTAAAATACACTGAGGGGAGGAAAACATTAAGGAACAAAGAAGCCTGTGGTCTCAAAGGACAAGAGAAAAGAATTTCAAACCATCTTGACGAATCAGTACAACCACAGCTTGATGGAGAGACAAAAATGGGATGACTCTGGCTCTGAGGATTGATGCTGAGATTAAAAAAGCAAACAGAAAAATAAATCCTTTCACTTCTAGACCACTGACTTGAATTCATAAACCAGTTAGTCATCATCATCTGATAGTTACTGAACCTGTCCTCTCTGGAACAAACTGGTGGTCTCAACAGGAGCTCTAGGAGGCATATGACAATATTCAAGCCAAAAAACCAATTTCCTGCTTGGCATTACGGCTGGCCATCTCCATAGGAAGGCCAAAGGAGCAAGCAATTAATAGTGGGGGGGAAATCCCAACAATAATTTATTACTATTATTACTATTATTACTCCTAGCACCATTATTACTGTTATTAATTCACAAGAGGAAATTATACAGTTGTCTGAGCATGGCAGTAATTATGCAGTTGAATGGGATTACTGCAAAGCGGGGCTGAGATGAGGGATGCAAGCTGTGGTCGGATTAGGAAAGCATCTGTGGCTGCACTGACTTGGCGAGGGACAGAACCAGGGCTGTCACTGCTTGAGACCCAAAAGCAGCAGCTCTTGTTGCATGATCTGGGTCCTGCTTTTGCAGGCAGGGGCTGCAGCAGCTCCCAGCCTGCCTGGAAATGCACAGTGGTGGGGAGGTGTGCAGTGTGTGCACAGTGTGTGCACAGTGTGTGCACAGTGTGTGCACAGCGGCACAGGCTCACCCATGGGTTGTGTCCTTTCCTCTGGCTGGCCCCCAGCAGTTCAAATCCCTTCTGAGTGAAGATTCCTCCAGAGGAATGCTCACCACCCAGGAAACTGCTGCCAGGCGAAAGCAGGAGTTGCACTGAGGCTGGGCAAACACCTAGCAGTGTGCAGTGTCACAGCACACTGTCCTGGCCCTGGCTGAAAACACAGCATCCCCTAAGAGCTGTATCCCTACGCCTGCCTTGGCTTTCCTGCCTGCTCTGGAAGAGCAGAATGAAACAGGCACAAAGTCCATCATTGCACTCGTGATCACTTCATCAATGTTTGAGAAGAGGATCATCACCCAGTCTCTTCTAAGGGTTAGAACATAACACTTCATCATTGCTATGTTGGCCCTAAGGTGGTAATTTAAGCGAGTTTTGTATTCTGTGCAGATTTATGGTGGCTAAACTAATGTAATAAAACTTCCCAGACCCTTTTCATGTGCATTATTGATAAAAACACTCAGTAAAAGAAATGTGTAAATCCATCTTTGTGAGCTCTAATAGTTGTTGGTGGCATCTGTTTTTCATTTAACAAGATGACTGAAAATGAATGTAACTACAAAAAAACTCAAACAGCCAAATGTATACATATCATTGTGTAAAAACTGCAGTTTCACCACTCGCTGATAATCAGCCCTGATTTATTTGAACAGACTTTGAGGTTCTGACTTCACTTCTCACCCAGGGCTTCAGTTCAGCAGCAGTTTTCCTTAGGCAAGGTCTTCCAGGTCTGACCCAGACATATCTATTTGCAACAAAACCCACTGGAGAGGGGTTTTTGTACATGGTAATAGCAGAGTGAATCATAAGAATTGAAGTTTCCATTCAGTCACAATCTTCTGTGCCTTGGCATACCCTTAGGGCATTTACTAAGTGAGTATGAACATCTTTTGTGCTATCTTATGACAAAATGGCCTGTTTATGGGATGACACCATTTCTGGATATGGAGAAGTTACCTTTTATCACATATCATGTGTAACGATCACATAAGAGATTAAAAAATGGAGATATGTGGAAAGAAGGGAGTGTGCAGTGGGTTATTCAGCACCATGGAAATACAACGTGCAGGAAAAGAGGGGAGTCTCTGGAGACTGTCTGGGTTGTTAGCATTGATAAGGACAACTGGGATGTGATGCTGAAGCTGGGCTGGTGTTTGTGGTTTTTCAGGAAGGGCTTTCAGGGGAGGCTGCATTTCTCATGTACCGGGCAGAGCTTTGTATGTGAATTTGCCACTGGCACACAAATGGGCCAGAACAAGTATCAATTAAATAATCTTTCTCTCTGCATGGTGATGCAATCCTCGCAGGTTGATAAAGAGCAAATCCAGCTGGTTATCTCCTCAGATACAGAGTCTCCCAGAAAAGGAACAGGTGCAGCTCTGATGTACCAGGTACATCAGCTTCTAAACATGGGCAAGGCCAATATGACTGTGAATGATGGGAGACATCAGCAGCTTCTCAGCATAAACTCACCTAAATGCCCAACAGCATGGGCTGAACATTTTACTGGGACAGTGCCTAGGTGTAATTTGCACAAAACTGTGCTGACAGCTCATAGTCATGACCAGTGTGACAACCGTGACACAGCTGCAACCAGGACAAACCTGCTGCCAAATTTATCCTCTCTGGGTGCACCGTGACAAGTGTTCACCCATCTCAAAACACAGCTAGGGATCCTGGGCCAGTGACTGAGACATCCATTTAGGATGTGCCCCTCAGTCACTCTCCAGCTTTCCAGCAGCTTTTCCTAATGATGCTTCTTTCCAGTTCTGCCTAATTTTCAAATTCAAAGCTATACGGCTGAGGAATGTAATAGGGTTAGATCCTTGGGAATTTTGGACCTGCAGTTTTCAACGAGCCTTGGGGGAGTTATCCAGGCTCGGAAGACATCCATCAGGTCTGTATTCCAAAGAAATCCTCCACCATCTGCCTCATTCCACATGCCCTGAAGCCAGTGGGAGTCCTACCAGATAATTCAATAGAAATCAGCCCAGCACTCACCTAAAAACACACCTGTTCCTTACAGCATAAAGTGATAAGCTGCAAAAGGTTTGGTTTTTAATTGGACACTTAATACCAGCTTTGGCAGGTGATTAAACTGTGATTTACTTCCAAGGGAGATAAGAAGTAAATTTCTAAGGAATTCTGGAGCGATGGTTTAACAGCACGGTAATTATACAGAGACTTTTTTTGGAAGAACTGGGCAAGTTAAGGGAGAATCAGACATAAGGAAGTGAGTTATTTTTCTTCCTACACTCAGAAGACACAGGAGATTAGAAAATGACAAACAAAATTGAGCAGTGTTTAAGTAGTTTGAAAATAAGGGATTGTGAGTGGACACAAAAGCTGCCCAAGAAATGTTTAATAAGGAGCCAACAAGGAATGTATTTCCACTCCAACTGAAACAGAAGTGGCCAGTGCTATCAGAACATCGATGTATACAAATCAAACAATGCAGCTTAACTAGCTCCCATGGGTAAAATAAAGAGGCATGAAGTAGGGATTTGTCAGTCATTGAGACCTTTATTAATAACAACTGCAGAGCGTGGGTTCTGGTGCCTGCAAACAGGAAGCAGCAGCACTCAAACAAGAAAGCCAACATCTCACTGCGTGTAAAGGAAGATCATCATTCAGAGGGGAAAAAAAGAAAATTTTTTTGGAGATAAATTAAGCTACATGACTGCAACAGAATGGGATACTAATAAAGTGTTTTTGTATTTTAGATTATAGAAATACAATATTCTTAAGTATTGTATTAGAATTGCCTGACTGGTATTGGGACAAATATGCAATGGATAAAGAGAGCAACTGTTTAGAGTGGGTCAAACAATGAGGTTCATCTCCCACACCCACCTGCCTTCACAGCAAAGTTTTTAATTTCTCCACGGACATATTAAAAAGTTTTTCACCTTTAGGCTTCTGTTTGACAGGGGAAAGTTATTTCAGGCCCTTTGTGGTGATGCTAACCATAGCCCTCTATGCAGAAGGCTCTTTAAGCACTTGGGTTTGCATAACTCTGTGAATGGGAGCAGAATTGTTTATCCTAAGCACCCAGACACAGACTGTACTGCACAGGGTGTACCCAAAAGCGGCCAAATGGGGCTACTATTTTTGGCTAGACTATCTCTACTGAACCTTTCCTTTCCTCTGGTTTGCTTGTGTTGTCACAAATGTGACATGAAAGATCTGCTTTGGGGGACAGTCCTGCCCCTTTAGCACCACTTAACCCTGGGAATGGGAGACAGGGTCTTGTAGAGCCCATCCTCTCAGTGCACCAGGGCTCACAGGCAGTAAAAAAGTCCCATCAGTCTGTGACACCCCTGTACCCCTCCAAGCAATTCCTTTGTCTGTGGTCTGACTGGTTTAATGGTAATTGGATCATGACTACTGTGGGGTTTTTTTGCAATTGTTCTCCATTGCAAACACAGGTGTTTGCTGGGGCTATAAAGTACACAGAGCCCCAGACACAACTCAAAGGGGGTTTTGTACCTGTCTCCTGGTAATTCTAAGTTAACAATTTTTCACCTGAAAAATAAATATTTCCCCTTTGTCCTTTCCTGGGGAATACCGAAGAGAAAAGGACTGCATCCTGTTCTGTGTAACTAGGTCAAAAGCTGTAGTAATTATATAATAATGGCTTGGAAAGGCAGTATTTCAGGACAAGGTGTTTCAAGCCAACAACTTCAGTCATAAGAATGACAATGGTATTTATTGCAGGAAATCCCTTGCAAGAAAAATATCTGCCTATTACAGACAGCAATAAAGTAAAAATTTTGCCTTGAGCGTATTTCTTCCTAAGGCAGAACAGTAAATATCTGAGCTGTAGAAACATTAAAATACCTGTAACTAGTAAGAATTTACAGTTCTACAAAAAACGTTGTCAACAATGTGTGTAGGTGCTTTAGAGAGAAGTAGGCATTTACCAAAGATTTATGGATTATGGTGTTCTGTGACATCATAAAAACGTGGGGAATCTGAGTGCACCACTCTTTGGCTGCTCAGCAAAAGACTCTTCTTAGGCCATTAGGCTGTGCCATACATCATTCCTAAGGTTATTTCCTTGATAGGCCTTGGAAAAGGTGTTGTATACCACAAATAGTCTGTGACCTCAGAAGTCGGGCTGGCAGCACCTTTTACTCCATTAGCAGTTGAAGTTAATACCATTTGTTTTTTTACAAAGAAAGTAATTACCTCGAGGTTTTAAATGCTTTTTTTTCCAGATTGAAGCTGTGACCTCAGCTTTAGGATGATGTTGATGTTTGTGATCAACTTTATTTCTGAGTTTGATGATTCATCATGCATTCATTACATGTGATTTTCTTGTGCAATGGTACAACACTTTAAAAGGAAGTTACAGTTTCACATTTAAAATTGTTTGAAAGGAAAATCAATCACACTCACTGCTGCTTTTGTGCAGTGTTCTTCTACCTTCACTGGCACTTCACTTGGTGAAGTCAAGGATTTTATCTTTAAATTTCATAGCTATGTAACAGACAGTGATATTAAATGGGATACAAGAGGGACACTGGCGTTATGGAGCTCATTTTAGCTGCTTTTATATATTACATTGCCTTGAAAAAAAATTAGAATCTTTAGTCTATGACCAGAAAGGCCAGGAAGAGCAGAGGAAATTTTATAGACAAAGTACAGTAAGGTATTTGGGATCTGTATCCCTGGAGGTGATCTTTCCATTCATAAATTGTTTTGTGTTCCCCATTCTTCCCTTCCCTTTCTCATTCCCAAAGAACCTGGCCTGGGTGTACCTGTCATCTTGCAAAGGACAGGTGGGAACTGGGACACGGATCTCCTGGTGGAAACATAACCAGGACAGATTGCCTGGGAGCCTTGCCCTGTGCAGGATGATGGGACAGGGAAGATCACAGAACCACAGAATGCTAGAATGGCATGGGCTGGAAAGGATCTCTAAAGGTCACCCTGTCCAACCCCCCTGCAAAGAACTGGGACATCTTCAGCTAGAGCAGGCTGCTCAGAGCCCCATCAAACCTGACTTTGGATGCTCCTAGGGATGAGATGTCTGCCACCTTTCTAGACAAGCTCTTCCAGTGTTTTGCCATCCTCATGGCAGAACACTTCTTCCTTATATCTAATTCAAATTGACCTTCTCTTATTTTAAAACCATTACCCCTTGTCCTTTTGCAGTAATTCCTGCTGAAAAGCTTGTCCCCTGTAGGTACTGGAAGGGGCTCTAAGGTCTCCCTTGTGGCCTTCCCTTCCCAGATGAACAACCCCAACTCTCTCAGCCTTTCCTCGCAAGAGAGCTCTTCAATTCCTCTGACCATCTCCGCGGCCCTCCTCTTGACCCACTCCAACAGGTCTTTCCTGTGCTGAGGACCCCAGAACAGGACACAATACTCCAGTTGGAGTCTTGCTGAAGTGGGTTAGAGGGGAGGAATCCCCTCCCTCAGCCTCACCCTAAAAATCTAGAGATAAGATCAAAAGTAAATTGAAGGGGAAGTTACAAAAAAGATCAACCCGTGCCAAGATTTCAGAGTGTTTTCTCTTTTCTTTTCATGGAAATGGACATCGGGGGCAAAAGAAATGTCTTGATTGCTGGAAAACATACGGAAAACGAAGCAGCGGAGAAGCCATTCGGCACAGAGGGATTGCAGCAGCCAAGGAGAATGGAGGGCTTTGCATATCCAGAGTGAAGCTGCTGGGAAGAAGCGGCAAGGGGATTATGCAAATCCCTGATTGGGTGAGCAGGGGCTGATTGCCAGAGCAGGGCATGCACACACTGCCTGTACCTGGGTAGTGATTATGCAAATGACACCCCCCCCAGCCAGGGTCCAGGGCAATTGGCTAAATGAGAAAAACTCTGGTTACGCATCAGTAAATGCTCAGCGCTCAGACCAGCCCGCAGGCTGTGCGGGATAAACACAAACACACGGCTCTGCCTCCCCCTCTCCCTGGGATCCACCTCACCCTGGGCTGCCTGCCGGGTGCCAACAGATCCCCATCCATCCCCATGGGCCTTGCCCCTGCTGAGGAGCTGATCCCCATGGAGCAAAAGTGGGTGTCCTGTTCTGTTTTCTGGGAGTCAGCCATCAAAGGGCCAGAAAACAGAAGCTCAGATGAAAATTTGTCCATGTTGCCTGCAGTTTTCTGATCCCAGGAAAATTCTGTGTGTCAAAGGAGGGATGCACCTGCACAGTGGATGGGCTCAGGCCTGAGTTTTGCACTGTGCATGGGAGGGATGTGAGATGTATTTAAAAGATCAGATATTTAATACCTCTCCCATGTTTTTTTTAGGGGTTCAATGGCATCTAAATTTGTGAGAAGATAAAGACATTGCCCTGTCATACTTACAATAAAATTTTAATGTTCAGAAGTTTCTTTTTATTTTTTTTTATTCCAGTGTGTACAATTATGTGCCTCTATGTGTGCAATCCAGCATCAGTTGTCAAATCCAGCATAATATCTCGATATAATTTAATTTTGTTCTGAGTAGCCTTTAATGTTTTCAGGAGCTTCTCACAAAAGGAATCTCATTCCCATGAACACCTCAGACTGAAACACCTCTATAATTCTAACTGCAAAATGTTGGAAAGACATGACTCAGAAATCCTGGAAAATACACTAATTATATTGTACAACTAATTACACTCTGCAGTTTTCATAGCTTACTGGCAGATGGGTGACTCAGTTTTTGAGGTGATTGGGCCAGTTTAAAAACAGAATATAGTTGACTAATTGCTGGACACGTCAGAAGAAAGGAGGGAAATTGTCCATCTCATCCTGTGGCACAATCTAAGATCTCACTGAACTGGGTAGCAATAAAAATCAGTTTATTAGCATGTCAGGATCATAAGAAAATCTCTTGGTAAAGCCCATGCCAGTGAGGAAGAGAGTAAAAAAAGGTCCACAAAGTTTTGCACACTGAATTTTTTCCCTAATTATTCCCCTGGGTGGGCAGAATCTGCTCCTGTGTGCAACAGGTTATTGGTGATATGGGCAAATGTTAGTCCCAGGGGACTAATTAATTTTAACAGAGGCTCCGCTGAAAATCAGGGAATAAGGCCAAATGTTATTCCAGTGAAAATCAGGTGAGTGTTTACATCTGGGGAAAAAGAAAGGGGAAATATATAAACATATGAGGCATGAGGGAAACCTAAGTGGGATCTGCAGGCAGGACAGGGTGCACAAAACCTGGCTGGGGAAAGTTCATCAGTACCCTCAGTCATACACCAGTTATTGTAATTTACTATACTTACTCTCAAAATTACCTGCCCACTGCCAAAAGATGGGTTTTGGAAACCCAGGCTGGGGGCAGTCTCCACAGGCTGTGGTTGGTGATACAAAATGGGGAGCTGAGGAGAGTGGAAGCCGACAGATGTTTTCTGATTAACTGCTCTCTTTTTAATAAGCTAAGAAACATTTGAAGAGCAATAAATTGTGATAATTGATAACTCCTAGACTATTTCTAGCCCACTTTTATGGAGGTATAGAACAAATATTACTTAAATAACTTGCATCTGTCGTGACACCAGCTTGGTCTGTACCTGCTGGGCTACAAAGCTATGTAAGCAGCAGCTGTCAATGAAGTATTGACTCTTGTCAGTTTGCAAAGAAGAAAATAGAGAATGTCAGCCCTGCTACAAGAGAGACATCGTGGAAAGAGGGAATAGATCACAGGAGAGCTGAGCTGTGCTACAGAGTCATCCCCTCGTGCCGGCAATGAATTAAATTTGTGATGAGTCAGTGCTGACTCCTCACCTGTGAAATCCTTTCTAAACTGGAGCACCACAGACAAGTGCTGCTGGGGATCTCTGCTCAGCCCCCCGTGGGCAGGTGTCCCAGCCACATAAACCACTGTGACAATTGACATTAATTGGCAGCCTTGTTGCAGTCTCCGAGGAGAGGGTAAAGATATAATGGGCGTTGAGAGTGAATTATTCCCAGATGCCTCCAGGTGGTCCCTGCAGGGCTGTGCTGACACACACGGGCAGGCCAGTGCCAGACGCCTGAGCTGCCACCTCTTGTGATGGATTTGCTTCACTAGTGTTTTTAAAGGACAAAGACAAAAGGGAGAAATGAGAAACTTAGGATAACAGGGAATATAAAAATCCCCGCAGGCTATTTCTTAAAGGCATCTTGGAACTGAAGTAAATACTTTTTCTTGGATAACTGTGAGGTCAAATGGGTGAATCTTTACGTAATTTGGTGACTCTCCATGGAGGCAATATGAGCAAATACTAACACTAAATACTGCCTTTTTTTTTGAGAGCTGAATGATTTAACCATCTACTTAGAGATGAAACACAGATTTTATCACCTTAAGTAGGCAAGTGTTAAATATCTATACTGTTTTCAGATAAAACTTGTTTAAAAACAAAGTAAAAAAAAATCCATAAAGGAACAGTTTATTTCTGAAATTCCCTGGCTTCTTTTTCTTTTCATTTATGGTGCTTTGTCCTGAGTGTGAATAACAGACATTTTTTGTGGGCTGCAGGATTTTAGAAATAATAAAAGAATGTTTTGGAAATGTGTCACCTCTTCACATTTATAACTCAGCAACTCAGGAGGAAAAATTTCCCAGTGCTAACTTCTCTCATGTTGTCTACTATCTCTATGTCTGAAACAATTTATTTTTGGATTGACTATAAAAACAAGACATCACATAATTGTCTGACCATAAAATATGTAAAGTATTGTGCTACTGGGGCTCATTAGCAAAAGCAGAGATGCTTTTTAGTAATCCATAAGGTGATACTTTTTAATGAACGCTGCAAATTATTCTACTGACTACCTAAAGATTAATAATAGATACGTCTGCTGCAACAAACAAGTCTCAAATCCCTGGAGAGAAGTAGGGAAAGAGGATAATACTTTGAATAAGAGCACGACAGCTATTCTTATATTCATAGATTTGATCCTATCAGCTAAATGGTGGTTGTGGTTTGTGTTGTGTCTGTTGTAAACAGACTCCTCTTGGAGTAGGATCCTGGACTAAGAGCGCTGCACACAGCTTGGCTGGCTAGTGGATAGGAAGAGAAAGGGATTTTAACTCTGACTCAAGGTTTACTGCTGCCTAATTTCAGGAGAGTTAAACATCTTAAGACCTGAAACCTTACATGTTAATTATCTCCGAGGATGGCTGTCCATCCCTTTGAAAGGAGACTGAAAACAGGCTCTGTGTTCAGCTTTATTCTGGACTGTTGACAAGGACTCTCACAGATTTTTTAGTGAAGTCTCTACCTTATTGCAGGATGTGGAACTCTACAAAAGGAAGTATAGAGGATAAACAGAGTTTTGAGATGTTGTCCTGGTTTAGGGCAAATTTGGGAGAAAACCTCTGAAGGGGTTCCTCTGGAAAGCAAAACCCAAACGGTCCCTCCCCACAGCCAGTCTGGGAAAAAACTTCCTCGGAGAAAAGTGGAAAAAACTATTTATTCAACAAACAAGATGCTCACAAGCACAAAGAATGAACAATATGAAACAATAAAGCCTCTGGCCGCTCTGCAGAGAGATGGCAAACTGAGGCAGTGCTTGCCGTGGGTGCAGCTCAGCTCCCTCAGTCTCTCACCAGCCCCACTCCCTCCGCAGCTCCAGGCCCCGCAGGCCGCAGGTGCCAGCCCTCGCTGCTCCTCTGGGTTTGTCAGTCCAGAGCAGATTGAAACAGCCCCAAGGAAAAGATAAAAACCAGTCCAGGGAACTTCTCCACCTCAGCCAGCTCAAACTAACTCAGAGCACAGGAGATCTCTGTCCCACCGCTGTCCGTGCCTCAGACCAAGGCCGCAGCCAGGCCGTGTGGGAGTCAGGCAGTTTCCTCAAAACAAACTGCTGCTGCTTCTTTCTCCCCCTCCGCTCCCAGAACCATTTTAAAGGTACAGAACTGAATGTACAGCACATACAGAACAGACAATTGGGGATACAAGCATCATAAAGTCACCCTAGGACAGATGTAATATTCAATATATCTAGTCATGTGAATTATTACAAATGGAACAAATATCTCTGTGGTAAACCTCCAAAGCTCTAGTATCACACCTCTCAAAGTTTGTCTCTCTGAGAGTCACCTCATTCTGCTGGTTAGGCTGTGCTGTGGCCCAGGCTTTGGAGGCTGGTGTGCGGTGCTTCATTCCCACTCATGCTGGGAGCAGTGGTCACTGGGCCAGAGACAGCCCAGTGTCCTTTTTCACCGGGTCTGTGTATCAGCAGGAGAGGAAATGGGTCTAAAAGAGCTTATGAGTGACTGAGGTCCCTACAACAGCACTCAGCTGTGTGTTCCTATTTCCATATCAGCTGAAATGTCTCAGTGATCCTAAAAATGAAAGCTCCAGAGAGACAGAAAGGCCAGGACACCCCAGTGGCTCCTGCCAGTCCGACCCAGTGTAACCAAACTGGCTTCTCTGGGTGTACTGGGTACAAGGCTGTGCTTATTGCATAGAAATGCTTTGTTATAGTGCATCATCTCTGACCTAGGCTTGCTCTAAAGCTCTCAAAATCCATGGGAACGCTCTCAACTGACTCCTTTAAAGCTTGGATCAGTTTTATTCCCTGGCAAAGAAAGGCCTGGCAGTTCTCGAACCCTCATGAATCCTGCCAAATGGCATGTGACTCTGCCAAAACCTGTGGTGGTTTCTGGAGAGGAGGAAATTCTCCACAAGGAGGAACCTCACAAAGTTTTTTTTTTTGCCTTCAGATGAGAGAAGGTGAATGTTACAAGACTCCTGAGGTGCCTTCTGTTGTTCCACCTGCTCCTCAGCAGTGATTAAAAAATACTCCATCCACAGTAATCCAGCACAGCACAGTGATCTCAAACTATAGATAAAATTATTCAAAGACAATGATTCATGGCTGGCCTGGTATGCAGAACAAGCAGAAAGGCAATTTAATCTGAACATGTAAGCACACACCAGTCCCTGTGCAGTAGCCCGCCAAATTGGGTAAGTTCTCTATTAGTTTCTGTGTATATTAAAAAGAATTCCCAGAGGGTCCTGTTTAAACAATGTCTAAATAAATACTTTCCTGATAATTTCACAAGTTGCTATAGCACCTCAGGAAACACAGTGAGCACCCTCATGGCTGTCAGTTTGGAAATGAATGGTGTAATTGTTGTAAGAGTGTTGGGCTGGTCTTTCTGTACTTGGAGCTCTCTCTGGTCAAAAGATGTGTCTTCCAGAGGAGTGACTGACTTTTCAGTGTCTTGACTGCTTCCTGAAAGGGAGCTGTGGAGTCTGAGGCCATGATAAATTAATTTTTAGGGTGCCTGACTTCCTGGATGCAGCCCTGGGGGCTTCACAGAGACCTGCCACTGTCCTGCTGCATAACCTGAGATACATCTTGTCCCATCCTCCATAGCCCAGCTTCTCCATCTGTTAAATTAGAGCATGAAATGTAGATTCCCACTGTAAAAAAAGAGTCTGATGTCTGTGTCTCCATGACAGAGATGTTCTCCAGGATCCTCTACAGCTGCTGTTACACAGACTCCAAATCATTGTTAGGCATCCTCCAACTCCGTGTTTGCCTTGGATGGCCAGGTAGAAAAGCAGAATCCAAATCCCTCTGGATTTGATCCTGAACTGCTGATTCAAGTGACTTGGCAGATTAGATATTTCCCAGCACTAGTTTAAAAAGATACACCCTACTTCCACTTATAAATCCTGAGGAAATCTTGATTTCTAAAGAAAACTTCCCTACCCTGACAAAGCACTGGGGACATCACAGTATGAATGGCATAATCAAATTCAAAGTCAAAACCAAATATGAACATTCACCAGAAGTTCAAAAACATTTAAATTATAAGAATTCAGTGGTTAAAACCATAGGGAGCTTACTGTTCACACACTACTGAAAGTAAAATTAAAAGGGCATTTCTTGATTTAAAAGTGTGAGCACTTGATATTTTTAAGTCGGATTAAGTATCTGGACTTCCAATTACACAATGGAAAATCCCCTTTTTATTGGTAAGATTTTAATTAAGTACCTTGATTTCTGTAAATGGGAGCTTCATTTGACACTTATGGCCAACTTTGAATAAGTGCTAATAGAAACTGTGTAAATTCTGCTGTACTACACAGCTCTGAGTGCTGCTCAAAGAGCAGCCTGCCTCCAATTTCAATTTCTTTAGTGAAAATCTGAAATAAGCACATTGAAGTCAGTGTTGCGCTGGTAGAAATCAGAGTAAGAATTGAGCCATGCCTAGGCCTGCATTGGTTTGTGCACAGTTTTGAAATTGTGTGGTGGATACCATAGAAATGTACATAAATATGAATGTATTTTTCCTGTTACAGCCAGATGACTTGTACAGGAATAAAGTTGCAAAAGCGTGTCCTCCATTGCAACTTTCAGCCATGTATCTTCCTTTCTGGCAAGGAAGCCTATTGGGGAGAATAAAATACATTGCCACTTGCACAGGAACCAGCAGAAAAGAGGAAATTATCCTGCATTTCTACCTTCAGAGATGGTTTATTGCCTTAGATTTCTGAATTATATTGCTTCTCTTAGCCTTGAGTTTTAAATATAAGGTAGATATCATGACACACTTATTTTGTTAGAGCATCCTTTAGCATCCTTTAGCATGGATATATTGACACATTAACCTGATGAGACTTCTCACAGTGTCTTTCTAAAGACAGAAATGTGTAAAGCAGATATTTACAGAGCATTAACTCTTGTGTCTCTAGTTAAGGATAACATATACCTCTGAAATAGATGGCTTTTAATATTTTTATTTACTTAAAGACATAGCTAAAGAAGCAATTGATAATTCCTGAAACTTTGCTAACATGGTAATTTTAATTATGTTAAAGGATAATTCATAGTATCAAGAGTTTTCACCTTCCAGTCAATTACTGAGCATTATAAATAACTATTACATCACAAAAAATTAAAACTACAGACACTTGATGGAGAGTATGTCTTTTATTAATATAAAATTTTACTGATTCCTCCTGTTGCTTATTTTTCCTCTGAATTTGATGGAATGTGGGTAGTGTCCCTCTCACCTAGTTTTAGCTGCGTGAAATTCAGGTATCTTCCTCTGAGCTGTTTTTCTGGATGGAATCTGACTCCGATGTGATTATCACAGTCACCAGGTAGGAATAAGGTGCAATTCACTGAATTATTTTAGATTTTTTTGGTAGGATGGGTTGCCCTTGGTGCACAACCAAGTAGTGCCCTTGCACTATTTATTTAATCATGATGGAAAGTTTGGAAAGTTTGGTGAGTCACTTGCATCTGGATGTTCTGTTCTACTTTTAGCTACCCACTTTATGGGATTTCTTGGCTTACTTTCAAAGTGTGTACATTAGTTAATGCTCATTGCTACTTTATTTTCAAGAAGACCCATGGAGTTTACCAGGAGGAGTTGCCCGACCTAATTTAAAGCCCAAAGTATGTATGGCTTTGCAACAATTTATATTTTCCCAGTATTTAGATTGCATTCCCATACAATCCTCTCATCCTTTTCCATCCCTCCCCCAGCATACACATCCTGTGTATTCTGCATCCATTCCCCTCCTGTGCCTTGTAGCACCATCCCTCCCCTCCCAGGTGCTTCCTCACCATGTACACAGCTCTAATGAGCTCTGTCCTAAGGTGGCTTGGAGGAAGGTTTCCCATGAGCTTGTAAAAAAAATAAGAGATAAGACAAGCTCTTTTAGAAACTGGTCACTCACAAATTTCGTGGTGCACAGCTGACATTTCATCACAAGGAAGGTTGCAGTGGGGATGCTGGGAAATAAGTTATTCACTCTTGCAGCAGTTGTAAAGTGTTGCTGATAGCTCCAAACAAAAGATTGAAGGAAAAGTGTCAATGATAGTAAAAGAGGGACAAAGAACACTGTTCATGCTCTCTGCTGAACAGTGTAAGCTTGATGAAGAAAGCAGGTGACATCATGTTTTTTATGATTAATAACTTATTCAGCAAAATTTGCCTTTTTCCTTCTTTCTGACTGTCTTCTGGCAAACTTAAAAAAAAAAAATAAATCCCATTTCATCCATAAGAGCTTTTGTGCTGCTTTTCTCTTTTGGTGGAGAGATTTCACTGAAATTATTTAATAGTCAGTGTCTGAGTTATGGGATTAGTTACCTATACCATATAGCATGGGTTTTAATGCTCTTGGGATCAGGAGGACAAACTCTCTGGAGGATGAGACCTCATTGCTAGATGGGAAACAAGTAAGAAAGAAGTGGGACATTTTAGGAAACTGCGTGAACCAATCTTTTACCTAATGAGTACTTCTAGCAATACTTGTGTAGACTAATTTCATTTTTTTTTCCTGTGATATATGCACAAAATAACTGGGTGTATGTAATCCCAATGTGTAAGGACAGGGAAGGAAGGAAGACATTCTCCCTTGTGTTCAGCAAGAAAATGTTTTCCCAAGGCCTGGTGAACTGGAGTTACAGGGGGAGGAAGTATGGCACTGGGATGTGTGGGATTGCTTGCTTGGGATTTACGCATAATGAAGCTGGTTAATCAGTGCAAGTCAAATTGGAAATCCACAGATTATGTGATACAAGTAGTGTCTGCAGCACTTCTGAACCTGTTCTAATCAAAAGCCAGGTTGAGGGTAGATAAAACAGATTTGTGCTAAAATGAAAGAGGAAAAAAATCTGCTCTCTCTAAGCAATAATCCATCTTGATGAAACCAGAGTGATCCCATGAGCAAGGCTTTTGTGAGCAAACCAGAGTGAGCTCACCACAGTGAGCTAAATGGAGCATGGTTGTCTACAACGGTCATTACAGCTTTTCTTTGCATATTAGCCTTCATTTCCATGGCACGTGCATTTAGAGCTTTGGGCAGGTATTGACAAAAAAATCTGAATATATTGCACCTCTGCTGCCTAATTACAGTGGTGACAGCAGAAGACAAAGGATATACATGAGATCCGAGCGAGGTGTTAAATCATAATAACATGTGTTCACACCATGCCCCATTCCTATATATGGGATGAAAAAATCCCACTAATTAAGGTTGCTTTGTTAGACTGATAGGTAATTACCAGAGCAAAACTTGTAACCTCCCAGCCCTTAGTAGGAAAGGGTCGAAAATAATGGTGTAGTCCTTCATAAATCTGGGATGGAAAAGGAATACCAAGTAACTCAACACAGAGGAATTTTAAGTTTCTATACACACTCTTTAATGCTTCTTAAAGAGCACTGCTTAGATTTATATTTCTTTCAGCTTACAGGACATTCTGAATTTAATCTCCCCGTAGCCACTCGTCTACAATGATTTCAGCTGTGGGTCACAAAAGTTAAACCTGATAACCGCTCCATTGCAGCCCTTCTGCTTTAGAGGTCAATGGAAAGTTTCTCAGGAGGCATCATTCAAAAATAATATCTACTTCTACACGAGAGATTTGAGTCAGAGTTTGATTTCCTCCCTCCTTTGACTTAGAGACTTTTCTTTGATTAAAATGGAGTACTAAATGCTGAACACCTACTGGAGAACGCGTCTCTCTTAAAGAGCCACCATCACCGAGCTCACATCTATAATATGAACCCTGATTTTGTTGGTCCAACAAGAAATAAACATTGCAGACAACTGTTAGGAAAAACTGGTGACATTAGGGGGCCTATTAACACTCCGTCAAATTAACAATATATTTCTAATTCCCTTGAGTGTCATATGTGTTTTTCTTATAATATTGGCTGATTCTCTCCTGCATTAATGAGGTGGACTGCTGCCAAAAATATGCAAATGGAAATCCAGTGGACCTGCCTTTGTAAATTCAGATATCTAGGAACTCGTAGTTAAAGGAGAGTTGAAAAACCCCCAAACCAGACAGTCGTTTGGTGGCAAATCCTCTGCTGTTAGATTGCTTGCACCAGTGCTGGAAAACATCAATATGTAAATACCTTGAACTCTAAACTCCTGAAGTCTGTATTATCTGAGTTTTTACAGTGGAGGTGTCAGGTCCCCTTTAGACTCTCTCCCACATTTAAATATAGATCTGCAATCAAATTATAGAGCTTTCCCTAGGAAATAGCAAATCATGTAGTTCCCAGATAATGTAGACAAACAAATCACATTTCCCTGGCTCCCCCACCCTTTCTGAATCTGAAAATTACTTCTGAAGCTGAAAACGACGTCTTAAAGCAGAGGAGAAACACATGCATCTCTACACACATACAGACACCGTGTTTAATATAGCAACAGATTGTAATTCTCCTTAGAAACAAAACAAAGCAACAATAATGCTGCACAAAGCACTGGCAACCACACAAACTCACTCAGTGGCCTCTCCTAAATCTGGGGTTAGGCATTATGACACAGGGTATTGGAAACCACCCCATCCCCGCCTCTCCACAGCCCTTTTTCCATATGTTCCCTATTTCTGGTTACCTTCCAGCTGCCAGATGTTCCTTCCCACTACCACCATCCTGGACCTGCAGACCCCTTTTTCTGGGTAGAAGTAATAGCATGCAGATTTCAGGAATATTTGCCTTTATTTGATGCTATTCTTGTCCCACCCTCGCCGTGGCTTCAGTCTTGCTGAAAATTACATGGTAGATGATCTTCATTTATTGGGCATGCATTCATAGATTTCAAGGCAAGCAGGGACCAATATCACTGTTTAATCTGGATTTCTGTGTGGCAGTATTGTAGATTTTAGCTCGTGCTGCTGCTGTTGGGTCCAACAGGAAGAACAGACCTTGCAGCCCCATGCTCCTGATTGTGTGCAGGCTAAAGGACAAACTGGCTCATGTGGATAAACTCTGAAATTTAACCCATCTCTTGCTAAAATCTTGGATTTTATTCCATGTGGACAGAGAGGGTCCCTGACCAGCTCAATCCCTACGAGTCCACCTTCCCAAACCGATACTGATCCTCAGCTTTTTCCTGTTATCTGGAGAGCTACTTTACAATTCTTAACATATGAAAAGGAGAGAGTAATAAAATCAAATAATAATAATGCAATTCTCCATTTCTCCGTTCAGCTTCTGGAGACCATCATCTACTTTCTGCTGTTCTGATGCAGTAGGATCTAAGCCACTCTCATTTTTAATGAAAGCTTAATGTAAATCATGTGAAAAGTCACGCAGTGTTTCCCTGACGTGTCCACGCTAAATTGCCATTCAGGAATTCATACCTTTCAGTGGAAAAAAAACCAGAAAAAGAAGTTTAGTTCCTATTTGAGACAAGCAGTTGTGATAGAAATCCCAAACAAGAAACATGAAATAAAAATATGGAAGAAGTAAAGTTATATTTTTATCCTATTTAGGTACTCAAGCTGCAGCTCAATGTGTAATAGAGTTTACAAAAGCACACAAGTGATAAACTATGACTTCAGGAATTTAAATGCTTTAAAAGTTTTCTCATAGTGTAGGTTCTCATTTTAAAAGATTGAAGCCGTCCAGGTGCTCACTGTGTTCTGCATTTCTGAAGACTCCAAAACACAACCACAGGAGCAGTTTTATCAAGGCTTGCATAATTTCACATTTTTAGTAAACAGACATACAGGACCCAGCTGCTTCTGGGGTATATCTGTTTGTGTTTGACTTCTTTTTTTTTTTCCCTGTATAAAATGCAAACTCCACAGCAAAAATAAGAAATACTGTTTAAGGAGGGAAAATCTTCCAGAAAGTGAAATAACTAGTAAAGTGAGATCCAGTTTAGGCCAGTTGAATATCAGTTGCACAACTGTAGAATGTAAAAAAAAATTGATTTATCGGACAATATCTGATTTCAGTGGCTTTACACCAAGGATGCATTAGTTGAGCCAGTATTTTGAATTTAAGAACACTGAAAAAATCTTTTATGTTTATTGCACACCTGGCCATAAACCAGCCCCAAAGTTCCCTTAAATTAACTTGTCAGAAATCCACAAAGCAGCAAAATGCAACTCTTGGAGTAGAATCTCACAGTGGAGTTGAGCTCTATCAAAAATCAAGATTTAGACCCTGTGTTTCCTGTATGATGTTGATCTGGTAATTACCTTCCTCGCTGCTTTGGGTGAGATTCTGATATTATTATATCTGTTTTTCAGGTGTTGTATTAGTCATCTTCCCTTCACAAATAGAAATAATTTCTCCTTTTTGATTGCATTAAGCTACACTTTAAATGAGCTCCCTACCTGTCTTAACAACTCTAACCACTGAGGGCTTGCAAGCAGGTACCCAGAGCAATTCACATGTATTTATAATGAACCTTAAGCCTTGACACTGTTATTTTTAAAATCTTTTCAGATAATAATCACTAACTTTTAAAAACATTTAGTCTGAAATAAGAGCTTTTCCTTCTTCACTCATCTCCTTCTGTTCTGCCCACTGGATGCCTCACTAGGAATGTAATGGCCACGTGTGTTAAAGGTGAGGAGACCCATCACAATGGCTTTTAAATGATAATTATTCAAACTACCAGAAGATAAACCTGGCTCTTGAGGAGGGACCACTATAGACCCACCAGCTGTTGAAGTTAAACAAAATGGGATTAGAGAAAATGACTTGGAAAAAAAAATAATTCTGCTGTGAAAACACCCATTTCCCCACTTGGTTGTCTCAAGCCTACATGTGCCCCATGCAAGGGTCTCCACTTGCTAGAGAAGCTGAGATTCTCCTCCAAGGGAGCATTGCAGAGACCCCTGAAAGCTCCTCCTGAGCAAGATCACAGTGGGCTGCATGAAGCCAGGTGCTTCCTTCCCCTTCTTTCATCATCTGATGGTTTTGGAGGGTGCTTGGAGAAGTGGAGACAGAAGAAAAAAACCCCATAAAATTTGGTATATATTTGAAAGAATTCACTCTCTGAATCTTCTCTTTTGCGTGAGGAGCATGGAAAGAAAGTTTTGCATGCCTGTGCATGCGTGTGCTTCTCAGAGTCACAGAATCATGGAATGGGTTGGAAGGGATCTTAAAGATTACCTCATTCCAATCCTCTGCTGTGGACAGGGACACCTTCCACTAGACCAGGTTGCTCAGAGCTCCATCCAACCTGGCCTTGAACAGTGATGGAGCACCCACAACTTCACTGGGCAACCTCTTCCAGTGCCTCAAAAGTGTTACATCACTTCATTATAACCACAGAATTTCAGTGAAGCTCCTTAAATGCAGAGAGGAGGTAAAAAGAAAAGCAAGAACCACTGTCAATCTGTTCTTTCCCTCTCTTTATGGGATTTTGGGTACCAGATCCTGGCTCACATGCCTCTGAGCTTGTGAGTGTGTGGTAGCTCTGAGCTTCATGGTGTGTTCAGGCATCACCTGGCCCTGGGGACAGTGGCAGCTTCAAGATGTCCTTGGAATTATATTTGCCCCCTGAAGTCTGTGGAAAGTTGAAAACAGGAAAAAACAAAGTTGAAAACAAGCATGCTACCCACAACCCTGATCCTCCTCCCTGTCATCCAGTGGTGGAGCACTATCAAACTCTTTAAAGAATCCCAAAAAACTTCAAAAAATATTGCACAAGATGGCCATATGGCCACTGACATTTTTTGAGTCTTGTATGGTGCTGGCTCTGTGTAAAAAAGCTACATTGAAATAGATTATACTATAATTATATAATTATATAATATCATCTCACAAATACATTGGTTACTCTATAAATATATCAGATTAACACACAACATTACATTAAGAATTCAATATTGGAAACAAAACAAAAGTGAGCACATTCTGAATTAGCACAGTGGTATCAGGATCTGATATTATGCATTGTTTAATACTGTAAATTAAACAGGAAATGTAGTTTAATTTTGTGTATGCTTGTAAATAAACAACATGTTGTAGATTTCATCATGCTCATTATATGGAAAATTACTCCACTTTTTTTTTTTTTTTTTCAAGAGCTTATGATACCAAATCTTCTGTTTATCTCAGTGATTTTTTTTTCTGACTGTAAAAAAAAAAATGCATTATGCATCCTAACATCCATATCTGTAATTCTGTGAGCATCCCTTTTGTTTACTGCACACAACATAGTTGTAACAAAGACATTTACGCTTTTGGAGTCTGAAGCATGAAGTCGTTCTAAATCTGTGCCCACAGGTAACAATTACTTCACTCATTAACAGATCTCCCTAGTCTCTCATAAAACAGCTCTGAAAAGGTCTCTTGGGACAGAGTCAGGAAGTGTGTTTTATGATCATTAATATGGTACTACCTTGGAAATACCTAGTCTAGCTGGTTTAGCCCCAAAGCTATGTTTATTTGCACAAACCCAGCAAGTTGCAATGACAGGGAACAGACTAAAGCCAGCCCCAGTGGGTCCTCTTCATGCTCTTCATGCACCAGAGGGCTGAATCACATCTTACTCTTTGGCATCAGCAAGCCACTATTAAGAGAAAGGGACAAAAGAAGGCTAAAAAAATGAATAATTTATGTGGGGCATTCAACAGGATATGAGAAATAAAAGATCAAAATGTAAAGCCTCATGGCAATCTTGTGAGCCCATGTATTCAGGAAATTTTCAAGTTATTGTCTTAGCTAACAACAATCATTAAGATAATTTGTTAATAAGAGTTCAGGGCTGACAGTCAAACATAGCAGTACTGTAAGGAAGCAGAACCTCACTAAAGTAGGTACAGCTTGGTTTAACTCCATGAGCAAGGAATTTGGGTCTCTAGATCTGTTGTACTCCAGTTAAGTACTCTTCTAATAAATAATTGATCAATTTGTACGAAGACCTTTGGCGTGCTAAAGACAATGCTGCAGGATGATCTCTCTGAAGGGAGATCTAGATGATTAACCAAAATGGACAACCACTTCATAGAGTATCCAGGTTATAAAAAATACACCAGTTTGGATCAGTCTGCAATGGATCATGAGAAAAGCACTAAACAAAACGTCCAAGGTCTGTAAAATTGGAGCCTGTCTTTTGGCTCCTTTGGTATCCCATTGGTACCAAAATTTGACACAAGTCAGTTAAAATTTACCACTCATTCCTGTAGAAAACCAACCTCAATAACCTTAAAAAGCTGCTAAGTTGGTGTTTCTTACACAACCTGGGATGCTGTGGAAGGTCTACTGTCCTTTCAAGCTGGAGAGAGGAAAAAAACTGTGCACACAGACTGAGATTTTCTCAATGTGTCCAGACTTCTTTTGGGACTTGGCCATGAAAAGTCCTACCAAAACTTGTATGCCACCAAAGAATCTGAGGAAAAATCAGGGTAAAAAAGGCAGCTGTCTGCTATTGAAGAAATACTTGCCCCAAAGTATTTGCAGCACATGTCAAAACTGTCTTCCTCAGGTACTATGCTTACTTGGGACATCAAAAAGATCTGTCACTCTGTTATATCATCACTCAGAGATGCCACTCAGGGCTTTTCATTTTCTTTTTTTAAACAGGCTTCATTTTAGACACCTCAATCAATTTCCCTCTTGTGGCTTTTCCCCTTCAGGCCAAAGCATCCCAATTTCAGTACTAATTATTCTTATTACAAAAGTCCCTCAGGTCCTACTCAGACTGCTGTGCTTAGGGGTATGCTAAAACCTAACTGGAAACATTCCCAGTGCCAAAGAATTTACAAGTAATTTAAGGCAGGATGCAACAAGTGGGTATGTGAGACAGTAATTAAGATGAAGGGATTGGAAAGGAGACCCATAGTAGCACCAAGTGGTCACACTGATTAGCTCCACACAGTGATTTACACTCAGCTGCAATATTTTTTTCTTTTTTTAATGCTGAGGTATAAACAACTAAAATGGATACTGTTGTGATGTAGAGCTTAAGTGCTTTAAAAAAATCTGAAATGCGTGGTTTGCAAAATTTACCGGATATGTGTACCCAAGTATCAGCTGAATTCTTCATTTTAGGAATTAGGAGGACAGGTGGCTGAGGTTGGGAAAGCTCAAAGGGCTCTAGAACCACCTGACAAACTCTCAGTAAGGCAGAAGAGTTCAGGCAAATCAGGCAGTTTTTGTTAACAGCTCTGTAAGATACTCTTCTTTAAAGGATGCTTGAGTGGAAGTCTGGAGTTATGAAAATACAGCCTAGCATGGTAAAAGTCCTCCCTAAAACCTGTAGAGCTTAGTGAGAAACACTATAAATCCCACTGTTGTGGCCCTATCCAAAATTAAGTGCTTGATTTTCTGCCCCTGGGAGAAACTGGGGCCAAAACTTCTCCTGCCTTGCGTGGTGCAGCACCAAGATCTTTGTCTGCTCAAGTGGTGTTACACACATCCTTTCCCAGTGGTAAATTCAGCTGTGTCGGGCAGGGAATAGATCTTTGGCCAATGTAAACTGGCACAGAGTTAGAGTAGTTGAGACCATCTGCAGGTCTGCCAAGGGAGAAATTTACTCATTGATTGCACGGGAATTGGGATGGATAGTACCACAGACAGAGAAAAAGAAGGATGGTGAGGGCACATGTTTGCAATATCCCAGCGCAGGGGAAATTAGGACTTAAATTAGCTTTTCATTTTCAGAGGGAAGGTGGCTTATCCTGTGGCCATCAAGACAGGTTGTTTGGACATGATGAAAAACTGAGACAAGCTCTGAGGCGAAATGGCCCCATGGAATCTACTAAACCTAAGAAAAGTGATCTGCAAGAAGCTGGAAGACGAAAACCATATTCATGTCTGCCACTCACTATAATTTAATGTAGCAAATAGCAAACACTCAGACTGAACATATGAGAGCAGAAACAGTGCAGGTATTAATATATCTGCTCTTCCCACAGATTGGCAAGCAGCCTAAATCCACTGCTACCTGAAATTATGCCAACCTGTTCAGCACATCTGAATTTAAAACTAATCTCTTATTTACAATCAAAGCATCTACAAAGCTGGTGCTTGTAATGGGTTTTATTATACTGCATTAAAGATTGTCGTTGAAATTTGCATTTCCAGTGACCAATTAGTATATTTATTTATTAGAATTTAGTCATGCTATTTCTAGTAAATGAAATGTAGTGCATAAGAACATAAATAGGATTATTAGCTACATTCCTCTCTTTCCTCTTCTATGGACTTCATTATTTTTGCACAGATGCCAGGATTTTTTTTTTTTCAGTGAAAAATTAAGATTGCATGAAGACTTGCCCACTCTGAAAAGCTGTGATGACATTCAGTGTGATTGCAAGTTATACCACATTAAAAAAGACGTTTCTCTGAAAGCAGTGGTTAAAACCCAGACGCCTACATTTATTTACATTTGCAATGCTTGTGCCATGTGTATAGGATACAGTGAACTGCTAACTTTTGGAATGAAAATAACTTGTGTCTGTGTTAAATGTCACAGGAAATTGTAGCACTGATTAATAAGTAAAGAATACATAATTAGAAAAAAAAAAAGTTGCTTCTTGTAAAACTGCTGCGTGTGTTTAAATTCTCATTCATTTTTTTTCCCCAGGAATGAGCAGATTAAAATAAACAGAGGGATCACGTAATGAAATTTGCTCTCCTCTTTAATGTGAGTGTTCAGGTTTCAGGGTAACATTGTTCCTTAACAATTTATTTAAAACAGGAGGCAGAATATTTCCATTGTTACCTGGTTTATTAAGCTTCCAAACACAAAGGGAAAAAAAAAAGCCTCAAAATCACAGTTAGTATGAATTAAACAACAGCTTAAATGACTAGAGAGTAAAGTTTTTAATTAAAGCTATGGTAAGAATTTCTTCATATTTTCCTCAGTTAGAGTTCTGCAAATAACAAAAGTTGGGGTAACAAATGGAAGGGTGGAGATTCTGATCCGGACTGGAAAGTTTTTGGAATTCAGGACTTTTGCTTCAGCTGCCAGTTTCTCTTGCCTCTTGTAGCTTCTCCTTCTTGGGTGCTTTACACATGAGGGTGTTGGTTTGCTTTTCAAACATGAATAAAATGTAAATTATATCTAAAATGTAGATATAAGACGAAGGAAATGCTTTTCTCAGATTGACATGCTAAGGCCAATGAAATCACCAAAAACTAAAAAAAACACCCCACTTTGGAATCTTTGGGAGCTTTGATGCTGCCTAGAATTTCTTCTTTTAATAAAGCCTTCAAAACAAGTGGACCTATTTCAGGGTAAGTTCTTCATCTGACAAAAGCTTTTGAACATTTAGTATTTTGTCATTCCTTACACATATGGAATCTGGAGAATTATTATTTACATAAATTGATCTGTAATGTATCTGTAATGAGCTATTTTAATTAAAAATGGTTAAACTGGTTGTTAAAACAATGGAGAAAATGGTACACCTTTGTGTACTTATAATTTGAGATGACTGAGATTGCTTTTTGGCTGAGAGAAAGGGAAGCTTTGATAGGACAGATGACAGTTTTAAACAGAGTTCTCTTTTTACATCTATTTCATAATGACAGTGTATATTCACTAGCACTGGACTGAATACCTGCTTCACAGAAATCCACAGCTGTGAATGGCATCAAGAATATAATGTACTCTGTAAACCAGAGTTCTCTTTCTTCATTTTTTATTGTAATCAGGTAAGAGGGTCTTGCTTGAATTCAAGCACCAGGTCACCTTTGCTGGATAATTCAAGCAGTTTGTTGTTTCTCTGTAGCAGCCAGGTTACAACCACAGCAGCACTTCCATTTCTGATCTAATCACCACTGTGCTCACTTCAAGGAAGTATTAAAGAAAATGACATTTGAACACTAAGAAGTGCTCCTCTGCTTCACTTCCTGGATCACTATGAGCCAAAAAAAATGAGGAAGGGCAACCTGATTTAAATTCAAAACTCAATTTTTTGGATATCTCAGTTCTAGCATGAATATTCAAAGCCATTAGTCTCTTTGCTTGCAAATGTAACTTGAAATTGCTTAGGAATGAAAACAACCAGAGAGAAAACAATTCAGCAAAGCCATGCTTAGATTTCAAGATGATGTTCAAATGGATCATCATGAAAGAATTTTTGGAGTACAAAGCACTAAGTAAGTACTTTGCTCTTTGACAACCATTGCTCACAAATTTGCCAATCATTTCATTACATAGATCTGAAAATAGACATGACTCTGCTGGTATAGCTCTGATAAATTCATCCAGGAATGCTTTTTGTGTTGGCTGCTAGAGCTTCCAAGTGACTGCTGTGGTGTTTGCAGTGCTCATTAGGACCTGCATTGAAGAAGTGTCCTAGCAAGGGAGCAAATGACTCCTGTCCTTCAGTGTGCCCCTTCCATATAAACCTTCACGTATTTACCACACTTCACAAAATTTCCTTGTAACTTCCAGTGCTTTGACCAGCTTCAAGCTGACCACTGCCAGAGTGGTGAGCAGTGTTGGAACAGAACATCTTCCAGCACCCCTCTTCCAAATTCTCATCACTCCTAAAGGCATGTTGGTGACAGCATCAGGGAGAGTAGACTTGTCTCACTGCAAAGTAGAGGTTTATTTTGAATATTTTGATCTGTTTTCTGAATCCAGGAGTGTGGTGGTGTCTGCAAGGGGTATTATATTGCAATTCTTGTCTGGCTTCCTCCTGAGTTTTGCTAACAGTCTGTTTTTCCTTGCAGGTACAAACAAGACTTCTGTGACAAAGCAAAACTTTCTGGCTTCAGCAATGTGGTAACTTAATTTGGCCACTTAACTGGCCAAATAGATACTTTTCCTTTTCATTGTCTGCTCAATGACTTAATGCTCTTTACTCTGAAATGATTCAAGGTAGTAAAGATGATTAGATTAGAGGAAGAGTTTGCAACATGAGACACTACCTAATCTGAACTGATTTTCACTCGAACTTGTGTTGTATTGGCACTGCCTCTTTTTCAGGTCTGTTACAGGTTTGTTTTTATCTTCCTTCTGGGATAGCAAGTTATACAGACATCATCTGCCTATCTCCATTTATTATGTGTGGCAATTAATTATTTCTGAATGAAACAAATGCATTTCTTTTGCTTTGCAACTGTGTTTGAGCTCAGGCTTCACATTATCTGCCTAAAGTTACAGACTCAGTGCCATGCCTGAAGCAGCAGCCATTCTGGAAGAGGAAACCTATAACTGGTGGAAAAATGACAATATTACTGTAAAATTTCAGCAGCGGCAAATACAACATCAGTGCTGAGGGAATACACTGTTCTTCCTCATGCCCCATTGATGCCAGCCCGAAAACAGCACAAATGAATTAACAGAATTTAAATGCTATAAACACCCAGATGCTCCATATGAATCTGAGCCTGGAAGTGAGAGGACAGCAGCAGAAGCAGGAAGCTGCTAATGCCTCTGGCCTTGCTTTGTTTGCCTTTCCACCCCACTGGGAATTTGATGCAGCTTTTGGAAAAATCTGAAAACTTTCAGGCAAAGCCTTGTGAGAAGCTCAGGAGTTTGCCAGCGCCATAGGGTTCTCTGGGATATGGAGTCTCTTGTAGCACTCCATCCCAAGCTTTCTCTGGGGAAAGTTTATTTCTTGGTCACCTTTCTCAGCCCCCTTGACAGGGCCTTAGATCCTTTTTAGCAGGGATGAAGGAGCTGGTTGTGAAGTTGAGACATTTTAGAGAACATCTCTGCAGGTTCTGATCTACCAATCCCTCTCATGTTTCCATTCTAGACCAAGCTCCTTTCCTCCCTGAAATTTCCTTCTGTTAGCAGGGAGCTTGTGGAGACCTGATTGAAGATTTTCCTGGCAGTAAGCACAGGAATATTTATGTGGATCCTGCGTGGTTTCTTCCCATACTGCATTCACACAACATCAAATCTGCTTCTGGGCTTGCTGTGGGAAAGGAACTCCTGAGATTTCATTTCCACTGACCAGCAAAATGAGAAAATTCATGGGTTGAGATAAGAATAGTTAAATATTTGAAATAAACAACAACAATAACACCATCACCACTAATAATATGATAACAACAAAGAATCCAAATGACTAAGTCTGGTGTAATTTCAAAGGTTGGGACACTCATTTTAACCTTTCTAATACTGAGCCATAGTTCTGGACCACAACAGTCAAATTTCTGGTCAGTGATTAAAAATTTATTAAAAACTATTACTGCCACTTTATTTCTCCTTAAGCCAAGCATGCATCTTATATTCAAACACATGGAAAATATGGAGATGTGTATTTTTCATTGGGATGCACATCTTGAATCCCATGACATTTTTGCCAGTACTTTGACAAAATAATACATTTATAATTATTATATAATGATGTAAATAAATATAAAATACATTTGATATATGTATTATATAAGTTTTGATTTTTTTTATCCTTGCTAACACTGTGGTCATGACTGCAAACCAAATAAAAAAAATCACGTTAGGCCTTGTTCAAAGACAAAGGAGCTGTGAGTCCTGCTCCAAAGAATTTTCAAACATATTAAGTTCAAGGTAGTCAAGAAAACCAGTTTCTCTGTATTAGCTTTTACAAACAATTGTATGAAATTTTGTTGACTGTGATTCTGTATTTTGTAAAATTTCAGATTTCATGGATACAGCTATTGACTTATTCTGTTTCAAAACAGGTTATTTGCCATTTTTTCTTGGTCTGAGGTGAGTTATAATAGTCCATAAATCTCCAACTTTCTTGGCTTTTTGTGAAGGGCAGACATCATAACGAGACTTTCTAGACTTCATAAAAAAATACTGGATTTTTAAAGTCTTGTTCATTTGTAGGGGTTCTTCACTGTCACATTTTTCTGATCATAGAATTCCAGTTAATAAATTGTCTTAGTGCAGAGAATAGTTCTTCCACATGAATTAGAAAATGAAGACCCATGAGTGGATAGTTTGTTTCTCAGCAATCTACCAAAAATCGTGTTGGAGTCTCTTGGTAGAATAGATTTCACTTTTTTGTTCCTATTTCTTCTTTTTAAGTCAAGTTTTTGGAAAACATTTTATATCTTTAGGACTATGTGAACTTTCAAGAAACTAATTTATTTAGCAATGCCTGTTACTCATCCTACACAGAGAGATAATTTGTGGTGAAGTCAGAAGGAACTCCAAACAGAAATCCCAACTCTAAACTCAGAGAAAAATTTAAATCTGTCTTCTGCAGCTGCATGACAAAGACAGTGAAACTATAACCTTAGAATATTTCAAAATATCTGCATCTACGTCAAGGCTTGACACTCTAGTTCCTCCTTATTTTAATCAGTCTGTGTGACTCATGGAAATTCAGATGCATTCTACAAAAAGTGTTGCTAATATATATTCTCACATGAATTTGTAGACTTTTTCTTCAATTTCCAGTACAAATTCCAGTGCCTCAGATCCTTAGATTGAAGGTAGCAATGTTCTTACACCATCCCATGTGCTTTGTGGTTTATAAGTTTTATTTCCTTCTGTAGAGAAACCCAACAAGGGAGTATTATAGAATTACAGAGTGGCTGCTTTAATTGCTATAGTGTGATATAGGTGTCTGCCATAAGAAATTTTATCATTTTTTTAACAGATGTTTAGAAAAATACTTTCTGGGCAAAAACAAGACGTGAACAACCTAACTAGTAAAGTTATGTGTGAATTTGGAATTCATTTCCAGCAGAGTCAATCATTTGTTGGGCTTTCTTTCCCCCGAAATGTGATTTTTAAAATGTCAGGTTTTCTTTACTTTTTCTTAAAATGTGCCCTTTAAATTTCATAATTTTACTCTGATAGCCTCTACTGTGACTTAATGTCTAACCATGCTGAGGCAGTGCCACCTCTGGAGTCCTTTGAATTTCACCTGGCATAATTTGCCATAAATAAATAAATGACAGCAGTTTATGCCAGCTAAGAATTTTTTCAAGATTTGTTGCTTTCTGTTATTTAAGATAAAATCAAAACTTTTATTTATACATGCAAAAACGAGCAGTTTGGAAAAGTGGTATTTATGCCATCCATTAATTGCTTCTATGAAACAACAGAGTAGATGCCATGCAGTTGGTAAATACACATAAAACCCTCTGTGCTGTCAGAATGGCTGCAAGTTGTACAGCTCATTTCACGTACATTAGTGTGCATAGCTCCTTATTTTGTTATTTTTGGGTGCTAATGACATGCAGGTGTTAAAATTACACCTATGATGTGTAATTAAGCAGCTTCCACAGCAAGAGTTTTTCAGCCCTATCACTGTTGGTGGCTCCTTTGCGTTGTCCCTTCACTGTTTACAGTCTAAATTACCTTTTTTTTATTTTTTTTTTTTTTATATATATAATTTATCTCTGGAAATTTGCACACCCCAGCTGATTTTTAGTGGGCAGCAGCTCTTTGTGATATCCCTTTGACCTCCTTCTGACAAGCCTGGCACTGTAAGGAAGACAATTCCCCCAGGATTGCAACTTCCCATGGCAGCCATAGCTAAGCTCGTGGCTCTGTGTGCTCAATGTCCTGGGCCTGCTCAGACAGCAGCATGGCATTAAGCAAAGATAATATTTCCACCAGTCAGCTCTACAAGAAAAAACTCTGCAGGATTACCCAAATTTATGAACCTTTGTAAAATGTGGTTTTTAAGTGTTTACTTCTTAAGGGTTTGACTGTATATTAGTTGTAGTTCTACAGATAAGCATACACAACACACACATCTGATAATTAATTTACTGCTATGATTTAATTTTTACACCTGCAAAGAGTTTCAGTGAAGAAACTGTGATTGAAAGAGTTTGAGATTCATATATATAACTTTTACAAAAGGATTTTTAATGAACCCCTTGCATAAATTTTAGACAACAGTGTCTGGTAGTGCCCATATCTGTTGCCAGGTTGATCTATAATATCCAAAGAATTTGGGAACAGAAAAAAAAAATCCCTTAGGCATATGAGCCCCAAATTATAAAATAATTTTGCTTCAGATGTAAAAGCCAGATTAACTCATGGCAGCTGGCTTGTAAACGTATTAAATGGACAGAGGCATAGTGAATGTCCTTCAAGATGAATTTCTTGTCATCTTTTCTTGTGAAAAGAGGTTTATCCCATCCCTTCAAAATCTGTAGGGTATCCTATTTTTTTAGTCTCAAAAATATATTTGGTTTTCTTTGAAGATGAATAAAACTGAGATGCTATTATATTCAGTTCCTACTTTGCAGCATCCAGAAATTCCTTTGCTATTAATATGCCAGAGAAACAGATTTCTTTGATTTTTTTCAGTTTAGAAGATCAAAAGCTGTCAGAAATTGTTTCAAAAGAAAAAATAAATCTTTGAGGAGTTGGATTTGAAATAATGAGTCTCCAGCATGTTGCATATACAGTACTTAGAACTGTTTAATGGAAGATGCTGTTATAATTGTGGGGTTTGCCTCTTTACAAGTATCACTCACCTAAAAGATATTTCAGCATTAGTTTTGCTTTTTCCTAAAGTAATTATTAGAGAATTGGATATTAATGGTGTTCTTTTTTTGTAACTTCTTGCAAATACATAGTGAGGTAAAAGAAAAAAGCAGCACACTTTTAGACTGAGAGGAAAAAGTCTTAAAACCAATTTGGTAGTTTTCATGGACTTTTGTGCTCATGTAAAAGCTTTTCATTACTCTTTTTGTATTTAGGGAAACTGATCATGGCACAGAGAGGGAATAGCACTTCTGCTGTTGCTGGAATTGTTCTGGGAGCACCTGTGTAGTTCAGGGATGTCTATCTTTGTATTCACCTCCCACCAGACAGGATGGCAACAGCTCTGATGTGTTCAGAAAGGCCTTGTTGTGCCAGAGGATGAAAACCTGGGAGCCTGGGTTTGTGTTATCATCATCAAGAGACAGAGACTGGTTTGGTTTGTCTCAATAACATCAAGAACTGTGGTGTGAAGTTATCTCTGCTGTAAGGGTTGAAAGAGCAAGCAGTAAAGAAGGAGCTGAAACAAGACTATTAAATATTGATAAACCCCAGGCCCATTTGGAAACAGCCCCCAATGCACACAGCCTACCCTGCAGCTGAAGATGAAGATGCCATTGTGGCTTTCAACTTTTTCATCAGTAGAGGTCTAAATCAATTTTAAACCCTATAACCCACCTCTATTATTCTACACTTGTAACAGCCTATTGGGAACAATGTTCACCAATTCATCAGTGAAAAACTGTCTAATGATTGGGCTGGCAAATAAATAATCAAACACGTTTTTTTGGAAGGGGAGTGAATATATTTTTTACTTCCAAATTAAAATATTTAGTTCTGTACAAAGCAGTTGCTATTTAAACTGCCAATAATGTTTAACACGAATTTACTCACCACTGCCTATCCTCACACTGTATAATTTATAACACTAAGCCCTTTCAATACTCCAAAATGCCAGATAAACTTTTCTCATTTGCTCTTAATTTGGTCACGCAGGATAATACCAACATCTGAAGGCTCTTTAAACTGCTTTTTAAAATGCATTCCTGAAAGCACCACCAATGCCACCTCTGCTCCTTGTCATCTTCCATAATTATTTCCAATCCAAAGCGGTCCTTAATGCGCTTATTAATCTGGCATTCTCCTCAGTGTGAA
This sequence comes from Phylloscopus collybita, assembly GCA_027886175.1. Classification (NCBI taxonomy): domain Eukaryota; kingdom Metazoa; phylum Chordata; class Aves; order Passeriformes; family Phylloscopidae; genus Phylloscopus; species Phylloscopus collybita. The sequence continues at coordinate 31,869,709 of JAJNNQ010000129.1, forward strand.
GCACATTCAGCTCTATTAATTTTTAAAAACCCTTTTTTATGGTGGACTGCAGATGCTTGGCTATTACTGAAAAGCTATTAGAAGTTAACACCTTTCTCTCCCCAGGGACTGGCATCATCCTATGCTTCCAAATGCCACCCTATTTTACATTATCAGCTGCTAAGACAGAGTATTAGAGACTTTTTTTTTCTTTTTACTTCTGAACTGTTAATGCTATTATTAGCTAATGGCAGAGTTCTGTACAGAGTATAGATACATATACTCTCTCAATATCTATAGCAGATGGGGTTTTATTTATCTGCCTTTGAACAATAAGACTTTTCATTCCTGTCATCCATTAGAAGAAAACGCACGTGTAAACAAACCACTAATCTGATATCTAGGGATTGAGATTATTTTTTGCCTTTTCTCAACTTGGATGTTATGATCAGCTGAATATTTAGTAGAAAAAAATGTGAAAGAAACAAAATCATCATCCATCAAGCCTCAAAAGGGAGCTCTTTCCCTTTTAGAGTGTATCTGCGTCTTTGTGAAACACAGATATCCCTTGTAAGAACGGAAGCTAAAAGTTCTGAAAAAATATTACAGAATGCTATTTCTGAGCTGGTAACAACTATTGGAATTTGTAGGGTTTTGAATTTTCTGAAAGAATTTTAGGTCTCAGCTGCTCATTTCAGGATGTGACTGCTGTTGTGAAAATAGGACAGAGCTGAGTCTCAGCCACAGATTCTTCTGTTCATGGTTACCATGAGTGTTTAAGAATCAAACCACTGAGGTACAATGGAGAGTGAGTATGTGTCTGTATTCTGTGTTTGAGGCATTTTCAATGAAATTCACCCTCCTGCTAATTTTCCCTGAGGATCTCAGCTTTTATCTGAGTAATGGCAAGGAGTAGAAATCAGCATTGGCTCTTCTGACCATTTTGAGCTGTGATGACTAAAGACGAAAAACTAACATATAATGGCTTGGAAATGCTCAGATTGTGCTTACTAAACCTAAAGTACTATCAAACAAAATATTACAGTGATCATGATACAGTTACATTAGTAAATTTTCTGTATTAAATTTAGTAAAAATCTATATTAAAAATGCTTTAAAGATGTGAACTTTTTCCAGAAGACTGAAGAAAGTTTGACAGCAACATGAAATTCAGGTCTAACCTGCCATGAAGAGATTCAGGAGCCAGAACATCAGCCTGGATATTTGCCCAGCAATTATTGGGGTTTTCTGTCTCAAAGTCAGGGCAATGTAATGGCTGGAGGGAAGTCAACTCCAAAATTCTGGCAAGTATTGTGGAGGTACTTTCTTGTCAGAATTCTGATTATATTTGAACTTTAGCCACTATCTCTTTATCTACAGTAAAGACCAGGGCAGTGGCTCATAAATGATGCAGACAAAAATAGTTCCTTCCTAAAAGACTTTGTACTTTCTCTTCATAGAAATATGTAAAATACACAGAGAACAGACCAATTTAAGAAGCTGATTACAACATGGTCTGAATGTGACACTGGCTGGCAGTGAAAACTTGCTGTGGCCCTTGTGAAATGAGCGTTGACAGTAGATGTGTATCCATGCCATGGGGAGTGAATTCCCAAGGATCTTTGTTAGCATTCATGCTATATTCAGTAGCATCTTGAGAAATGCAAAGATTACATCAGTGTCATGCAGAATGGAGCTCCTACTCTCCAGAAGAGACATGTGGATGCTCCTGGTGAGAGCCAAAATAACTTTAAAGGACAGACTTGTCTTGCTGCAAATCACAGTCACCCTTCTTTAAATGACTGCCAAAAGATCCTAATGTATCCTACTTCAACATTTTTCATGGTGTGTGCCCAGGCTTTTCATTTTTTTCATCTTTTCCTTCGTTATTTTAGAAGACATTACTGCAAAATCCAAGTTGCCGAGTCCTGTCCTAGATTTATGGAAGAACGTCACTGTGTTCAAATAACAATGCTGGAAAATAAAGTGGAAACATTGACACTAGAGAAAATTATGATTGAAGTGTGCTTTAAAACACACAATGACAAAGCTGGGACACTCTGACCTGGGCTAGCGTCAGCTTAGAAAGAAACCCATGAGGAGTGGTGGCTGCTTTAACTGAGAATTTGCTGGCACATTTTTGTTTTCCTGAAAAAAACAAACCTGATGCTGAGCACCTGAAACATCTCAGCTAGGTTTGCGAGTTTTTAAGAAATATGGAATAAAGGCATTGATATAACTTCAATATTTCAATTTAAAAATTAACTATTTAAAGAAAAAGCCTTTCAGAAAAAAAAAGGTGTTAGAAAATTTGAATATAAGCCTCAGCTCCACCTTAAATGTGTGTCCTCTTTTGCTGTGCAGCATTACTAATGTACAGAGGCTGGAAAGCTGTTTGCAAGGTTAAGAAGATGTGCAATAAGTTGGTCCACTTAGATGCATATTATATGCTCAATAGACCTTTGCTGCTCCCATGGTGTCCCCCCAGCCCGTGCCACAATTTCCTTATCAATGCATGTGGTTTTCCATTAGTGAGGTGGTTTTCCTCAGGTGTTTTGTGGAACCCCACCCCACTGTGTGGCAAACCAGTCTGGCTGATCTAATGGCATTTCCAACGGTCTGTGCAAACCCAGACAAAGAGCAGAACAAACCTCAGGTGCAGCCCAGCTAACCAGAACAGGAGAGCACTTGTGAGAGTTGGCCGAAGCCTGGGAAGGCTCAGAGGTGTCCCTGGACATCCTTGGCTGTGAGATGTCAGGGGAGAGCCAGGAACAGCCATGGCAGGGGGCTCTTCATCCTCATCTTCCCCTTTGCCCAACCCATCCAGTGTCCACGAGGGCTTGAACCCTTTGGTGCTTCTCTTTTCTGGAAAGGCTTAGTGCCACAGTAAGTGGTTCCTTGCAAACATTTCACCACACAAACTGCTGGCCTAAATTGCAGTGGGCCCAAGCCTGCCTATTCAGCTGGCCATTATTGTCTGGGTTTTTGCTGTTCTCCTCTGTCTCTTTAAGAAGTTTTTCTAAAGTTCTATTTTAGCCTTCTGTATCTACCTTTTGCAATGGAGTCAGACACGATTTTACATCAACAACTTTCTTGTTATTGTAACTTTATAACCACGTTTACATTCTTGTCATAAGGAGGAGACTGTGGATGGACTGTTGGGTTGCCCAGTGTGGTTGAAGGGGAAGATTTTCTTCCTCCAATCCATGGTTACTGCTGGAATTCTGTAAATGTTGAAGTCTGTAAATAAACTTCCTCTTTTCTGCCTTGGACAACTCAGAGTGAGGGTGTAATTTCTTGGTGTTGTGTGCCACAGCCATGTTCCAAGGGAACAGCAGCTGGGCATTTGCAAGGCACAGGATCATACCCCAGTGATTTCCTCCCCCCTGCAAAGCAGCCCAGGGAGAGATGGGGAGATTCATGTCAGAGACCTTCCTGTCCAGGCTTCCCAAGGGAATAGTAAAGACATTCAAGTTTAGACTTGAAAAAACTCATTAACTCCAACAAATTTGGGGTGGCTTTGTGCTGATTAAATTATTTGCCCAGTCCTATTGAACACTGAATAAATGTAGTCATTCAAATGTTGGATAGTGTAAAAAAGGCACTTTTTCCTCTCTAAAGGTGTAATTCTTTTGCATGAGATTTAGACAGCAGATATTGACAGAAGAATAGATAATAGATAATTGATGTCAAAGGCTGAATAAGAAAGTTGTCGATCAGCCAGAGTTTAAGTTATCTCTATGTAAAGTAATATAAAGTAACGATGATTTATTGCTTGAAAAAGTTGACAGAATGAAAAAATTCTTTGGAATTGCTGGTGAATGCAGATTGATTTTTCTAAAGAACTCTACCCAGACCTATTTCTCTTCCAAAAGAATGCTGCTGGTTCTAATTATATGTATTTTACAAAATTGCATTTCTAAAAACTTATACCATCAGAACACCAAACACCCTATCTTTAATACTCATGGGAAGGAGTATTTTCAACTGTCTAATTTGATACAGTAAAGAGATAAGAAAAAGTGTGATTTGGTTTTTCAACCTCCCTTAGGTGCTTTGCATTACACAGCCTATAGAAGCTTCTCCTATTAAACCTCATAGAAATGGAATAAAATGATTTGTGAAAACAGCAATAGCCTCTAAGGCACGATTCACTAAGTAAAAGAGGAGTATTGGAGGAGTAAAACCTTCGTACTGGAAAAAAGTGAACTCTTTAAAAGGTATTTCCTTAATATCAGGACAGCATCCAGTTTAGGAGTACTTCTCCCATGTTTCATTTAGCCACCTCTAACACTGGAAATCTGCTTTGAATCCAGGAAATAATCTCATGCTCCTTCCAGAGTCCCTGTGGAAACCCGTTGCACACAAATCAGCAGAGGTATAAGTTACACTTCACAGGGATCCATCTACATAGAAAAAAAAAAGCTCAATATATTCCTCAACTTAAGTTCTGGATGTTTTCCAGAGTCATAAACATGGCATCCCATCATCTGTGCCTTTACTGTGCCTTTTCTAATTTTTTTCCTGATATCTTTATGAAAAAGACCTTCTCAGTGTTGGTAACATGTTGGTATCCTGAATCCAATGAGATCCATTCCTGACTAGAACACTTTTTTTTGTGTTACTAGATTCTTATGCTGTTTTCACAGACTGTATTTACAACTCCTTATATTGTTTAGTTTATGCTACTCTAGAATTTCACATATAAATTCAAAGGTGCTTGAAAGAGAGAGCAGCACTTAAAATAGCTCATGCCACTCCCCTAAAATATTAATCACTGGTGTAACTCCATGAGAGTTACATCAGGCATGAGTTTAACCCTACTTTTTGTTTTAAATCAAAAGAAATTGATTTCTTTAGCAAACACACCCTAAACCACAGGATCAAAGGCAACTGAAGCACTATAAACCCTCTCATTTCTTTCCCCCTTCCACCTTCCCCAAAAGCTACAGGGCAGCCTGTAAACTGGATTTTAAGCACACCAATTTTGGAGCAGCTGATTCTGCTAAGAGCAGTCCTCAGCTGTTGGCAGTGATGTCACTGGTTAACACTTCACAGCCCACAGACTGCTGGAATGATTCATCTCACCTCTGCCTGTCTCTGGATCAAATGTATTTTACAAAATTGCATTTCTAAAAACTTACACCATTGGAACACCAAACACCCTATCTTTAATACTCATGGAAAGGAGTATTTTCAGGATATCCCTACAGAAGTCAATGTGTATGAGTCAATGTGTAGATGTGGTAGTTGCTCAGCATATACATATATACATGTATTTATATTTATGAAATTGTTTTCAGTGAGATTGAGTTTAACTTGCACTCATGCAATTGATTCTGCAGAGAACAAGACACTGGAAACAAGAGTTTTTTTGAAAATAGATGAATATTTAAATAATTAATGGATCACATCTTGGTATCTGAGTGCATTTTCAAGAAACATGTCATAAAGCATTCTGTAGGGAAATACTCAATAGACAGAAATGAAGGTTAATGATTTTGGATAAAAATTGTATTCAGATCAAACCTGTAGTAATTAATGTTTTTTAATATTGCATAGGTAAGTTTAAACCCCAAGATTTCCTGGGAAGTATTACTCTAAAACTTACACATATCATATACTTCTTTGGGGTTGAGAAATGTGTTTCCATGGTTAGGAAATGTGCTTCCGTGGAGTTCTTGTTTGCAACTTTTCGTTACAAACTTTGTTCTAATAGAATAAAATAGAAAAAATAGATACAGGCAAAGTGTAGACATCAACACTTCGTCAAATACAGAAGTTAGACAAAACTTTTGAATCAACAGCAGCCATTAAAAAATTCAGAAGCTTCAAATGAGCAGTGCAATGGTGCGAAAACTAAATCAACAAAACCAAAATCAACAAGAGCCAAGCGTGTCCGTATTTCGATGCTGCGCGAGCGCGGGCGCTTGTTTACAGCCCTGGGTTGTTTACAGACCGTCCCTGTCCTCTGCCAGAGCTCAGGGCTGGCAGACACCTGATCTGAGAGCTGTGCAGGGGTGCTGGCACGGCCCTGTCTCCAGCCTGACAGTGTCTGCCCTCTCCTGTCACCCCTGGGGGGTGAGATGGGGCCAACAACACGCAGCCAACCCGCTCTGCAGCTCTGGGCTCCACCAGCCATGGCAGCACCCACCTCCTGCTCTGCCCCTTTCCCAGGGAATGGCTGAGGAAAGGATAAAATCCTTGCTGCAGAAAATGCCATTAGACAGGGCTGAGGCTGTCGTGTGGGGATGGAGGTGCAGTCTGCTGAGACAGGAGTCCTGCTCTCAGAGCTTCACCATTTGTGGAGGTAGAGCAAGAGAAACTTGGTGCTGTTGTAAGACAGAGGTTAGAAGCTTGCTCTGATCTTCACTACCCTTCCCTGAAGGCCCTGTGCTCATTTTAACCATCTAAATTTTAGCTATCTGTAGGATTCCATGGGGCTCTGTGTGGGATACCTCCCAGGTGAGGACCTGGAGAGTGAAGCTCATGTCCCATTTCCTGCACACATCCACGCTTCCTTTTCCCATTTTACTAGGCAGGGGTAGATTGGTGTTGATCCCAGCACTGAAGTGTCACCAGTTGAAGGTGGAGAGGATCTAGGATGTCACCAGCAAGACAGTGATGGCCTTTGCTCACTTGTCTCTGCTCAAAAGATGTTTCCTCTCCTTACATGTGAGATGCCCTCCCCATAGCTGGCACTGCCACAGAGAATGGACACTGTACACGTTCACATTTTGTCCTTTACTGCTCAGTGCCTCAACCTGTGCAGACTCCCAGGGCGTTCTGACTGCGGGGGGAAGATTAGAAGATTCCCTGTGGGCTCTCAGTTGCCCATCTTTGCAGGGGTAGCTTACAAGCTCCACATTTCTCTTCAGAAAGCCCTTTTTTGCTGAAGATGTGCCAATGTTCTGTGAGCTGGTTCAGCACACAGAGTTGTGTGAGTTAATTTTAAAAGGCAAAGAGAATCCTGGAAAGACACTCAGAGGTGTCATGCACCGAAATGCTGCTACACAGTGTGAATCACAGGGCAATATCTTTGCTAGAATGAATCAAAGTAGCTCTGCCTTGTTATGTTGGAGTCATAGTCCAGCCCTTTCTCATATTTCAATTCCATTTTATATCCCCTGTGGTTGTACACAAATTCCACGGTTGAATAAACAGACTTTGGTGATGATTACTTGGAACCTTAGGGGTTAACAGTGTTCTTAGCCTTTTTCCCTAATTGGTGTTTACTCTCTTGATGCCTTTCCATGTGCATGCTATAAAATATTCCCCAGAAAGAGTTTTGCCTAGTGCCAAAATGTAATGTCTTGTAGTGGATGAAATTCCTTGACAGAAAGTTGTGAAGTGCACCTGTTGTAGTGGTGTGATAAAAGTCTGTGAAAAACACACCTGCTACAGAGCACAGACAGCACCACAGGCTGAGAAATGGTTTTGTGTGCTCAAGGAGGGCTCTGCTCACACTGCAAGGCAAGTGCATTTGGGTGATTCCACAAAGGATTTTAGCATTTGAGTCTACACCACTAAAGGGAGATCCTCATGGGGAAGAGTTGGCCTGGGGACATGAGGTAGTGTGGAAGAGAAGGCAAGCATGGAATTTAAACTTTGGCCTTCCTGTGCTATGTTGTGAACTTTGGCCTTCCTGTGCTATATTATGAACCTGAAGAGGTGGACTGTGGAGAGCTCAGAACAACTACCAACCTGTTCCTACCTGAGATGGTTGAATCAGTCAGTTCCAAATAAAAACTTTGCTGTTCCTTGCAGCAGTTTACCCCACTTGCAATACAGACACAAATAGCAGCTCAGATCCCCACAGCTGTGAGGCTATAAATCCATGCTCGTATTTGTGCAGCTCATGTCTCTTGTTTGTGCTGAGAAGAGATATTGGCTTTCAAGAGGGATCTCCTACTGCTCAAAGTCATTGGCGTGGAGGTTAGCAACATCTTTAATGCTCTCTGTACCCTCCTTAAAATACTGGACTCTGAACTGGTGCTGGAAGTCAAAGCCCAGTCCTAATTCTTTTAGGATGAAAGGATGTGGTTTTGCAGAGGGGATTGGTTAAGGCCAATAGCTCTTGATGAGCACCTGTGGCATTTTCTACCAGCACTCAGCTGGTAGAAAATCCCACAGGAGATCCCAAACCAGTGCAGAGCTCTAGATAGATGGATCAGAGAACCATAGAACATGTTGAGTTGGAAGGGACTCTTCTCCAGGCTGAACAGACTAAGGGTCCACAGCTTCTACTCAAGGCCCTTCACCATCTCTGTTATCATCCTTTGGACACTCTCTAATAACTTAATATCTTAAGTTGTGGTGACCAAAACTGTACATAATATTCCCTGGGTATAGGGATGTAAATCTATTAGAGGAGGAGACTTCCTTCTGGAGGCTGCAATTAAAAACGCCATCATCTTGTCTGCTTCCCAGCTTTCAGAAAAAGTGGCAGTGATCCAGCTAACAAGGTCCTGGAGAATGCACACATAAGGAGACCACTTGGTTCTGTTGGGAGAGGAACTAGGAAGTGTCATTTGGAAGGTGAACACACCAGCTGTGAAATGGAGATTTCTGCCCCCATCAAATTAGCCTGTGCTAACTCATTGCACTGTGGACTTGAATCTAAAATTCAGGAACAGGGGAAGCTTTGTCTGGCTGCTTAGTTCTCTTTAAGTGTACAAGTGGAAGATATTTCTGTGCAAATAAAAACAATGCTGATAGGCTGAAAAACCACATAAGGATTCCTCCTCCACCACCAGCATTTATATATTTATTGATGATTTATTCAACAGTAATTCTATTCTGTGATCTTATCCAAATATAGGCATGTATATAATCTGTCAGCATACTTGTTGCTGCCCCTTATAACTGATGTAACCCATACACAGACTCTACCTCCTTTCATATTAAACCCCAGCTCTAACTTAAAGTTAAAACCACCTCTTCCTACTCTAAGAATACACGCATAATTTAGATAAATAGGGGTTTAACTGAACTTCACATTAAAAAGTGAGAAGGGAATGCAAAGATCTAAAAAAATGTGCATAGTCTCAAGTTTAAGGAACCATCCCAAACAAGATTGACTGAAGATTTTGCAGCAAGGCTTTTTTTGACAGAAAGCTGGATCTAGTTGAATGATGTCTATTTAACTTCTCTACCCCTCCTGCCCCCAGCAATATCTGCTTTCCATGGAATTTTGCCTCGCTGAGAAACTGAACATCGCTCTATTCTCCAGACCTCTGCTTAAAAATGATGTGCTGTCAGTTATAATTGTGGCTGGGGGCTTTGCACTACTCTTTACTCTTTGGCTCTGGGCTCCTTTCATTATCCTCCACACAGGGGGATTCCTTGGATGCACCCTACCTGGGCAGCAAGAGGCAGAAGTCCCCATGAAAGAAATAATCTCTCTCTCTTTGTTCCTTGCATCTTCCCTCCTTCCCCTCTCTAGATTCCAACCCTTTGCCTTTTATTTCTTAGTCTTGCTCCCTGATTTCCTATCTCCTCATATTGCACAACAAGAGTTTCCCTCTCATGCTGCCTCCTAACAGTAGGGAGATCATCAAGAATGAGGATGTTTTCTTGGCTTGTTGGTAACTCCAAAACAAAGCCAGGTCATTGTTTAAAAACTGTGTAAATAAAAGGATATTCTGAGTACTTTTTTTCCAAAATTCTGAGAAATTGAGAAAACAAACTCTTGATGGATGAAAGTATTTCTCTTGGCCAGATGGGACACAATTATTCTGGAAGCACATGAGGTTTTTCATACTGAATTTCAACACTTATTTTTCAATCAAAGTGAAGGAAATTGTGTAATTGAAAGTGGTTTCAGACACAAAAAACTTCTGAACTGTCATTTTGGAAGATGTTTCAATAGGTTTCCCTTTCTCAAATAATTTTTTTTCACAAGAAGACTTTAGCAGAGAAGGAAAAAAATCTTTTTAGATGCCTCTATCCCTGCCTCCTTACCTTGAACAATGAAGCAAAGCTTCGGAAAACCCAGCTTATTCTGGATTTATTGTTATGCAGGGACAAGCAGACTCATTGGGCTCCATTCAAGTGCTTGGTATCACAGTTGATGTGGCAGGGCTGGTGAAAGAACCAGAAAAAGTCATCAGGAAGCAGGAGGAGATGACCACTCCATTTAGTTAATGTAGATGCTGATGTGATGGGCTGCTTGAACACGTGAGTCCATTTGGCTTCAAATATTGGATCATGCAAATTCCATGCAACCAAAATTCGAAAGAATGAGGAATTTTGGAATTTGGATCTCAGCATATATTCCCATCATTCATTCTAGTGGTGAGAATGAGACTTAATAAAGTCTCATTCCCGAGACTGAATTCCTCCTTCTCTGAAGTAAATGGGAATTATGCTCAAACTCACCTTCAGCTGAACTGATTTGTGGGATTTGGCATCAAAACATGTAGTTCATGATTTCAGCAAAGCTGAGTTTTAAGTTACTACAAATGGCTATTTAAAAAAAGACAAATGAAACAGAAAACATCTCTGTGGGTTGTCAAACTTGCCTCATAGTACAGACTTCCAGGCTAGACTAGAACTATATTCTTTCCAGTAAAATAGAAGCAGAGGACTCTTCTAATGGCTTTTCAAAATCGGAGGTTGATCAGTTACGTGTCTTCACATTTTCATATAGAAATGTCATAATTTTATTATATACAAATTTCCTGGCTCTTTTTTGAATGAGCTTTTAATGATTCTTTGGAAGCTGAGTTCTTTTGTATTAAGTATCAGTTTGCATTTTGGACATCCTTAAGGTATTACCAAAACTTACAGCTAACCTAAAACATTCAGTCACAACCCTTTAAAAGGATGGCTCCTATTTAAATTATGGCTGAACTCTGATGTTACCAGGACAAAATGAGAGATGTTAAGCTATTCCAAGGTGGACTTCATAATTGCACCACTTTATATCAGGCTAGTGATTTTCATTAGCTTTATAAAAAGGTATTTTTGCATTGAGTACTTTCCAGAAACTCTTTAACGGATTATCAAGAGCAACTTGGTTATGGCAAAACCAATGGCAAGATTCAATATAAACATCAAATGAACCTGATCTTATATTGGTGGGAATCAAATTCCTGGAGGAGCAGTACCACAAATATGTCAGTCACTGTAGTGATGCCCAAATTCCACATGATGACAATCATATGTTCCATTATGAAGAAAACTTTAACTTTGGTCATGAATACTTCTCCCTGGTCATGCTTAAAGTACCTTGAATTACATGTTGACCCACAGGCCCACTGAAAAGAAGAATTCCTTTAAAGAAAAAAAGCTATAACACATAGTTTCTTAAAATGTGGCAGAGATAGGATTTGTATAAATCTACTCCTCTCTAGAGTTTAGTTTCATAAGAAAGAGGAAACACATTTAATGTAGAATGAAAGCCTGGAAACCTTAAGTGTCCTTCAGGACTGTCAGTCCTGGACATGATTTCTGGAGCTGTATCCAGTTCTGGCCTCACAGTTGCCCCCGTCCAAAACATTCTCTGGAATTTGCTGGAGGTCCCCCTTTCCATGTGCATGAAGGCTGTCAATTAATATATCTCAATATGCTGCCACCAAATATCTGAGAAGGGCTAACATTTCTATATACGTGGCCCAGAAGAAAACCAAACTGCCTTTTCACTGATACTCACACTCTTTCAGTGTTCCAAAGACAGTTCCCACTCATTCAGCCCCAGGACAGACATGTGTGGTGCTGATATCACTGATCTGCAGACTGGCATTTATGATGAAATTGATTTTCATACACCTCACCAGCATGGCAAATTTCCCATTGGCTGTAAATCTCAAATATTTACGCATTAACCAATCTCATATTTCTAAATTTGTCATAAGAGGAATTTTAAAACGTGATGAAAAGCTTTTCACATATCAGGCTAGATCTTAGGTGCAAGAATATATTTTTATGATTTCTGGATCAGCCCCATGGTTCAGCAGCTATTTATGGTGTGACTAAATAGTGAGAATAGACATAGACAAACTGTGACTCACTTTCAAAAAAATATTTGGTGTCTGACATATGACCTAAAATTTGCCCAAACAATTTCCTGGCCAGGGGCCATATATGCCATATCTGAAGCTGAAGGTATTTTATTGTAATTTGTAGCAGTGGGAGGAGAAAGCTGGATTTATAATGGAAATAATCTTAACCACAGTTATGGTAGAGCTGCCACTATCTCATTACAAACTGCCATTTTTTTCCATGTTAATTTCTAATTTTCTTTTTGCACCCTATATTCATAGAAGGAAATCACATCTGAATCAGTTGTGCAAATATTTAAATGAGCTAAGTGTCTTTCTATCCATTTAATTTGGGTTTCCTTCATCATCCATCTCCACAATAAGCAAGTATTTAATGCCCCTACAAAATATCCCAAAACTGCTTCTGTGAGTTAGCAGTCTCCTGAATAGGTGTTCAATGTACAAAGAGAATATAATAATTATATTCTTTCACCTTTTGTTTCCCTACTTTTCAGAAAAGGTGAAGGACAAGGGGATATGTACAGAAATAGATGTGCAATTTGCAGGGCATTTGGAACACCTTATTTTCCTGTGTAGAGCAGGGTGAAGCAGTAGAGCAGTTTGGATTTTTAATCCAAACTGACTGTTTCTTCAAGGCATCTTTGCAATCCTCCCAGCCATTTGATTTCTGAAAGGACCAGTTTCACTGGGATGCTTCATTTTTTTTAAAACAGAGATTTTTCAGTTACTCTAAAGGACGTGGAACCTGTGTGTGAGTGCAGTCACCTGCTCTGCCACCAAATTCACAGGCACTGCTCAAAGGGCTATAATGATCAGACTGGAGTGATGCCTGTTCTGACATGTGAATATGCTCCTGCAGAGGGGATCTGCAGAACCTCTCTCTATTGGCCACCAAGGAGAGGCCTTTTGCCTGAAAACATTTCTAAATCAGACACACAAAACTTCCAGGAATGCCTCTTTTTTCCTATTTTGGTTCTGATGCACCTTGCCTCAAACCAACCCCCCAAATGTGAGTTTCACAGTTCTGAAGGAATTTATCAACATAATTTTATAACAACCACATGTATAATCGTGTCAGAGGCAGAGCTGCATTAGCTGGTTTATGTCATTTAGTCTACTTCTTATTGTGCTGAGAGGATTCTGTTGCACTAGAAGCAGAACTGTTCTGATAAGTGCAGGTAGAGACAGATACTATGCAACATCCTTTGAACCCATGTCTATACTAAGAAATTAGCAATATATTTTAATCTTTATGTGCTATAACATCAACGTGCTATCTTCTACAGAGTATAATTTCCTTGAAACACAAATAAAATAAGCTTTTGCTTGTCTTATCCTCTTCTGTAGATTTTCCTCCACGTATTTTACTCAATGTTATATCACAATTTTACTGTTCTTTGAAATATATTTCTATGTATTTTTATCAAATGTTCTTTGACTTCTAGTCCCTTGATTCTTTCTTCAAGTAGAATACTTGTTAATACTGCACTCTTTCCCACCTCAGACGGCCAGTGACTCATGGAGATCACACATGTCACCCACCTGCCTTGTATTATCAGACACAAGAATTTGTGCCTCATTTGCCTCAAAGCAAAGTTTGTATCTCACTACCTGCAGTAGAATTTCTCTGCAGCCTCCATAATCCTTTAATTTTGTCCAGTTCTGCTTTAGTCTCAGTTCCCTTGGCTTCTGTCATGAAAATTTGCCTTATCATAATGGCACAAGATAATCCCTGTAATCTTTCTCAAAATGCTTCTTCTCCCCACACCTACGGAATACTGCTTGCCCTAATGTACTATTGTCCAGTTTTACAGGTGAGAAATTCAGGTTGTGTTTAAGATTCCTGTTCAAGCTGCTAAAAAAAGGCATCAAGGCTGCTTTCCACTGGCTGTGGAGAGAACCAGAATCTGGTATTGCTGCAGCCCGTGCAGTTTAAATAACACTGCTCTGGAACCAAGAGTGCTGCCTAAGACTGCTCCTGCTGTATAGGGGTTGTAGAGATCAGATGTTTGTCTTCACACTGAACACTGGAACTCAAACCTCTTCAGTGCAGGGGGACTTCTAAATTCTGTGTGCTCGCTGGGCCAAGTCTCTGTGGTCTCTTGGAGCCTGAAGCCTGAGAAAGGACAGCCCAGGCGTGGGGAATAGGTGTGTGGATCTGGCCTAGTGCACACAGGCATGCTGCAGGGCCAGCAGGGCTCGGAGCCTTACGCAGCCCCAGCTGGCCTGGCACACCCTGACAGCTCAGGAAAGTCTGCCTGGCTCCAGAACAGGCATGGGTGTTCCTCTGCTGATGACCTGGCCACCCCTGACCTCAACAGTGTGCTCCCAGGGGCAGAAAGCAAGGCCAAAACACATCCTTCTCATGTCAGACCTGGCTGGGCCATCCTAGGGACAGAGACACTGAAAGCCACACGATGGGGAGTTCTCCCCATGTGTTCCATCATGTGTGCTGCTGCAGGCTGCGACCCTGCCCAAGCTGCTTCTCATTCTAGTTTTGCAACCACTTTACTGGATATTTTCCTTGAATCCCTGTTTAGATTGTTGCAGATTCTTTTAGCTGATTCACCCCAGGACTATTATCAGGATAAAAAGAAAGTATTCAGGGAAAAGGGGAGGAATTTAGAGCAGCCAGTGTAAATGTGATGTAGGCACACAATGAAATACTGTGGGAAGCCCTGAGTGAGAGCAGATCAGTGATGGTGTCCCTCAGGAGAAGAGAGCTTAGAAGAATCAAAGCCCAGCTTGTGCACACAGGCTTGTTGGGTTTGAAGATGTGCAGTCCTACCCCAGTTCTGAATGTGCTCTGGGGGTAACCCCCTTGTCTTTAACAGTGTGTTGTTTCTCAGCCCCAGGATGTGATAAAGGCTTAGTGTAGAAACTTTAGAAATGGAACTGTTGAAATCTGTAGAGGTGCTGCCCTGTTTTGTACGCATATGCCTGCACTTTGCCAGCACTTTCTATATAAATGATTCCCAGATTTCCAATTGTATTTTGTTTATAGACACGTTTTGCTTATCGTAAATTGCATATGGTTTTACCTCTAGCTTTGGGTCTGATCCTTCCAAAAAGAGTTTGGCCAAGAAAAAGAGCAGGCAATCCCCTATTTGTTAGCAGTTCATTTTACATATAAATATAGATGTATATATATGTATGTGCATAGATATAGATACATCTCAGTGGGATTGGTACAGGGAGGTGCTGAGCTCTCTTAATCTCTTGTGAAGTCAACAGGAGTTGAGGGCACTCAGCACTTCCCAGAGGTGGCCAGAAAGCAGCAGTTTTGGGCAACCTCTTGCTTGAGATTTTGCTGTCTAAAGCACCAAAAAAGGGGGGGATAATCTTCTTAAAGCCTTCCTTTAATGCTGGCACCTCGAGATTGTAACTATTTATGTTTTAACACTTTTTCACATGCAAAATGTGTTGCATGTATTTTTTGTTGTTGTTGCTGTTGGAGTTTTAAGGCTCAGATTGATGAAGGAGAGTTCAGAGCCAGACGTACAGCGTAAGAGACAAAGGTTTAGTAATGAGTTCAAAATTTACAAAACACAGAAGCAAATATGGCTTTAATACATGATGTGACCCTTTATAAGGCTTGAAATTACTCTTCAAAAATCATTCTGGCTTGACTTCAGAGCCGAGTGGATTGTGGGATACCACAGATTGACTTTGAGTAGTGGGTTGGTATTGCAGGAATTTTTTAATTTCCTGTAACTCACAACAATTTTCTTCCAGTTAGACCTTATCCTGCTGCAGAGTATTTACTGAACAATTTAGTACAGTGCATAAGCCAGATCAGAGGCACATGCATGCACTCATACGCTTACACACACACACAGAGTAAGGAAAATTAAAGTATTAATAGTCAAATTCGAAATGATCAAAAGAGAAAGGTTCAATGTGGTGATGTTTACAATTTAATGTGCATTTTATACTTAATATCTAACTAGTGATGTAAGGGGGAGGAAGAAACTCTAGGCTGAAACAGATTTTTTTTTCTATTTTTAAGAAAATAAAAATTGTTCAAGCTGCATTAATGAACAGAAAATAATTTGGGAAATACTGGTTATTATAGTTTATAACAGTCTGTTAATTATTTCTTCAAACACATTTTCAGAAACTCTCCAAAGATACTCAATTTGCAGGATTTAAAAAAATGAAATAAATTTCCTTAAACTGATGAAGCTGCTTATGTATTTTTTTACCAGTAAAGCAATACTAAAAGGATCCCTGTAGATCGAGGGGAGAAATATTTAATACCACAGAACTTCATGTGCTCCTGTCATTTCAGTTGTCTCCCAGGTATTGCAGGGCAATTAATATAACATATTTGGGAGTTAAAAATACAATGCAGGAGGTGTGTTATAACAAAAAAAAAAAAAAAGCCCCACTATGGATGATGGCAATGCATTTGGGTCACTGGAACTACAGATACAGATTTTTATCCACTATTGATTTAAGACAGCTTCTTGGTGTGAACGGGCAGTACATATGTATTGTTTAAAAAAAACCCCAAAAAACAACATTTACCAAGAAATCTAACATGGTTTGCAAGTGATTTATATAGGAACGCGTGCACACACAGTGCTTATGTATGTGAATTTATGGCACGTCTTATCCCTTATCTAAAATCTATTAATGTTCAAGGAAAGCCTTTGCAAAAATTGTAATTAGGTTTGCACTGGGCCTTGAAGAAAGGGGAAGGGAAGAGTGCATAAAATATCTGTGTGTTATGATAAAAATAGGATATATATTATCACCATAATACTGGAAGGAGAATGTTTGAAAAGGAAGAATAAATACACTATGTTGAAAAAAAGGCTTTCTTAAAATTGGTGGTAGTCCTGGCCATACAAATAAAGAATCAAAATGTAAAAAAGAAAATTTTGATTCCCTCAAGTGAAATAATTTAATGTTTCTTTAACTTCTGTATGCCAAATAGGGAGAGATCATAACCCCTAGCATTTTAGAAAGCAGGATGTATGATGGGATTTATTAGTAGATACAGAGTAAATAATGCTTATTGAATTTCAAGGTAACTTTATTTTCTGTTACCTACCAGTGGAAAAGTCTCTTTTGAAATAACACTCATTAGAAATTGAAGGTTATACTGGCAAAACAGACTTGAATCCTTCAAAAATAGCCCCTAGTAAAAGTCATAGAAAGATCTGAAGCCAAGCCTATGACAAAAAAAAAAAAAAAAAAGAAACTTAATATGCAGGGAAAGTTTTTAATATGTGAGCCAGACACAGAAATATCGCTCCTCTTTGAAATGAGCAAGAATTTGATGAAACACTGAAGGGTTTCCTATATTTTACTTTATTGGACAGCAACAAGCAATTCAATGAAAGTATATCCTGTAAGAGCAGAATGCTTCTCAGTATCAGCTCAGTGCTTTAAGGAGCACGCTTCCCTACAACACAGAAATATTCCCAAGTGACCCCAATTGTGTGCAAATTGCACCCTCAGTTCCTCACCTAAACCCCAGCTGGAGTCCTCCTATTGACTTAACGGGGCTTTGGATCAGGCTCCAAAATAATGAAGGGACAAATCCATTGAAGTCTTTATTTATGTCTAGATTGTTTTCCCTCATCAAAGGCTCCCCCGAGGCTCTTCCTCCTGCATTCTCCCGTGCAGAGTTTGCGCCTCCCCGTAAATCAAGCTTCATCCCTGCTCCCTGGAATCTCACGGATGAAACTGGGATTTGCCTCTTCTTCGGTCCCGTGGACTCCTTCACAGCTGCTCATATTCCTCTTCGTTCTTGGAGCTGCTCAATCAGTGCATTCTTGCCTGTTGCATGTGTTGCCATAACTAAAATATTAGAGTGTCTAAGAAGAATCACTCAAAGGAAAAAAAAAGTCTTTATGCTCCAGTAGTGCCAAGCAAAGAGAAAAAACCTAAGGGGCTGTTTCTGCCTTATCTTGGACATGTATAAGGTCCAAGTAGAGTGAAGTCTTTGGATCTACCTTGACTTCTCTTTCCACTTGGATGGCCTGGTATCTTCACTTGCCAAGACAAGCACTGTTTCACCATTAGAGTATTAGAAAATTATGCCCCATCTACTTGGCCACAGAAACCCAGGGATTTTTTGCATCCAGGCCAGATGATGGTCTTTGGCTGTGCATGAAATGGGTATTTACCTGGCTCTAGGCTATTATCCCTATGCCCCTTCACATATACAAGGTCACTGTCCAACGGATTCCAGTTTTAGGCTGGGGGCCTAATCTCTTAATATCCTCGCAAATTATCCCACAATCCTGCAGAGTGTAAGGTGAATGCATATCTAGGAATCATTTTGCCAAATGTATCTATTAGGAGACAAAAAGAATCATGGAGCATCTGAGATCTTTGACCTTTACTTGTTATGAGGTCAAATTTACGGAGTAAATTAATTAAAAGAAAACAGGTAAATCCAAGTTTTAAACGTTTTTTGAAAACATTTCAGGAATTTCTTCTCTCATAAGGAATTTTCTGGTAAATGACTGGCATGGTATTGAATCTCCTTCTAATTCTCGAAAAACCCACTGAGTTTACATCCATTTCTCACCATTGCTGCTGGATTTGTTCCAGGAGGAGGAAATGTATGAAAGATGTGATCATTAATTCTGCAGGGAAAGCACCATGATCCCACAGTGGTGTATAACAGAAGTAACTTTAGGTTTTGTTTGGATAAATTCTCTGTGATTTGCTCTTCTTCCACAGGTGAGTTTCCTACAGGAAGTCTCATATAAATCTCCTCCTCCTCCATTCACACAGTTCCTGTGTGAGATGACATATATGCAACACAGGTTCTAAAAAAATCGTATCTGATAAAATCCCCTGCGCTGTGATTTTAGCAATCTTCACGTGAGCCACTCGGCATATCTGAAAGACAAATGAGAACAAGGGAAAGGACTGTCAAATAGAGAAAGAACAGAGCATCAGGCTTCAAAAGAGGGGCTGGCCTTGTGCATGCTGCCCTGCATAAGGAGTCAGGCAATCTGGATTCAATTCCCAGTCTTTCCACAAATCTTCGGTGAAAGTAAAATAGGTTTTTTTTTTTTCCCCCTGATGCTCTTCGTAAGTTATTCAAAAGCATCTGGGATGTTGCCTGCTTTTCTCTAGCAGGGAAAAGGCAGGAGTATTATCATCCACGCTAACAAGTCAATTTGACAGGTCACTCTTGGATGAATAAGCTGCTCCTGATGACAAGTGCACCAGCTCACTTCTGGCTGCGAAGCTCTTGGAGGGTTCACTCATCAGAGCATTTGGTTACAATCACTCCCTTTGAGTTATTTAATCAGTATCTCCTGTCAGGCTGCGGTGCCAGGCCAGGAGACTGAAAGGAGGTAGAAATAGATGACCAGAAGAGATGACAATTCCTAATTATCAAGCTGTATATTTAGTCCTGAGGAGTCCCTAAAGTGGGGAGGCTCAGCTCAGTGCTCACACTGGAGCTGTGCTCCAGTTTGATATTTTAGGCAAATTCTTTCAGCCAGCGGCAGGTTCACAGTCAGGGAACAATGGGAGCAGGGGCTGCTTCACATTTCTGACATACCAGTGATGCCAATTTATGGATTCTTCTATAAATCTCTGGAGATACAAACCATCTGTAAAGGATAAAAAGACAACAACATTTATGCATTTGGTTACACATAAGAGCGGTGAATATGTTTTGTTTAGACAATTCCCATGAATTCCAGTCTCAAGAATCACTGACAGCGTGTCTTGTTTGTGAGTTTTAAATAATGACAGCAAAGCAGAGTTTCCAGATAGCTATACAAAAACATAGATTAATAAGTGACTGCCTTCCCATTTGTTTTTGTTACTGTGCCTTTTAAAGGGACAAGTTACACCCTATTTGAATATGCTAGTGGCTGAGCAGAAATAAAAGAGCTTATCTGCTAATTTAATTTTATCTCCTAAATCAAAAGCAGTTATTATAGGAGCATCAGTTAAGTCTTAATTGTATGTTTTTGCTTCTTGAAACTCCTTCTTAGAAGAAGTAATAAACAATGAAGTATGCAATGGACTTAGGGTATTTTTCCTGGTCTTTTATCTTCCTTTGACCTTGGAGGTTATGTGTACAAAACATACTGCAGGATTAGGCCTGAGAAAATTAGGATTTATCATTTTTAGTGATACTTAGAAGAATTTGCCGTTGTATGGGTATTATTTTTCAATGCTTTGCCAGGTTTCAGGGACAGAACCTGTATTTTATTCCTTAGAAGGACCTCCTACCACGTCTAAATAGAAAGAGACAGCCTGTCATCTGTTTGACATCTGATTGACAAGGTAGCAGTGTTATCACATGGTCTTTTCTTGAACTCAAAAAGGCAAAAAAAAATGGAAGATGAGGGGAAAAAACCCTATTTATTGACAGGTTAAAATGAGTTGGGAACATGCTTCTAGAGTAGTGCTTGCTTAGCCTGAGCTGAAACAGAAGTTCTGAACTGCTTAATG
Organism: Phylloscopus collybita; assembly: GCA_027886175.1. Lineage (NCBI taxonomy): Eukaryota > Metazoa > Chordata > Aves > Passeriformes > Phylloscopidae > Phylloscopus > Phylloscopus collybita. The sequence continues at coordinate 31,890,135 of JAJNNQ010000129.1, forward strand.
ATCAATGTACCTTAAAGAAATTATTTTGTAGGAAAGCTTGGTTCATAATAAAATTTATCTCTTCTCAGTGCAAGTTCCTTCTAGTCTGGGCTGCAGCTTTGCTACATGTAGAAAAGGGGAAACCATTAACAGACAAATCTGTGGAAGGATCTGGAGCACAAGTCTGATGAGGAGCGTTTGAGGGAGCTGGTGGAGCTTAGCCTGGAGAAAAGGAGGCTCCTGGAAGGACTGATCACTCTCCACAGCTGCCTGACAGGAGGGTGGAGGCAGGTGAAGGTCACACTCCCAGGTAACAAGAGATAAGGATGAGAGAAACTGGCCTGATATTGCAGCAGGGGAGGTTTAGATTGGATATTGGGAAAGATTTCTTCACTAGAAGAGTGGACTAGCCTTGGAACAGTTGCCCAAGTCTGTGGCGCAGTCACCATCCCTGGAGGGAATTAAGAGACATGTGGATGTGACACTCATGGATTAGATATGGGCTTGGAACTGCTGTGTTGATGCTTGGAGTCAATGATCTTAGGGGTCTTTTCCAACCTAAATCATCTTATGGTTCTGTGATCCTACTTCTCTGATGGGAAAGAGCAGCTGACTCATTATCACACCTGTGCTGCTTCTAATAATGGTTGAACAGCCTGAGTTATTTGACCTCACAATAATTTCCCCTAATTTTTCACCTACATGAAATACCCTTCTGTCCTCATACCAACAGCTTGTAATTATACAGCTGCACTGGTGTTAGCACCACTGTGATTTCTGCCAGGTTGTCTTGCCATGCAGACAGACATTTGAATCAAAGTGGGTTCATATTATTTTAATCTATATCTCAGCTGTATATATAGAGCCACTATAATTACTCTCTGCAAAATACACTGTCTTGCTGCAAAAAAATTAGACAGATTACTTTTCCTGTTCTCAGCTCAGGAAGACAGGGAATAAGCTGAGGGATCAGAGTGTATGATCACACATAAACCTTGGGGAGTGCATGTAGACTTCAGGTTTTTTGCGGTGTGTAGGGCAAATTCCCACTAATCCTTAGAGCTGTGTGGCTTGCAGTGTGGTAGCTTTCTGATCCTTTTGGTCAGGATGCACTTAGGTCTGAGTTTCTCTGGAGACTGATGTCATGACTTAGCCAAGGAGAATTACAAACACTGATGTGACGATAGGCTGTGAAGGCGAGGATATCCACAGGGGTACAGGTGTCACACCATGAGAAAAGCAGCAGAATGGAGCCTTTGCTGTAAGGAATGACCTGAAAATCCAAGGCCATTAATGTGAATTTGAGATCAGCTTTCCACGGCTTTACCAGGGAAGGCTATAAAAAGGACAAAATGCTTCAGGCCAGGCAAGAGTGCAGATGTTAATGAAAACAAAAATCAGAAGTTGAAGCATAACCAATTTAATGCCTGTCCGAACTTGTACATGAGATATCCACTTGCAAGAGCCTGTGACCTCATTTCCCCTGGCACACGGGGAGAAAGTGTTGTTTTCTCATGCCATCACACAGAAACCGGAAGCTTTTCTTTCCGAGTGATAACTTGAACAGATGCAGCTTATTTCCCAGTAATGAGGGCGGCACCATGTGCTGCCACTGCAGTTTGAAATATCCATTAATTTAACAGTAAATCCCTTATCCCTGTAAAATGAAAACACCATATTCTACATGGACAGAGAGGAGCGTATAACTCTGCTTTTCAGATGTTTGAACCTCCAGTGGACAATTGTTCACCAATTTCAATTTACACAGCTGGCTGTCTCATCCTGAAAAGATGCCTTAGGACTGAGAAAGCATGGAAAGTAAATTACCATCTCATTCCAAACAACATCATTTCCCTCTCCCCCAGGCTAAAATTGAGGTATGTTAATACAACAATGTTAGGAAGTCAGCCCTGCTTCTGTTGGCACAACATTTGACCTATGTAAAGAGGCCAAAATTTTCTGAATCTGTAGAAATGAAGTTTTGTAGATACCAGAATCTTGTTTGTCTTACCTAAAGATGATTATGAGGAAAGGACTGAAGTACACAAAGTAATGAAAGATTTCATTGCAATTAGAGTGAAAATTAAAACAACCCTGTCTTGCAGAGTTAAAACGTGTAAGCAAAAAATGAAGTTTCTGTTTTAGGTTAAAAAAATAACCATATTGAGTGTTCTGCTCTCAAGCATTGCCAGTTTTTCTTCTCCGTGTAATAGAGCAGTGGAAAATACTGAATTCAAGGCAGTCCAAATCTGCTTCTGACATTATCAACAGTGGGAAGGGAACAATCTGACTCAGCAACTTCATTATCGCTAAGTGCACTTGAGCATGCTGAGTTTATAAATTTGATAATGCCTGGTTTATGAGTTTGATTACTGAGTTAAATTATAGCTCACAATAATTATCCCAATTAATGCTCTCTCTACCACTGTGCTGGAAAAACTAACAAAACACACAGCCAGATACTGATCGTGAGTCACATATGACAGCAAGCGGGAGATGGGAGCTGCGGCTCTCCCCCTCCTCCCCAGACCAACACTGCTCTTTTCCATCCTTACTTCACTCCTGTCAGATTATTTTAACATTTTTGACTGCTTTTCCATTCAGAGTACCATACAGAGGCAAGGAGTGTGGAATTGATACAGTCTCAAGGAATACTGCAAAGTAATATGATTTTTCTATTAAAGTTTGGTGCTTAGCAAAACCTCGACGTCCATCTAGAATTGTGTTTTTCTAAGTGATCAGAATTGTTTTCCTTCTTCCTGAAAGGGGCACGAGTCAAATAAACAATGCCAAAGAGGATGCTATTCCAAGGCATATTAGAAGTTCCAAGAAAAGTTCAATGCTACTGGGAGGCTATGTCCCCTCTGCCCTTGGAAATCTCCTCCTCCTTCATACCTTGGGGCACAACATCAGCTGTATTAACACAGCCTGAGAGGTCTCACTTCTCAAGCAGGCTTTCCCAGAAGTGAAAGGACCTTTATTCTTCTGGAGCAGTGCAACCAGAGGTTAGGCAATGCTAACTGCAGTTCAATAAGGTCTCCTCAGGCTTGGGAACTGACATCCACCCAGCCCCAGAAGTGCTCCCCCTCTCCATCTCTGGGCTGAAATGAAGCTGCCAGAACAGAACCGTGCAGAAAGATGTGTTAGAGTGATTTTTGCGCATCTTTTTGCACATTTTTGCACATCAGGATGAGGCACAGAGAGGATGATTGGCTGGACTAGTGCTGATAACATATCCCTTAGGAGGAGTTATCACCTTGGTACTGCCCTCAGCCCCCATGGTTTGTAGCAAGGTCTTACTAAATATGATTTATATCAGATGCTGGGAGCAGGACCCAGGAGTCACTCCATCTCTGCCCTCCCTCACCACCAGGCTATTGTATAAAAATCTGGTGTGAGGAGGCAGCAGACACACCCACTGTAAATACCAGGGACAACAAAGCTTTTTTGCAGTTCAGCACAGGCTATAGGGGCTGCAGGACTGTTCTGGGGGTGCACAGAGCGACACAAAGCATGTGTGAGGGCTGAGTTCTGGTACTTCCAGGCACTGCCCAGATTAGGCAGGCATTGGAAAAGTCATCTTTTCAATCACAATTTTGGTCTTAGTTGTCCCTGTTGTCCCTGGGTCCCATGTGGACACATAAGCCATGTGGCTGATGCTCACAATTCCTGCAGAGCACTCGGGTGGATGTCTCTCTCACTCAGCTGATGATCATCCCCCTTTTTTTTTTTTCTCCCCAGACTCCCATGAAAGCGTGAAAAGTGCAGTTATTCATGCACAATAAGGCGTGATCGTTATCAGGATTTGTTTCTGCAGATGTTGTTAAAACAAGGCAATATCTGTAGCCCCACAAAAGATGCTCCTTTCTCATGCAAAGCGTAACATTCCTAGCGAGTTGAATGCTGTGTCAGGGCTGGGTAAGCTGGAGTATTCCAGACATTTTAATGCCAGTACACACTCCTCCAGTGTGAGACCTGTGTTTATCAGCCAAGGAGAAATGCTACCAACAAAACTGAATAGCTGGAGTGGTTCACCATCACCCTTTTTGCAAATGAGGTATACATTTAAAAACTGTCATCAGCTATAGAAAGGTTGAATTTATATTGATGGTTGCTTATATTTAAACCACCTCCTCCCCAAGGAGTTTATCTTTTGCCATCTGCAAAACCTTGCCCACATTCATATTGCTATGTAAATAATGTCATAAGAAACATAAATCTGTAAATGAAGTCTGAGGCTTACACGAAAGAATTAGCCAATTCTTCAATTGGGAGATAGAGAACACCTTAAATTTTAAGATTATATTTTTGAGATATCTGGCTATTTCTACGATTTCTACCTCTTGGTTTTCAAAGACATTTTATGAGCAGGGAACCTTTCACTAGTCCAGGTTGCTCAAAGCTCCATACAACCAGGCCCTGAACAAAGAGGTCTCTGGTTCACCCAGGAGAAGGTTTGTCACAGCTGCTTTTAGGGGTTATCCTGTATGTCCAGATCCTGTTTGGAGTGTGGTAGCTTGATTTGCCTTGTATTTATCATTCCATTGGTTCTGGATATTTAAATAGAAACCATAATGGTCCTGAGCTGCCTGAAGTAGTTCTGAGTGCCCACAGGTATCCTCAGGTTGCTAATAAATTGGGTATTACATGCTGAAAAGCAATGAATTTTTTTTAATAGGGAAACAGGGTACAGTACAGAAATGAAGCATCTTACCAATTGTTGTGTGATGTTACCCTTTCTCCATATTACTCCATAAAAAGCTCCATATTACTTCTACTGGGATGTGGGTTGATATGTGCAGATAGAAGCATAAATATGAAGTTTTATCTCCTGCTCCACCCAGACACTGTCCCTCTCTGTACAGGCAGCCAAGTACACGGTTTAGAAAGAAATTAATGGCTAAGCAGTCAAAGGTGTGCACACTCTCTGTGCTTACATGCTGGATGTGCCAAAGTCTAGAAAGGCAACTATCAACTATTCAATTCTAATGATTGCTGAAAATGTTGGTATCTAATGATCTGCGCTTCCTCTGCTGTAAATTAAAGCACAGTTGCCTTTAAATCAATTGAGTTTTCCAGTCATGCTGAAAATGAGATATGATATCAAGAGGATAATAAATTGCAAAGGTATTAACTGACTTTTATCTCTCTGTCAGATGTGATCACCAAATTGATTAATTTCCTTCACCTGATATGGGCAGTAACTTCTAAACTGAAACTACATTTCCTGGGACATTATGTACAATCTTTTTCAGTGAATATAAAACCAAATAATTACTCAAGAGGGGTTTGGAAACTTTTCCTTACCATGATGCCTGTTGAGCTCTGATATGTGATCAGTGATTATGAAATGAGAACTTTTTGCAGGGATCCCAAGCGTGCATGTATTGCACACAACCACCACCATTGTTTATAAACTCTTTTCCCTCAGCCCTGCAGAACAAGGGATTCTCTTTCTCTTTTTTTCTTCCAAGACCTCAGCCCACTGACACCTAAAACAAAATATGAAACACGTAACAGCACAGACAATTGTGCAGGCTAAGGCAATTCATGGGACATTTTCCAGAGTTTTCCCTCATTTGACTGAATCTATTTAACCAGCTATTTACCCACAATGAACTCTGGTACCTTTGCAGTTAAGTCCATGTTGTATATCTTATTTAAATTCCCCTGGCCTCTGGCTTGTCAGCTCAGAATTTTTTGTGTCTAGCCTCAGACCAGCATTAATTGTGCTGTGTTTTCAAAGCTCTTTTGAGCCTGAAGAGAGAGCCCCTGGTGCTGCTCAGAGGATGCTACCAGGACTGCACGGTGAGCTCCACAGGCAGGTGTTGGGAGCATTGGCCAGCAGTTCCCTTCATGGTCACTTGGTGCACTCCAAGGTGTCCTACCAAGGACACTGAGGTGGCAGCAACCAAGGAGCTCCCTCTGGAGAAAAACAACCATGCTGAAATAGAGAAAGGTGGTTTTTCTTCCTTGTACTCACAAAATGACAATCATATCAACTCCATTGCAGGCGTCAGATAAGACAGGAGCACCTGCCAGGGAAATGCCTGCTTGATATCTTTTTTTGAAGTCAGAATGGCTGAGTCCATTTCAGACAAGCATGAACACATCTGTACAGGATTAGCCCCATCTGGGCAAACATCAATATCCCTACATCACAGGCAGTGGCTGGAGGCACGGATGGACCTGAGGGACCTGCCAAGAGCTACAACAGAAGTGTCAGGCAGCTCGTTGGAAGAGACTCTCCACCACCAGAGTCCAGGCAAGGACCAGTGCAGCCACCAGGCCCCTCACAGTCCACTTCTGAATTTCTGAGAACTCAGAAACAAGGTGCCTGTTTCTGTAGCTCCAGGCACAACACCTTCCCACAGCCATACCTTCTCTTGTGCAAACAGATGCACCACAGGGCTCAGAGGGAATGCCAGTGAGCCTTGAAATGAGGTGTTAACACTGAGAAGATTGATTATTTTCCATCCTGAAGAACTTCTGTTTCCCCATAATTTAAGTTTCAGGCCTCTTGTTTCTGTCTGGACTGGGTTTCAAGAAAAGCTTACAGGATGCTGAAAAGCAAGCCCTGTCTAGCTGGCTAATTTATTTTAATAAAATGAAACAGCTAAAGCATCGTCTTGTTTAGACTGCAGTATTCTTTATTCTTGTTATTTTTTCTATTCCATATTAAACTTCTGTAATCAACAGTATATATGTAGAACTATTGTGAGATCATTCATGTTCTGTCTGGTCAGTTAGAGGGCAAAGGTTTAATGCAGTTTTATCACACTTCATGGTTTAATAAGGTCAGCCACAACTTCATACAGATTCAGATTAATACAACCTAATTAAGCCCTTAGAAAATGTGTTTTTTCAGGCCAGCTTGTCCTTTCCTTTCCATGAAGAGGGTGATAAAAGCTGCTAACATTGCTTACCCAGGTGAAGCTCTGTGGCATTCAATTTGTCATTGGTGCCACAAAAGGAAAATACAGCAGCAGAAAATCTGAATCACAACATCACAGTGCTTTGGCCCCACCCTTCAGACTTTATCCAGCAAGAAGGGCATGGACCATCACATCTCTCTTCTGAGGTTACACACTCATTCTTACGTGTGAAAGAGTGAAATCTGGGCTGTAGTCAAGCGCTCAGAAGTGTGGTCACTGCATCCCCATGGTGGTACAGCCTGCAATTACATAGCCACACAAAATTCTTCTTTTCATAACCCTCTGGGCTTATTCAGGGCACCAATTTGGTACTACATTTTGCTTATTGAACATGGGATCCATACCTAATTTACTGCACCCACTGAAATTCTCCTCTGAGACACGAGTGATGAATGTCCTTGGAGGTGAGTCCGTGACATTCATGTTTGCTTTGCTCTGTCCAGAAACCTCAATGAAATTATTTGTAGAGTGACAGGAAATAGGAGCTGAATTGCCAAAGTCCATTTCTTTGAGTTACTAGTCCAAAAGGTCTGAATTTTCAGAAGGCACCAGAATTGCCCAATATATTTGGTGCCTGAAGCTCCTCTTAATCCCAGCTCTAAGTTAAGTGTGCTTTGCAGTTTTGAAGGCTGGGCTGGATCCCATGTTTGGGTCCATGTTTTTTCTTCAGTCACCTTTGTTTTAATGGCAGTGCTTCCATCCTCAAACAGCTTTTTCAAAATCTGTCCCTGAGTCTGCACCTTGTACTTCTTTCTCCTTTATATTACATCTTGAGTTTCAATATGCCAGGGCCAAGCTCCCAATAGTGAAGCATTCATGGGAGCTCTGTGGTCTGGCCTTCTCTTAAGGACAGTAAAAGATGCTGTGCTTCCTTCCCCTCACTTTATCTAAATTTCATGCTGTGCTCCAAAACGTGTGAGAGCATCCCTGCCCTGCCTCTGGTCTGAATGGTGATGACCAAAATAAATAGGTTATTAACTAGAAACAGTCAGATAGCACGATTTCAGTCCAAATAATACAAATCCAGAAAAGAAAAGAAAAGAAAAGAAAAGAAAAGAAAAGAAAAGAAAAGAAAAGAAGATAGGAAACCTAAAAAAAGAGTTTCTTTCAGTAGGAATTGCCAGGTTGTCTAAGCAGAGGTGGCTATTCCAAACTACAATGTCAGAATATACTCACACAGTGTGTTACAGGGATAAATATTGCCAAGTCATTATCAGTGTACAATGAACAAAATTTAATAAAGTCAAATGAGCCCGTCTATCTATCCTTGCAGATTTACAAATTTCATACACTAATTTCCATGTTCCTCTTTGACACTGAATTTTTAGGAGGAGAATTAATTCAGAGAAATGGCACTTAATATAAAATTTAATCATAGCTTTTTCAATAAGTGTGTAATTTTTTTAAGAAATAAAAAGTGATGTGATCTACATTTTTGATTAAACAGGGAAAATGCTCATAGGCTTTATCCTGATAGAGCCTTGATTCCTTAAGCAACACATTATGAGATGTTAATTAAATGACAGTAACGTGTAACATAGCTCCCGTTTTTAATTTATTCAGGCTTCATATTCTTTTCCACACTGAGGGGATATTCTCACCTTAACAGCAGCACAGCTCTGTGTGAGGTAGTGCTGATGAAACCTGGTTTCCTCTAAGATTTTTGGCTGTGGATGATGGAGCATCCATGGGGAACATACACCTGCTGCACCCTTCCTTGACAGCAGGGTGGGAATTCGCTCAGACAATGCTAAGGGTGTCTTTGGCTCTGCTGTTTAGGGAATTGTATCCATTGAGGTTTTCTGGACATCTGGAAATGCCAGACTTTGTTGAATATGTGCAGATCAGAGACACTCAGAAAGTCTGGGTGGCCCTGGATGTAGGGACTCACTGGGTTTTCAGCACATTTATCACACTGCCACTGTCAGAAACGTGAAAACAGAAAGAACACATCTAGTTTACTGGGTGCAATTGCAGCACAAGAGCCCCCAACCAGTCCCTGGTGGCACCTGTTCCATTAGTTTTTCTGGTATTCCTACAGGAGAGAAGCCCCTCAGAACATTCCTTCACCAAGCACAGCCCTGGTGTTGTGACAGATCAGCATCAGTAGAGGCTGCATCCTCTGGATCCCTCAGCTGGCAGAGCATCCTTCCCATGTCACTTCTCCTCTGCTGGCAGGTGAGCTTGAACTGGCTAGTGACTTGAAAATTTCCAAGGGGTCGTTGAAAACAAGGCAAGAAGGGAACACACAGAGTTCAAGGAATCACTTCTTTCAGGCTGTCTACACCTGAAGCCCAGCCATTCCAGCACTGATGACAGAGGGAGCCTTTGAAATTCAGTCTCCTGCCAGTGGCACTTGGATTCAGTGGGTGAATGAAGCCCCCTGCTTCACCTCAGGTCAGTGAGACCCTGTCCTTGCAGGCATTTGGCTGGATGGTGCTCCTGTTGAAATTTATGGGAGATCATCAGGAAGCTGTGCCTGAGCCCTGGAAGTGTTCAAGGCCAGGCTGGGTGGGGTTTCGAGCAATCTGGTCTAATGGAAGGGGCTTGGAAATAGTTGATCTTTAAGGTCCATTCCAATCCAAAGCATTCAGTGATTCAGTGATTTTATGGAAAAACAAACAAACAAACAAACACAAAAACAAAAACAAAACAAAACAAAAACAAAAACAACCCACAAAAAACCCCAAACCAACAAGAGCATGCTGCTGAACAGATCAAGTGATATGCACTCAAATATGTTCTCAGAGCCATACTGAGCAGAAATCTAGACAGAAACCAAAAGGAAATCTTTGGTTAGCCTATGATAATTTAAAAGGAATGTTCTCTTCTTGGAAGCAGTGCCATGTATTAGGTTGGTTGTTAATCTAAATTTCAATGTCCTTAATTATGCTAATTTTTTTTTCCTGGCAGATAATTAAAAAGAAGATTTTTAATGAGTTAGATGTCTTAAGATCCTAGAGAGAAGGAAATAATGGGAGAGAGAGGCTGGTAGAAAAGCAAAATAAAACAAAACTCAGATGCATTCAGTCTTACATTCCCCCTGCCATTTAGTAGGCAGATTAATTTCCTTGTGTTGTCCTCTGACAGCATTTTCTGACTCTCTGCATCCATTCTAATTTATTTGTAGTTTTGACTAGGAGCTATTTGGGGCAGAAGCAACAATTTCCCCTCTGCCTGCAGAAGAAGGGGGTCCAGGGGTGTAGCTTGCACATTAGTACTCTACAGGAGAAATAAAGCAGAAGTGTTGTTCCTGCAGACAGAATCCTGACCCACTTTGGAACTGATCACTCCACAGTACTTTCATCATTACCCGCCAATGTTGTTTTCCAAAGGCTTGGTGTCTGACCTATTTTCACACTGATTTCTGTGCTAGGGAGGCTTTTATCCTTTAAGTTGTTGGATACTTGTTCATGTAAATACAGCACAAGTTTTGCTAACCAAACAAGATTCAGTGTTTCTCCTGGCAAGAGGCTGTTTTGGTGTTAGAAACTGAGGTGTTGTGTAACAAATATTAACTTCATTTTAAGCCTGATATACCTTTGTGTATTTTTCTTGCATCTGGGACTGAGATGGAGATACTGGAACTAACAGAAAATGTATATACATCAGTTTATAGTGAAACAGTAAACTGATGAGAGCAAGTGGCGCCTCTAAGCCAGAATTTTTGCAGAATACTCAATCACAGATACAAGTGGAGGAGAAATTTTAGGTCAGGGCTTTGGCCATACTTTTTTTTCAGCTGATTCTGGAGAGAGCAGCCAGAAATTTCCAGCAAAACCATCCAAAAACCCTGGGATAAGCATATCCAGAGCACGCCGAGAACTGGCCATGTGCCGCCTCAGCCCCGTCCTCGGCAGCCTGATAATCCTCCTTTCCAAAGCCATTACCTCAACAGGTGCTGGTAGCCCCTGCTGTCTTCTTCATTAAGGGGCCAAAGACCGTGTGATTATGAAAACTAAACACTCACTTATCCCTAGGTGAAGTTCAACTCGGCGACAGCGGCAGAGGGCGGCCGGAGGAGGAGGAGGAGGAGGCAGCAGCATTGTGCTGCTCTCTGGACTCCATCCTGCAGCCCTGTTAACCCAGCACTTTGCACAGCACTAATCCCCCATTCAGCAAAAACCCTGCTTAGCTCCAAAGCTTGGCTGAACCGGGGCCTGAATTCATTTTGACAGCAGGGAGAGAGAAATTAAAAATAAATCTGTGGGAGACACCGGAAATTTTCGAAGGTGGGGTTTTTTTTTGGTTTTTTTTTTTTAGGCGGCGGACTGCTGCGTGTAAACAAAGGTGTTGCTCTACACAGCTAATTGTTATTCAAATAATTGTGTGTATACGTTCATTTATATATATTTATACAAATATATACCTGCACACAACCCTTTCAAAAAAGAAAAAAATAAAATAAATGTAATGCAAGTTGCTGGGAGCTCTCCTTAGATCCAAGTTTTCTGCAGGTTGGGTTAGCTGCAAAAAGGGAAAGGCCCACTAAATAAATAAATAAACAGCTTTGTTCAGTTGTATCTCCAGCAGGGATATGACTGTTCATTATGAATAGGGGCTGAAGGCTTCACTGCTCTGTAGTTTATAAATACTAATGAGTGACATATTGAGAAAAATTGTACCTACAAAAGCAAAGTCTTCTGCCATGCAAATCAGGCCCCAATTCCCCACAGATAAGGATCTTTTTGATGGAACACATGCAAAATCTACAGCTCTTAATTCTTTCATTAGTATTCCAGGCAGACGATTGCCAAATAACAGGGAAAACTGTCTGAATTGCTGTGTCTGAAACCTAATATTGATTTGTTTAATAGTGTCAGGAAGTCAAAATTCACAAATCTCCTGTCGATTGTTTATGAGGCAGTTAGCACAGAATTGGATGCCCCTGCTTAATTAATAACTCATTACTGAAATTTGATTATATGCTTGAATGGTTTAAATGGGCTCTAATTTAGTATCTGCAAAGCAGTGTTGCAACAAAGTAAAATGGATCTAAAAGCTTGTTTTTTAACACTATTGCTGTCTGTATTTCATGATCTCCAGTGGTGAAGAATATGTTGACATAGTTGCAAGGGCAGACCTCGTAGTACATTGTTAATTGACACAAAAATGTGTTGTTCTAATGATGTTATGAACTGCACTACAGCTAAATCAGATGGATACTCTAGGAGAAATGACACTGAATTGAAAAGAAAGGAACCCTAAAGCTATTTTTTTTTTTTTTAGCATATGATTAATTTTCCAGCAATGGAGATGGGGAGTACAAAGACCATTTCTACCATTTCTTTTATTCAGAAGCCTCTTAGGGATTCAGGTTTGTAAGAGGGGGCCATGAGCTCTTCAGTGGCTTAGGTGCCTTTAAAACTTCTGTCCACCACATTTTATGCCTTTTCTGGCACTTTCTCATCTCCAGTATTAATGGAGGGAAGAAACATTCCAGGTGTAATTTTGAAGTTCTGAACTTCACTGAATGAACCTTTCCCCATTTTCAGCATCTGACTAGACTAAAATTTCTCCCTTGGGGAGAAACCTTTCTAGTTTTTGAGAAACCAGAACAAAACAGATAAATTTTATAAAAAACTATAAATTTGTCCACATTTTTGAGATAAAATTATGTAGAATGATCTGTGTCTAAGGGCTGGGTAATCAGGACACTTATTTCTGGCAACATTGGGAATCCCCAATTTTCCTTAGCTACAGGTAATTATTATCTTACTGGAATATTGAAAATGGATTTGTCTTTGCTGTTATCTGTTTAAAGAATGTCCACAGGTGTGTTGTTTGCTGTGAGAAGGACTCAGGCATGTGATTAAACATGTTATTGACTGTTCATCTGGGTTTTGGTCAAAAATCAGGAGCTCCTGCCGAGGATGGTGCTCACTACCTGTAGGATGGACACGTGCTCCAGGGTGACTGAGGAGTGGATCATGAATGATGAGTAGCAAACAGGAGAAGGTGAAGAGTTCCCAGGCAACCTGATGTCTCAATATCATGTGCCCAGACTCTTTCAACCAAGTTCAAGAGGCTTGTTTAGCCAAAAGCAAAATAAAAAAAAAAAAAAAAATTAATAATTAATAAGATTCCAGAAGATATGTTCAACCAGCCCCAAAAAGATAAATCAGTGAAATGCTCTGGGAAAAGCTGTTCTCATGAGAATTCCAGGTGTGGTTGACCTTAATGAAAAGGTTTGCATAATTTGGGCAGTTTTAGAGCAACCTAGACAGGGAACACTGAGCTGGTCAAAGCTGGCCCTGGAGGCAAGAACTTGACCCATGGCAGTAATAAATGGCATCGTTTCTCTGAAGTCTGTGAAGCTGAGGATTTCAGATCAGATCCTCAAAGCAACTTAATCCTTCAATCAATAAAATATACTTCTCTAAATATCCCTGAGGAGCTGAACCTTGGAACTTGGACCTTGATCCACATGAAGTGTTAGCACCCACTTGGAATACACCTTTTTGGATACTTCTACAAAGAATAACCTGCTAAAGACTTGCAAATTGATGTAGCTGGACTGACTTTAGTCTCTCAGACTAATAAACAGATCTGTTTGATGAGCAAACACAAATGTCCTGAAATATATGTATTTCTATATATAAAACCAGAAATCAAGTAGCAATTCTAATTGGAATAAAATTGACTGAAGTATCTAAGTGCAAAATACTACCCAATATGTTAACTGAATCTAAATGTTTGGGATCTTGGAGGGCAGCAAAAAGCAGCAGATGACTGCAGGTTTGTCTAGAACTGTTCCCAGTCTTGTGCAGATGAATAAGCAGTGAGTTACCAATCCCTGTTCTGTGTGGGCAGTGACTGTCTGGCACAGTGGCTGAACTCCCTGGTATAAACTGCATCACATTTTGTGCCAAAAACCTCTCTGGAAATGTGAATTGCAGTATATTGTATATTATAAAATGGCAAAGTCTTTATTAAGCTCTCTTTTCCTGCACATCTTGTGGACAGGGGAAGGAACTTCTGGTGTTCTTGTTTGGAAAGGGTAAAAGCCCTGGTAGATTTAGCAAAAACACTTTAGAAAAGCAGAAAACAATAAAAAAATCTGAATTTTTTACCCCTTTGATGTGGTTTTTCCAGCTTTTGAATTGGGAAATGCTGCAGGGTCAACCTCCTATCCCCTGTCACTGAGCACCAATACTCTCCAGCAAGATCCAAATGCTTTATTCAGGTTATTTGGGGACTTTGAAAACAGTTGTGTACTTATTGTAAGTACAGTCCATCAAAACTGAATCAAAAGAGGTACTTAAATTTTATTTTTGCATTTCCCATATGTTAGAATTTTTAAAAGGCTGGTATTTTCCTGCCCTTTGCAAACAGGTTTTAGTGATGTTCCACACAGATTTTTTTTTTTGAGTTTCTGATAACTAGAACATCATTATGATTGTTTAGCATGTTGATTGCTTAAAGCAGTCAAAGAGGAAGATTATTTTAAATTTCCACTCTTACACAACTGAGCATATTATCAGCGTTAAACTGTGAAATAGTCAATAATGATAACCAGCAATAAATAATACCATCAGGAGTTCATTTTTCAAGCAGAAAAGCAGCTGCTGTATGTTTTCATACATGCAGCCATTACCAATGTTGTAGTTCAGAGGTTGGCTAACTTTTTCTGGTGATGGGTAACTTTTACAATTAATTTGAGTTAAATAATTAAGCCTGGGCAACTAAGAACATTTTTGACCCATAATTAGAGAAAAAAAAAAAAAAAAAAAGTAGCTTTTAAGCAATGTTTTAACTTGTGCTAAACAGCAGTCTCAGGAAGAATGAGGGGTTTTTTTCTGCTCTGGGCCGATTTGTCAAAGTACTATTAAGAATTTTTAGTTATTAAAAAAAAAAAAATGGAGTGAACCTTTATTTTTCCTCCTCTAATTTATTACGGTTGATTACGCAGCTGGAATGGGAAGGTAGCTGCTGTTTGTAGTTAAATAACTCCTCACAATTTCTTAAAGAAATGATCTTCAAAGCTTTAATGGGTCAGTGGCTCAAGTACAAAGGAAAGATTGATTTTCATACTCCCACTCTTTGTTCCCAAAGTTTAAAACAGACACGTTCTGGTAAATTAGTTTGTCTATGTTATTAATGGAAGAACTTATTAAACTCCCATAAATACATGGTGGTATCTTACTTAAAACACAGAATGCATTTGCTTTGGAAAAAGAAAAAAAAAAAAACAAACCAAAAAACATGTTTAAAAGCAAACAGGAGTGTAATATTTTCATTTGATTTCAGAAATGCCTGGAAAGGCGGGAAGCAGGAGAACTGGGGGCTTGCAGAGTGTGTCAGGCATGCACGACGATGAACGGCACAAAGAGCGCGGGCTCGCGTGGATAGAAAATACCTGTTTTGTGTTCAATGAAAAGCATTCCCAGGCTGGGTAAGTGGCAATGCTGTGGGGAGAACGGCTGCTTCAAGCAAGAAATACTGTCTGGGTGAAATGTTTTTTTCAAGTGAGGCTCAGGTGCACGTTCCTGGGCTGAGCCCGGGGAGGTTGCGCTGCCGGCGCAGGAACCATCCTGGGGTCGGGTCAGGGCTCCAGCACTGGCTGAGAGCTGCTGCCAGAGAGATTACTCAGCTCCAAGGAGGGAGCAGCACTGCTGCTACTCGAGGGGGATCAGGGGAGTGCTCCTGAGCCAACACAAACTGCCACAGCTCCTCCTGCATCAGCTGAAGGTCGGCCCAGGTCCGTCTTCTCCTCCGCAAGCGGAGACACTTCTGATATATTCTCATGGCCCCTGAGGTTACCGAGTTTCCCCTGATGAGCTGCCTGTCTGTAGAAGGATGTCTACCCACACTTAATCACCTTTTCTTTCACTCATCCAACAGAGTTTAGTTTTCCCTGTGAATAAACCCCCCACATCTCATCAGTTCACAGGGAGGGACAGACCTTCAGAAATGTTCCCAGTTGACCCCATCGGCAGCTATAGGGGTTCCTGCATCAGATGGGCTCTACTTAACTAGAAATTCACTACCAGGGCTGTTTTTAGTGGGAAAAAAGCACCTGTGAGACTGGAACTCACACCAGTGCTGCCTGCCAGTGGAGGAGCAAGCTGCTTGTGACAGGTCATTGGGGTAGCACTGGTGGGTTGATAACCAAAGAGAGCTGATCTGTGTTCCCTGCTCCCACTGAAGCCAGCAGAGCTTATCCTGATGCTGATCCTCCTGCTTTTAGTCCTACTGATGATTCTCCTTATAAACTTTAGCCTGAAGGTCAGAGACACAGTCTCAGTTGTGGGAAGATCTGGAGGTTTCACTTGGATGGTGATGCTCAGTGGATGTGCAATGCGTTTGGGCTTTGGGCAAGTGATCTTTCCATGCTTTTTTGGAAAAAAAAACAAACCTGCTGTTTTCTGGGGTTCTTTTTTGCTTTACCAGGGATATCTGACATGGCTCCCAGTACAATTTGAGAGGGAATCACATAACTGTGCTTTACAGAGGGAGGTGCAGGGTCCAGCACCCAGGGGAAAGGACAAGTCTGTGTAGAAACATCCTCCTGTTAGAGCAGGATATGAGGGGAGAAGGCCTAAGGTAACATTTTTATTTTTTTTCCACAATAGACTATTTCCTTCCAATGTAAAAGCATCACAGAGGTGGTTTACACAGCCATTGTGAAGTATCAGATTGGAGCATTTCTAGAAGATCTTTTGGGCTCAGAAGTATTTTGATTTCCTGAAGACATTTTATTCAACAAATGTGTGCTATGCATTGAAATGTAAAGAATAAGGTCAAAACTCTAACAAGAATAATGAACTGATCAGTGTTTGCATCTTCTATTCCCTGTGTACTCATTCCTCCCTCTCTGTGTTTGTGGAAAATTTCCAACGTTTTGAATTGGTTCTGGAGCAGAAATGAAAGCAAGGCTTCATCTGCTTCTTTAGCAGCATAAACTTGGGGTTCTCCAGCACAATTATCCCCACCCCAGTCCCAGTGGGATGGCTCTTTCAGAGGCATGACAATTTCTCACTCTTATCCAGGAGTTCTGTCTTGCAGAAAGGGTTGGGAGGCTGACCCAGCATTACAGCAAGTATGGAGAAATAAATCAATGTGTGCTCCACACCAGTTCAGGGGAAACCTGAGGTGTTTGCCTCTAGTCCTGGCCACAGGGGACATCAGGGTACTGATGGAACAGATTTTTGTGTTGTTTACTTATATACAGCCTTTGTAAACCCTCAGCACAGGAGCAGACATCCCCTGTATTGGAGATCAACTGCTTCATTGCTTCCCAGTGCATTAAAGCTCACTGTGCACAGTGATTGCCTTTCCTTGCAACCAGTAATTTGGAGATTGCTACAGATCCTTGATCCTTTTGGAGCAAGTTACTTCCAATTCTAAGCCTCCACTTATTTATTCATGACTGGTTTTATACTAATTTCTTCATCTTTAAACATTGCAGTCTAGCTCATCCTGCAGTACACTTCAGGCACATTTTTTTTCCAAAGCGGGGCAAGTTAAGAAAACTTTCATCTTCTTTCATAAGACATGCTCCATGTACAAGAATCATCTTAGTAATCCTCTTCTGACTCATTCCAGCTTGAATTGCTGTTTCTTAGAAAAGGTGCCTTAACAGCCCCATCTTTGATATTTGACCATTCACTACCTAGAGTTTTTTATTTAGACAGGAGTAAGCATTGGGTAGGTGAGGGGGTTGTGACAACAGAGGTGAGCAGGATACTGAAAATGCTACCTACTTGTATTAATTTTAGCAACAGAGATGAACAGAAAATAGAGACAGGAGAGAATACATACACCAAACTTCTCTCACTGTGGATCATCAGTGGAATTTCACACCAGTGGGCTTGAGGCATCTGAAATCTGACTGTCTAGGCCCATTTCTACAGTTTTTGCATCTAGAGCTACATTTTTGGAAGGAAGAGAAAGGAAAAATAACATGAAAAAAAAGACTGGCTTCAAATACCACACAAAAAAGTTTCTAAAAGATAGCAGCCACCTGCGTTAATGGTACTGAAACAATATATACAAGCTCAGCATTGTATTTTAAAATATGTGTCATTAGAAACTCTTATGGCTGCTTATGACTGTTAGGACAGTCAGGAACAGAAATTTGTGTGCATAGGGTTAGGGTTTTTGCAGCTGATAATGAGCTGGTTGTTTTTATTCACCTAGAATTTTCAGCACCTACTTTGGCTCTGATGATTTGCAGAGGCAGGGTCTGAGGGGACGCCCCTCTGCACTGGTGCAGCTGCAGCAGGTGACAGTCCCCATCACAGGGGGGACACGATGGGAGCCCAGGCAGTGCCTGTCCTTTCAGGTCCCTCCCGGGCGTTTGTTTGTGAAGTGAGAGCGCATTTCCTGGCTCTGACCCTCACAGCAGTGCACTCTGCTATTGCACACACGCTGGACACTGTCTAAGGGAGCTGTGGGCAGGCGGAAAAGGAGAGGAGAACGTTGCTGGAGCACTTTCGCCTTTTTACCAACAGAGGGATTTGAGAGCCTTTCTCCATCTGCGGGCTCTGGCATTGATGCAGCCAAAGGAAGCTAAGGATGTGTCTGTGCCGTAAAAATGGCCCTGTGGATGCTGTGCCGTGCTCAGCCAATGGTTTTACACACAGCACGTTTTCCAGGACAGGCTCACTGAAACACAGGCTAAGAGATCTCTTCCAAGGCACCAGAGAGATGGATCTACTGTTGGACTGGAGCAATCATCTGCTTAGCAGCTCAGAGCTACACACACACACACACACACACACACACACACACACTGATCAGGAAGTCAAAAATAACATTACAACAGATTGAATTTAAATTGTGTGAGGGTTATAAGCACGCAGAATATTGTTGTGGTGCCTGGGTTAGTATTTCCTCTTTTGGAAAGCACTGTGGGATTATTAATGTATATAAGTGGTTAGGCAGGCCTTGCTTTTCTATCTCATCTGTAAGGAAAAGCTTCCAAAAAGGCACTGGCTTTTAACCACAGGCTCTATGGAGAGATAAGATGCCTGTTATGGATGAAACAGCCCTGCTCTCCTAGCACAGGATGTCTCCCCTGTGACTGGATATCCAAGGCTCTTCCACCCACATTTCTAATCTGACCCACTGTAGCGCTCACTCTGAATCAGTTCATTTGTCCAAATATCTGTTTGCTGTCTCCCAAGTATTTTAAAATGGCAATAAGCACCCAGCTTGCTCCCTTGCTTTCACCATGCTGGAGAAATGGCTTTATTAATGCTGTGGCTGTAAAGCTCTCTCTCTCTGTGTGTGTGTGTGTGTGTGTGTGTGTGTGAACACGCCTGTGCATGTGTGCTGAGCTCTGACAAGATTACAGCCAGAGATGGTCTGACTACAGACTACATCCTATTTAGGCTTCTGCAAAGATTAGACAGAGAAATCTCCCTTTTGTCTTTCAAGCATGAATGGATGCTGAGCTTCTAGCAGTCTGTAAACTGTTGTGGTTCCTACAAAAAATAACAGCAACTTCTGAATTAATGGTTTACCATTAAAACAAGAGATTAAAAAAAGAGTCCCTATCTGCACTCCCCTCTCCCCCTTCACCCAGCCGAACTGTACGTGGATATTGAATCTCTTTTGTTGGCAGAAATCACAGTAATCTCTAAAGGACGTGCTTTTCCTGCCTTTTCAGGCTACCTCACTGAGGAGAATTCCAAAGATTTCTGGAAAAGCTTTTTAGCGTAGGCAGCAGAGCTCCCCTCCTCGTACCCCTTCCCCCAGCATCATTATAATTTACAGGATTCATATGACCATGTAAATACCTTGTGATTACATGGAAAATACCTCACAAATACATAATAATTACAAGTTCATGCAGATTACTTAGTAAATACATTTGAAGTAAAAAACTAATTCAAAGATTAATTATCCCTTAACTCAGAGTATTTAAATTATTTCCCCCAAAATGTACAAATATATTTGTAGTGACTTCAAGGCTGGCGGGGAAGGGGTTATGATGGTGCTGATCTGAGAGGAAAAAATGAAATTTGACAGGCATGGATTATTTAAAGCACGCAGACGTGAGCCATATAACCATTACACTTTGATGCAAATCACAGAGGAAAGCACAGGAGGGATGGCCTGTACAGAGAAGTGGTGGACAAAGTTGGGATTTCCTGCCATCGACTCGAAATTTAAACAAGTAATCATTTAATGGCAGTGCAGCACTACATTTCTCTTTGCATGCATTAATGTCAGCAACCGGGACAAACATTTTGACAATTCTATTAAAATGCTTCACCATTCCCTATCTAACACCTGTTAGCTCTAATTTTCTTTCCTGAGACGTACATCAGTAGACAGTGCACATTCCAAATCATTTATCACTTTTAAAGTGCTTCCATATGAGCTTTTTGGGGGGCTTATCTTGGCCTTAGGAAAACCTTTTCTGATGTATTAAAATTCAGTACTTAGAGGGGGAAAAAAAAAAAAAGTGTAGACATCAATGTTTCATAGCATTCATGTCTGGTAATTATTAGCCTAAATTATGGCTTGCACATGACTTGACAAAGTGGACCATGCATTTAAAAAAGCTGCTCACTAGACATGCACTGCTCAATATGTTCCAAGTTATTGAGATGTCAGTCAGTAATCATAAAGCAAACACCCCTCACTGAAAGGACCCTGCTAAGAGGGCTATGAGGCCTGGGGGACTACCTAAAAATGTCAGAAATGTTACAGTCTAAATGAATGACATCAGCAAGGGAACGTGTTTAAAAACATGTGCAATTACCTAATACAATAAAATGGAAATCCTGGAACATGACAGACCCGAGGAGCAGCGCTTGGGCAGGGGCATTTAAAAACAAAACAAAATACTCTGCTCTGGAATGAGAAAAACTTCCTATACACATAAATATGAAAAGATGATCACGTCGGTGTTTTTTCAGCTACACATTGAGGAGAGGGGAAGAAACACCTTATATTCTTTATCTACTGGCACATAATGGACTTGCTTATCATTATGTATGTTAAATCACTCCCCGTGTTGCTCCTATCATGCAAAACAAGGTGTTCTGTGAATTAATGCAGTGTTGGTAATCTCTCACCTTTTACAATGCTGACCACAAGTTAATCAGCTTGCAGGGAGATGAGTGTTACGTACAGCATTTTAGAAGTACTTGCCTTTGCAATGCAATATCCTTTATGAAAGATAAGGCCTAACCTATTCCCACTAAAGGGTGTGGGAATTTTGCTGATGATTCGGGTGGGTAAAATAACAGGTCCAGCATGCTGGATTTCCACCAAGAGCCTCTGCTGCCACAGTGCAAGGGGATGTGACAGAAGGTGATGATGTCCTGGGGAAGCAAACACGGGTGCTGCAGCCTGGACCCTCTGGAATTTTTCAAACACGAATTTTTTCAAACACAAATTTTGTTTTTACTCCTTGAACCGCGCACACGAGGCAGCCGCTAAAAACTTCTGAACGCCTTCGGAGCCCTCTGAAAAAAAAGGGGGCTTCACCCCCCCCCCCCTTTGCACTTTTCATAAAGGCACGTGCAGAATGCACACAAACAAAACCCAGGAAACAAAGCCCCCCGAGGCAGCTGGCAGCCACCAGAACTGTGTGCATCTGTGGGCATTTTAAAAATGTCCATCAGCGCATGGAGACGCACCTTTACTTTCACACGTCTGCTGTTTACTAAATAACATTTCAGCACAGTTTTCATCTTACAAGGAAAGTGTTTGAAACTTGGAATAAGTGCACTTAATTAAAGGAAGGCTGTGAAAATGTGCACTAATCTGATATGACTAATAGCAAAGTGCATGAAATTGCTAATTAGAATTTCATTAAAGGTGCTGCTTTATCAGACTGCGAATATCACAACCTTTAAAATTCTTTCAGGAAAGCTTAATTCCTTTTCAAACAGAAATATTCTTTAAAGACATTTGATTTGTTCTGAAGGAATTTGTAGCTTAGGCTGAAACATAAAATGTTGCCAGTATTCCACGGGAGGAATATTTGAATAAAAATATGTATCAGGTATTTTCTTTCATCAGGCAGATGAATAATATTTTTTGAAAATATTATTGTTCAAATAATACAATCAGCTAAGAAAAGTAAAGTTTAATCTTTAGATTATTTCAAACGTAATTTGTTTTTATGCCTATACTGTAATATTTGATATGCCTTTGCTTTAAAGAAGGAAATAAATGAAAAGCTTGCTTCAAAAGTAGTGTATGAACAATAAAATATACAGCTATGAATATAATTTTACAAAAATACATGAGGTTTGGATGTCCAGAAAGAGAAAATTAATTGTCTACCTTGATTTTTAAAAATACATCAAAAACTAGTATTCTTTGTGAAATATCTTCTAACATCTTCAACAGAAATTATATTTAAAAAAATCTGTATTTTTAAGGTGTTGTTGGACAAAACCTCAAACTTTGCACAAATACCTGTATTTCTAGAATTTGGTAACGTTTTAATTCATTTTACCTCTTCTTTTTTCCCCCTTGCTGAGACTTAAAGCTTACTGGGTTTTTATTTAATTTTTTGCTGCTTGCCTCTCTTGCCTGACAGCAGAGTTCCTCTCGCCGGATTCACTGTGGATTTTGGAAGCACACTCTGCCATCAGAGATTTTTATTTGCACCTGAAGAGCTCCCTTTTGCCCTGGCATCCCCTTACTGTGAGTGATGGGGCAGCTCCAGCCTTTGGAAATCACCTGGATTTCAGGTTCACTTTTTCTGGAGGAGAAGCTATGCCCCGTCAGCTTTTGCCCCTGACTCTAGGAAATGTCCTTCTCCACTGTTCCCTGATCCTCCCTCTCCCAGAGAAGGATCTCCATGGCAGAAAGGGCTTTCTTTCACCAGCTTTACAGTAAATTCATCCTCACAGAGGGTGCTTTTGACAAAATTCTCACTTATTTGCGTGTCACACTGTGATTTTTGGTTCAGCAACCACCAGGCTTGCTTGCATAAGCAGAGGAGGGTTGGGACTTAAAGAGGTAACAGCAGAATGAAAGATCCTTGAGGCAGCTGAAGTTTGTGTGTATTTAAAAAAAAATATCCATCAGGGCTCTCCATTCATGGGCTGCAATTATTGTTATTAATATTAGTGGGGAAAAAAAAAGGTAGTTTTGCAGGAATTAAGTATTCAGAGCACATTTTTAGAAAGTCAAATTAAAAACTAATCAATGCAAATTTACATGACAAAAAGATTCTTGGAAATGGATAAAGAGTGAACAGAAGAATCTTTACTTGCGAGATAGTATATTATTACTTTGAGCATTTTTTAAAATCACATGTCAATTACAGTTTGGTGTGATTTCAGCTCTTGTTATAGGTATTTTCATGCCAGTAGGTATTTTATCAGTTGGACAAAGCAACACATAAAAGTAATTTCAGCTTTCTTCATAAATATGCCAACTTTCTTTATGTACATTTGCTTTCTACAATAAATACATTGATAAAAAAAATCAGTCTAGACTCAAATAAATGAAAATTATGCTTATTAAATCTAATGTCTGGTGTCAAAAGTGAGGTGTCAATCTTACCTATCTTACTTCTAAGCAAGGCAAACAAAGCTGCTAATTATAATATTTAAGTTTAAATATAGAATTATTGTTCAAATATGGGAAACAATGGTGTGGTTGTTCTTTCTACAGCTATATGATTAAGGCTACTTATGTCTCATTTTATGCAAAATAAATGACACATGATTGTGATTTAATTCCCGTTAAGTAAATGTCTACAGGGATTTATGACAAAAAAACAAAGGCAATAACAATTCATACCTTTGTTACCTGTCAATAACTGCATTCAGAGCAGCGGGGAGCAGGGAAAAAAATAAATAACTGCTCAGAAAAAAAACCCCAACCCCACGCGCACACGAAAGGAGTAGCCTGCAATAATTTACACCACGTTAACCTAAGGCTGCTGGCTGTAACACAGTCAGTATTACAAATGTAGTCCTGTGCTACCCTGCTGTACTTTATTGTCCCTTCCCTAATGCCACCACTCCCAGATTGGAGGTGCCTCAATCCCCGTGGCGGGTGCCGAGATTAGCGCGCTCCGTAAACACGGGGCTGCCTTCAGTGAGGTGTTTGCTGAGCAAAGATAAGGAGCTGACATTTACAATTTCCTCCTTCAGAAATTATAGGACGGAGAGGTTTTGGTGTGCAGAGGAGAACAAGAGCAGGGAGAGCCCCTGGTCCTCCCCTCTTCCTGGCGAGGTGAGGCATGGGTGGGTCCCGGCTGGTGCAGGTTGGATTTGGGGTCTGGTCTCCAACATGGGCAGGGGATGTCCCAGCAGCCCTCTGGGTTTGGCCATATAAACTAATAGAAAAAGTAATCAGGAAAGTCTTGAGGTGTCAGTTTTAAGTCCTGATGCTACTTGGTGGCAGAGGGGCAGCTGTCACCAGCACGCCCTGAGGGCCCATGGGGCCAGCCCCAAGCACCTGGCCTGGCACACCCCGTGGAAATGCAAACCTCTGATATTTTGGGGTGAGACTAAAAGCCATATAACTGCCTGGCTGGATTGCTCAGCCTGTGTTGGTTATGAAGGATGATGTGAGGCTGTTCCCAGTTTTAAAAGGGGAATTTGTTTGAAGGTTGACTTTAGTGGGTTGTAGGTGCAGAAAAGGTGCTGAATCTGGCTCGGGGTAAAGAACCAGATTTGTTTGCTGGATTTGCAGAGTTTGCACTCATCTGAAAGAAAGTTGTCTCCTTTGCTCACAGGTCCTGTGCAGAGCCAGGAGTTGAACTTGATGATCCTTGTGGGTATCTTTCAACTCAGCATGAAATTCTGCGATTCTGTGATTCTGCGATTCTGTGATTCTGTGAATGTGCACACTTGTGTGCTGTGGCCAGTGTACCAATTTCCACAGCTCTGTATGGCTCCCCTCAGCAATGTTGAGGAATTTTGTTCCTTTGCCACAGTTCTTCACAGTTTGGCTTGAAGAAAAATATCAGTCACAAAGAAAAGCATCTGGCTTTGCCAGGAAGCACCCACCTCCTGTTCACTAGACTTTGCTGGGACCCAGCAGATGATTACATTGAAGCCATGATCCTGAGGGACATACAGACCTTAAAAACTATCTATTTCCACCCCATGCCATGGATAGGGACAGCTTTCACTAGACCAGGTTGCTCCAAGCCCTGGCCAACCTGGCCATGGACACCTTCAGGGACAGAGCATCCACAGCTTCTCTGGGCAGCCTGAACCTCACCACCCTCACAGGAAATAATTTCTTCCTAAATTCCCTAATTTCTTCCTCCAGTGTAAACCCTTTCTCTTATGTCCCATCACTACCTCCTCTTTCAAAAATCTCTCTCCATCTTTCTTGTACGCTTCCTTCAGGTACTGGAAGGCCATTAGATTACCCTGGAGATTCCTCTTTTCCAGGCTGGAAAATCCCAATTTTCTCAGCCTTTCCTCGTAGAGGATGTGCTCCATCCCTCTGATCATCTTGGTGGCCTCCTGTGGACTCACTGCAGGAGGTCAGTGTCCTTCCTGTGCTGATGACCTCCAAAGCTGGACACAACATTCCAGGTGGGGTCTGCCTTGACCTGCTGCCCACGGTGCTCTGGATGAAGCCCACTGTCAGCTCATGTCCAGCCTCTCTCCCACCTTCCAAAAGACTGATAGATCTGATCCCTGTGCTTTGCTAAATGACCACACAGAAAAGATCAGAGATTTCTTGTTCTTCCCTGTAGTGGCAGAAGCATTAAATCTGCTAATTATATTTACAGTGAGCCAAAAATCCTACTTTTTTTTTTTTTTTTTTTTTTTTTTTTTTTTTTTTTTTTTTTTTTGTTAGAAGTGATGGTCAGTAGCACAGAAGAAAAGAAGCAGTGAGAAAGGAGAAATAAGCAGGAAATGCATAAGCTTTGTGAGGTCTTATGTGTTCCTCTGAATTCCTTTGAAAATCTTGCTTTGTTCTTGAATTTATATTTTTTTCAGTCTTGCTCTTCATCTTGTTTTAGATTTACTTCTTTATCTTTTCTCCCATTGTGTTTCTTTCCTTCCTTCTTTTATGCTCTTTCCCAGGCCATCTAATTTATTGTCCACTACCTTCAGGCCTGATGGTTTCCTCCTGTGCAAATCCAGCATGCTCTGTGTTTTCCTCAGTCCTTGCCCCATGCAAGACTTTGCCATTCTTTTCCTCACATAATCTCACAGCACAAATACTTGCTAAAACTCCTGAAAATATTGGTGCTGCTTAAGTTCAGTGAATGAGTCCCTTCCTCTGCCACCCTTGGACGTCTCAAGACAAACCTCTTTTCTAAGTGTGTGAAAAGTAAAGCAGCCTAGTGTTTTTGGAAGTAAAACAAGCAGAAGAAACTTCTTTTCCCCCCACCTTTTGTTGCATATGACTTGAAACTCCAGCTCTGCACACAAATTGCCCGATTCTGTATTGCTTCATCCCAACCTTTGTGGGTAATCCTGCCGGCCTTGCCGAAATTTCGGATTTGCCGAATCCGAAAACTGGAGATCACACAGTATTAGACTTTACACTGCAAAGTGCTGCTTTATAATTCACATAACAAGCTCCTAAATAATTCAAAGAGCAGGCACATCCTGCTCCTCAGTGATGGGAGATTGTTTGGATCAGCACGTGCCACGTCTCCAGGGTCTCCCACACTTGAGGAACCCCACAGAGTTAACTGCTGGTTTCTGGCTGGTTTCTTTTGGGCATTTGAGAACTTCACCCACCCATTTTTGCCCCCACTTGTACAGGTACAAGCAGGTACAGCAGGAGGATGGAAATCACATGGTGAGACAACAACCAGCATTGGCACCACCCCCTGCACTGGATTCATTTGTGGATTCAAATAAAAGCTTTAATGCCAATTGTTTTGCCTGTTGGGTTTACGTACCACGCCATACACGTTTATATACATTGTAAAAATCCAACGAGAACAATCAAGGAATTACATCATTTTGCACTGCATATGGAATGCACATGAAAAGGTAATCACACCGTGGTGCCTCCCATCTTTGCAATGGAAGTACTTTGAAGGCTATAAATAGACAAGAAGCCTCAGAGTAAATTAGCAACACTGTAATTTCCATTAGACACCTGCCTTGCAGTATGGAGGTGCCCAGGTGCTCTTTGTAGTTGTACATATATATTTAAAACCAGTGTTTTGATTTCTAGATACCCCAAACACTCTTCTGTTTGCAACATTCATTTTCTGGCTCTGTTTTTAGCTACATACTGATTTCAAATAGTCCTAGGAGAAAAAAAATAAAAAAAAGGAGGGTGAATAAGTCTTTAAAATAATTTGAGATGAAGTTCTATCCATGAATTCCTGGTCTGAACTTAATCTCCTTGAAGTAATTTAAGAGTTTTGAAGACACTTTTGTGGTCTTTGGCTTGCATGTGTAGCTCTCTTAATTCTGCATATTAAGGACCACCCAGTTTTCAGCTGGTGTCTCAGCTTCAGTGGAATAATTCTAGCTAAAGATCTTATTCAGAGACAAATATATAAGGAGGTGAAATTATTTAGCTATATAAATCAGGAAATACTTCTGTTACCCTGAAACTGTGTTAATAACAGCATCAACTGGTCAAAAAGGCTTTAGACAAAAATAACAGTTACATTAAACAGACTACAAATCATGCAATACTCAGTTACTTTTCAGAAATCAGCTACTGTAAGAAGCAAGTATTTTAAATAGAGAAGCATCCCTTTTTCCCTCTCCAGACACATCACAGACTCACAGTTCCATTTTTGCAGGATTTTATCTCTTCATTAGCCACTACAACAGTGGGCAGTGTTGCATCAATATTACAAACACATTTCCCAGGCAGAGCTGATATTCTTTGGAGTCAGTTCCACACATCTGAGGTGCGTGAAAAACACTAAATTGCATTTGATAGCTCCCAAATTGACTTGTTTAATTTAATTAAAGAAAAAAAAAGAAAAAAAAAAGCCACAAGACTTTTGGAGTGAGCCTGTTCACCAAAACAGTAAAGTTCCTCTTTTGTGTGCATGTGTGTGTACAAATATATACATGTATGTATATGCATTTATATATATATAATATGGGTTCTATTCTGCTCTCAAAGATGCTAAATATGGGAACTGTGAAAGGCTGACTGAATTTTTCAATTCTTTTCCAAAGATGGGACCAGCACACTCTGCTACTTCTGGTATTTTGGAAAACAGGAGTTTCACATCACAGCACTGAGTGCATGTTTCTTGAGAATATGTTGCAATTACATTAAAAATATAATTACACAAAAAATATAATATTTTTGCAATGCCTACAAGCATGTGTGAACCCATGAGGCCTTTCTGATTGCTAGAAACAGAAATACAGAAGTGTTACTTGTTGCTGTATCATCAGGCATTGAATAAACACAAAGGTACAGGCTTCCCATCAGATATCTTCTAAGTCCCTTGACAGATCAATCTAACATAGATTTTACTAATTGAAACCTTTTCACACAGGCATTGTAGTTGAAAGATACTGTAATTATGCTCTACTTGGAAATACGCCTTAAAAAAAAAAAATCAAAATTTGTCGAGTACTTTCGTGGCCTTGAGTGGGTACTTGAGAACTGAGGAGCAGATGTAACATTTACACTGAAGTGCCTCTCACAGGCACTGGACATGTGTCAAATGGGTAAAATGTATTATAAACCCTCTTTTAGTGAGTCAGTAAGGGGCTTAAAACCTTGGCTTCCAACGTTTTTCTGTTCAAAAGGCAGGTGAAAAGGTAAAATCCTCCTCGTTTCCTTCTACAGGTTGGTTTGTTGTTTTTTTTTCCCACTGAAAATATACTTTAAAAAATAAAATAAAAAAAAATCATCAGTCTAGCAACATGCACTCACTGCAGTCATGTTTGATGTCTCCTGAAGAATTTGACTGTGCATATCTTGCTGGAGGAAACATGTGTGTTATTTATCAGATAGGCTTGTCTTCTTTCCAGGACTGCCAAGGATAATGTTATGCAACGTTACAGGACAAGATGACAGATTACTGGGTTTCATGCCAGTAAATGATCTCTGATAATGCTGGGAACTAAATATAAAAATCAGGAACTGGAGAGATGCAAGAAGTTATGTCTTTTTTGCACTGTTCACAGTTTACTAGAGAATAGAGAGTTCTGAAACTTGGACTTTAGGAACCGAGGGCCGTGGAATCTAAAATATTAGGCACCCAGCAGAGGTTTTATACAGTAGTTTCCCCTAATCTCAGAAACATCTGTTCATTTTTAGAAGTAAATCTGTATACAGTTTACGTTTCAAGGAGGGTCAGATTCCATTCTTCAATTTCCTTTTTATGTGTGTGCCTGTGTATCATTTATTGTGTTTGCAATCAGTGTGGGGTTTATCCCCGCTTTCTTTTTCCTCCTGGTGTTGCCTATCCCCTTGAAATAAGGCTGGCTCATTTTACAATCAACTATTCTGTAAATAAAAATGATTCCACAAGTGTCAGCATGTGATATTCTCTCTTTGTGAAAACTGGGAGCACCCCAAGCAATGCAAAAAAAAAATAAAATACCTTCTGGAGACACGGGAAGGGATTTTCCTTGTACTCAGAAGCTGCAGGACTTCCAGAGCACATCAGCCAATTGATTACCCATTCAGTCTACCCTGTTTCCTTTCACAGAACAAATAAGATTTATGACAATTTAGAGATGAGATGAAGTTTTGAAGCTTCATTTGATTTTTCGGCTTCAAAGAAGGAAGGCCTCCAGAACAGAGGCACTGGGTTCTTACCACACAGAATTGATTTTTCTGGAGGCAGCTCTTCCATTCACCAACTTGACTGGAGGCCCTTTTTGTAGGAATGCCTTCCCAGTAATTCAAGGGCTGGCAGTGAGCACAAGGGATGTTCCCTCCTAAGTTTCTTTCCATTCTCTTAACGTTGGTGTTGGTGTCCAGATTGCCCAAGGCATGAAGGATTTGTTTTCAAACAAATTTTCAAAGCAGTCAGTCTGGTTGGGTGATAGCCGTAGAAGGGTTGTCAGCTTAAGCTGCAACAAACAATAGGAAGTGCTGGACAATCATGTATTCCTTTGGTAATCAAAATGCATTTTCCTTGTGGCAACATGGGAGCTCAACACAGCAGGGGGAAAAGACCAACCTGTTTACACAGGCTTTTGGGGTTTAGAGCCCTTAATGAGTGATGCTGTAGGATTGTGCTGCTGCAGGTACTCAGACCCTGTGGGTAGTGCTAGAGAGCATCCCCAGTACGTAAGAAGAGGAATAATTATTAAAAAAAAAAAAAAAAATCTTTGTGTGAGAAATCATTTCAGTAGTTTTGGCTTTTAAAATTTTTGCTTGATTGGTACATTTGGATGAGCCCATTGGCATGGAAGGCAATGGCTTCATGAAGAATTAAGGGCATGGAATTTTGAACAGAAAAGACAGAACCCTAAAACAGGCTTCTGTGTGCCTCTGCCATGGAGAGCTGACCTGTGCTGTTAAGCAGACTGTTAAATTATGGTTCTTTCTGGTGTTTGTGGTTTTATTCCTCTTTACAAGTTGTTGGCTGGAGCTTCTGAATCCCTGTGGTCAGATCCAAGAGGATCACACCCTTTGGGGCTGGTGCAGGCTTTGATTTTGGTCACCACTGCTGTGTTTGGCCCTGCAAGCCGAGCCTGTGTGCATGCAAACACTCTGAAAGTGTGTCAGGCTCTGCAGCTCCACGTCTGTGTCCATAAGGGACCCAAGCACACCCTCTCCTGACCCAGCCAGTGCATCCCAGCTGTGTGGATTCTGTGAATCCACACGGAATCCCTGCAGCAGAGCGCTGACAAAGCTGCAAGATGCTGCATCTGATAGCAGGGAGGTGTACAAGTAGGTATAACCTTCTAACTCCTGGCATTTTAAACCTCTCTGTCTTTCTTGTTCTTCCAGCAGCCTCCTTGTTGTACAATATCAGGCAAAGGACAGAGATTGTAAATCTTTGCCTGCAGGAACTTTAGGGATGTAGGAACAAATGCTAAGAATGCTCAGCCTCTCGGAAAAGGCCCGAGGTCCTTCAGGACTACAACGTTTCTCCCCAGAAGTTTTTGGAGACAAGACAAAAATATTTGGCAGTATTGAATGAATCAGATAATGCAAGGCAAGCCAGCAAGATGAGTGTTGATATACCTGTTCCTCCCCGAAGAGAAGGAGGGGACACGCACGGGAAATGTTTTCCTTGATCAAAGGCCATGGTGAATGACTGCAGTAAAATGTATCAACTTTCATGCTCCATTTAGCTACTGCAATGGCTAATGAGAAATGTAGAGGTTTGGTAGTTCTTTGACAGCTCTGGGAGCTTGGAATCAGGTTCATGAGGAACTGTTGCAATGCTAATCAGAAATTGTTAACTTATAAAAACTTTATCCAAAGAGATTTTTTTCCCCCTGTTGCTTGGACTGTTGCCTATTTTGGAGCAGATAACTGGTTCCATCATGCAAGAAGATGTTCCTAGCAGAGATCTTCAGTGATAAATCTCTTATTCTGGCAAAAGGAAAAAGGGTCCTGATTGTATTCTATATGACTAAAATGAAGATATTTTCTCTCATCCCCACTCCTCCCATAGTGATAGATAATCTGTCTCTGGATACAGAGGAGCTTCTCTGTTCACTGAGATCAGGGGCCTGAAAAGTAAAATGCAGACTAGCTTCTGAGTAAAAAATTACCTTTATTGTTTGAATTCAAAGTATTCATATTGGTTGAAAAATTTTAAAAATCCTCTAAAGTAAAAGAGGTCCTTTTCTAATGCTGAAATTTTCCTTGGGCAAAGTTAATTGGGAGAAATTTCCTCATGAAAGAATTTAAATGAAATACTTGTACTTATGGCTGTAAGTAATGATCCCTTATGACCCCTTCTATTGTCAGAGAAAAGAAAATCAGCCCCTCAACAATTTTCTAGATGCAAACTAGAAGACAATATAAGTTTTTTAAAAAATGTCTCTTAATTCTGAAATTCTGCAGCATCCCTCATGTTCTGGTAGACTGGATAAGGAGAGATCTGGATTAAAACTGGTTTTACAAAAGCAAACCCAGATTAAGAAGGTTGATGAGTGAAATGTAAAACCACCTCAGTTTGCTCAAAACTTTTATCTGTTTCTCTCTTCAACTCTAAACTTTCGTGGATGAGATAAAATAGGAACTGAATCCAAACAAGCCGGTTTTGCAAAAGCTCCTCAGCTCTTCTCTAAAAATAAGATTAAAGAAATCCTCTAGACTGCAGGAGATGACTTTATCTTGTTACATTGCAAACCTCATTCCCTTACTTTAAATCTTCTTCTCTCTTACTAAAGATAACTAATAGGGATGCTGAGAACCATTGTGTTCTGTTGACATCTTTAAACATAAAGCAAGCTATCAATATCTGGCTTTCAAGGGGTCTCTCTGCTACCGTTCCCAA
Organism: Phylloscopus collybita; assembly: GCA_027886175.1. NCBI lineage: Eukaryota > Metazoa > Chordata > Aves > Passeriformes > Phylloscopidae > Phylloscopus > Phylloscopus collybita. The sequence goes on from JAJNNQ010000129.1 coordinate 31,922,361, forward strand.
GTACAAAAGTTTATAGCCATATCATTATGAGAAAGACACATTTCTACACATGCTAATGGAATTTACTTTTGTGAATCTTATTGAGGAGCCCGGGACACCAAGGACGTTATTGTGCTGTGATTTGTGCTGGTGTAACACCCCCGCCTTCAGCAGAATTACATGTGATTTCCTCCCTGCTATCCTGCAGCACACAGGGGTCCAGAGACACTGGGGCAGGCCGTGGGCAGGAAACAAAAATTCTGTGCCTTTTTAAGACAATTTATACTAACGAAATATGATGGCTAAAATCACATCCCATTACCACAGAAAATTATGACGTGGTGACTCTCCTGGAGCTGCGTTCAATTCCTTGTGAGGTGAACTTACTGTGACAGGTTTAGACATTTGTCTGGACAAGCCCTGCATATTGTTTATAAGAAGTCTTGTTTTTAAAATAGTACTGATGGCAACAGTTTGCACGGAGCTATCAATATGCAGCATTCTTGGCAAAGATGTATCTGGCAGGGAGGAGGAGAATTCTTTTTTCGTTTGCCACAGTGAGAAGTTAATGGAATGGGTCTAGATCTGTAAATACTTGAGATGAGATTCTGGCTCAATATCCTTTGCACAACGCACTGAAAATGCTGACCAACACAATAACTGTGGATCAACTGAACTCATCTAAGTCTCTGAGTAGTTTTCCTGATGATGTTTTTCTTTGCTTTTATTTAGCACGGCGTGATCAGCCCGTTTCACTATCTGACACCCTCTGGGCCCAGTGCATCCCTGTTGTAACAAGATCTCTCATATTTAGAGAATTACTTTGGGATGAATGTGGTCTCTTGTGTTTGCACTAAGTATAATACAGACACTAAACTGTGGATTATTGTTTCCTAGTGGGAGATCTGTGTCTTGTGATGAGATTAAGGAGGATGCAGCTGTGAACGGGACCAGTTTGGCAAAGTTGCTCTGAAAAAATTTAACTAGAGTAACTTTGGTTTGTGAAAAACTGGCTATGTGCTACATTCAGAATAAGCTCCCACATAAAATCCTTGCAAAGCATGTGCAAAGCTCCTTTGTGGTAAAACAGAGCTGTTTTGACTAGCCATATATGTTTCCTGTGTAAATCCGCCACATCCTGGTCTATAGCTCACTTGCATATCAAGTTTTCATGTGAGTCAGATTCCCAAGGCATCCTTGCAGAATAATAAAGTCATACATGACCATGTAAATGATACCCCTGAAAAAGCCCCCTCAGTCTTCTTTTCAAAGTCATCTCCAAGCCCAGATTTACACATTCCAGCTTCCAAAGCTGCTCAGATAATTGCCAAAACAAGAGCACTCCACTGTGTTCATCTCTAATTAGTAAAATCTGACTTTTGTCTTCCTGTGACAATAGCTTTGCATGTCTCTGAGAAAACAGGAGATTTATAGGATACTGGTGATATTTATTTTGAGATGGCATTTTGTTCATCATTTCAATACAGCCAAATTAAAGGCAGTATTTCTGTTCATTTAAATCATAATTTGTGCATTCCTTTTATCATTGCAATCCCTGAGAATGTGGAAGATACAAAATCAGTATAACACATTAGCAATAGATAATACAGTCTAAATAAACATAATAAGCTTTCCTATATGTCTCTAGACCAAACCTTATCTAAAAATACCCTAATGAAGCTGAACCATCCAATTACTTGTTTCTTGGAGGAACCCCTTATTAATGACATTGCAGTGAGGGAAAAACATTAATTATTGGACACAGTGGGATCTTTTACATTCTGTCTAGTCTGAACAGCACCAATTAATACAACAATAATTATCAGCTAGCATGGCAGGCTAGCTGAGCACAGCTCCTATCTGCTGATTGGGTGGGGAATGTGGGACAGCTCTCAGGCTGTGCAGATTTCTCAGACTTAGACCCCTTCTATTTTTTTGCACTGCTATGTGAGAACTGAATCCTAGAGATGTTAAAGCAGGTGGATTACCCTGTTGAGGCAGGGGCTGTTCTTATGAGAGGCAAAGCACAGGTGCCACTGTGTGAGGAATGCCATTCCCTGCTTCATCTCCCACCCCCCTGCTGTCTGACTTCCTGTCACTCGAGGTTTGACACCACCACTCTTTGATAAGGTGAGTGTGATGGCACAGGCTTCTAAAGTTGTCTGTTTGCTTGCTCCCTTGTCCTCTCCCCAGCCACCTCAAAATGACAGTTTACAAATGCAGGAGCAAATGTTGACATGATTTATTGCCACCACTGTTGCTGCCGTCTTGAGAGCAGAATGTCTCTTCTCCATCAAATTCAACCTGAGGCGAACACCAAGTATGGGAAACTTCAGCTCAAAAGGTTAAAGTCTGCAAAAGTTATAAGTGACTAGAGGGGGAACAATGGAAAGTGTTAGACAACCTGAATAACAGGCGTTACTACTCCACTGCCTATAATAATAATAATTCACCTTTTATCCATTGAAGATAAAAGGACACAATGTGGGAAAATTAAGCTGTATAGACATCTTGGGGATATCTCATCTGAGATCACACACCACTTCTTTCTTGTGGTTATCATGATTTTATCAGAGCCACTTTGAAGTCTATATAGCCTTATATCTCAGTTATCTACATTTCATCCTGTATGTATTTATTGCAGATGGGCCTAAGCTGCTAAATTCAGATCCAAATCCAGATTCTGATTTTGAATTCCCTAAGGTCCGTAGCTAGCTTGAAGCTAGGGTTTTAGTTTGGAATCATCTCTATTTATGGGTAAGAAAGAGGAGTTTAATATATGCTCTCCCAGACTGCATAGCTCTATATATGTGCAGGCAGAGTCTCTCTACCTCACATGTGCATCTAGGAAAAACAGTGTGGCTATGTAATTAAAAGCTGCCTACACTGGTACTCATACCTTAAAGAAGGATGGATTTATAAGTGAGCCTCAGCGTTGACATTTTGTGATTTCTGAGTGCTCCCCTTTACAACCCTAACAAGCTTTTATCCATGTTTTAACATCTGGAGTTCCAGCACAAACACCCTCAGCCCTCCCTGGCATACAGGTAAAAACTCCAGGCAACGCAGGGTATTTTCCAGGCCTTTGTGCACTGGGGCCTGTTTTTCTGTGTTACCTGTAGCCTTGACTCCAGCAGCAAGCAAACCATGACACAGATGTAAATAGGGATATAGAGAACCAGGCTGCCACTTTATTTAAAGCCCAAGAGGAATTCCCAAGGGGCAGGAGTGTCCTGTTCACAGGGAGGGGACACCAATCAGCCACACCAGGAACAAACTCCCCTTGTTCTGAAACAAGAGTGTGTAGGATAAGCAAGCCCTCTGTGACTAAAGGGAACCAGAAATGCTTCTACCTTTTGCATAATACTGATGTGCTAATTAGGGCACTGATATCCTCAGAGGGCAGGCTCAAATCTGATGATATGTACAAAACACACACTCTCCCCCCTCTCTCTCCCCCTCTCTCTCCCTCTCCCTCTCTCTCACACACAGGCAAAGGATAATCAGATGGACAGTGGCAGCAGAAATCAAGAAGAACAACTGCAGAAATAGTGTAAAAATGCACGTCCAAGAGATCAGGTGGCATTCCTTTGTCAGGAAGCTGGCTGGCTGTGTGGAGTCAGTCTGCCATCACAACATTGCCATTTGCTTGTGGCTCTCTCAGTGTGCTGAATAGGGACAACCCAGGCTTGCTCTGTCTTTTTGTTCTTCTTTACCCCATCATTTGATGAAATGATGACATAGTAATCATACTGCAACACAGAGACAGACTTTACAGCAGTATGAGTCTATTATCTGACAGCCTTTCCCTGTTGTTTTGTGATTTGAAGCATTTTGTACAAGCAACTCCTTCTCCCACTCTTCTCTATCACCTGGGCTTCCTAAACCTAACAAGGTGATAAAATGCTCTCCACGAGGGATAATCCATTTTCCCAATATAACTTAATTCCTTAAAGCTTCACATCTGGAAGAGACTTCCAGAAACCACATCTCAGCACCAGGGAGCTGGCACTTCCATCTCTGAAATACCATTTCTTGAAAATAAAAGCCCTTTGTCTGGCTAATGACACATTGTGTCTGGAAATGTTGAGGCAAAAGGCATTTCCACAGCAAATGTTCATTTCTGATTCTAAATATCCTGCTAAAATTGATGAGTTCTAATAAACTGTTTGGGAAACTGGATAGGTGTCATTATACTCTTGACCTGAATAGGTATTTCTTCCCTCCATAAAACCTGGAGCTTCTAATTTAACCTTGTAAACATGATGTAACACTTCTGTCTGCGATAAATTGTGAGCAGGGACAGCTTTTAAATGATACTTAAGTCCTATTGCAGCACATTTCATCATCCAGAAAACACAGGAATGCTGCAGAGACAGTCGTTTATCAGGAAAAGTTGAAAAAAAAAAAATTGCTGGTAGCATCGCCCCACAGATTGAGACTCTGCAAAACGTTTTTAGCTATGCACCACCACCTGCCAGATCTTGGAGAAGCAACTGAGAGGTCAGCTCCTGAAACCCCATAATTTATCAGTACTCAGGGCACCCTGTGATTTGCAGAAGCCACTCACTGCTCTCAGAGTAAAACATGCTCTCAGACCATGGGGGATCCCATGCAGGTCCATCAGGGTATGCACCAGCATAGGACCACTAACTTAAACCAGTTTGGAGTTCCAGGATTTACAAAAACAACCAGGCAATCTATCTCCACACTTCCCTTTTATCTGACAAAATGCTACAAACCAACGCTCCTCTCTCTCATTAGTCCATGCCTTGCTTTAATCCAAGGACGTGGTGCTCCAGGGGAGAGAGGAAGGGATGGGAGAGGAGGAAGGAAGGAAGGATCACAGCGAGAGCAGAACAAAGGTGGATGAAAGGAGGGAAAGGGTGTCATGCCTTATTTGCTGGTCACAGTGTAACAGAGGTTGAAAAGGACTAATAGAAGTTATCCCTCAACATCTGCATGCTGCAAAAACCACAAGCAGAGTGTGTCAGGGGCACTGCTTAGTGCCATCACTCCCATGGGATAATCCAACACTGCAGGATTTCCTTAGTACATGTTCTGCCAGCACCATTAACCTGCCATGCCAAGATAGCAAAGATAACCCACGTTCACATATTTTCCTTTGGTCCACAGTCAGAAATTAGGTTCTTTGAGGGTCCGGAAGCGCTGTTCTGATAAGCATCCACATTTTTTTAGTTCTCTTCCTTTGATCTCCCAAGCAATCCAACCTGTTCCCAAAGATCCCCCTTCAGACCTCTAGCTCCCACACAACTGTTATTTCCAGCAATCCATTAAAAAAAAGGGAGAAAAACAAATGGGCTCCTGCAGGGGTTAAATCAAGAGCAAAATCTAGAAAATACAAAAAACCTGAAATATTATTTTAAATGGTAGAGAAGAAAGCTTTCATCAAACATTTTTCCAAAAATGAAAAGTGGACTGATGAAAATATTTTGATCATTTTTTTAAAAAAATATTCTTTGTATGACATTGGTGTTCTCAAATATAGGCAACTTTTTAATTTGCAAACTTTTCATTTACCTCAGATAACTATTAACCTGTCCCACGGCTGACACTGTACCTTCATTTCTGGAAGCAGAGATAACTTGAAGAGAAATCAACTCAGAGCAAAACCAGGAATCTGAGGCAGGGGCTGAACTGAAGAAAATGGCCTTGCTCAGTTCACCAAAACTATTTTTTTAAGGCACAAAAGATGAAAGAGTTTTTACTCCTATAAAGAGACATATTTTCATTAAAGCTGAAACGTACTGAAAGGGCCATCAAATAGAACGTTAATTTAATGGGTGACAAAATCTGACTCCAAATTTCTTTAATTTTGGTTGTCTAATTTGAGCCACAGTATAAACAACAGCACCAATTAGTTAGTTTTCTTTTAAGAAGTCTCAAGCTGTACCTAAAAGACTGTTGTTCTGTCTAGTTAAACACTCATGCATTAAAATGCTAATAATTAAACTGTTACGACTGACTAATGAACTCTGCCAACTATAAATGATGGTCTTGTTAGATTCACTGCACAGCAAGGCTTCCTTTGTACTGAAAAAGTTAAAGGTTAAAGAGCTCTTGAAAACAGCGAGCAGCATCTAGAAGCAATTACATTTTTTTTCCTGGAAACTAATAGTTGTACAATAATGTTTCAATTCGCACTCCGAAAAAAAAAAAATAATTACTATGAGCTCCATTCATCAGAGCAAATCTGCAGCTTTCTACACCATGGCAGGTTGTTAATTTGGCTTCTGCATCCAGCCTACTCAGCCTATAATCTAGTGTTTTGCAGAGCCTTTTATTGATCCTGCTCATGGAAACTGAAAGGGCAAAGACTCGAGCTTGACTTGTAATACCTGTTGAGTAGCACTCACTCACATCAGAAAAATACTCTTAAGACTGAATTTCAAAAGACTTATGTGGCAGATTTCCTTGGATATAGTGTTTATTCACTGGTTGTCCCTGTGCATTGACTTCCAGACAACACAGTCTCTGGGAAATGCAGGAAACAGAGCTGGAACTGGAACTGGATTCCTGCTTGATGACTACAGCTATGCTTCTTGACAAATATCACCTGGGTGAGGAGATTTAGGATTCCAGTGTGGCCACTCAATGAAATCGTGAGTTTTGGAATCAAGTCTTTCCTATGAACCTCACATTCCTGGAAAATAAACAGAATTTCTTCTGTCAAAAAAAACCCACTTGATCTTGGATTAATCATTAAAAATAGTTTATATGAATCCTAGATGAAATATTATTTTAGATATCAATGGAGAAACTAAGATATAAATGAGTATGTACAGAAATGCATCTTTCCATCCATTCAGGTGTGTGCTGAAAGCAGCTAAATCTTTCCCTTGGCTCTGCTTGAATTGTCTGCTCTTGAATTATTGAGAGATCTGTGCATTAGAGAAATACTCAGCCAACTTGATTGCTTTCAAAATAACTGTTGCCATTATTTTTCCAGACTATTGCTTTGAGAACTTGTACAGTGAACATACCCTTGGAGGGGAAAAACCTTGAAAAAAGATTTTACAAAATCTCCCAAATATGGCAAACTGCCTTCAACCTAATAGAAGTAGGCTTCAACCTTCAACCTTCCAGCAATAGACTTATCATACCTCTGGATGGATCTGCCTTTTTTTAATGCACATTTGCTTTTAAATATTGCTGTGGTATTATGAATATGCACACATATATAAAAATACTAATACATAAATATGTATATAAAAACATGTTGTCTGAGACTCAGGAAAGGGCCAGCATGGTAGGTGCTATTAATTATGTCACTCTGCTTCCTTTACAATAGGGCCCACCACAGCATGCACAGACTTTTGTTTAGGGTGTTTATATGATTGAAGAATGGCATTATATTCCCAACACCCATTTCATGTCCAGAAAAAGCTATAAAAAATATTTTGCTTTTGAGTTTTTCCCTGTTAAGAGTTAATCAATACGAATCTGTAACATTTGAACAACGTGGATTTACAATATCAGTGGCATAGTGGAAGTAGGAACTGTGAGCACAAGGGATAACTGCATCCTTTGGATGATATTAAAAAGGTATTATCCAAGAGAATCACCATACCCATTGGTGAAAACAAACCACCTGCTCTTTTTCTGTAAGAGAAGAGCTTCTGTTGAGGCAAAGAATGTAGTAAACTGACAGTCCTGAGGGAGAATTTGTGTGCAGCATTGGGCCAACAACTCTGGGAGACAAATACCTAACTTTACACAGCCAACACATGAGCAAAGATATATCATTATTCTCAACTTCATACAAAAGTTTATAGTATTTATGAAAAACAGGTTAGTGAGAGATGATTGTCAGCAGGCTCTCAGTGTGAGTTTTCTTCTTGGACCTTGTGAATTTGGCTCTTTGAAATATTGAAAGGCATGGCAGACACAGATTCTGCTTTTTCTCTCAAAAGGTGGTCACAATGACAGTTACAGACACCCCCATTTGTATGATCCTCTTATTAAACTTCTGGCGAGGCACTGAGAAACTGGGTGGGACAGCTGCAAACTCACAGGGTGTCTGAAAGGTCTGAACAATCCTCTCTTATCTCTTATTTTCATCTCTACAGATCACAGTACAGTACAGTACAGTACACAAATTGTAAATAAAATGTCTTTCCTCAACATGTTTGTAGTTGACAGGAAATAGAAAACACTCACAACCTACTTGGTCAGCACCCTATCATCAGATAGCAGCAAAATATTGCAAAGTCCAGGCAACAGAGCAATTTGGATTTTTTTATTATTATATAATAGTAGGGTTAAGGCTCTGAAAGGCAGCTCAGCCAATAATATATTTTGGGCTCTTCCTTGATCTATAATGCTGGCATCCCAAAATGAACAATAATGTAGTGTAGATCTTAGTGTGGATCAAGGATCTATTAATCAAAATAGATCTTCTAAATGTTAGACACACTGAATAAAGGAGAAATACATTATAATAAACTCACCAGGAGCCATTGGTCTTCAAAGCTGACTTCATCAAAATTGAGCTTAGTTTTGCTCAGAGAGGAAATGGGAAAAAATAGTAGAAAGAAAGTTTGACCATAATATGGGATAACAGGTAGCAAAGATGCAGAGAGTACTAGCAGAGAAAATTATTAGTCAAACATAGCTGTCCAAGACCTGGTGCGTTGGCTTGGTGGAGAAAACACTTCTAGAGACTGATAGCTACAGTGTAAAACACATTTCATTACTTTCTGTTTCTCAGCTTCCAAAGAGTTCTTGCCTCTCTCTGACGTGACAACAGATACATCAGCTAGGATGTAGTTCATAAAAACAACAACAGTTAAAAGAGTCAACTTTTATAGAAAAGAAAAAAAAAGAGCATTATAAGTACTAGGGAAAAGTTTTGAGAATTCAGGCTAGCTATTCAAACACTCAGACCACCCCTAAAATAGCAGCTACAGTTCACAGGGGCCAGAGCTACACAAATTCCAGCTCTCCCTATGTGGTAAGTCTAATACTTTCTTTTCTTATGCTTTAAGGACTTCAAATAGGGTTTGTGCATTTGACTCCTTTTATCTCTTTCATAGAGTTCTCTCTGCTTTTAAATCCCTAAGTATCTCTGTCCTCCCCCTGCCATTCCTTAACAGATCCAGGACAGCACAAATAATGCCTCTTGGCTTTGAACACATCATGGCAAATTTCACTGACAGAGGGAAGATGTATGAGCAGTTATCTGGGATAGTTTTACACCAATCCATCTATTGTCTGCTATGTTCACAATCTTGGGCTGGAATGAATTTCAGGCAAAGTGCATCCCTCGCAGACCACTTAAAAACAGAATAGGTTCTGTCTGAGGTCCCAGTCCTATCTGATGCTAAGCACCTTACTGCATCAGGACCTCACTGAGAAATATTCCACTTAGATTTCTCCAGGGCTTCACAGGGCTTTGTCTCTGGACAATGGAAAGATGACAGGAAGATGGCAAGAGTTTTGGTGCCTAAAATCCTCCACAGTTCTAGGAAAAATATGACCCCTTCTGTATAAAAGGATACCAAGTCAATAGGCAAAAATCAAGAAGGAAATATTTAAGAGGAAGGGGAAAAAAGCCCCTTCTTATGTGATGACACCACAGGTTTCTCTCTTGCTTCTGCTGCCGTGTAGGGTTTTTTGGGAAGGCAGCACTTGAAGGGATTCACCTGAATAAAGCTGGACAATTTCATCCTTCATGTATAGGACTGGGGCTTTTGTAAGATATCCATGACAGAGACTTGTATTTCCTCTTCTGTATGGTGCCTGTCATTCTTTTGAACATGGTATAAAACAAGAACTAATCATTAGAATAGTAGCATGGAAATCCAGTTATTTACATTTTCTAGGTATTCTGTTTAATCAGTGCAGGAAGACATAGTCTATTTGGTCTCTCCATAGTACTGTGCTTGCATACTTTGCCATAAATTTTAGCCTTTGGTGAGAAAGACAATGGTTATAGAAAAACAGTCACTGCTCTGCTATTGTATTATAATTCCAAATGCAGGAATTCTGTGTTTCAGCTAAGACCTATTTGCATAATATTAAAGCTTGAATTATAAATAAATGTGAAATGCCTGCAGTTTATATTGTGAAATATTTGAAAAGTAAAGCAGATTTTTACAAACATTTTTTGTAGCACTGTATTTTGAAACATGCAGTTCATTAAGGAAGAAAACACAGCTTGTGTAATGAGGGATTGCTATAAGTAGATTTAATATATTCTAGCATTTAAATATTATTGTTGATCATAAAAGATTAAATGCCCTTTGGTTTCAATCCTCTTATTAAAACCAGCAAATTTATTTTTCTTGAGTGTGGCAAGCAAGTTTGAACTAAAATGTAAATGCTTAACAGGCTCTGCACATGTGCACGCAGGCGTGTGATGGAGAGATGGGGCATTTTCCCCAAAGCTTCAATTTCAACTTGCTAATTTGTTATCATTGTTCATTAACTATGTGGTTGACCTAAGATGAGCCTGAAGGATTACAGAATATTTGTCTAACTATTTAACAGAAGCTTATAAAATAATAGCATTTGTTAAACACCTCAGGTTTCCCTCCCACCACAGCTGTAATCTGAAGACATTAAAGGGCTGGATGGGTTGAACACAAACACGGTGGTGCTCAGTTGGGTCAGATGTGTCAGTCCAGCTTGGTTTGAATAGGTAACCCAGTCCACAGTGTAACTACATTAAAGGGAGTTTCTGAGAAGCCACTCTCAGCTCTCTGATTTCATGCTGATTTGCTTCTGCATGGGAGCCGCTGTTTTTCATTGGGTGGTTGAGTAGCTGGGATAATCAAATTCATGTCACCTGCAAGCAAGGGTGGAATGAAAAGCATGACTAAATGGGGAGGAAAACCAGGATAGTGTTTCGCTGTCACCTATGTTCTTAAAATACTGCTTACGTTTGCCATTACATTTGCTGTCTGTGGAGTTTCTCATGGGAATACTGATGACTCAAAGCTCACAAAAGCAAAGCTTGCAAAAGCTTTGCAGAGAGCAGAGCCCTCAGGTGCTGCCTTGCTTGAACACCACCAGTTAGAGAACTCTTCACCAAGGGGGGACTGGGTGTCACCCTTTCTCCTGCTCAGCAGCCCAAACCCCACGGATTTTTGGTGTGGACCCATTTGGACAGGAGCTGTGCAGCCCTGACTGGCCATAAAGTGTTTTTGCTGGAGTTTCCAGAGGACTTTGCACTATCTGCTGCTGTCATGTAGAGATAACCTAATTTCTACTACTTGATAAAAACGACTCTCATATCTCAAAAGAAAATAGAGCTCCAAAAAATCCAACACTTGAAGCTTGTTAGAATAAGAACACGCCATATGGAAATTATCTGCATTGCTTCTGTCAGGATGTACCAGATGGAGCTTAGGGTAACAGGCTTGCCTGCTCATGCTCCTCTGCTCTCACCTCCCCTGTTAGATGAGCCTCAACACAAACTGCTTTTTACCTGCCATGCTGCAAAATACTGTTGTGCCAGCCCAAAAACCCAAGGAAGGGATTCAGAGCCAGAGTCCAAGTTTCCTGCTTGGGCAGATCTGATCTCTCCTTAAAGATTTCAACCCAACTGGAAGCCCACTTTGTGCTAAACTTGCTTCATGAAGACACACCACAGAAGTCATTGGTAGGGTCTCTCCCAGGTAGGAGAGAGTGTATTAAATGTTGAGAACAAATTCAACTTAAGAGTCTCAACATAAGCTTTAAATAACGCTCTCAGGGATCTTACACATCTTAGGACTGAACTCAGAATTTACCCAACCCAACATAAGAAGACACCACCAGACATGTGCTTGCCCAGAAACAGACTTCTAGACCTTCTTGAAAATAAGTCTTTGGTAGTTGAGTGTTCCTTGATAGTTAAAGAGGTACTTCCTTTCTAAGCCCCTTTATGAGTTTCCAGAAAAATTACTCCTTTAGGCTGATACTTTTGTAGCTTTTGGAAAGTTTGGTAAAAATCCACATGGTTGGTTTAGAGCATGCTTAAAGAATTGTTTCAGATGTTAAACTTGTGCTAGGGTAACTGAAAACAGTTCAAACTTGGCATGTAATCTCCAGTGAGAAATGTGGGCTTGGATAAGTTGGAAAAAAAATTGGTTCAGAAAGAAAGGAGTTATAAACAAGTGGAAATCGTATGCTCCAGTAATCCAGATGTATGCCAGGCAAGCACAGACGTCTGGATATCCACATGCTGGAATAAATGCATCTGTATTTATTTAAATGTGTGATGTAATGTGCATGTGCAAACATCTCAGTAAATGGTAGGCATGTTAATTTTTCCCATCTCACAAAATAAATATAGACAATACATGAGATAGACATATATGTCTGGCTGACCAACAGAATAACCCAGAGCTCTTGGACACCAATGAAAAGGTTGTTCCTGAATGTAATGGAATATGGGTCAGAGTCCAATGCCCTACAATCCTGCTCATATATTAAAAAATAGAAAGAGTAAATACACATGTAAAATGTTAAAAACCTCATCAGTCCTTAAAAGTTTCCATTACACTATCTCAGATAATGCTTAGTGCCAACTGTGATGAATTAAAGTTTCCACAGCCAGCAAAAGCTGTTCAAAACCTAAAATGTAATATACGATTTTCTTGATTCAGAATTTCAAAATACAACCTTTTAAACAGAGGTTCAATCATCAAATCCACAGGATAAGTAGCTCTGGGTTTTCTTGCTGAAAATCCAAATTACTTGGGTGCCAAACCTTCATATGCCTAAAACTTGTGTCGCTCCACCGACTTCAGTGGAGCTATGCTGATTTACACCAGCTGCATGGCTGGCCCATAAATATTTTCAGTTGATCTGGATTATTTTATATATTATAAGAATTTTCTTTATGGATTACATGGCAAAACATTTGTTCTCAGCTTCCATAATGTCAGGCTCCGTGAATTTATTTTAATACGGGACCATTTGTGTGGTTCTGTTACTGCACAGCTAAATACATTCGTGCTCACAACACAATTTTACTGCACATCCTCCCACTTTTGCATTCCCATGTAGACATCCTAACAGAATTGCCATCACTCCATCTATCCCTAGGAAGTCAGATATTGGTGTGGAAGAGTGAAGCTGCAGCTGCTGTGGGAAACAAAGCACCGAATTTCAAGCTGTTGGCCATGCAAAAATTTCCACCATAACACTTTGGTAAGTGTAATTCTCTGCATGCAGTTATGTTAGTGGGGCTTTAAAGTTAATCATGCATGTTGTTATTTGTCAGGGAGGTAATGCTGGACACTTAGCACTTTGACACAAAGGTAAATAGTTTCCAAGGATGCCAAGTAGCGGGATAATGAGATTTTATTAAACCTGTGATCTTCCCCTCTGGTATTGCCACTTACTGCAGGTCCCTTTTCCTCTGCAGCACTTTGTTTGCAATAGCTCAGGGTCTGGAATTGTTATGGGGTCAGGGAACACACTCAGGCCTTTCCTTTCTAAGCCCCTGTGATGAGCAGCAAGGTGTGCAGCCACCTCCACTGAGCCTGTTGAGGCAGGACACACGCCAGGCAGCCAGGCTTGGCTGGAGATGCAGGCAGGGAAATATCCTCTCAGCAGCCCAGGAAAATGTGACCCATCAGCTACACAATCCCTTTCAGAGTGCAGATAAATAAAATGTATTTACAGTGCATGTAAAGGGAGTGCATAAAGAATTGGACACCTTCTGATAAATACAGAATCGTGGCTGAATTTCACAATAGTTTGCTTAGAAACTGTTCTACCACTTTGCCCTGCTTTTTCTCTGATTAAGGGGAGCCCATAACATTCTGGTCAGTAGTGTGTTTGGTTTGTGTTGGTCATTTATTAATCCTCAACAAAATATTTCTGTTAAATGTTAAAGCGAAGCACAATGAGAGGAAATGGAACAAACTTGCCCAAGAAGGAGGCTATTGGTCCTGCTCTCAAAACCCATTCAACCATCTGATAAAGTCCTCCTGAATCCAAATCCAAGTAGTTACAGACTGAGATTGAGGTATATGGTCTGGTAAATTGGCAGAGCCTGAGAGCAGTTACCAGCACCTGCCCAGATGGTACCTATCCTTGCTTTTATAAGCCACACTTTCATTTACAGTTTTCTAGAAGAGAAAGTTCAAAGCAGCAACAACTATTTAATATGTGTAGACTTTCCTCTATATGCCAGGGAAATTAATACTAAAGAAATTTCCTCAGTTGTCTTAGACTGCAAGTGCCATGTAAAAATCCAGCCCATCGGCCCTGTTTCCTTAATACCCGCAGGCTCTGTGGCATGAAGTCCAAGTAATACACTGTGAGGCAAAACCCAGCATTGCTCCCAGTTCCCAGTGGGGAAAATGAGGCCTGGGGAGGCTGAACAGTGTGGCTGGAGATAGACAAGCTTGAGTTGTGCCTTGCTGCCAGCAGAGGAGGGTTCCCAGGGGCAGCTCCTGGACTTTCCTCTTGCACGCTGCAACATCTGCTGGAGCACAAACAGCACAGGGGACAGGAATCTCTGCCTGCTCTTCCACACAGGGGTTCAAATAAAGGCAAAGCTGGCAAGGGTTAAAGGCTATGAAACTCTACATTAAACAGTCCTGCAAGTGCCAGCAAGGGTTAAGACAAGTGACACGGGAGAGACACAACGGGACTCTCCTTCTGTGCTACATATGTAGATGGGTATTAAGGACATGCATCTCTCCTCATCTAAAATCATGAATTTTTATGAAGTAAGCCCTGCATTCCCATAATTCAGTAGGGTGCACTTTGCAGACCCTAAAGTGCTGTCACTACAGAAGGTTTCATTGCTTGCACCTGCTAAAACATTTGAGGTATTTGAGAGGCAGTGAAACACATTTGCTTTTCATTTTATCTGACTTTGAAAATCTTTGAAGTGTTTAATAGTAGTCCAGAAAAGATTTCTGCCTCTTAATCATTTACTTGTAGGGCACATTCTCCACTGGTAGCCTGTCAGGCAGAAAACGAGTTTAGCCCAGTTTTATTAAGTGCCACATGCCGAGTCAGTGTTCATTAAAGGTGTTTTAAGGTTTGAATTATGTAATTTATGAGAAAAAGAAATACAAAATTCCATTGTTTTATTAATATGCAGCACAGGATCTACTGCTAATAACATACTTTTTAAACAGAGGTTTTATTAAAAAAAAATGCTTTTATAGGGGGCTACAGATAGGCTTTTAAAAATCTCTTTTTCCCTGTTCAATAAAATTCAAACATTTTAATTCAATCAGCAAAGATTTGAAAAAAAGGAACTATCCTTAACCTCTCCTTTCGGTCACTTTTCTTTATACACATTGTAGACAAAGGGGGAAAAATAAAAGAGAAATTAGAATCTTTTTAAGAGAAGTGACAGTATATGGCACTAAAAGCAAGCCACAGCTAAAGCTTGCAGTCAGATGTTAATTCACCCCTCAAACAAAGCAAATCCAGAAAAGAGCAGAAATTATAAAGGAAAAAAGAAAATAAAAACTCCACATTTTAACCCCAGGAAACACTACTTTCAAAAATTGTTTTAAATTGCCATCGTAAAGCCACGGCTTGCTGGATATTTTTAATTAGATGAGGGCTTAACTCAATCTTTTGGTAGCCACTAAACTACTTTGTTCTAATGCTGTAAATCGGTTTCCTTAAGCATATGTGAAAAGCAGAGCTTATGAAATGTAAGAAGGAGTATATTTTTCTTCTCAGCCAGTCTGGCTCCAGTTACCTGAGCCTGGTCCTGGAAGTCCAAGGCAGGACAGACTGGTCCTGTAGCTGGTGCTGGCAGAGAATCTCTCAGTCCCTGAGATAGAATCACATCGACCAAGGGCTCCCCTTACCCAATCTCTGCAGCAAAATTCCCACCAGTGTCCTGTAATTTCACCTGAAAATGAGGTTGTGTGAGGCCTGGAGAACCAAGACCTGAGTTCAATACGGACTTTTATTGCCATGGGAAAGTCATAGTTATCCTAACTCATACCAAACCTGAATGCATTAACCCCTTCAAGGCAGGGGAGGTTGCAGTGGGTTGCTCTGGTGGGTTTGTTTACTTCTGTTTAATTTATTTCATTATTTTGTTATTTACTGGTGCTCTGAAAAGTTCTGGGAACAGAGGAACCTTGTTGCTTTGGGGTGGACAGGCTCTGTCCGTGAGACTGAGCTGCTGGATGGCTCAGGTTGTACAGAATGGAAAGAGCTGGTACCCAAAATTAGTGTTTAAGAAAAAAATAATCCTTGCAGATGCCATGCAAGTCACTAATTTTGGAGCCCCGTGTGACTAATCCTGCTCATATTTTGGTAATGGGATGATCATGTGGAATTTCATCACAGTTTATGGAGAGGATGTATTAGTATCAGAATCTGAGATTTGGCTTTTCCAGCAAATGAACTCTGCATCTACCTCACACTCCACTGATGTAAAGGAGCGATGCTCTCTGCAAGGGACACTGAGAGTCAATATTTGCCAAAAAGCTGCAAAACATGAAGTTGCTGACATTGAGTAATTGGTCATAAGAAGTGGTATAGAGAATACACATGCAGTACCAAAACATCTTCAATAGAGATGGTAGTTATACTTGATCACAACCATTATTTTCTAAATACAAGTTAAGAAGTATGAAAAATTTGTAACTATATTAAGAATTTGTTCATTTAATCCATTTAATGAATTCTCTGGAAGCATGAGCAAAGAACTTTTAAAAACCCCTTGCCCTGCAGAAAACACACCTTTAAAAACCTGCTTGCTTTGAATGAAACATTAATTTTACAGTGAAGTCCTCATTTTATGGCAGACACATGCTTGTAAAAGCTGCCATTGTTTGCGTGGAAGGTGTGAGGAAAAAAATACAAGGGGAAAAACTGGCAGATGCTTTACCTTACAGGATCCACTTTAAAGATCCAGCCCTGGCTGTGCTGAGGAGCCACTGGCACACGCAGCACTTGGGAAACTGGTGCACAAGAGCAGGGCATCAACTTCTGCACCAGCTCTTAATTATGGCAGTTAGAGGTGTCCTCCTCAATTGCTGAGGCAGCTCCTTTTTGGGAAGAAAAGCAGCATACTGGTGACTGTGCTGCCATCTCTTTCTGCAGCCCACCAGAGATGTGGAGTGGGAAGTAGCAGTGAGTCTGTTGCTTCTTCTTTTGAGACTCACAGAGCAGTCTGTTGCTCTGACCATGCCCACACCAGCTTGGACAAGCCTCCTTCCCTTGGGCACACGCACATGGAGCAGAATACTCATGTGCCAGGCTCCTCATCTCATCCCCAGAGGATGGGAGCACTCCTTACCTCTCTGAAGTCAGTAGGGAGAGAGTGTTTTTAATTCCAGTGGAGGAACTGGCTGCTTCAGTTTTATTGCAGAATCATGCTAGTAATACATCCAGATTACTGCAGCTCACAGTAAGGAAGTCAATTTATAATGACTTTGCCATTGTCCTGTTGCTAATGTGCCACATTTGATTCTCCTCAGCTGGCTTTGAAAGGTCTCTTTGAGGAAGGAGGAGATAGCACCCTTGCTTATGAAAAAGGCAAATTATACCCAGGGGCAACATTGCTGCACAACAGGAAAAGGCCAGCCTCCTCCCAGGAGACATGGCCCCAAATTAAATGCAAGTAATTTCCTGACTAACCTGTGATTTCTATCTGGTTGTGGCTTCTGGCATACAGCTAAGTCTCCAGTTCTGCTGTTCTGTTCAGCAGGTCTCACATGTGCTTTCACTTTCATTTCCAAACGTTAATAGAGAACAGCCCATTCACAACCTGCTGCTCAGGCAGCGGGGGCCAAGGATGCTGGCTCTGGGTAGTGCAGCCCTAAGGAGCAGGAAGGACACTCTCTGCTCAGGTGTCACCCCCCAAAGGGGTCCCTCAGCCAGAGCAGCAATGTGCTGGCAGAGAAGGTGAGAATTGGAGAGCAACACCCTCCTGAGAATGGTTCCTGCAGGTCCCACGTGGCCACCCAGGAGGGTTTGGAGTCTGGCTGCTCCATTCCTCATCACCAGCCTAAAAGAGATGGAGCTGCCTCAGGCATTGGGTTGGGAGAACCTCTGCCAGTAACTTTCTACTCTACAGTGGGCAGATCTCTGTGGAGAAAATCACCAGCATTAGGTCAAAGTGATTTTTGTACAGCAGCAGCAAAGGATTCAGCGGCAGGTTGGAAGGGTGGAAACTCTTTAGCTGTCCTGTGGCTGGATGGGGATGGGGAGCAGCACCTTGGGAAGAGGAGGAGTTCTAGAGGGTTCCATGAGGTGTCTGATGCAAGGAGAGAGCCTTAAAGAATAACATAAATTACATTCAGTCTGTTTGTGGTTACTTCTAGCAGAAGGAAGGAAGGAAGGAAGGAAGGAAGGAAGGAAGGAAGGAAGGAAGGAAGGAAGGAAGGAAGGAAGGAAGGAAGGAAGGAAGGAAGGAAGGAAGGAAGGAAGGAGCCTGCAAGCTCCAAAATCCACTGATCACGCAATGACATATTTACTTCACTCAAATACTCTACCATGATTTATCCCAAATATCTATCTTCTTGTACTTTTACAGCACTTGGGGGTAATTCATTTCTATGGAAACTGTAGCACTTTTGCATTGGGAACTATCTGTTGAGCAGATCATCTGGACATGGGCCACAGACATCACTGAAGTGACGTCTGCAGAATTAGGGTGAATCAAATGGCTGATTCTACTTTAAGTTATCAATAGGTTGGTTAAAAAGTCAATGGTAATAAATACAAGGGCAAGCCAAAATCATCTCCAGAAGCTATCTAAAGTTGAAACTAATATGTGTGTGCTTGTGGTAAAACAACACAGCAACTCTCTTAGTGCTCCCTGATACCATCAAAGACGGAAAGTGATCATACATTATCTTCTTCTTCATGAACTTAGACTTGAAGGAACTTCACACTCAAAAAGCCTTAAAATAGCTCTAGTGTTTTACTCACATCAAGCTGGACAAATAAGCAACAACCAAATCTATTTAGGCTCTGGGTAAACTATTTTTTTTATGCTGGTTTTAGATTTTCATTTGAGAGTACTGTTTTTTTACTCTCAATTTATTTAACCTAAACAGTTAATCTCTAGTTTGTCTTCTGGTGCAGCAGCAAAAGCATTCCTTCCACTGCTAATGGCAGAATTTCTAGTGGTATGAGTAAATTCATACTGGTCACCACTTGAAGCAAAGGCTGTAATATAAAGAGACTTTACCAGTTTTATTAAGTTGATATAATCAAACTAATAAAATCTCTACGTGTAAATGATAAGGGATACTGATGCTGTTTGTTGAGAAACTGGCACAGAAACAGCACTGAATGGAATACATCTGGGATTAATAAGCCAATTCATCTAGTAAATCACAGGTTGCACAAATTTAATCACTTGGAGAATTATTACATGCGTAAGTAGATACTCTGTGGGGGGCAAAACTTACACTTGATGCACAGGCCTGAAATGGTCAGTCTGCTCTTGATTTTGCTGTGAAAATGCCTATCTGCTTCAAGTCAAGGTGCTTTTCAGGTTTTCAGGGATTCCTTTTAATTTCTGTAGTGGCTGTTCTATACCAAAAAGTAGAGATTTTGATTTGGATTTTGACTTACTGTCATTCAAAGATGTTTTCTTCTAACCATCTCTCTCTTAGGCCCAAGTGAACCCCAAAATCCAAGCAGGAACAGAGGTAATGTAGTGAATTTTACACTAATTTCTGATTAAAACATATGAGAAACAATCAGTTTAGGAAAGGTTTCCTCATGAGAATAAAAATGGATACCACCTTGGTAAATAAAATCAGAAATACTTTAATGGCCCCAGGCAGTGCTTTTTGCTTGTACGAGAAACAAACAATATATGAGTTTTTTGTAGTAAATTTTTGCAAAGAGCGTTTTCTCATTAATTTCTGTGGGGAACATGCCTCAGGTGTTTCAGTGATTGCTAATGCCTTCGCTACAAAACCTTCTAGTATGTTACAAGACATCTGTAGCTTGATATATAAATATATACATATATTAAAAAAAGAAAAGAGGAAAAAAACCCTTTTTCTTAGCATTTTTTTCATACTTGGACTTAAGCTTTGGCCCGGGTGAACTTTTGTTTTTGGCTAAATGTCCACGTTTACAAGAGAAACACTGGATGCCCCATTTTTTCCTCCGCCTTGCTTCAGAGGAAATGCCGCGGCATTGTATTTACAAGATACCCCGAGCTGTCAGTTTCCCTGAAACACAATGTATTTAATACAAAGCCATTAAGCCTTGTAAAACTGTCAAAAATGTAAATGACACTTGTAATAAAACCTTGTCGCGTGACCGGCCCTGGCTAATCAGGGTTGATGATATCACTGCAGCTGATCAGGGCTGGTGCGATGTACATTTCGACAGCTTTACGGCCTGCGTGGATTTGTGTTATTAAAATTGTACAGTTTTGCAAGGAATCTGGGATTTAATAAAGCAGCAGAGAAACTACAAAAGGGACAATACATCCCACTAAAAAAAACCCCAAAACAAACCCCCCCAAAACAAACAAACAACGCCCCCCCAAAAAAAACCACAAAAAAAAAAAACCAAACCAAAAAGACCCCAAACAAACACAACAAAATAAAACCAAAAAAAAACCTAAAAAATTTAAAAAATAATAAACAGAGCACACGAGCCCGCGTGTGCGTGTGTGAGTGCCTGGGAATAGGGGAACCTGGAGAGGCTCTCCCTTGCCTAACTCGTGCAGGGTACGGGCTGCTCGTATAAACCACTTTTATGTATTTATAGCTCGGCAAATACCTTGCATCTGCGAGACCATAAAACAAATTACAATGTATCCAATTGCTTCAAGGTGGCGAATTGTGCTTAAACTTAATGACTTGTACAGATTATAGGAGAAAGAGCATTACCTGTTTAATGTCTTTTTTAATAAGTAATTCCCAAACAAGTATAGTAAATGGGAGGCTGGGAGTTTGGTTTGGTTTCTTTTTCTTTTTTTCCTTTCCTATTTTTTTCTTTTTCCTCCCCTGAGATGTGAACAGAACACTGTGAATACAAGGTAATGCACCCTTTTATTTATTTTGCAATCCTTGGAACTGCTCCCCTGAGCACAAACATGTCAGAGTAGCAGAGACGAGGATACATATTCTCCCAAAAATCTATAAATTCAACCTAATGGGGCAGATATCAGAAAAATGTGTTGGATTGAAGGCACATAAATCACCCCTGGTTTCCTGGCATGAGCTGGCACTGCGTGCCTTATATTTCAGCCAAATTATTCCATTTGTTTCTGAAGATATTTTAATCCCTCGTGACCTCAAACTTCCCGTGAACCAGGCCCTGAACAAAAGGCCGCCCACTGTCTTTGCAGTAAATCTGTTGTCTCCCTTCTCGGCCCGCAACCTGGGATCATAGATCACCCCTGCACCGCAGCTTGCTTCAATTTACTCAATTAACTCGAGTAAAGCACTTGTAAGTTTGCAGATGTTGCTTTATTATCAAGGCCTAAAACGTACACGGGGGTTCAGGAGCCCGAGGTTACGGGGAGGTTGTGTGGAGGGGGAGGGCGGCCTGGCCCCACGGCCTCCCCCTCGGAGCCCTGCTGGGCTGCCCACTGCTGTCCTGGGGGCTCCCCGATGTTATCTGGCCAGGGACAGGGGATGGGAGAAGTAGGTATTCCACCTCCAGATAACGCCGTGATTAACAGATGTTTAATTGGGCCATTCGTCAAATGAAGAACCTGCCTCAAAGCCGGCGAGGCTAAGTAAATTATGTCCAACCCTGCAGGTGTTGGACTGGCAGCTCTATTACTCTTCTGAAAAAGGGCTTTAGAAGATTTTTATATGAAAAGATAATTTATTTCTACGGGGGCTTTTTGCAAGGCCGTGCAGTGATGGGACAAGGGGGAATGGTTTTAAGTTGGGAGAGGGTAAATTTAAATTGGATATTAGGAGGAAATTCTTCCCTGTGAGGCACTAGAACAGGTTGCCCAGAGAAGCTGTGGGTGTCCCATCCCTGGAAGTGTTCAAGGCCTGGCTGGATGGGGCTCTTAACAGCCCAGTCCAACCAGAAAGATGTCTCTGCCCACGGCAGGGGGTTGGAACAAGGTGACCTTTACTGCCCCTTCCAACCCAAAACATTCTGTAATTCTATGATCATGTCTTTATTTGTCTAACACGCTTTCAGGTCTGGGCCCTGTCCTCCTTCATTTTGCATGACTTCAGAAATAGGCCTTTTGCCTTGGACACACATCTTCCACAGGACTTTGCTAAAGTTACTGGGGATTCTCTTGAATATTCTCCAGAACATCTTTAGCCTATATTACACCTGAGGAGCAGCCAGGGCTCCGTGTGTGTGGCAAAATGCTCACTATGAAAGAGAAATAGGAGCAGCAACACCAATGCCAGCAGTAACAGGGTTTACCATGCTGGTAGTCTCACTCCATGATCACAAGGCAATTGATAACATTGCATGCTCATGCTCTTCGTAATCCGTGTGTCACGTAAAAATTTCTCAGATTAGACCAGATCACTGGAACAGTGAGAACAGAAAAAAAACCCCAAACCTGTGCTCCTGGATGTCTTTCGTCCCTAACAGTATTCATCTTATGCTGAAAGTTTCACAGTTTCTTAGCTTTGCAGGCATCTTTATCATCAGGCTGTGTGCCAATTTCTACTGGTGACAGTAATTGAGCAGACTGGAATGAGTTAAGGGAGGTACGACTGTTGATTTCTCCTGCATCATCTAAACTCAAACTTGGGTTTGATAGAGAGCCAGTTTTTTAGTCCTCAGTTCTCAGTATCTGTAATGCTTTAAATGGAGAAGCCAAACTAAATCTCAGGGGAATTCACATGGCTGACAAATGTGGATGCAAATGGCTTCATATTTGTGTGTAATATTTGTGTGCAAAAGTCTCTCAAACTCTTCTCAGCTTTTAACTTTCTTAAGAGAGTCTTTAATTACTCTTTGAATATGCCATTCTAATTCTTTTTTTTACTCACAGCATTTTTTTCAAAATAGTGGTCTGTTTTGTTTCTGTACATAATGGAAGTTAATAAAATATGTGCCAGAAGCCAAAAATATGATGAGCTAGAAGGCATACTCCAGACTTTTAGGAAAAAGAAGAAAGAGTTGGCCTGTAATTCCACAGTTTATCAGTATTTTTCCTTGGAATAGATATTACTTTTGGTGTGTTTTCCCCAAAATATCTGGCCCGAATCTCAATAATTTGCCCCCTTTTTCAATCTTTAGCTCACAAATTTGTGCTCATTTAAAATCTCTCCTCTGTGCCAAAACCTGCCTGTTGTTAGCCTAAAGTTTAAACCTGAACTAGAGGTTCACCATGTCTTTTTCTTCCACAGTGGACTTAGGTTGGATCACATCTGTTGAATTAAGAGAGCTGGGGAAGGAATCCCAGCAACACGATACAGATCCATAAATTCATTCAGTTTTACTGCTGCAGTAGAAAGGAGCAGGTCCATGAAAGCATCAACTTGCTGTTCCTGCACCTCCAGGTGGCCACTGGCATCCAGGCTCGTTCCCACCTGCTTTAGACCCTTGCATGAAGCACATTATTAAGAAACTGGTTGCCTGCTTCCTGTAGGCAGTGCACAGGGACAGAAATCTTACCTGAGCTGCCTCCCTTTCTCCACTCTGCACTGGGAGTGGTGCTTGAGGTATCTTGGTGCTTGAGAGATCTTGGTGATAGAACTCTTGAAGTGCTGGGATCTGGTTTATGAATACTGGCTATTTGCTATAAGAAATAAATTCATCCATCAGCCAACCTGTTTTACTGAGTGTCCCAGGAACAGTTGGAACTTGGAGTCTCTGTTGCACTGGGTAAAACTTATGCAGTGTGCAGAAGGGATTGCTGAGCTCATCAAACACTGTTGTTTCTTCCCTACTCTTCTGTCTGAAAGAGTTTCCACATCCCTGCACTGAGTTTTTTGACAATCTCATTGCTGATCTTATGCAAGCTGGTACCCTGGCTGGAGTACCAGCAAGGCTGGGGCAGAACAAGGTGCAGGATGATTTAGGAGTAGGGTGATTTGTTGGCTGTAGCTCCAAACCTCTAACTTTGGGAGTTAGATGCTGGTGCTGCCACGTAGCAGCTGGCGTGGAAGAAGCCCTCTTTGCTCAGCTATTGATAATCTGCCATCAAAACCTGTTACCTGAAAGGTCATTTGGGTGTAACTACTCCAACTCCAGCCACTGAGATGTTGGAGCTGTTTTTGACAATTTGCAATCAGGAGACAGCCTTTGAATTGGAGATAGGTCAGCTCTCAGCCTGTAAAACACAGAGCCATCATCTCAAGTTTGGTGAGGTCTGTGGGGAAGCAATATCCTGTACTGGCACAGCTGCTGTTGAAAAGCCAGAAGCATGTGCAAGGTGTTCTGAAACTTCTTGCAGGTTCCTATCACGACTCTCATAATGATTTTCACAGTTCAGCAGTGCTGGGTAGAAGGAGCTCATGGCTGTATCTCGCCATCACTTCTTTCTTTCCAAATCCCAATTTGGAAACAGTTCTGAAATAGTTTCCAGCAGGTGATGAGGTTATTACCCTGCTGTTTCTCTGGGACCTTGCACTTGGGAATATACACTGAAGAAAGATCTCTTGTTACCCTGAATTTGCCAGCTATTTCATAGAATTACAAAGCACTAGAGTACTGAAAGGCATTTATTTCAACAGCCAGTGTGGATCATGCATTCTCAGGCTTTTTATAGAAGAACAGGTAAAGTGTGATGCTGTGAGCTTGTGTGTTGAAATGTCTGTGGGCTCATTCCAGCTGTGTCTACTGGGCAATCCCAATTCTCTCTCCCTGGTTCCTGTTGGAAACCTGCTGGAACAGGCCCTCTCTGCACCAGCACTGAGAACATTTTCAGCTGATTAGACCCTTCAGCATTGTTGCATTCTGCTTCTTACCAGCACGTCTTTTTCACTTTGTCCCGTATGTTTGGGCTCACCTCTCTTTCCCCTCACAAATCACTCATCCATGAGCTTCTTGGCATCTCTACCCACATATTTTTGTATTCACCTCAGTAGGAAATCAATGCACCTTGAAGAGCATTGCAAGCAGGTCAAACTTAATATTCCTAGTGAAAAGCCGTAGCCCTGTTGCTTCAGACTCAGCTGCAGTTCAGCCTCTCACTTTCCTCCTCCTAAATACAATTTTATTTGATACCTCAAAATCAAATTCCAGGAAATTCCATATGGTCTTGTTGTGAGTCATGAGCCTACCGAGTGTCTTCTCTGAATACTGACTTGGCTTTGCACAAATTTACATAAAATATGCTCAGAATAAAAACTTGCATTGACTTCACTGGAAGAAAGTGAGATTTCTTTTTAGTTTGTTGTCAGTATGAAAAGACAAAAATATTTTGTAAAAATAAAAGAGGATGTTTGGGAGATTCTTGTGGATTGAAATGAAAATTATAAACACAATTTTGTTCCAACAGAATTGGAAGTTTGATTCCAGTGTGCATCTTATGAATAGATTAATTTGGTTTTAAAATGAAATTTTGCAAGGATGTCAACCAAAGGCAGTTTCAGCCTGAGGAGTGGGGCGTGCACATTTTCAAAGTCAGATCCCACCATCCTATTTAAATCCAGTGTTGAAAAATGACAGAAACTCATGAAACACCTTGGTGTTCAATCTTCCCTCTTTTTTTTTTTAATCAGGAAAAATACTTATGCAAAATAATAAAAGCAATGTGAAGGTCACCCTCCACTCCAGAGAAGCTGGAATGTGCTTGAATAGTCAGTGATTGTAATAAGTGAGTATCCTTTCTTCTATTTTTGACATCAGTAGCACGATGGCCACCAGAGACACAGACTAGGACAGTGCTAATGAAAGACATTTTGGGTGCCTGGGTTTTTTTTGTCATTGAAAGTCATGAGATTCTGTCAGTTACACTGAAGGCTGTTTTGTTGGCAGCAGTTGGATCTTCTCCTCTTTTTTTACATAAGCAAAGTTGAATAATGTGCAGCAAATTGAATGACAGATACAATTTTGAAGGCTAAAACCTAAAACCTTTAAGCAGTGATTTAAAAGCTAATTATTATGGATATAGCCATTCAACATTCATTTCTTAATATTGTTCCCTCAAGAAATAGTGATTTAGTCAACCAATTATTTTATCTCTTTTAGGGATACTTTCTTAATTGCAAAACAATCTAAAAATATAATCAGCATGCTAAATACATGTGGTATCTTGTTTAGAATGCCATGTTGGAGGAAGAATGCAATTAAACTGTCAAAACGTAATTGTTTCTCATATTTAATTTAAAGAGGTTGATTCACATTTGCTTTTCATGTTTAGGAGTTAAAAAAAAAAACAACAACAAACCAAAGAAAGCTACTAGTACAGCTACTAGTTTTTAATAAATACAACCTAAGCTTGATGCACTGACAAAAGTTGCCTCTGTCATGAGGTGTTGCTATCAACAGATGGGTAAATATTCCCACTTTTCCACTCCTCAGGTAACTGCATTCTCCTGTTTATGCAGATGCACGCAGATATTTGCACCATGGTGTCAAACCAACCACTTTTTCCTTCCAGGTCAAAATAAGTGGGTCTTTCTCCTTTTCTCCTGAATGTCATGCTAGCTCTGTGATCCTGTACGTCTTTTTGGGGGTAGCAAACGACTTTTTAAAAGTTGTATGACATCCAGTTAAGGAAAGCCTTTGAGTGAAATTAATCCAAATCTGCTGGGCCCTAGTCAAGTTGCCAGGAGCTTTTCAATCCCTCTTATCTCTTGAACAAAGATAGAAGCCCTGTGGAATCAGTAGCACTGGGAATTAACTTCAGATCTTAGATGGGGTGGAAATCGTGGTGAGCACCACGCTGGATTTCAGTTTGTGGTACTAAAGAGGGTATCACAAATTGCTCCAACCTACTCACCCAAAAACCTTACACTTGGATGCTGCTTGCCTTAAGTGGTACATTTTCAGGTGCATTGGCTTGAAACACGCATACAAATTAAAGAAAAAAATATTTCCAGAAGTTTGTGTCTGCTTCTCCTTGGTTATGTTACCTAACAGTTTATCTGGAAAATTATACTGTCTTTAAAATACTATCATTTAAAAGCTGTTTAAATGAAAATATAGATAAAATTAATTAAAATGGATCATGAGTTTAATTATATTGTTTAGTGTGTGTTATTTGTATCCCATCTATACTATTACATATACAGACTGAGTGGATTTTACTTTGATTTTAGGTTATATGTTTTGCCAATTCTGTAACTGTACAGTAAATACAACTGGTAGATTGTTATCCCACCTCTGACACAGCCTTAAGAGAGGGCTGAGAACTCAGCTTAGCATGTGGGATTCCCACCTATTTGTTGCCAACAGAGTAGATTTGCACTTTTATTTATTTATATATTTATATAAAAAGGCAGGATCTAGCAGAAAAATGGTTAAAGGTCTGTCTGCCTCTATCACCTAACATCTTCTCCTTTTAATATTCTCCTTATTTCATAAGAGGGTCCAGCTGCAAGTGAGCTACTAATTGGGGAAGATTCTGAAGCACTAACCAGACTCTGGTAAGCAAAATCTTGGAGGTTTACAGTTATGCCAAAGCTGAGCAGGCATGGGTTTGCAGAGAATTGCAGGAGACACATCCTTTACTATAGAATCCCTGTTGGATGTTTTGTACCATAGTCTTACCCAAAAACCCAAGCCCAACTAAGACATGCAAAGTGGACAGAAGTCTGCCTGTGCAGTTGATGGAAATGGGACTTTATAATGAAAAGTGAAGGGTGAATTTATGGCCCCAGGCCCTACCTGGAAATGCAGTGTTGGGCCTGTAACACATCTCACTATAATTTGCATGAGACCTGATTCTCAGGTAGCACCTAGGGAGCAGCAAGAAAAGTGACACCAAACCCATACTGTCTAATTTAAAACTTATTCAAGCATCTGGCCTTAAGCCTGTGAAACCAACTCCTATCCAAAATTTTTTTGGCTTATATCTGTATCATTCTGCCCCACTATAAGAAGGAAAATAGATTGTAGAAACCTAGGAGTCTTCAGCAGACCTGACCTGTGCTTCGTGCATGGCTTTTCCTCTTTCATGGCAGCATGGAGAGGAGGAGGGCATCCAGTCTCTTGGGGGGACTGTGGGTTTGGAATACAGCAGGATGCCAAAAGGCTGTGCCTTTGAGGCACTTGCAGCTCCTTCTCTGCCACATTAACCAGCTAGCAAGCTCCAGCATAAAGAAAAGCAATGTAGCTGCCATTTTCCCTTGCTGTGTTATCAGGACCATCAAAGTTGGAAGAGACTTTCAAAATCATTTGGTCCATCTGTCAAAACCCAGCACCACCATCATCACCCCTGAACCATATCTCCAAGTACCACATCCAGATGGCTCTTGAACATTTCCAGAGACAGTAATTCCACCACCACCCTGGGCAAACGAATGTTTAACATTCCTTCAGCAATTTTTTTTTTCTGATATTCAATCTGAACCTTCCCTGGGGCAACTTCAGGCCATTTTCTCTCATTCTTTCACTTGAGACATGGCAGAATAGACCAACCCCCATCTCACTCCACCCTCCTGTCAGGGAGCTGCAGAGAGCAGTGAGGTCCCCCCCACCTGAGCATCCTGTTCTCCAGGCTAAACACCCTCAATTCCCTCAGCTTCTCCTCACAGGACATGTTTACCAGGCCCTTCACCAGCTTCATTGCCTGTTTTCAACCTATTTCTGACCTGAAACCAGGGCAAGTCTGGGCTGTGGATATCAGCCACCACCCAATCAAGGAAAAGCACTCTATCCACAGCCAGAAGTGTGGGAGGGGGCTGCACTTTCACACTTTGATCCTGCAAATCCTCAGGTCCTGCCCCAACTCTCAGTGGCTCCAGCAGGAATGGAGGCACATTAAAAATCCCCTGTGGTCTCTACACTTCTGCAATCACCCCCACCTGAAAAAAAAACCCAACCTGATTTGCCTGTGCCAGGCCAGGCCTTGGCTCGACTCTGGGAATTTCATGCAGGGTTTGTATCCCATAAGGAGAGGCATTAGGGGCTGCCAGTTTGAAATATGACAAAACCCAGCTGCCTCAGTGAAATGGCCGCTGCCCACGCTCGGCTCCATCCACACGTGTGGTGCTTGGGGTAACAACTGCCAAGCCTACAGTAAAAGAGGCCAGGCAGGAAGGCAGCCACATGGCTACTCTAAATGATATTAATAAGACTTTATAAAAAGTTAAAAGCGCAACGTAGCTTTTTCAAAGTGTTTCTTAGAGATCTCTCTACATATGTATAGGTGTTTCATGTCCATGAGATAGAGGCTTGGGGTAAATTTAATACGGTATTCTTTTCAGCCTAAGAATTTTTTTATTATTTTTTATTCCCCCTGAAAGCTGTTGATATAAACTGGGACTCATTAAAAACACCTTGTGTTTTGTTTTCGGGGATTCTGAATTTATGTCATTTCCTGGATCATTAGGAAGTAATGTAGCATCAGCAAATGTTCTGGAGGAGCCCTGTCTTGCAAGGAGCAGAATATTCCTGCTGCAGTGGATGGCAGTAAAAGGGTGCTTAGCACCTTTCAGGAGATGCTGAGCGTCTCTGCCCAGCCAAAGTCCAGAGATAGCATTCCCAAAGGACAGATACAAGGATATTAAAAAAGACTTTGATCAAAGAAATATTGCTTCTTTCCTCCTTTCACTAAGCAGATGTGCAACGTGTCTTGGGAAAGAAATAGAAAAATTCCTGAGTGATTTATTTGATGAACCTAGTTTTAACCCAGGTTATTGCATGCCTGATATGGTGATGCTGGTTATTAGTTTCCAGTTGAAAATGACCAGATAGAGAACATATTCACTTCATCAATATAATACATTTATTGGTTGTCAAGAGAGTCACATCACACAGATATGTAAATCTGTCACTTTGTCTTAAAAGTGTATTTCTCTATTACAATGTTTCTTGATGTATGTTTTAAGGCAGTAAGGCCTTTTAAATATTAAAAAAAACCAAGACAAGGGGGAAGATTTGTCTATTCAATCACAGGATTTAAGACATTAAAAGCAGATGCATCATTTATAAAAGTAGGATTTTATCAAATGCCATAGCAAATGAAAGAATCATATCTACCATATGTAGATATGCGAATTAAAGAAACCCAAATTCCCAGGAAAATTAACAAACTCTTTTGCTAGCCTTAAGGTGGATTACTCCAGGATGCTGGTTACTAGTTGACCACAAATCTCAATTTGCTGTGTCAAAAGTAGAATAGAGTAGGTTCTTTGTTTAAAATATAGTTTTAAAAAATATTTATTAATCTTTTTATAAGTCCATGGCAATAGTGCTAGTTTTGAAAAAAAATACATAACTAAAGGAACTCAAGTTTAGTCACAATTAAATTCTGTTCTTCACCATTAAAAACTGCAAGAGCTAGCAATAACAATATTTAAATTAGCAAGAAATTTGCTAAATCAATATTTCTCCCTTCAAAATGTGCAAAACTAGCTTTTTCAAAATGTGACGACATTCTTTACTTCAAAACAAACAAAAAACCCTGACATATTATGGCACTAACCCTTCACAAGGGCCCAGTCTGCAGTGGGGCTCTGTGTTTGTCAGCAGCTGCCCCTGCTCTGTGCAGAGCAAGAATAGGTTCCTCCAGCACCCTGAAATACTGAACCAGAGGAATACTTTTCTTCTGTTAACCATTCTTTTGGTGATGGGACAGAGCAAGAGGGCACACGACCCACTTGAGTCAACATGTGAGGCCCGTCAGTGAGATTTGTATCAGGCTCTAAAGGAGCTTGACAATTAACCTAGAAATGATGATAAATGAGAAGAAACATTATTTGTTTTGACTGTACAATAGTAAATTAATGAGTGTGTGTGTATTAAGTAGGAGGAACTGCATGAGACCTCCATTTGCCACAGAAAAACGTTCTGTCTCTGGATGGATCTCACACTCTGGGCCTCACCCAGCAGACCCTCCATATGTAAAACTGCCACTGAACTTAAAAAAAAAAAAACCCAACTTCTCTGTTTGCAGTGCCCTTGGAATTAGTGTTATGTCATCTTGGTTAAAACACATGGTAATTTACCAGCTGGTTGTTCTGTCCTTGTTGAAAGGGATATTGGTAGTGCAGAGGAGGACATGTACCCCCCATGGACAGCTTTGTCCAGGATCTCTCCATCCTGCAGAGATTTCTGGGCATTGCACAGTTCAGCTGCAGGATCCTGGATGTAGAAGCACAAACACACACAACCCCTCCCCTTTCCCAGCAGAGGAAATACACCCTGGGAATTTATTTGAGTTTTGTGGTAGCCCCATTGGTGATCCAGGGCTGTGCAGTTTCCTTCAGGGCTGCCTCAAAGGATGGGGCTCAGCTGTGCTGAGGGAGCTCACAGGTGGTCACCTATGCTAGCAAAGAGTTGTAGTAATGGCTCAGGATGGAAAACATCCTTCCTGATATGCAATATATAGATTACCTACCCGTGTCCCATCCCCTGCTGCACCTGCCTCTCCCTTTCCACCTCATCCAGAACCACTGCTGGCCCATTATCTCCTGCCTTGCTCCTCTGTCCTTCCCCTGCTCCTGCCCCTCAGGTGTCCTGGTTTTCCCCTGGCTCCTGCCCATACACACACACTCCTGCCTGCATGCACTGAGCATAGGAGTAGTAGTAGCTTTTATTACTCTCAGTTCTTTATTAATGCCACATGTGCTGTTGTAAGGTTAAGTTATTAAGTGATATCCAATAATTGTTTCTGCTCTAAAGTGGACATTTCATTTAACTATACTCATGTGGATCTGTTTCAGTACCATTTATCACGACCACATTTAAGGAAAGATTTCAATAGGCCATTTCTCTCTTTCCTTTCTTTAATGTAGCTAGACCTAAAAGGTCCCAGTCAAAAATTAAATACAATTACCTTTGGACCAGCATAAGGCAATGTGGAGCTTTCATGCACTTTGGAAGTTAAAATACAGATTTTACTGGGCTATCATCTCTGCTGCAGAGTTAATTTTACTGCGTGTGTGCACTTGCTGGAAATGCTTACATGAAGGCATACAATGACCTGTTTAGTTTGCAGAAGAAAATGATGTCATTTGCAAGTAAGCTTTCAGCTGTGATATTTTATAATTGTTTAGATGAAAACCTGATAATCCTCTACTCCTTCACATAAACTGCAATCCATCTTTAAAACTGCGATAATTCATAAAACCTGCAGCTTAATAAACTAACAAACCCCAGGCCTATGTTATTTTAAGGGAAGTCAATCTTTGATCAGTCAAGCTGAAATGGGTCTGATAAGTGGAGGCCTTACTCACAGGGAGCAGCACTCCAGTTTGTTATTGCTATTTGCTCATCATCCTCAAGTGCAAAATAAGCAGAAGTCTTTCCGAGCTTCTTATCTCTTTTCACTTTCTTCTCTAGATCTCTGTCGCTTTAATCCAGCATGTCTGCTGCTGGTTAACAAGGAAATCCTGTGTCAATTATCGCCAACAACTTCCTGCTGTGAAGCTGTGGGGAATCAAAGCTTTTGAGAGCCTTTTTCACACCAGAGAGTAGTGCAGGGCCTAATTAAATGGCCCTCATATCCTGCAGCCTACTGGTGGCCAAATGATAGAGAGCTAATGAATGATAACCTAATTTTTTTTTTTTTTTTCCCTCCCCAAGAATTGTTTTGATTCTTCCGGTCAGTTGTGCTTATTGAGTGGCAGCTCATTGTTCGTGCTTAGGGCTGGAGGAGGGTGTCAAAAGGTAGAACTGGGGAGAGATACCAATCTGCTGGGTTTATTGTGTGCAGACCCTCGATTATATAAATATATATATTGCATATCGGGAAGGATATTTGTTAAAATTGCTTTGCTGAAATGTGTTGCCCTCTTTCCTTGATATGAATTGCTTTGGTGACTCTTATACACATGTGGGCTGCAAAATTGTCCTATAAATCCCCCTCATAAATGCTATCACTAGAATATTATTTTTACAGAATCACAGAATAAGGTATCTGCCATCGCTTGTGCACAGCTGCCCCAGTTCCTCCTCCTCTCTTTTTATTTTTTTTTTCCCCCCTTCTAAAATACTTCTATGAAGAACTTGATCTCCTGCCCAAACAAAAAATGCAGCTTTTGTATGGCTGCTGCTTAAGATTAACTAACCTCATGCTAAAGTTGCACATAAAAGAAACACAAATTCCTGCATCTCAGCTGGGTTTGGGTTTAGACAAGCCCTGGCTGCCTCTGCCTGCACAGGGATGGTGATCTCTGAGCTCCCAGTGCCCCGTGCCGAGCACAACTCGCACCAGTGCAGTGCCCCAGAAGGTGAACAGCAACAAAACAACCTTGGGAACAGATAAAATACCTGAGCAGTTAGCATGGCATTTAGTATTTAGCCCAATTGTTCATTTCTGAGCGTCCTATCGTGGTGCGTGTGCATGAGGTGACAGACTTAGGGGTACCATGGGAGACCTAACTTTGAATTTCCTGACTTTTATGGTTTTACATTACAACTTTAACGTTCCATTAACATAGGGGTTTTTTGTAGTTAATTTCCTTAGGGAGCTTGGAAGAGTTCAGGTTGGGGTGGGCTTTTTGGTTTTGTTTTTTTTTTTAAATGAAAGCAGGGGGTTGGAGAAAGATGGTCAAATCTGCTCAGCTGCATTGAAATCTTTCAAAGGATTTAATAGGACTTCTTTATTTTCCTAGAGAGAAACAAATACGAAATGCCAACCAGAATTATGCACACCTGCTTCCAAATTCTGAAAAGCTCAGGGTCCGTCCTGCCCCATTCCATATCCAGAGTTCTGGGTGAAATCAGCTGACATAACATCCTGTGTTAAGATTTTTTTAAAGTGGTTTAGATTTGGGTTTTTTGGTGCTTTCTGGGTCAGGTGAGTAAGAACATCTCATGGGTTTAAAGAGCACTCTCCTTTGGACTATGAACATCATGAGTCAGGCCCTTCATTTGTTAATTTTTTTTCAATGAAAATTTCTGGATTTTTTTTTTTTTTTTTTTTTTTTTTTTTTTTTTTGTGTGTGTGTGCTTGAGGATATTAATGTTCAAAATTCTAGCTTTGCTGGGTGCAGAGGAGGTTAAATTTGAATCAATCCCATAATCAGATGACTCCACGGGCTGTGGATTCAGGGAAAAGGCTTGATTAAAGTTCTCAAGAGCAAAGCAAGAGTTTTCACAAACTACCTCCATTCTCCTTTGCATTCATGGACACAGTGAGCATTTATTACCTCATGGAGTGCAAATTTTATTTGCTAGTTTTGGAGCTAATTAAATAGTTTCATAGTTCACTTCAGGATATTGCCCATTGAAGTGCATTGACAGGTGATTTTTTTGCTGTACAGCTGATGAAATTAATTCTTACACACATTTGTATATTTTTTGTTTTCCATGGATACAGTTCTTCCTTTCCAATAGGATTGAAGAACCCCAAACACAGTAATTGCAGTTTTTACCAGGTCTGAAAGCACAGTTTTTATGAATTTTTACTCAAAAACTCCCCCACCCCACTGAAATAAAGCCTTGAAATACCTATTTCCCTTAGCTGATGGAGATTTTTTAACTGATGACATACAGAGATGAGGTTAAAAAGAAATTTGTTTTAAACAGTCATTCTGTGCTTTCACTAAAAGTGCCAAAAACATTTTAGGGTTTACAAATGATGGCCCAGATTTAAATTCCACCTTCAACAGTATAACTTTAATACTCTGCATAAACCAGATTTTGATCTGTATTTTTCAAAATTTCAAATGTATTTTTTAATAACAAAATCAATAAATACACCTTCAAATCCCATGGGGAGGTTCACCTGACAATGTAAAGGGCTAAACAGCTCCAAGGATTTGATAATAATTCACTAGAAGAAAATTTCAGCTAGTTGTATTTGTTTTTTCTTCCCAGGCCTAACCTATTTCTTTTATTAAAAATGATAAAGGCTTGATCCTGCCTCCCTTTTAAACATCACTGCACCAGGTCTGATACAAATTTATTATTTTTTTTTATTTATTTTATTTTCTCTCCTGGTCTGCTTCTCAGATGGAAGCAGAGAGTATTTGCTTCTATTCACACCATACACCAAACTATGAATATTATTTCAGTTATGATTTCCTATGTGTCTGTACTAAGGAAAGAGTGGAAATAAAGGACAAAACCAATAAAGATTCAAAACCAAAAGCATATGTATGGGAGAGTAATACACAAAACAAAACAGGGGCTGTTAAACAGATGACTCCACTGAATTGTAAAATATTCCACGGTTTGGCAATTTTGAAATGCTGCACTTTCTATATTTCATCTAGTAATCATTTGTAGGGATGTTTTTTGGTTAGCTGAAAGACAAAGTATTCCCTAATTATGTTACTGCTTGTGTGCATCTAACTCCAGCCATAACTACACCAACAAATACAATGGAAAAAAACAAGGAAATGGCAATAAATTAAAAATGATCAGTCACCAATAAGCATCAGGAAAAAAAAATGACAGATTCTTAGGCAAGGAGCAATAAACTAGACTATAAAAATCAGGAAACAGACTGGCTGAGTGTCCAGAAAATGTTAGGAATTAAATAAAAGGACAATTTTGATGGAAACTTTTCAGACAAATATTAATTGCTTCACCATTGAAATGAGTCAAATAATGGAAAGCTAAAAAAAAATCCAAACAAGTCTGTAAGAGACAAATCCCAGCAGATCATGAGCAGACAAAACTTCCAACACCAAATAAAATGTTGTTCCCACTAAGGCTCCACATTACCACCTCCCTTTGGGAGGGTTCAAAAATTGACAGAACCAGTTATTCCAATTAAAAAAAAAATACTAAGAAAATATCTGCATATTAAATAACACAGCTGTAAAGTAAACATAAAAGTCAGCAGAAGAACAGTAAAAATACCTTTGCTCATGGCAATATGCTATTCATTTAGTTGCCTGCAGAGTATCACTCATGAGTCCTTTAAGTACTGTCACAACAAATCACTGGAAACTGATGAATACACAGTCCAGGATCCCAAACAACAAACTATTACAAACTATCTATGTGTGAAAAGACTGCTGGAAATTCCTCTAAGCCTCTGTAAATAGCTTTGAGTGAGACTGGTTGAGGGCCAGATGCCCAGCAGAGGCAAATCCCAATTTTTAACTTCATGATGGCTGAACACCTCCTCCTCATAAAGGCTTTTCCTTTCTGAAAATGTGAGCCCTTAGTTTTTCTCTCTCCAGTCAGGAAACAAAGACAATGTTACCTCTTGGTCCAGCCAGAGTATATGCAAGGTAATAATACCATAAATATGATGTGAAGTTTTAAAAACTGGATAAAATTTAGTAGTTGTTCTTCAATAGCTGTTATGGAAGCAGAGCATCAAAATGAAAAGGCAGTCCAAATTGGCCTGGGCAACATGATCTCACCACAAAGTTTACATTTAAACTTTATGTGCCTTTATGGAGGTTTATATTTTCTGCAGAGTATCTCCAAGAGCTCCACAATAGCAGCAGAAGAGCCAATACAGTTATATGTGT
The DNA here is from genome assembly GCA_027886175.1 of Phylloscopus collybita. Taxonomy (NCBI): domain Eukaryota; kingdom Metazoa; phylum Chordata; class Aves; order Passeriformes; family Phylloscopidae; genus Phylloscopus; species Phylloscopus collybita. The sequence continues at coordinate 31,958,747 of JAJNNQ010000129.1, forward strand.
ATTACAAACACATGGCACTTGCTTGGCTTTCTCCAGCTGGAGACACATCCTGAGATGTATGGGGAGGGGAAAAAGAAAAAGAGAGAAACATATTTGAAATCTTAAAAGGGTACATTTTTACAATTTTTTTTTTTTTTTTGCTTTTCAGAATGTGTTCCCTTTTTTTTCCCCCTTGACTTCCCAAACTACCTCATCTGTAAAATGGTCGTATAAATTTATTTATTTTATATGTAATCATTAATCAGCCCATTGAGTGGATGGGATATTCAGATTAAGGACAAACAAACAAAAGTTGCCTCCAAGTATTCTATTATCTTAACTATATTTGGAATGCTGATGCTTGGTGAACTGAGGTGCCAGGATCGTGGAAATCAAAACAAATTTGCTAAAAGTTGCTACAGAGCAATGTAGGGGAAGGATGCCTGAGTGCCAAGGACGTGGCTGACCCTGTGAAATATTCATGCTGCTGATCATTAAAACTGCTTTAGGAACACACACAGGCACAGGTGAGGGATTGTCTTCAAGGTGAAGGTGTGGCTGAAGGGTGTAACCTTGCTCCCACAGTGGGGCTCAATCCACTGAACTGAGCAGAGCTCAGTCATTTGGGTAATTTAAGCAAAACATGGCCCATTGAAAGCACTTTCCATCCACAGAAATGAGATTTGCTGCGTTTGGAGATTTTAGAGAAGGGTGAGTCTACTAAATGTGCTAAAAATATTGAGGGGGGCTGTTTTTTTTCTTCTGATTTGCAGGATATTTCCTTATTTGAATTTGGATTGTTTCCCCCCCAAAGACCAGAATAGGCCACAGCTTTCCATCAGAGCCTAACTTTCTTTAAATGGTGGAAATTGTAAGAACACAATCAAATGCCTCTGTCTTCTTTTCTTCTTATTTTTAACCGAAAAACAGAAATAAAAACATGAGAGTAATTTTTAGGGAAATCTCAGGATTCTGAAAATACACAGAGCATTTGAATTTACAGCGAAGCAGAGTGTCTCAGACTGATTCCCTTCATGATTTTCTCCCCTTCTCCTCTCTTTTTTTCCCTTCTTGTCTGAAACAAACTGATTATCAAGGCTTGCTCAGTCAGCCTAATGCTTTACAGCGTGAGAGACTAAACTCAGTAGACATTCTGCTTAGCTAGCTGTGAACATCACATCCTCCAGGAATAGTGGTTCCAAATGTCAATAGCTGTTTTAGCCATGTTTGATAGGTAAAGTAATGTCTGAGATGGTGCTTCTCAGACCCCAGCTATAAATGAGGATTACTAACAACTTTTATGCATTTTGTTATAAACTGAGACCAACTGTGAAGTGACACTGACATGTACCAGCAAAAAAACCTGACAAAAATCAAATACTTTTCTATGCCAACTGTGCACAAAGAGTTGGATCTAAGCATTATTATAGCAGAGCCTTTCATGTTGCTATAGCCATGGTTGTGTTCGCATTTCCATAATAAAACCTATTTTCAGGGGGTTTATAACTCGGCTGTAAGAAATTTACTCGGTGCTCCAACTTGGCATAACAAGGTATCAGCTGGAGAGCTGCAGTCCTCGAGCTTTTACATTCCCTGTCTGCTGCAGGAAGAAAGGATTTGTTTCCTTACTCGTGGATGTTTGCTGAAATTCCTTCTGAAACTCAAGTGTGCTTGGAGGACCCAAGACATAGTGGACCGAAGCCTGGTTTCAAGTGTCTGCCAGCAGAAGTCCTGCTGTAGAGAAGCTAGGAGAACTGCACATGGACCTGGTTACCAGGAGATGTATGTGTGAGGAGATTTTCCACAACACAACCCCAAACCCACCATTGGGTGTCCATTCCTCCACGGGCCGGGAGAGAAATTGCTTGTCTTAGCACAAAAATGCACATTTTGCAGGACTGCGTGCTTGAGGGGAAAAAAGTGGGAGAAGTCAAGCAGGAAAAACTGAAAAAAAAAATAAAATTAGTTTTTCAGAGAGTGGGGGGGAGCAGCCTGGCTTCTCACCAAACAGTTTCAGTCTGTAGGTCCAGTCCTGCCGCAGTGTTCTCTCCGAGCAGAGGGAGCTACAGCTGCTGTGCAAGTGCGTGGTGGGAGAGAGCGAGAAGGGATTTTTATTTTTTTTTTTCCAGCTCCTTTTCAGACAGCTGGAGCGTGAGAAGTTGGAAAATGGATGCATTAAAGTAGAGCCTGTGCTTAGCTCGAGCCACTGCGGAGGTTGGTACAGCAGGTAATGGGCTCTGAGGGACCCTCTGCGCAGCAGCTGCGCCGTGTTTCCCACTGGAGCTCTTCCAAGAAGCACGGCTTTTTTATTTTTTTTTTTTTTTTTTCTTTCTTGGGGGACTGTAGGTAAGACTAGGAGTCAGGAAGTAATAAAAATCTCATTATTACTATTTATTGTTAGTAAACATTCCCGCAGTGGTAATGTGTGGAGGTGCCAGCCAGGTACTGGCTGTTCCTGCATCTCGCACTTTATCTCAGCAGGGCCCCTCTGTGGTTGCACACCAGGAACATGCAGCCTTTGGATGTCTGGACTTCCCTTTGGCTTTGCATGGTCTGGTCCTTCATAAGAGCTCACCCTGAGGAGGATGGGGTCCTCTCCTCAGTCCTGCAGGAGGATCTGGCACCTTCATTGTCTGACTGCACTCCCCGGTACCTGCAACACAAAATCACCGATTTTAGGAGGGAGTAGGGGGAGGGGGGTGGGAGAGCAAACAAATCTTTACAAGCTGCAAAGTTACTCTATCTACAAGGCACAGACAGAGCCAGAACCATGGGGAACACAGGATGGAAACAATCTGCAGAGCAGATTTGCCTGGAGCTAGGCTGCCTTTGAAAGGAGCGATAGCGCTGGCAGCACGGGGAGGGGGACGGGCAGGGATGCGGGGCTACACCTGTGTCCAGGTACCACCTCTGCTCCCCACACCACCCTCCCTGCTCCCTGCTCTTCCCAGGGGGACATTCCTACCACAGGGGACTAAGGTTAAGGTAATCCTGGTCCTTCTTAGACCTGACAGTCCCTTAAGAGCTTTTGGAGGAGTGACAGCATTTGTTTGTGGCACAAAGATTGAATATCTCCCTCCCTTTACCTATCAGCAGTCAGGTGATTTTTCTATTCCTTCCCATTCCTCAACACATCTGGGTGGGAAAGGATGTCAGGGGCTGGTGGGGAGTTTGAGGTGCTGGAAATAGTCCTCCCAGGCAGGAGGAGGAAGATGTCCTGCCTCCCCTGGGCTGTCCAGCCAGGCCCTGCAGTGCTGGAGGATGCAGGGGGACACAGGTGGGTGCAAGGACCAGAAGGGCCATGAGAGAGAATTTGGTGGCCAGAGGATGGCAGCTGTCGAGGTGGTGTCTCTCCCTCTGCCCACAATTTCCCACATCACTTTAAGTACACTTTAAAGCACAATCCCTGCATCCATTGCATTGCCTTGGGGCTGTGCCGTGCTCCTCACTAGCACAGGGCAAAGCAATGCTGCCCTCTCAGGGAAACAACTAATTCCAGGCTAAATATCCTGAAACACTCTCAAATATTGTTCAAGATTATTATAATTGTCTTTAAGTGTGTGTTTCTTTGTTTATGTTTATTTTTAAGCCACAGAAACATTTGGTGTTTGTGTGTTTTGTAAATGTAATTTGAAAAGCTACCACACAAGATAAATTTCCCTAACAAGATGTGATAGGGAATTCATGTCAGGCATAATAGGCTATCAAAGGAAATGCTGCATTTCGTGGCATCTATATGAAATGTGCAAAGTGGTTATAAACCCTACAGTAACAAAGTTGTCCATTTATGAGATGAATGTTGCTAAAAAAGACTTCTGATATTCTGATTGTGTTAGGAAGAATTCAAACCCTGCTAGGCCATATTCATCCCTGGAAAAACTTAATTTTTTCAGAGAGCATACATTTATTCTGTGTATTTAAATATTTTCTATACTGTAAAAAATACTATAATAAATTTATATCCTGAGACTGTCTCCTAAAGTATCTTAAAAAAAAAACCACAAAAAAACATAACCTCAAAACTTTTAATTTGGTCCCAACTCATATTGTAATATTTGTCTTAAATTTAATATTTGACTTACATTTTTTCAGGTTTTAACTAAAATTTAGGTATTATGTCAAGATGAGATTTCAGGTAAATCCATTATAAGAGTAAAAAATTAACACACCTGTTCCACAGAAAGCAAGGTAACCATGATAAATTGCATTTATTGCAGTGAGCTTGAAGCACATCCACCCTACATTTGGGACTCTTTAATACATCTTTTGGGTATGATTTTTTTTTTTAATTTGGTGTATAATTCTTTGACAGTGATGATTTCTTAAAATATGAATGGTGCTTCCCTAGGAATTCTGAAAGGGACCTTTGGCTCTTCTTGGGCTTTATTTGCAATGAGAAATACTGAGAAAAATGAATTAACAAGCAGGGGTTACCTTACAGTTCACAAAATAGGACTTTAATCTCAATGAGCAAGGGTTTTTAACAGTGCTCTGAGATACCAAAATTATTTTTAAACATGTCATGTCCATGTGTACACGAGAGGCTGAACCATGTGCAGCTCTACGTGGATTGAAACACAACTTTCAGACAGGAGATGTTCTCTGGTAGACTTACACTGCTTCTCTACCAGTCAGGGCTAAATTCTGCTTAAGTAACCAGGAAAACCCAAAAAATCATCTCCTTTTCATCTTCCCTTTCCCACAGACAATCCTTTGATTCCAGTGACTCCTCCAAGCCCCGTTTATATTCTGGTGGGTGTAGTGGAAGAGATAACACCGTGGGCAGAGTTTCCCTCCACGTTCTCCTTTTCCTACCAAACCAGCAGCGTGGATGAGGCTGATTCCCACCTTCCTCCTGCCTTTGCTCATCCATGGATCTCTCTCTCTCTCCTCAGAAGATGGGTTTCACAGTATGCATAACCTTTGCCAAACTGTCATAGCAACAACCGTAAAATGGCTACATCTGCGTTTAAATGGATTTGCTAGGACTTATGGGATATTTCTTTTTTTTTTTTTTTCCTCCCCCCATGTGAAAATGTACTTCCCAGGAATAAGAAATGAAAACCTGCAAGGAAAGGCAATGTGAGTTAACACTTACCAGCTGGAAGAGGGAGAGAGTGAGAGCAAATAGCAGCAAGTTCGTTCAAAAGCCGTAGCAGCTTGTTTCTGTGAAATTCAAAGGATCAGTCCCAAAAAGGCAGGCTGGGGGGAAAAAAAAATCTGTTAGAGGGACAGCTTCTTCCAGAGAGAGTTAATAGAGACCAGACAAAGAGGAAGGCACTCCCTGACCTCAGACACTTTGCTGCAGAATGAGAAGGCAGTACCAGCTGTATGAAGGAAGATAGTATCTGACCAGGCTGAAATAGCCCTGTAATATTTTACTTCTGCAACAGTTCAGGAACAATTCCAGAGCTCTGACTGATTATCAGTCTAGTTCATAGCAGTCTTAAATTATAAGTGAAATGCATTGGAGCACTAATATGAAAAATGCCATTACTCATGTTTAGAGGTAATGTATGCTTTAATATGGTGTGATAACATGTGTGTCAGGAAAGGGGTTATGGCCACATCCCACCTCACACGCCCATCCTGCAGGAACGCAGGGATCACTCCAGCACATCCTCCTCCTGCATCCCTAAACCCCATCAGGAGACCATTTCTGATATTTATTTATCAGAAATAAAGGGCTGGGCAAATGCCAGGGGGGCTCCCCTCAGCAGAGAGGAGAAGCAGTAACAGCTGGTACCAGCTACAGCTGGTACTGATTAGTACACCTAAAAGATGCCCAAAAGGATAGCAGAGTCCTCCTCAACAGATGCACCGTGAGAGGAGAGTGCTCTGCCGGAAATGGCCTTAATCCATCATCAGTAATACTTTGATTTATTCAGTTTTCCATTTGATCCTAAATCTCAGGGGGAGGTGTGTGCATTTCTCAAAAGTTCTGACGGGCACTGGTAAGAATAAAAAAGTACACCCAAGTTCCAAAATTAGACTGAAAACAGCAACCTCAGAGATGGAGAGCCCTGTCTGCTCTCCCTGGGAAGGGACATCCACAGCCTGTTGGAGGTGTAGTTTCTTCTTCCATGCAGAGCCCACCTTGGAAAGGACACCTTGGATACAGGAGTGTGACAGTGGGGGCTGGCCCCAGCCCCAAACCCTATCTCCCCACAGGTGCCCATTGCAGACAGTGGGCTGCAGCTCCAGACTGCATGTCCAAACCAGCCCTGCCTCTGTGAGAATCCCTTCCCTGCTTTTCCCCATTGTGCAAGAAAGCCTTAAATTCACAGGCAGTTCAGCCTCCAAATTATCACCCAAATATCAGTGGTGCCCCTGTAGCTGATGTGAGGTGCTCATGAGTGCCAGTGAGTGTCAGCACAGCTCAGCAGTGCTTGTCCAACAGAAATTAGTGATATCACATAATTATTTGCTCCTGCTGGTATTCTGAAAGTTTAGGGGTGCAAAGTTTGGATAAGTTTTTATGTCAGCTCTAAAATACAAGGAAAGGTCAACTTTCCTTTTTAACTTGTCATGAGCATGCAAAGAAAACAGAGGATATGGGTGAAGACAAGGATACCTTTCCATTAATTAATTTGGAAGAAAAACCCATCACGTCAGGGGTTTTTTTGCTACTAAAGTTTTGAAAGTTTGTGTGTAAATAGATCATCACACATTGTTAAAAACTTGGGATTCAAACTATCCTCTTTGGAAGGGCATACATTGATTTGCAGCACAGGAATATGTTTCTTTTGTATGCATAATTTGGCAAGTTTGTAAAAGCGGGCCAGATGTGCTCTTCAGACATTTTTGGATAGTCACAGGTTATCGTGAATTGTCCCGTTATCCAGCAAAAAACCAGAAAAAGATCTTCTTGCATGGCTGAATTACACACCCTGAGTTTCCTTCTCTGTTTACACTAATATCAGTATAAGGATTTGACAGAATGTGGTAAGTTTTCTCTTCCTGAGCAGGGTCAAAAGCAGTTTAACAGACTTAATATCCTGATATTCCTGTTCCTATTTGTTGTCTCTGTGACAAAGATTTAAAAGTGAAAACTTTATAGCCAGTGTCCATTCACCTTCTGTATGTTAACCTGTGTGGAGGTATCTAAGCAGGGGTTTGGAACAGCAGAGACTGCAAGGCTGAATTAGAAGACAGTCCAAGCACTGGTCCTGCTACATGACAGCAAGTGAAATGAACAGCCAACAGAGTCATCATCTGAAACTTCAGGCATATCTACTCACACAACCTCTGTATTCACTCTCTGCTATATTTTTTTTTTTTTTGATGGTAGACCTGTGAGGTTTGTGCACTGGTACCCCTGACACAGGTACTGGAACCTGGTTTTGTGGTCAAAAACATTGCTCATGCCAGGAGGCAGCAGCACAAGACCTTTTGCCCCACCAGAAGTGTTCTTCAAATACTGAATTTTTGAAACAAGTTCCTGTGTATGAAGCCCCCTGAGCAGCAGCAGGGATGAGGAAGCTCCTAAAGGATTGCTGTTTACCCCACACCTCCACTCCCACCTGTTTTTCCTCTCGATTCACGAGGGCTGCACCTCTGCGGTGTTGCTTGGATCTGTCTCCCTTTAGAAACTGATATCCTTGACTGAGAAATAAAATCACCCTGGGATCTTCCACAGTCAGTGGAGGCATAGACAGCTGAATCTCTCTCTGGTGGGCTGAAGATCACAGTCACCTCCCATGTGTGCCTGCAGCTGAGTGCAGGCAGAAATCTGTGCCCTCAAACGTCTCGCACAGGAACTTAAATTCTGAGCCTGGACACAGGGAGGGCAGGTCAGCACTGACCCCTCTCTGCTCTCTGCTCTGGCTCTGGGCCTGGGGACCTGCTCACACATGCACAGGAAATACAGGGATATGTTTGCTTCTACGTGTCCTCTGGGAGATGGCAGCTCTACCCTGTGGTTTCCACTTCTACTGAGGAGACAGCAGCTCCAGTGCAGAGCTGTGGCTCAGGAGTGATTCCTGCAAAACTTCCGAGAGGGTTTCTGCTCACTGGAGGGCAGCTTTGGATGAAATTTCCCAGAGGTGAAATTCTCCAAGGCTCTTTCCTGTTCTCCTTTGGATGCACAGAGGAGACCACAGAAAAACCCACCACGAGGGGATGGCTGCAACAGGGGGATCATGATGCCAAAGTTCTGTGCAGTTGTTTTTTACAAAAGTTCTGTACAGAAATCATTAGGGTATGTCTGAGGAATGCTTGCACCGGCACTTAAAAACCTCTGCTTATTTAAGGACTGATTCTCCATCATCTTGGATCTTGGCATGAATTTTGTTCTCAGCAAGATTCCCCTTAAGCTGCTCTGTTTGACGACAGATGTACATTTATATAAATAAAAACCTTACAACTTTAAATAGCTGAACCACTGATTTTGAATATGTGTTTCATAACATGCACACAAACACTCCCATGTGAGTAAAACAGCTAGAGCAAGGAATTAATCATATAACTAGTTAAGTTAACCATGGCCTTATTTGCCTTATTTAACTTGTTCACCCTAATTGTGCCATTCATTAAACATGCACAATGGAAGATTGAAATGAGAAGTGAAAGAAAAAATCTATCCTAACACCTTTAAAAAAAAAATTCTGCCCATTTAAATAGCTAATCCTTCTCCATGGTATCTGGGGCTTGGGGGGAAGACATTTTAACATGGCTGAGCTATTCCTTTTCATACTTGATCTTTTTTGGCATTGGATTTGTTTTCGTTGTTTGAAGAGGTAGGGAAAAAAGATGCTTAGAAAAGTTCTGGAAATATATTAATGGTAAAATTTGGAAGAGAAACTAAACAAAGCCTTACACGTTAGTGGAGAGCAGCATCAAAATCCTAGCATTTTGAAGTGTAATAGGTATCTGTCTGGCCAGTTTCTTCTGTTTTACAAATAATTTGGTAGTATTAATAAAGATGAAGTGAAACAATCCCCAAAAGTCCAAACACAGCCAATAAACAAGTAAATATCCCCTCCTTAGGCCATCAAATGACACTGGATATGAAGTTCATGTTATTGATGAGCTTGTGGGATGGAAAGAAACACAACTCTGAACACGAGCCTCCCAATGCCATGGTTCATGACAAACATGCATCACAGTATTGAGTGCTAAGAAAAACAAGGTAAAAAACTCAGGAGGTTGTTCCTAAGTGCAGGGCCAACTAACGGGGTGATGTGGGTAATCAAACTAGAAATTCAGCAGAAAAAGATCTCAGAAAGATGGTTGTTCATAAGAAATAACCCTGGTGACATGGGGACAATATTCAGGCGAATGTCAGGGAGGGTCAGTGCAGTCCTGAGTGCTGCAGCTGCAATTCTGGCTGCAGCTGGTGTCAGCAAAGGGGTGCTCAATGGCTCCTCAACAGCAGCTGCTGAAACTGGGCTCCAGAATCCCAAGGCTCGAGGATATTTTGGAAAACGAGGGTGAGATTTCCCCAGCAGGCCTTGGCCAGAGGGTCTCAGTGCATTCTCCTCAGACCTACCTGCACATGTCTCTGCTTCTCTCCTTGATGTCAACAGGAGTTCCCTGCATGTGGGGAAGAGCTGAATATTACTGTCAAGATCTGCCGCGCAGATCTGAGGGAAGAATTTTTGTCCTTAAGTGTTGAAAATGTAATGATCTATTTGATAGTGAGAAAAAAAGACAGAAACAGTATGAAGATTTTTAAAAGAAAACACACACACACACACACAATCCAAGCAGCCTTTGAAGTCAAGGGCTTTGAAATAGAAAGCAGCCACTTTACCAGCCTGGTGAAACATATTTTGTGAACGTTCTAGGTGTTGTGTTTAAAACTGAGTTGGCCAAATTTGGCCATCAGAGGCTCGAATATAACTGGAAGGAGAGATGTTATCTGTGAGTCTCAGGATATCATCAGTTGTTTTAAATGAACTTCATGTATGATAGCATACTAGGAGAATCTCACAAGGCCATTTCCAAAGGAAAATACTCTGGGACTCACTGGAAAGTAACTTTATTCTCTCTGTTCTGCTATCAGAGCAGCCACTGAGGCTCTTGTTTTACAGGACATATTTGATCCTTTTGAATGAATTAATGTTAGGGTATCCAAAGGGATTTAATATTGATGAGGGAGAAAGCACAACTGTCCTTTGATGGGATTTGGGAGCCTGACTGATTCAGTCTCCTTTAAAAGACTCAGCTACCATACAGTTTATTGCTGGCTATTTTGAGAACTGCAGGTAAGGGGCACTAATGATGTTGGCCTGAAAGGAGAAAATTGCATCCGAGGAAAGAGGCATGTCCTGGTACATTTGCTAATCCCAGAATGGTGTAGAAACCACCTCATTTTAACTAATGTATTGAAATGTGGAGATTAGTCTCCCTATGTGGTAGATAAATTGCATTAACATGATTAAAAACCCCAACTAAACTGAGGCTCCTTTTATAGTTTAATAGGGGGTCAGACTTCATTAGTCCTTCAGTGAAAGCAGACCTGTTCATTTGAGGAGGTGGAAATTTGCCATCCTCTGAAATGGCAGATATCTGTGTGGACAAACTGAATCTCTCACTCTCAGCCTTATGGGTGGGATTTTAAAATTTTTTTCCCCCAAAACAGAGGATTTGGGAAGAATGCTGGGGGAATGAGGGACTCTTGTTGAAAATACCTCTCCTTTGATGCTTTTGCTAATTGTATCCCTTGTGAGAAAAGTCTCACAGCAAGCAAGGGATAGATAAATATTCCACAAAATCCTTGTGAGTTTATCATCTGGACTATTTGTTGGGAGAAGAAATACCTCCATATACACACGTGCATACCTTCCTTTCACATAAATGGGGAATCTCTGGATACAGGGAGAGAATTAATTCCCTTCTTAGCAAATATTTTTTCTTCGATGGAACTATAACAAAACTGCTGCTGTCAGTTTTGGAGTAACACCTTTCCTTGTAGCTACCATTACTCTGAGGAATTCTTTGCAGGATGGACTTCATACTTTACAGCATTTTGAAACAAGTACACAGTAATTCTCTCTTTGTTTTTCTTTCCCTCCAAAACTCACGCATCTTTTAGACTCATACGAGAAAAATTAAGCCTATCAGTTCTTGCAACATTTAGTTTACATTGAAAATGATGGATGTCACTCCGTGGAGAGGACTTGCTAGAATGCTAATTCTTTCTTTGGTTTTAAACCAAAGCAAGATTTATGAGTGCACAGATTCACTTCCAAGATGAAACAGAGAAACATCTGCAAGATGAGAATTTAGTTGCATTATTAGTGCTATTCTTTCTGCACTGATGAGTAGTACTGATAACCAACCATTCATTATAGACATCCATAACTTTGCTTGCAACATTTTAACTCCTAAAAAATTCCAGCATAGATCACAGCCACATCACAGCCACAACTTTCAGTGTAAAGGAGAGCAGAAACTAGAAAATAGACTTCCTGAGAGCACTTGGCACAGTTCATAGGGCATTGCTGTCAGGGCTCTCTTCTGATCTCACTCTGCTTAGGGGTGTAATTAAAGGCTTCCTCCTGCAAGTAGGCAAGATTTAAACTGGTCCAAGGGAATTGGGGATTTTGGAAGCAAGGTATCAGATCATTTTTTCTAGAGATGGATATTAAAATACTGTCATTTTAAGAAGCAGAAGAATGAATATTATTCTTGGAAGCCTTACCTAGCCTCAGAATGGGGCAGACTTGTGACTTAAATGTCCCCAAGTGCTGTCTGTGAATGGAAACCTACGTGGCAGTGCCATTATAATACATCATCAGAAATAAATATTTTGCCATTCCTTACAGCAAGAGGCTGGTTTTGTAATCTGTAATCAGCAGTGGTCAAGTCTGTATGAAATATTTTGGGAGTCCTTTAAAGCTGCTATGCATTCCAGAGCTGTCCTCTCCACCTGCCCATGCAGCGCAGAGAGAAGCAGAGCAGAGCTCTGAAGTCAAATTGAGGTGATGAGGCTTTTCTAGGGAATGTCTTGGGATTTTCCAAGAGGCTAAGTGGACTCCCACTGAAATTTGGGTGTCTGCCTCTCTGAGGCTTGTCTGAAAATCCCAGGCTAATATGTTAAGAAATATTCTGACTTCAAAAGAGGAGGATATGCAACCATAACCACTCAGGGGTTCTGATGCTGATAATACAGTACTTAGAGGGGACTGCTCAAGCTATCCAGTATGATAATACCAGAATTCACAAGAAAGAGCTGTGAGCCTCTAGCACTTACCAGCTGTAATACTGAACAGATTACACAGAAAAATCAGGCAAAAAAAAGTAATATGCTTTCACCTCACAGCGAGAAACGCTGAAGTTCAGGAAGAGGAAATGTGTATTAAGAGAGCAGGTTAAAAATCTACATTATCCCAGACTTTCATGAAATCAAAATGATAGGCACGATGCTAAGTTATTATAATGTATTTATTACCAGAATTGCTTTCATATTTAACTGATTTGGCCCATCTTGAGACCTGTTTTAAAATGCACCACCTTGTCCACCTTTCCATTTTCATATGAAAAACAGGAAAGCAAAAACTAATTTACTCAGGGAGACACATCGACTGTTTGCCCGTTTATCTCTTACAGACCACCCCTCAGTCCAATGTTGACAGTACATGATATTCCATTAATCTGCCTAATGAAAATTTAACCAGTGTTATAAACAAATAATTGGCTATTATCCTCTCAAAGATCCCGAATAAATTACTTCTGCTTATTTTTTTTTTTCCCCCCTCTTCTCTCTCTGTGTGCCTCTTCCCCCACTCCTGCCCCCACACAAAAGCCGGCTCTCCCTGACTGATGTCGCGGGAGAGGGAAAAAAAAAAATCACTGTAGCTGCCACTCTGCTGCTGCAGGCAGTGAAACCTGGGCTAGGCTTAAGGGATGCTCACACAGTGGCCCTGCACTTGCTTGGCTCTGGCTGTGGGTTTTTGAAGAGGAGCTGGACTGTGTGTTAGAGCTGCATCCCCACTCCCACCCCATCCTCTGCTCTCTCACCGGTTCCTCCGATCAATCCACCTGCAATTACATCCCCATCCTCTCCAGCTCTCTGAAGCTGCTCAAGAGGCACAGCCACCTTTCCCTTATCAGCCTGGCTGTCCTTTTTTTTTCCACTTGTGTGAGGGGGCAAGGTAGGATTTTTTCCCTTTAACAGGTGAAGGGTGAAAAGCCTCTCTTCATTCAGAGCAATGGAAGTTGCAGTGCACAGGGACGCGTGGTCCTGTGCCCACCTCTAGCTGCTGGGGGATGGGATGAGCTCTGCTGCTCTCCTGCCTCCCCTCCCCAGGCCTTTACCCATGAAATGAAGATAAGACTTAGATAAGCCAAATATCTGACTCTTTTTTTTTTTTTTTTTTTTCAGCCAGGAAGACATGAATTACATACACTTTTCAGAATAGTTTGTAAAAAAAGTGCTCACCAGATATATCTTTGCAGTTTGCACAGTATTTCTTCACAGGCAAGAAAATGGTCATTTCTAACTGATCCACTATGACAGCTAAACCAGAGAAGAGTGAGTGGTGTTTTTTTTCAGACAGATCATGACTTCTTCTAGGATATTCTTCATTGCTAAAACACACCTCGTCATTCACAGGCACTTCAATATAGTGCTGAGCAAATAATTAATTTTATTTTCCACCTGATAGATGTACAGGGGAAAAAAAAGTCTAAATAAAAACTTTCAAAATATTTGGTGAACCTAAATAATTAATTTCAGAATTGGTTTTTGTTATTATTGTTATATTTTAAATTTCAATAGAATGAAATTTCCTGGAAGAACAGAATTACCAATCACAGATTGAGCAAGTAGGAAGATGAGAAGCCATTATCTCTTGTCCTGAAGCAGCTCCTGATGCCCTCAGAATGTTGCTGAGGTACTTCAGCAGAGGCTCTGCACAAGATCAATATATGGATCACCTCAGCCTCTCTCCAGAAGTTATTGCCAGCAGGGCAAGGCAAGCAGCAGCTCTCCTCCACATCAAGATGCTGATCTTTATTGACCTACCTTGGTTTAAAGCCCAGAATATTATATTTTGGGTTTACTTTAGTGTCCATCCAGGTCACAAATTATGAAGGTCTGTGCACGGTCCAATGCTCCTGCTGTTGGAAGTAGCAGCCTGCAGCAAAGCACTGGAGAGAGAAGGTGCATTAACATTTCCAGCCATTCCAGCCTGGTTCTCAATCCATTGTCTCTGCTCCGCAGGAAGCAAATAGAAGACAAAGAAAAAAAAAATAAATTCAAATTTATTTGCCCATTGAAAAAATAAACACCCCTGAGTATCAGAGCTGGTGTGCTTGTGGAACAGTTTCTTCCTTAAGCCTTGTGGAAATTCCTTTGGGGAAGGTGTTTGTTTGTTGGTTTGTGATTTTTGAAATTAAAAGTCTGAAAAAAAGTAGTTTCCAGCCATCTCTGGGGCCAATGGCATCTGCCTGGGGAAGGTCTTTTACCAGCAGCTCCCTGGAGTGACAAGGACCAGCAGGCACCAAAGAAAGAGCAAACCTGACCACGCTCACCTCAGGCTGCTGGAGTTCCTGCTCTTTGTTGGAGCAGGAGCAAACCAGAACCTGTGGGAGTGACATCACCATCCCAGCGTGAGCCATGTCAGGCTTCAGGTCCCAGGTGTTTGGGAGTGTGGGTTGTGAGATCTTCCTGCATTTCAAGAAAAAAGTTTTCCAAGGGGGAGTGTTAACAAACCACACGTTTGGTTCATGAGCCTTCATCCCCTCAGAGGGAGAGGAAGAGGAGCCATGGGAGATGTGGGCTGTGCAGTGTGGCCTTGCTCTGCCCTCCTCAAGCAGAGATGGAAAAAGCCTGGCAAAAGCCTGGGAAGCCATGCAGTCCAGCAGAGAGCTGTGCTCACCACTTTTGAGGAGACAAGCAAGAGCACAACCAGCACTGCATTTGTCTGCAAGTGCTCAAACTAAGGATACAAGTAAGATTTTTGCTATAATGACAAATTAATTCTTGCTTTCTTACTTTTATTAAAATAAGCATCTTCTATCTTTTAACTAGACCTGACATATGCTTACATAGATACAGCACACCCTGTAACCTAATCTGCCAGCAATCTTGAAGCAATTAACTCCTTCTAATCTTTAGCTAACAAAGCCCACCATGCAAAAGGTCCCTGGAGAACAACACTCCAAAGGCTGCCGTAAGCTCCCTCTGACTAGTTTTGTATTATTTGGTGTGTAGGAGCTCATTGGAGTGCTCAGAGAGCAGGGATTCATTTGAAACAACAAAGATAAATCATCACAGATCATAAGATCTTCATTAACTCCTTATTTCTCTACTAATTAACACAAAAGAAATGACTTGAATGGTTGACAGGCAGCGAATGACCCACAGCTCGTGGTTAATAGGATGCAAATGATGCCTAATGAGGGTCTCTAGCTGCAGTCTGGGCATCTGGCCTACTATTTTTTGTTGGGGATTTAGGGTGGGCTCGAGATGAAAATAGTTTAACCAATAACATAGGCTGCTGCTGAGTTCATACTAAAGTCAGTGAATTTATGGGTGCAGCACTCAGAAGAATTAAACTACTCATCAACAGGTTTGGATCCACACAAAGCCCTTCACAGACAAGAAGTCTTCCTTTCCATGAGACAAAGCAAAAACAACTAAATATTACATGGGCTGTTTGTGTTTTTTGTTGTTGTTGTTTGTTTGTTTTTCCCCTGGGCAATAAAAATAGTTAATTTATAAATTCCTAATGATATCTCAGTTTACAAGGGAGACAGATCCCCAAACAACTGTAGTAGTGGTCTTTAAAGGCTTCATTCAAATGTGTCCCATGTCTAATCAAAACCAAATTTGAGTTGCTCCGTATTTTTTTTTACAGAAACTATTTCCAGCTGAGTCTTTATGATGAATTAACAGGCTTTCAGTGAAGAGACACACCAGCATTAAAACTTCTGCAAGTCCTTCCCTCACTCACAGAAAGTTTTGGAGCAGCTTCAGGTTGAGCTTTTGATTCAACCACTTCTGTGGTGTCCTTTTTCCTCTGCTTCCTCTATGTACACCAAAAAAGCAAGGGCTGGTGTAAGAGTGGAGTATGGAGATTTCCTCTGTGTGTACGTGTTCTGCTGTGGCTGCAGGGTGGCCTAAATTCCCCTGTTTTTCAGCATTCCCCAGCCAGAGGTTATCAACCTTCCTGGTATGGTGGTACAGCCACTCACCTAACAACTTTTATTAGTGGCTGCATGAGCCAAGCTGATGAAATAATTTTAAGCAGGTGTCTTGATTTGGAAAGACAGGTATCTGCCAGGGAAAGCTGGAGTTTCCCTTAGAATGGGGAATACCCCATTCTAAACCCCTCACCCCCGCCAAATTATAATTTTGCAATTAAGGGCTTTCAGGCAAAGATTTGGAAATAGGAATAACAGTTCTTTACTAGGAATACTAACAATACAAATGTAGTAGAAAACAAAACCACCCAACCAAACCAGCAAACAAACAACAATCCTGGAAAACCCTGACAGAGTCAGAGCTACAACCTGACACCCTGTTGGTCAGGGTGTTGGAAGCAGTCCAAAAGTGAGTCCTCCTGGAGTGGCAGATGTGGTTCTGTTAGAGATGATCCTGTAGAACAAGGGTCTAGTGGTGGTGAGAAGGGGTCCAGTCTTCCTCCAGGAATCTGGTGGAGCCAGATACTTCGTGTTCCTACGTCTCAGTTTTTATCCAGCTAGGAATGCTTGGCTCCCCCCACTGGCTGGAGCATCTCACAATGGAATATGTCATGCCCTTAAGTGAGCCTTGATGGCCCATCAGCAGAAAATGTCCCCCTGGAGGGAGGACAGGTGGTGACAGAGATAACAAACACTGCCCCACCTGGTTTGAACAGCTGGCCCATTATCAGAAGGCACCCGCCCCCTCCTCCCAGAGTTACAAGAGATGAAGAAGAACATCTCCCCATGTTGAACTGCTTTCAACAAATGAAATAGAATACACATTTTTGGTTCCAAGACAGCAGGTTACACAGCAGAGCTTTGCTACCACAGGTCGCTTTGGGAGAGGGGCAGAGAGCAGTGGCACTGCTCTTTTCCAGTGAGCAGGGTCATCCAGCTGCCAAGGGCACTTCTGTGCAGCCTGGAGGATGCTCCTGCCTGGGGAAAGAGCTGGAGATTTACAGGAGGACTCATCCATGGGCTGGGATAGGCTTGTAGCAGGCTCTTGAGGCTTCAGGCCAACCTCTTGTGCTACCAGCTCCCACCACTTAGTGTGTCTAACAAACTTCCTAGGCAGCTCCTGTGCCACCCACTCTGCAGAATGAGGTGTCAACCCTGTGGTGCTGCAGCACGAGGAAACAGCAGCAGCAAAGCACCTACAGCACTCAAAAGTCTTGTATCACTTTGGTTTTCCTTCTTCTTTTCCTTTTTTTGTTTGTGTTAAACCCAAGAGAACAGGTTTGCTATTTAGTGGCTCATTTTAATTAATATGCTTAAATACTGCCTTTCATGCTTCAAACCAGCCACTGAACAGGACCATGAAATGAAATAGATCTGAAGGACTTGAAGTGAGAAGCGAAATCTATTTTCATTTTGTAGGTGGATTAATATGGAAACAACCCAGTGGTGCTCTTTATTTAAACATGTGAAATTCGGATGTGATCCTCTTCTCTCAAAAGATTCCGCAAACTCTGAATGGCAGTGGGGGACACACAGTATTTCACATACACAAATTCTGTTGTGAGTGCCCAAATTCGGTGTTGATTTTCCAGCCAGATCTACTGTACTCTATCTGAAAAATCTTAGTGTGTTTATATTCTTACCTAATCAATTCTACCAAATGTACCGTTACAGTCCTGTGAGAAAAATCAAATATTTAATACCTCACGGAGCTCTGTTCTTTAAAATAACTGTTCCCTTTTATTTTTAATGTAGGGGAAAAAAAAACAAACGCAAACCCCCCCCCAAAAACTAAAAACCAAACCAACAAGAAACCCAAAAACTAAACCAAAACAACCAACCAACCAACCAAAAACACAACCGCCCCCAAAAAACAAACAAAAAACCCAAAAAACCCCAAAAAACCCCAAAAAACCAAAAAAACCCAAACCAAGCCAAACCAAAATAAAATTAAAAAAAAAAAAGAGAGAAAAAAATCCAAACAACAAAACAACAAAACAAAACCAAAACCATTGGATCAGAAAATGCATTTTCTTTACCTTAAACACAAGCTGAAAAAAACATATCCAGCTCCAAACCCTGCCTGGTCAGCAGGCTGGCCCTGCAAACCCCTTACGTTTCCCATTATTGTCAGTGTGCACGCAGGAAGCGTCAGTCTCAGAGCACTCAGCCATACATCATTCCCACTCCATCTTTTTATTGGATGCCTTCTACCCCGAGACGAGAAGCAGAGCACACCAGGCGTGCTCAGGTGATGTGCAGGAGGCAAAGCAAGAGCTGGTGTAGCACCACCTTTGCTGGACATGGGCTGCTCATCCCGAGGCATGTAAGGGATTAATGAAATGAAATTGTTTTTGGGCTTGCTGCACACTCTCTCTTATCTTTTAAATCCATGATGTCCCACGGAAGGCAAAATGTAGTAATTTTAGTCAGCAGCCTCTCATTAATTTTCTACCTTTGGGGGAAGGCACATTTTATAAAAAGAGGGGCTGTGTGGAGGCTAAGCTCAGCACATTGCTTTTCACTTAAAGAGCTCAGCATGGCACAGCAGAGGCAGAAGCGTAACACGCTTCAAATGAGAGCATTCTTTCCAAGAGGAGGCACATCTCAGCTATGTCTGCAGCTATATACATCTTTATATATATATTTTTATACATGTGTGTTTATACACACATACATACAAACCTATGGAGTCATCAGTTTTTGAAGATAATCTTTCAGGTTAAGTATTTTCCCACATTAAACTGATAATTATCCCCTCCTTCTCTTCCTCTGTCCCCAGACACCAAACAAGCTGGATTTTTGCTTCATGTATTATTTATGGAAAGGAATTAATATGCAGATTCACAAAAACTTAAAAACTCATAATTATTCATAAAGGGCTTTAAGGTTATTTAGTACATATTTATGAAACTTTATGTTTGCTAGGAACTGTGTTTGAAAGTGCTATGGAAGGGTGTTGACTGAGGTTAATTACTAGCATGGAGAGTAATCTGAAAATGATCAAACTCTTTGAATGAAAATATTTGTCAGTATTTCTGATCTATATTTAAGTGAAGTAATGGACATCAATAGCCTTGCAAATATATTCGGAAATGGCTCTGCAAGAAAGAAGATATGCATATCTAATGCAACCAACCCATGAGGAAAATGTCTAGTTAGCCACCTTTGATCGCTTGGCAAATGTAATAAATGATAGAGATTTATCCTGTTTGTTGTCCATTTGTTCTGAGTTATGTTCTTATACATCCACACTCTAGTCTAGAAATTATTAGCAGCAATTTAAGGGAGCCAGAACCCTCCAACCATTTCTGGACTAAGATTCAGAAATGAGGTGCAAGCTATTCATGATAGCCAAGATTTCTCTAGAAGTTACTTAGGATAAGTGTGGGCTGTATGTAAATAATACATTATATTGATTTTATATTTACATAAATCTTTCTGTCTTATGCATAATTAAGCTCTTTGCTAACCCATTGTGCTCAAAGGTTGGAAACCTATAAAATGTGTTACAGGTTACGTGATGTCAAGCAAGCAGCAGTGGCAGCAATTCTGGAAGGTAGGAAGCACCCAAAATACTATTACAGCTATAATGCTGCTAAGAGTTATAAAAAAAATTGATTTTATGACCTTGATGAGTTCATTGACACCCCTGGAGGTGCAGAGGTGTGGGGCATGTGGGTGGGACTATGGGGGCTCACGGGGCTGGGGCTGTTTTCTGTGAGAGAAGAAGGGTCCTGGAAAGGCCATGGTGGCTCTGGAGTGACTCTGGAGTGTGGCACAGAGGTGTGTACAGCAATGGGATGTGTTGGTGGTCTCACACATTGCAGCTTCCTGCAATGCTTTTCTTCAGACATGTATCCATTGAGGAGCTTATCAACCAGAATCTACTGCATGCGAATAAATACATTACTTGTGGGTATTTATTTGATCATTCCATGTGAAAGCTGAAAAAAACACACTAGAAAGAGCTAGATACTGATTAAACAGCAAATGATACCTCAGTCATTGGCAGCAATTGTATGGGATGCTTTGGGAGATGCTCTAGAGATATGCCAAGCACTTCTCACATTAATCTTTTGGACTTTATGACACAGGGTTCACTTACAGTTCACTGAACACTGCTCTGCCTTCTTGGCATTCTTGGATTCCTCCATCAGACCCTGAGGGATGCACAAGGACCCCCCTGTCCCTCAGCAGCTCTGCAGCTTCTCAGTGACTTCATCTCTGGGGCTGTTCCTGTATCTGTGTTCTGCTGTGGGCTAAGAGAGTTCCACAAATAAAATCACTAAGCCAAGGTGTATCAGGCTCCTCCTCTTCTGCTGTGACCCTGTTCTGCATCTGGGGAGGAAAAGGAAGCAGCAAAGTCCTCTGCCACAGAAGAGGGCAGATCATCAGGCAGAAAGTCGCCTTCTTACACTGTTCATGGAGGAGCAGTCCTTGTCAAAGATATTTTTAAATAAATGGAACAATAATATAGCCATAATGGTTGCCCTAAGTGCAATGACTATAGCCTGGATAGATTTGTAATCTCTTTTAATAAATACATTAAATTATTTGAAATAATGTTCTATTTGCCAACAGCTTATTCCATAAATATATATGGAATATAAAATAGGAGAGATTCCCTGACATAATTAAAATTGTACAGCCAAGTAAGAAGCAGGGAATAGTGTTATCTTTTCAGCTGCAAAATATTTTACAGGAATATTTCTCACAGACAAACCTTCTATTTACCTTTAGGGATGGTATAATTGCATACTGAAGAGAGTGCAGCTCCGAGGCAGCAATGTCTGGTGCCTCCACCTCCCCTGCTACAAGGGGAGCTCAGTCAAATAAACTACACCTCCCTTGCTACCAGTGTCAAACCCTCTCCCTCCTGCACACACCTGCACAGAGAGAACCCCAAATGCTACATTGGGATCTCATTCACCTTGCAATAAACACACACCTTTGCCATCCCTAATGGGGAAGTCTGGATATTCATCCTTCTCTGTGGCAAGGGGTGAAATGCCACCAAAACACAGTATTCAGAGGGGCTCAAGGTGCTCATCAGAGGTTCTGGAGGGCTTTTTGCCCACATTCATCATCTCCAGAAATTCCAGTGCTCTCTAAGAAGAGATATTTGGCACCTGACAAAAGGATCTGAAGGTTACAGCAGTGGGTTTTTATCTTCTGTGCAGACTGATTATTAGACATTATTATACGTGCTGTTCAAATGGCTTATATACATTACTTTAAAGGATTAAGTTTGCATTACAAAAACTATCAATAGCATGGTAAATTATTGATTAGGACTATTCCTAACTTCTAATGTGTTGTGTTTGGAGCATTGGTGATTTATATGCAGGATAACACATAACAAAGAGAAATCAATGGTGTTTTAGGATCTCATACCGGATATTGCATCATTCCACCTAGAAAAAACTGTTAATAAAACTGGCTTTTCACTGCCTCAAAAAATTCATTTGGAGGAGCTGTCTCTTTGCAGCATAAGCTATTATGTCTGACATTATTTTATCTCTCAACTATTGCTACCAAAAAAGTATATAACTGAAAGCAACAGAAGTTTCCAGACTCAGGTGATTTAAGGAATCCTTCTGACCCATGTACTCAGCTGCATTTTAAATACATTTATTGAAGCACAAAGTAATAGGTGAGTTATGTGTGTCCAGCTCACAGGTAATTCCCATGAATGCCATGGAATTTTGCCAGGCAAAATTCACTTCACTTCAAAAATTCACTTCTTTATTACTCACTGGTGATAAAGAATCTGATCTGTATCCCTGCTTCTGGGCTTTCAGCTTAAAACCCCCCCAAACCCAAGAAAGACAGGATCAAAAACTCTGTGTTACTAACTGAGGTGATGTTACTGAGAGCTTGCCTTGTGTCCAGGAAGGAGTCCTCAGTGCCATGCAAGGCATCATACTCAGCTTCACAACTGCTGCCTGCAGGAGGTCCTTTAACATGCACAGGAAGTGTCCACGTGGGGAATTATCACAAAGCAGCCAAGCTGCTGCAAGCTCCCACCATCTCTGTGTGCTGCCTTTCCCAGGAAAGCCTTTACAGAGCTAAAACACCAGGTTGGGAGCTGGGTGTGATGACACAGGCAAGGGAACAGCAGCATGTAGAGACTGTAAGTGATATGGGGGAAAGGAGAAGCCAATGCAAATCATTTCTAAAGAGGTCACTTACTGGGCTTTTTGTAGTCTCCTCAGGGGGATGGAAAAACTGCAGTTTGTTCCATGGCCAGGTGCTCTCTGAGGAGCCTGAGTTGTTTTCAGCTGCTTTTCATGACCGGGCAGTGGCTGCAAAGTGAAGTGATTTCTTGAGACCTGTTGACTTCAAAAAGAGGAAAACAAACAAGGCAGTGACTTCCTGCCCTGTCCCCTTCCCTGGGGGACTTTAAGTAGTCCCACTTGGAATCACCTATCCCCTCTTCCCACCAGAGCAGTAATCACCTAACACCAAACCCTTAACTTCCACATTTCCTTCTCTGCACCAGGCATCATGGAAAACAGGATCTAAAATGCATCAGGCAGCAGGTTAAATTCAAACAAAGCTTAAATATCCTGCAATGACATCATGCCAGCCCTGAGTACAAACCATATGAATACAAAAATTAAAAATATGGTGTAGCTGTGTATGTGGGCACAGGCAGGACAGATGCTCCCACATACATTCCACACCTGCACACCTACACAGCCCTTATTTACATAGCTGTGTGCATAAAATACATTGTGGTGTATTCTCTCATTACCTTCAGTGGGTTTTGGATCTGATCCACCTCACAAACGCATTGAGTTGTATTTTGTACACACAAATTGTATTTGTGTAGATAGCTTGTAAATATACATCCTATCTTTGGTGGAGGAGTGGCTGAGTTAATATATCAAAGCAGTGCTTATTTTTGCTGATAGCAGAAACAGTTTCTCAGCTTTACCCTGGATTTTTTTTTTCTTTGTAAAATTTTTTTGTGAAGCCCACAGTGCACATTTTGGGGAACTGTAAATAAGTAATTCCAATCACACAATTTTTCAGACCAAACACCATACCATAATTTGCTAGGAGATGCTGCAAAATGCTAAACCATGGATACTTACAAAATACAGGAGAGCTATGTTAATTGGAGAACTGTGTAAATTAAAATGATCCAAATGTCTACAGGAAATGGTTATTATATTTTCATGTATTAGGTTAGAGTTAAAAAAAATTTGCCTGAAATTGTGCTGGATCGAAACAAAAAGGAAATCGCATTTAAACACTGAACTTAAGGAAACTGCTAAATAACAGTTAATAACTGTTAAATAACTATGCATCAGTCAATCCAAATTCTTGAACACCAATTCTATCACTTGCTGTGACATATATTTAAGATGTATTAATCTCTTGCCATTTCCTAAATCTAAATTTAGGAGCAGTGAAACTGCCCCTAAACAGTTCTCATTCAGGCATCGCTTCCATCGTTTTCTGTTTATTATTTGGAGTTCCTTCTATTTTCAGTACCTGAGTGGTGACCTTGACCTCTGTCCTCTCCTGTACTCTGCCTTGATGGTCAGAGATAGTCCTGTACATCAAGGAAGAAGTGGAGAATTTGATTTTGGATGCCTCCCGTCCCACAGGCAGGCTGGGTTGGGTTCTGCACGCCCTGAGCTGCGAGGCTGTGCTCAGGATCATGGTCAGACCTGCTCTCTGTGCAGCACCAGCTGCACGGCCCTCCACTGCTGTGTGCATGCAGCAGATTAAAGATCCAACAGCGAGGAGCTGCTTTGTTGGCTCAGGTTCAAACCTGAACTTCATCAAACACAGCGCTGCAGCGCGAGGCTGGGGCTGGAGATCAGCGCTCAGACAGGAAGCAGATGGGACGCCTGAGTTTGTGCCTCAGATGCAGCAGAGCACAGTGGGCTCTGGCAAGGAGGACAAACAAAACTCTTCCAAGCAGGGTAATTTGTAGGTGCCCTGCTAGTCCTGCACCTATTGTGTTCATGATCAGTACAAGAAGTGGAGTATTTGACTGCGGGTCTCTTAGTGGCTTGCTACAAAAATCGAAGTTTCGTGGTTTATTCACAGCTCAGCCTGTGGCATGTGGAGGAAAATAGGAGCAAATGTAATGCAACCCATAACAGGCAGCATGTCACTATGCCTGCTTTCAGACAAGACAGTCATTTGTACTGCTATTTGTAGGAAGGTGCTTTCACCTCCTCTGCTCCTGTTTCCCCTTGATCCCTCACTGTGAGCACTTGGGAGCAGGACCTTTCACAGCACACACTGCCCAGCACAGAGCTGTACAGAACAGGAAAACCAGACCTGCAGAATCTAATGGCTGTGGTCCAGAATCTCTGCAGCAAAGCCAAAAACTAAAGAAAATCAAGGACGGAAAGGATCATGCTCACAAAATACAGAGTATCTCAGTAGGGGCTGAAGGAAATATTGCTGCAGCTCCTCAATAAATTAGGCTATTCTCTGACACAGAAACAGGTGCTAAAATGAAGCAGAGGTGCCAAATATTAGAGAAACTGTGGTCAGTCTTTGAACTCTTACAAATACCAGACACTGGAGTATTAAAACAGCAGAGGAACTCATATCAGCTGGGGAACTCCAGCATAATTTAGTCTGAAGTTATTCACAAACATTATCAATATTTCTGAGTTTACACTCGCACCTTTGACTGTTGACTTAAAGCATCCAGTCTGGTTCATACTACTGGAAATGTTTACACTTTGGAATCTATTATGCATAGAAAAATTAGGGATTATCTTTGACCTGGGTCCCACATATTTTTATGCAAAACTAAATAATAGGGTTATTTATTCATTTAATCAATTCCATATATTTGCCATAAGCAGGCTTGATTTCTTCTGAGGTCACAATCAACATCACACTTTTAGGAGGACATATGATTTGACTGCTAACACAGATATCCTCGTCAGCATTCAAACAATCCTGAGCTTTCCTATCTTTCCTCAGGTTAGGAGCTCTACATATTAATATGGGCTAATCCTCATGTGGAAACATCAAAAGAAAAGTCACTATTGGGGCAGTGCAGGCGTGTTTAACTCCTAAAGGTGGAGGGGTATGTGCATTTTTTAGGAAGGAAAAAGGAAAACCACAAAACGTTCCACACTCAAACGCGGCAAAAAAGTGTTTCAGGCAGTGCCTCTTCTAGGCAGATTTAGGCTCTCTCTGACTGTGATGTGGCTGGGCAAAAGCTGAGTAGAAGGTAACAATCACTTGGCTGCAGAAGGGTGCAGGAGAGCACATTGTCTGCCCTTAGAGCAGCAGAGGTGCCTCACACACTGTGCTCTGCCATGCAGCAAAGCAGCTGCCCAGAGGGAAGCACTGCCTCTCTCTGTGTCAGACACCTCTGCACAGGCTAAATTCTGCTTTACCACACACTTACCCCTTCCCAAACCTCATCCCAGTTCCACAGGAATAGATCTGTTTATTTCATGTGGCCTCTGCTCTGGAGGACATCATCTGTACCTTTAAAAATTAATGATTGCTAATGACCTGCAGTCCAAGAATCAGGAGCTTAGAGAACATCATGAATATCTTGGGATAATGAATTAATTTTATTTTTCATAGTCTGTTTGGCATTGCTGGCAAAAGGGAAATGGAAAGGCAAAAAATGTCAAATATATTTATCCACTTAAATCTTTAACTAAATGGCTCTAAGGAAAATGGAAGCACATGACTTCCTTTTAGAAGAAGAATAGATTTTCTTTAAAAACAAGAGATATCCCTTCTAATGGGGAATAGTTGATCTGTAAATCCTAGAAGTTAATGCATTTAAAGATTGAGTACCATACTAGGAAAGACTCTGCTTATTCCATTCAGACTAACCAACACATTTCACAGAACTTGCAAGTCATGCTGGTGTCAACATCTTCATAAAGAACAGTCATTTTATTATTATTATTGGCAAATGCCTGGATGCTGGTGAGGGAAGAGGCATTATTTCCAAGTGTGAGGAGGAAAAGTAACAGTTAATGTAACAGATACCTACCACAAACAACAGAGATCATCAACATTTAATGACTGGAGTAACCATATCCTCCTTCAGCTGATGGAGGCTGTATAGAAGCAGATGGAGTAAAAAGCTAACAAACACTATGTACCAAATGTAATAGCAGATGTGAAAGCTCATCAGGATTATGCCATTGTGAGACTAATTGCCAGGGTGCCTGGAAGTTTTAGCAAGCATCTTTCCTTCCCCCACCCCTTCTCCCTTTCAGCCAGTGCTTATATTTTATTTATTTATTTAGGTTTTAACACCTCCTCTTGTGATTTGCAGGCAAGAGGAATCAGTTTCAGTATCAGCACAATGCCTCATACAACACTCTTACAGCTGAACATCTGCTTGACAGAAGGCTGCTGGGAGCTACATGCCAGTTTTGGGACTCTTTCTTGTAGTTTGTGTGGCAGAAGTGAAGTATTTCAAGTATGTAAGGGCTCATGGGACTCACCAGAGAACAGGCATCTGTGAAGATTCATGAGCTCTGCAGAATCTCCACCGTAACTGATGCAGCCTGGGTGAGAGCAGCTGAAGGTTTGTACCAAGCAGGGGTGCTGGCCTGGCCTCAGGAGTGTTCAGATGGTGCTGCTGACTGTGCCTGCTGCCCAACATGAGCAAAAGGACCAGACAAGTGTCTCCTAAAATGTAAGAAAGTCCTTTGAATTCTGTGCCTGGCAATTAAAACTTTGGTGTAGAAGCAATGTGGGTATTAAAGCACTGACACAGTTTGTCTTGAGAGGTGGTGGATGCCCCATCCCTGGAAGTGTTGAAGGTCAGGTTGGATGGAGCTCTCAGTAACCTGGTCTAGTGAAGATCTCCCTGCCTAGGTGGTTGGACTAGATGCCCTTTAAAGGACCCTTCTAACCTTAAAAACTATATGATTATATGATTGTCTGAAAAAGAAACCTGCAAAGCAGAAAAATGTTGCTCCTCCAGAAAGAGAGGCTGCAGTTTGTGGTGTTTTGTTGAAGATCAGTGTATAAGAAAAAAGCAGAAGCTAGGAGCAAAAATGACCTGGGGAGCTGAAATCTTTGGCCACAAGAACAGTGTTGCTGCAGGAGGCTCCCAAGAGCTGGGCAGGTGGTGGGTTAGAGTGTGGTGAGAGGTTGTCCTGTGAATTAAATTTAAAATCAAAGTTCCTACAGCAGCTAAACCCTGCAGCATGGTGTCCTCAGCAGGTCAGGCAGAGGCTGCATTTCCTCCACACCTGGCTGGTGGGCAGTGGAGGTTTTAGAGTGAAACACAGGCTTGTGGCACATTATGTGCAGGGGTCCTGGCACTTGAGCTTCATCTGAAACAAGGGAAAAAAAAATAAAGCTGATACATATTTTCTAACAATAAATTGCAGAAGGTTATTCCTTCCCAGGTGCAGGAGTAACTTCTCTGAGATCTTCAGGAGACTCACAAGCTATTGGGTAGCAAAAAACATACTGGCACAACATTACAGGAGCTGATGGAACAGCAGAGAGGAAAGGAGGGCTGGACTCTGCTCCTTGTCACAGACTCCTCTGTGGTTACTCCAAAAAACAAAGCTAAGAGCAGGTGCAAGACTATCCACCAGTTAGAAGGTGCTATCAATAATAATGTGCTTTTCATCCAGCTTCAGAAAAGGAAGGTGGAAAGCAGAAATGGACTCAAAGTGGAAATGGAAAGAAATGTTTGATTAAAGTACTCCTAAGCTGGAAAGTGATGCAGATCATAGAATCACAGAATGTTTTGGGTTAGAAGGGACCTTAAAGAATATCTAGTCCAAATCCTCCAGTCATGGGCAGGGTCATCTCCTACTAATTTCTCTGTTTGGTTTCTCAAATCTGGCCTTGAACACTTCCACAACTTCTCAGGACAATCTTTGTTCCACACTCAGAGCAAAGAATTTTGTTCTAATACCTAACCTAACCCTGCCCTCTGTCAGTTTGAAGCCATTCCTCCTTGTCCTATCCCTCCAGGCCCTTGACAAAAGCCTCTCTCCAGCTCTCTTGAGCTCATTTAGGCACTGGAAGGTGCTGTAGGGTCTCCCTGGAGCCTTCTCTTCTCCAGACTGAACAACTCCAACTCTCCAACTGTCTCCATAGCAGGGGTAATGCCAGCCCTCTGATCAGCTGTGTGATCTCCTCTGGACTGGCTCCAACAGATCCACATCCTCCAGATGCTGCAGTCAGGACACAGAGCTGCAGGAGGGGCCTCACACCAGTGGAGTAGTTGGGTAGATACAAATAAAACCCATCCCTATATAACAGGGAGACCTCAAATTAAAGCTTCTAAAACTTGAAGTTGCGTTTCCTCTGCTCCCTCTCCCTGTTAGAGGATTCAGGTTCTTACCCTGGAGAGGCTGGATTGTGTTATCAGCAGCTCAAGGCTTTGTGTGGCAGGGCAAGTAGTCAAAGATCTCAATGTAACCTTGCATTTAACTAAGGGGAAAATAAACCAGGAACTGGTGTCTGTGAAAATAAAACCTCACCAGTTGAGAGGGACTGAGATCCTGTCCCCAGCTGAGACAGAGGTGCAACCTCTGGAGGCAGACTGGGGGGCCAGGGGCCAAGGCTGGGGGTCTGGAGGTGATGGAGTAACAGGCTCAGACCCTCCTGGTGTCTCCTGGTGAAGTTGTGAATTCCTGTGTTTGTTGCAGTGGTGTTCAGTGTCTCCCAGCAGCTCTGAGTAATGCCAAGGAGCAGGTACAATTCCCAGAGAGTGGAGGGTGAATTCCCAGTAAGCAGAGAATGGAGTCGTGTCCTGGTCCTGACTCAGCCCTGGCTGCAGTCCTGCCTTCAGTCAAAAAGTCTTGATTTTCAGTCAGTTGAAATGATTGTCAGTCAGTCAGTTGAAATAATGCATGTGATTGTGGCCTCACAGGTAACTGCAAGGTGAGACTTCTTAGTTTACCTAACAACTATATACTTTTTTCATTTATAATAGATTCATCTCTCATATACTCCTGTCAGTGATGGAGAAGCAGATAATGGCACTTGAAACATTAATTTTCTCTCAAGCAGATTTTTTAACATTTAGTTCAGAGAGTTCATCATGTTTAAAAGCGGGTAATTTTGTCAAGTTGAACCCTTGGAAGTTTATTCAAAATAATACAGCATCAATCCATTTTCCAAGGTTAGCAAACTCAGAAACAGACTGATGTATTCTTTTTTCCCCTGCAGCTGTTTGTGTAGCCCATGAAATGATTTGTGCATGTGTGTGTCACCAAACAAATGTTCTGGTGCCTTTTCAGTAACAAATAGTCTGCAATAAGGATTCTTCATCTACAGTCAGACAGGCAAGTGATGCTGATGCATGTTCCAGCATGCTCCAAGAGCCAAAGTCTGTCCTCTACAAACCCCAGCAAAAGCAAACTGCATCTTTGGAGTTACCTTTCCAAGCCAAACTAAGGAAAATTAATGAGTGTAGTTCCAGGACCAGGATTTAACTCACAATAGATTTTTTTAAGAAATACCCAGGAGCCGTCAGGCTGATGCCATATTATGCCTTCGTTGGTCTTAATATTATTGTTTCTGTCTCATTTTAGGTTATCCTCCAGTGTTTATTATTAATTCAAATTCTCACTGTTAAATGGGGAGATATTATCCATGTGGTTGACGTGCTGCTCAGTATGTTCATAAGTTCTCCAACATTTTGATTAACACTGACAGAAAAGCCTTTGAAAACATATGGCCCAGTACACATCCTGTCATTTCTAATAATAGGGTACATTCCTCAGTGCACTTTCTTAAGAAGATGAATTCAGTCATATTTTAGAAACATGCTAATACTTGGTTAATTAGTCCTTTGAGGTCAGGGGGAAAGAAAAGACTGAATGAAAATAAACTTCTCCTTGAGCAGACACCATGAGCACTGAAGATAATTTGTGGGGCAGAAAAACGTGATATCTATGAGTAATGGTCTCTATACACAGCCAGATTTCTTAAATCAATTAGCTCCTGGCATATTCCTGAAGATATTCATGCTCTGTTTGATACACCAGACTCTTAAAGCTTTAGCATGAAGACTGATTTTGATGCTCATTTCACTGATTAGGTCAGTATCTTATTTCTGGTGCTGAATTCCTGTATTTATACCAATTTCCTAACACCTTTGGGGTATCATAGGATCTCAGCACTCTTCCCCCTTACACAGGCAGGTCTGATACTAAATCTAGCAGAGATATTATTGACTAAAATTCACTTTGGCTTGTGCAGTAACATGGCACATTTATATGACAGAATTTACCCCCAGAGACTGTTTTCACCACACCTATTCTGCTGGGATTTTCCTTCATTTTCTTTTCACCATGATAAGAAAAATTCTCATCTGCATGGTCTCTTTTAACCATATTTTTCCTCACTTGCATTACCCCTCCTCAGACTTCAGTAGTTTCAGATTTGTTCGGAGGGAAACTCCTCAGACACACATTCTCAAAAATTACACTTTAGGATGTGACTACACAAAAGTAATCTACTTGAAAATTCTGCAGCACAATAATGCAAATATATTTTTAAAAGGTGATCTGTCAATTTTGTACTTTATAAACCTAAGTATTTTGATACAGCTCAAAAGTTGAAAACACATACTCAAGTCCTTTCTACCCAAAGATGTATTATTATTGCTAATGCAGATAATTATTGATGATAAAATTGAAAAACTCCTATTATAATGATTTCAGCCAGAGTCTTACTCTGATTTCTTACTTTTCCCCTTTCCTCCTTGAGTAAAACCCAGGGAACAACACTTTGATTCTCAAGACAAAATGCAAAGAGGACTAGATAGCCCCCCCCCACCCCTTTTCTTCTCTGTCTCCTCCCCCTCTGTTTGCTCCTGCTCTTTTTCCTTTGGGAAAAGTCCCAGTCTGGGCTACATCAGTGAAGCATTTCTGGGCAAAAAGCCATCAGTCCTTATGAAACTCCATCTCTGACTGTTACTGGGGATAGATTTCTCTGAGCCATCAAATCCCTCCTTCTCCAGACTCCTCTCAAAGAAAAAATATCTAGAAAGACTCAGGGTCTTTGTCCATAGGGATGGAGGTAGAAGAAGCTTGGTGTGATTCAAAGACCCTTGGGAGCTGCAGGATGAGGTTTAAAACACTCCAATCTCTAAGGCCAGGGAGGTTTTGTAATTCCCAGCCAAATCTTGCCCATTCCACAGAGAGCAGCTCTTCCATCTTTTCTCGTGAAGTCAAGAGAAAAGAAATAAAAGCCATACAGACCTACTGCACTCTGTCTACTCTTACATGCATGTGAACAGTGTTTACATAAATACTGATACCCCACCAAACACCTTCAAGAAAATGGGAATTTCCTCTTGCACAAGCAATACTGTTTTTAGGACTTTATGGGAGAAAGAATGAAATGCCTCTCATGGAGGTCAGCAGGGTCATTCAGAGCTCATCTACAATAAAAAGAAAGGTAAGGTCATAAGAGAATAGTGCAAGAACTGGAATAAGTTGGAAACCCCCAACACTTTTGGAAAATCAAAACAATTTTAAAAGTCCCCAGCAGTCAAAATCAAATTTACAGTTTTGTTGCCAAAGTTCTGAACGCTTTCTGTGCAAATTTTTTTGCCTGTTGTACTGAGCTTCAAGAGCAGTACAAGTTGGGTTCAAACTTTGCCATTCAGATAAAGTATGCTCTTTTACACTTTGTTTTGCACTGACATTTTGTACCTGCCTTTTCAAAGCTGCCCCTCCTCCCAGGCTTCTTTTTTCAGACCTTGAGAGACATGAATTGTCTTCAGAGCAGGGACATACAGCTGCCTTGGAGATAACTGCTCGCTCCTATTAAAACTGTGCCTGTGTTATGCTGTTTATCTCATGATACTCCTTAAGTTACAATACTGTTATTTCACTTTTTTTTCCCCTTCGGTTCTACATTATTTAAACTGCTGCACATGATACTGAAAACTTGAAGACTGTTATCAGTTTAGGAAAAGGGTATTAAATGGAAAAGATTAAGATTTTGGCTGGAATCCAGTGAGCACTTAAATGCATGAGTAACTTTACTCCCATGAGTAGTGTCTTTGACGCCAATGGGACCAGCCATGCATGGAGGAGCACATGTTTGTGCAGAATTTGGGGAGAGCAGGTTCTGCTGCAGGAGTTCAGGTTCAAAACATGGGCCTGTTTAGAGCTGCACATGTGCTCAGGTTGATAAGACATTAATGTTATACATATGCCCTCAATACTTTTGGAAAGTTGTAGAGGTCTACTGATATGTTACTATTTTCCCCCTCTAAAATAGGGGGCTTTTTACCAGAAAGAAGAAGAGTCAGGTTTCAGACTTTCTGAGAAAATAAAACAGTTTTGTTTGAAAAACCACAGAATACATATTTTACTACAAGGCATTGTGCTTGGCAATGCCTGAACAGGTTCTCTTCAGACTGTCAGAATGTAAAAGGCCATTAGTGCACCACAAAAAAATTTCATTCACTTCCAGAAAAAAGTCACTGGATTTTTTGACCTCTCCATCTTTCCAGTCCCAGTGTTACTGTTCTCCATCACTTCCATCTTCAGTAAAAGCTGAGCACAAGATTTATCTATATTTAAACCTTTTCCTTCAAGATTTATGCTGGTCACTACTGAAAGACAGACAGAAGTCAGGTCCTATTGTCCTATGTGAAATACACCAAAGCTGACCTTTATCATTTTTTTTCAAATAGCTAATATTGTTTAAAATAATTTAATGAAAAGGTATATAACCTCCTAATTAAGGAGCATCAAAAAGTTAATTTTAGCAATTTTAACCAAGCAAATCCTTGCAATATTACAGAATCTAAATATTTGACTTCAGTTTCTTGCTAAAAATTACTGATAAGAGATGTGCCTCATCCTTTATAAAACAGGGGTTTGGCACCTCTTATGTGTCATTCTCAACTACCAAGAGGATGCAGCAGGGACAAAGCCACACAGCAACACAAGAAGTGTAGCCATACCAAAGAAATTGCCCTGCAAAGGAAAATGGCATCATGAGATACCTAAATTAAAATTTCTAGAACCTGGCCTAGTTCACTCTAACACACTGTAGGCACAACATCTGCATCTTCTGCAAATAAAGCAGCAACCACAGCCCAGCTCATCATGGGCTGTGCAAAATAAAACAGAATTATGAGTGGCTAAAGGCAGCAGGTTGACCATTTTTTTTTTTTTCTTCCCTTTTTAATTAACTTTTTAGTTCCTGCATTGAAACTCACTACATGTTCATAGACACACAGACAGCCAAGGCCACCAGACAGATTTTCCTATGACAATATATATATATTTCTGAAGTGAAATCTTATATCCAGCTGGCTGAGTCGTGACCAAAATAAAATCAATGTGCCTGCAAAACTTATTTCTTAGGGTGATGAAGCTCCCTGCTAGGGATTGCAGTGCCTAATTTGCCAGATATTTGTTTCCTAGCTATTATTGCCTGCTGAATATTTTAAATCCATTGTAATTCAATATTTGGGCCAAGTCTAAAATAAACCTTTTATTTTCTTTATTCTTAATCATTTTCTTAAAAGATATTTTTGTCTTCAATCTTCCATTTCAATCTTGGCCTTTTAAAAGGCCATCTTAAACTTTAAAAGCAGCCTTAATTACTAGACATTTTGTCTCCTACTTGGCAACATAATACAAGATGTGGAAACTGGATGCAGAGTCTAATAAATTTGTAGCACCGTCCTGAAGAGGCAATAGGATGGTACATGCAGTTAAAATCAGGAAACAATTTATATGAAGGCCCCCTAACACATTACTGTGCCTCATTTTTCAAGTGTAAAAGCAGAAACTCAGTTTTTCTGAAGTTGGCTAAAGGCAGATGTGTGTTCACTAATTTTAAAACAGCAGTCAAGAAACTTAGTGCTTTATTTTGAAAATAGGATTTTGAAGGATTTAGATGTTTTTAAAGACTTGTGTTGTGAAAGCTCTGCATTTCTGTCTTCATCTTTAGAGCAACTAGCTTTAGCTGGGAGAAAAGGTGACCTTTTCATTAGCTTATGTGATGAAAAAAGTGAATTAAATACAATGTAATTCTCTCATTAGAGAACACCACTAATTCTAGTCCCACAATTTGAGTCCTATGCAAGGCTTTAAAACTTTGAACACTGGAGTTTCAGGACTGAAGGCCCCATGTCTTATTTATGAACAGATTACTTGCTCTCAAGAGCAAAGGAAAGAAAAAGTGAATCATTGAAAGAAAAAGATTTTTTTTTTTTAAAAAACATCTGTAAAGAATGGCAAAAGTTGAAAGAAATCTTTTCAGTGAGAGGGCAGCAAATACCCAAGCAGTCCTGTCCTCCTTCCTTCCTGACACTTGATGATGGGCTGGGGACCCAGATCTGCTGTGCCTCCTGCCCCTGCTCCCTGTGCCTGGTTCCTGGAGGAAGGCACAGACAGGGAATGCACAACTGTAATAGGATTCCTTCCTTAACAGCTCCT
This sequence comes from Phylloscopus collybita, assembly GCA_027886175.1. NCBI lineage: Eukaryota > Metazoa > Chordata > Aves > Passeriformes > Phylloscopidae > Phylloscopus > Phylloscopus collybita. Next base: position 31,993,231 of record JAJNNQ010000129.1, read on the forward strand.
ATTTAGCCACCAAATCTCCCTGTTTCTTACAGGAGTTCCTGACTTAAAGGAGTTATTAACCTTTTTGCTCTGCTTCACCAACCTAAAGCATTTTTTTTTTTTCTCTCAGCCTATGGAGTGGCACTGGACAGACTTTGTGTGGTGAGGCCTGAGAAAAAGCACCAGTGATTGCTTCTGGAAAAGTGTGTAAGGAATTGTAATGCATGTCTTACTCCTTTCTCTGAGTTTATTTGGCTTTAGGGATTTGGGAGTGGATTTAAACAAAGCTTTTAAAATGAATGTTCCCATTTTTAAAACACTGAGCTGTGAGGTCTGCTGGTGGCCACAAGCTGCTGAGGAAATTGTGACTATCTCTGCAATGCATCACAGTGTGAAATGCACTTGTTTTGTCAGGTCAAGAGGTAGCTGGGGAAAACAGGAGGCAGCAATAAGTTTATTTACACAGCCAATGTCATCGATACTGCCTGTGCATTGGGCTCTGGAAACATACATCTATGCCACTTTTTAAAATTTGCAGTGAAGGTGTGTCACCACATCATCACACCTGTGATATTTGTATTTATTTTTTGGCTGCACAATATCTACCTTGGTGGTAAGGCTTCCCTTAAAATCTCTGCAAATGTTTTTTGTAATCCAGGCAGCACAGGGGATGCACACCCTGCACGTGATCTCATGTCATAGCAGTGATGCAAAAATGGCACTGAAATGCCAAACTCCCCAAGAATCTCCAAGGACATGGCAGGGAGAGGTGTGAGGACTCCAGGAGAGGCAGCAGGAGGAGCTGCCCAGCCCACAGGTGCCCTTGGTGCTTTCTGCAGGAATCCATTCCAGAGCTGTGCAATGTTTTCTTTCCAAAGCGCTGCCCACTGATTTTCCTGTGTTATTTATGACTCTGCACATGTGCCCAGGGAGGAGGAAGGGAGAAGGGTGGAGAAGCATCCACACACTCTGCTTGAAGCACCCAATTTCCTTCCTGCTTGGCACTCAGGCTGCTTTATCTAATCACTGGAGAGAGATTTGCTGCTCCACAGGGCAGCTCCAAGCAGCTGCATTAGGTCCTGGAGCTAAAATTGCCCCCTGAATGACAGCTGTCAGGAGATTTGTCACCAACACCAGAGAGCCCAAAGAGTTTCCAAACACCTTCCACTGAGCAGAAAGTCTCCTGGTAGGGTAGCTTTAGTGATGGAATAAAAGATTTGATTTGGCTTCTGTATTAAGTCCATGATAGGGTTAATCCCATAAATCTCCAGAATTTCTTTCTAATAATTGTAAACACTGCTTCCTTTGTCAACTTTTTGATTTATTGGAACTTATTATATAGCTAGACTTTATTGTATTTGCTTATGATACCACAGTAATCTTTTCCCAGGCTTTCACTTTATTTTGTTACATTTATCTAGCAAGCCAGATTCACACTCCCACAGTAACCATATGGAGAAAAGCCACAAAAGCTGTTAAGTACATTTAATTACTGTTTTGATGAGCTCATATTTTAATTATGTTTATTGATTCTGTGTGTGTTGAAATAGTTTTAGCATTTCAAGAAAAAAAATGGAATCAATATACTGTAATTACTGGGCATTTTATAATTTTTCTGGGTAATTAGAACTTTCATATAATATTTTTAACACTTTTTACTAATCCTTCAGCTGTGATTGGCTGCATTTCCTCTATGTTTAGGTGAGTTTAATTTTTGTTCTTCCACGATGTGAAGCTAAGTTCAGAACTAAACATCATTTCCATCACTTCCTCTTGGATGTTCTTAGGAAAGTAAAAAAAAAAAAAGAATGTGCTGTTTATTAACACATCACCAGTTGTGATACATGGATACATCTTCCACTTGGAGCTGCCATGAAAGGACTTCCCATCATTGTGTAACTGCTTGATGGGCAAGACAGCTGAAAAATGGAGTCTTCACTGTCTTGTTTCATTGCAACAGCTGGAATTTTATCTAAAATGGCAAAAGATATTTTTGGACTTTAAAAAATCCATACACAGCTAGACAGGTTAAAAAAAAACCCAAACAAAAAACCCCCAAAACAACAACAACAACAAAACAACCACAACAACAACAACAAACCAAAACCAAAACATTTAAAGCTGTTGTCAGATTTTTACATGGAGTTTACCCTTGGATAGATCTACACTTCTGGATTATTAAAAATGATAAAACAAATGTAAATATGAGGGAACCCGTTCCTCTAGTAGTATAATGGAAAAAAAAATTTGTTTCCTGGTGAAAGAAAATGAATTTGGGCACAAAGTTTGGCCAAAAGCAGGTATGACCACACACCTGGGTGGGAATTAGCAGTGACAGGACTGGTATTTTCAATGATGTGTTTGAGTTTTGGAATTCCAGGATTTCTCACGTGGTGAAAATTCCATCCTCAGGGGAGCTTTGATGTTTGTAGCCATGAGATGGTCTGAGCCTCAGACCTTTCCCTTTTAACTTGTTTCTGGGGTTTAATTTCAATTGTATTAAAAGCAAGAAACAGAGTCACACCACTCAGTCATTAAATCAGTTTTTGTTTATTTGCACCTTTGAATACCACATGGACAAAGCAAAGGGGAAAAAAAAAAGAAAAAAGAATCAGCTGCTTGTATTTTAAGACTTTGGTTATAGAAGCATAATTTCCACATTTTCAGGACACTTTTGAGTCTCTGACAAAATGCTAGGAAGTTGCTCTGTCAAACTGGATTTGTTACATGAAGAGTTATTCTCAAAGTATTCCACCCTTGGCTCTCAGTCTCCATCTCAAATTACCAAAGGGAAAGGAATATCTCTTCTGTGGAACTCATCTGAACTTGGCCCTGGGCTCACCACATTAGCAGGGCTGGAAACTGGGTGCTGGCTGGGGAGAGAGAAAGGGCTTCACCTATTTTAGTACTGTATATTACCTGAAGGGCATGAGATTACTGTGAGAAGGGGCAGAATGTATGACTCTGGCAACAAAAAGAGGTATCAAGAGCTGAAAGGGAATATTTATGGGAAAAAACCCCACGTGATAGCAACAAATGGAGCGACCTGAAAGAGGAGGAGAAGGGATAGATAGGAGGAATACAGAAACAACACACAACTGTCCATTTGGAACGAGATGGGCCACGATTAGAGAAGGTTCCTGTGCCATCTTGACCCCCAGATGAAACTCAGTGGAGGAGGAGGGGACAGGGAGATAGGATGGAGGCACAGAAAGGTGGCAGCCTCATCTGCTGCACTTGGGAGCACTTCCCAGGAGGGTGAGCCCTGGTTCTGGCCAAATGCTCCTGGTGCAACCCAGGGCAGACATTTCCAGGAGTCAGAGCACTGGGCTCTGTGAAGGTGCTCCAGAGCCTCCCCTGTCTGTTACAAAAGAGATTTCAGTGAGTTTCCAAACCAGGCTGGAGATCCTGCTGCAGCAGGGGACAGCAGGAGGGATGGGGAAGGAAAGCACCAACTGGAGCTGGTGCTGGTGGTACCTGTACTTCAGTGCTCAGCCACAGCCAGTGTGAGCAAGGTCCTCTGGCATCACTGATGTTTTCATCAACCCTCAATGCACTTCTTAGGCAGGCTCATTTTCTCTGTGTATTTATAGACTTTTTCTTTCATGCTGTCTGCAGCATAATTCAAGTCTATTTGTTTCCTTTGTTTCTGACTCCAGTTTTCTTCTGCCACCGTTTAATAGCACAGTTTTCTCTCAACATAAAACACGTGCTGCATATTTAAATACGAAACACTGATCAAACAAATACACCTGGGAAAATGAAATGGGAGAAGAGTTATGCAGTCCCAGTGACTTCCTACCACCATGCAGAGCTCTCCAGGATAAAGGCTTAAAATCTCTGCAAATACACTGCTATTAAACCCATCTCATCCTCCTGAATTTGGAGAAAGTATTTATGTTTTCTCCCATGGAAAAGGCAATCTTTCATCAGGAAGCACTGTTTGCTGTCTGTTTACTTCTCCAGGAGTGGAGAGGACATGTAGGAGGATTTCTGGGGGTAGCGTGCCTGATTAATTTAATTTAATTAATTTAATTAACACCTAATTCGCTGAAATAAAAGATTTCAGATGATTGAGGTGGAAGTGGTTGATTGGAGTAAGAGCTGTCAGCTCAATCAATTTGGATCAGCGTCAGCCACAACCTTGAATTTCTTGGCTTTACTAGGTGCAACAACATTATTGTTGCTTCAAGATAATTTCTTAGGGTTTTTTTAAGGTGAAGCATAATAAAAATACTCTGCTTCAGAGAGACTGCTTTGCAGTCCTGGGCAAATACATGCAAACTGTTTTCAAAGGACTTGTTATTCCCCCACTAGGCTGTCAGAGCTCCTCCAGAAACGTTTCTCTCTAAGGGATAAATACTCATTTATAAACTTCATTGCAACTCTGTATAATTTGCCTGAGAAGCCAAAATAGGTCCTGCAGCTCTGGTGCAACTCCAGACAACCACATACATCATTTTCAAGAGAGCAGCTACGTATCAGAAAATCTTTTGAATGTTGGTAAATGTGTAAATGTACCACATATGTCTCTCAGTGTAGTAACTCAGCTGTTTCATTTCTCTCTTTTGCTCAATATTCAGCCCCCTGAGAGTCCCGACCCTGGCTCCAGTTTGGCAGTTTCACACACATAAAAGTCTTGTTCGTGCAAGTTTTGTGAGCCACCAGACAAAAATAAGATTTTTTTTTTTGCTGACTCTTTTTTTTTCTTTCTTTTTTTTTTTTTCACTGCGAGCCTAAATCAGAAAACCACAATTGTGTATGTGAAACATAATCAGGCCCAGCAGCACCCAGGAGGTAAATTTAGGATCTCTCTTAACATATCTTCCCCTCTAAGATCAATTAGAACTAATCAGTTTAATAATTTCATCACATCTAACAGTTGGCTTTTTTTCTTTTTTTTTTTTTTTTTAATGGAAACACTGAAGCCAAAGACTTCAGGATTATTTAGAGTAGCAGTTCCTTTTTAGACCTGCTAAATATTTCTGTGCTGTTTCACCTGAAGAATGAAAGATTTCAGTTTAAACACGTTTTACAAGTGCTACTCAGACTAACCCTAATTTCTTGTTCACTATATTTTATTTATTGGTTATTGACAAAGTAATCCAAATTTACTAATTGACACATCTAAAATAAGTACTGCTGCTGATAATTTTTTCAGATCTGTGAACAAATTCCCAAAATTTTGCTTTGTAAAACCTTAAGAGTCACAGGCAGTTGCCTCTCCTTAATTCTTTAAATAAGTTGAGAGCCCAAACTGAATGACAATCTGATTCTTTATGTATTTCTTGCTGAGTGATCCTCATTTGAAGATTATTATTGGGCAGAATTTGTTTTCTTCCCTTGGCTTATCCACAGAAAGTAATATTGGTGAGTTACAAAACAAAAGGAAAAAAAAGGAAAAGGAAAACTAACAAATTAATGATAGTAATAAAAACAACAACAATAATAATAATAAACCAAAGCAACTGAAATGATGAGAAATTATATAAATTATAGCAAGAGTCTCTGGATGAGTCTGTAAAATTCAGAGGACAAGAAGAAAAGATGCAGCAAAGTCACCCAGGTTTTCCAGACATCAGATGCTGCCCAAAACAGGTTCTCACACAGACACTAAATCTCACAAGGAGTTGCACAGCTGTAGTAAATGGAAATTTTTCTAAGAAAAAAGATTGCAAACGGTGTCAAATTAATTATATCAGACTGTCTCAACAACTGTGAGACCTCCCCATATCCTGCTCACTGTTTTAGTGAACATGAAGGCTCAGTTCTGAACCTGTCCCACACATGCACATCAAGCCCTTCTCCCTCTCCAGCATTAAAACCTTTCCAAAGAGAGGCTGAGAATGAGGGGTGCACACTGTCCTCACTGCATCTGCCTCAGGGCACCTGTTTTACCAACTCCTTGCTTCAGTTTGCTGAGAATTTAATTTCAGAGGGAAAAAAAATAAAAAAAAAAGAAGCCCATGAAGGAACCAACATGAAAAACACAGGGACTGATTCCTGCCACATCAAATTTCACTTCAGATGCAGGGGCACAAGAAATGTGTAAGAGCACTAAAAGTGCTGGATTTCATTCTGCTCCCTGGAAGATTCATCTGTTGGTACATGCCGTGCATGGAAAAAATTTGTGTACCACAGGCTACCTTCAAAAGGACAGTGTAAAAGTGAAGTACAAGTCAAACGAACCAAAACTGCTGTGGAAGAGGTGGCTGAACACTTCTGCCATCCATCAGTTCACAGGCTGTCAGCTGGCACAAATAATTCCCCTTACCTGGGGGCATTTTCCTGTCCTTGCACTGTTCCTCCAGCCACTCTGAGCAGATCACTGGGGAAGGGGAAATCAGAGTGTTCCCCATCATAAGAAGAAATCAGAGAGGGTACAAAGTTTCACTTAGCTTTAGATTAGTCTAAATTAAATAGAGTGGCCTGGGGAGGGGTCTCAGCCTGCAGGGCAACCTGATAGTGAAGCTAGAATCACAGTCTATCTATGTTCTAAATTGATGGCAATGAAAATAATACTCCCCAGACACAAAAGTACACTTGTTTTCAGATTAATGCATCCTGAATGTGAGCTTTTCATCTCCTTTCTGAATGACTTAGCGTGTGCTCGTCTGCCTTGGCCAGAAACTGAGCTGCAGGTTCATTATTTGGAAACTTATTTCAGCTGAAGTGCATAAGGCCAGTGGCTTTGGAAGATGAAAACTGCTTTCCACAGGCTCTCATTTTGGGGAAAGCTGGTTGCCCTGGGCTGCCAAATGCATTCCCAATGAGCTCCTCCGTGTGCGTGTTCTGCTTGGGCTGAAACTGAGACAGCGAATTCCAAACTGCTGCCAGGCCTGATCCAAGGATCTCCAGTGGCTCCTCGAGAGGGTAAATCATGAGCATGAAAAGCAATTCCTACTGCTTGCTGAGGAGCCTGAGAATGCTGCAGTCAGCTTACACTGGCACTGCATGTTCCCTCTTCTCAGAGAAGAGCATTCCTATCTGCCATAACTGCCAGATCCCACGCTCAGATCAATTAATTCCTGGAGTGCACTGTCAATTAATATGTGTAATGGATGATAATTTCACAAATGCTCTAGCTTCATTTTGTGTTTTCCAAACTGCAATTAGTACTGAATTATATTGCTCTTTGATTAATAAAGCAGCACTTTTTTTTTTTGTGCTTTCAGATATTGCCATTACAATAGTACAACTCTGTATTTTTCTCACTTATCGGTGGATAGAAGATGTAAGATAGAAGGAAGTTGTAAAATACATGTCAAGATGTGCTCAAAATTACTGTTCTTTCTGTAAATGGAGAATTATTACAGTAATTCAGACACAGGTGCTTTGTTAGATTTAGCTTCAGTTTAACTTGCAATGGAACAGGATACTGAAAAACAAGAAATTAAAAATGGAATTGAAAAGACAAAACAGCATCATCAGTTCATTCCAAAAGTTGTATTTTCTTACTGTCATAACATTTTCAGACATTCTGGCAACACCTGACTTTGCAAAGCATTTCAGTCTGATAAATGATGTCTTCTGAGAAAGCCTACCTTGTACATGGTCTCCTAAAATCTCCTCCAGCCTGATGTCATTTTACATTTCTCTTTAACAATGGACCATTCAAATTAATGGGACTTAATTGCAATATGTTTTCCCCTGCTATTATAGCCCTGCACAAGTAACTGTATTAGCTTTAGCTGATAGAAACTCCCCAAGCACAACCGGTATCAGCACTGTCAAAGCAGACCTGCTGTCCCTGGCCTTGTTCACTCACATTCCTTGGTCAAACCACCTTCTTTTCCTGAGCATTAGTTCATTATCTCCCTGCTATCTGTGCCCGTGGCTGTAACTCCATCCTGGAGAACATTAATTCCAAATACTGAGAGCCAAAGTAAAGCCCCAGGAGTGCTTTTTCAGAGCCCTCGACAAATGGCAGCTGATTCACTGGTCCCTGCCCACCCAAAATGTTCTTTGTGCTCCATATTTTCCCTGCAAATGCCACTCCTGGATATGCAAGATTGCTGTGCTGTTTCCACAACCAGCTGGCTTTTGGGAATCCTGTTTTTTTTTTTTTTAAACTCACAAGGTCACTTTGTCACATGGAAAAAAGCTGTTGAGTGATCTTTTTCTTCCTCCTGTGATGCCTCCAGCAATGATATGCACGGGATAAACTGAAGATAATTTGAAGAACTGAGAAAAAAAACTCCTTTTCAGCTCATGAATTCTCCCTCCTACAGTGGCACTGGTGTTCAGTCAGGGAAATGCAGTATCTGGGCTTGCACCAGTGAAAGCCCTCGCTAGCAGTAAGGACATCATGCTGCAAGGACAGGAATACAATGGCACAATTCAAATTCCTTCGCTGGTAAATCACAGAATATCGTATTTTAAGGTCCCCCAACTCTTCACAAATACATGAGTTTAGAGTATTTGAAGAGGTTTCTGTAATTTGCTGTGGTCTGTTTAGTGACTGCCCTGTATTTCAGGGCACATTTCACAGTTGTCTTGACTACAGACAAATCAGGAAAAATAAACAGGCCTATTTTCATGCACTCATAAATAGAACAGGTCTAAATTTAGCTTAATAAGAGCTGTATATCCAAGTACTAAAATGCTTAGAATGGAACACTTATAACCTAATAATCATGTAAAACTGTAGGCTTCAAGGTTGCCTTGGCACGACTCTGGTTGACCGCTCACTTTTGACTTTGCAAAGTGAGGCAAATTCACTCTGTTTCTCATCTGTGTCACTGAAACCCTCTGACCAGAGCACATAACCACATCTAAACCAAGGCTTTTATGTCAAAGGCAAAATATGTGATACGAAATTAGCTAAAACTGGTGAAAAAACAAACATAAACAAACCGAAACCGCATAATTTCCAATGGTATTTTACCTCTGACTTGGGGAAAATGCAGGTATGTATCTCCCTCTCTTTGTGGGATTTCTGTCTGCATTCCAGCATGGGCACTGGTGAGCCACTGTGAACTGAATGATCTTATCCAGTTAATTCTTTTAGACTTCATTTGAGCAAAATTTTAAATTAAAATTAGTCTCACAAATAAAAATGTTGGGGTATTTGAATTCTCTGGAGCTTTTGAACACTGGTTAAATTTTAAAATCGATGCTGGTTAAACATGAATTATCATTTTACTTATGAATTACTTTTAAAAAATATTACAATATAGAGGAACTGTAGAGCTACACAGCCATCCACTAAAATGAGATTCCCCAATCTAACAGTTATTTGACTGAGCTAATATTGAAACACTTAATAGCACTTAAACAAAAAAATGTTCAAATTTCCTTAAAAAAGTACTACTCTGATCATGAGATTTAAATTATCATATTCATTAGAGAAATCCTGTGCTGTGAGCAAAACTCTTACATTCTAGTGAACCAAATTGACACACAGAAATATATTTGCCTTAAAAAGAAGATAGACACTAATGTGGGATATATTGGCGCACGGAAATATTCTTTGTCAGGTCTACTGTAAATTTTTTTTTTTTTTCCCAGAGCAAGTTATCATTTAACTTTCCCCCTCTATTTTAATTTTTCTTTTTTTTAATTGAAAAGACAATATTTTGAAAGAATGAAATAACAGCAGTTCCAAACCGTGGCGGGAGCAGGCAGCAAAGAATCTCATCCTCATTTTCGCCCTGAGCGCAAACGAAAAACACGAGTGTTTATTTTTTAAGCCCCGCAGACCAGAGCATCTAATTGATCCTACCTGGGAGACAGGGGCTGAATAAAGGGCCATTATGCTGGGATGAGATCTGCAATTGCCTTGAACTTGCCAGGAGTTCAGGTGTGGGTGTCCCCGTGGCCTCAGCCCCGCAGGAATGCTCCCGCTCCCACATCTGCCTCGTGCAGCCCTTGTAGGCACCGGCTCCATTTCACCAGAATAACCTCGCCATTCATCAACAGTGAGGTTCAAATTGTACTTTCTCTTAACACAACATTAACTCTCAAAGAGCTGGAAATTCAGTATTCTGTTCCCCGAGCTTGGATTCCAGATCAGTCACTGAGAACATTATATGAGCAGTAATCCCATTAAATATATCATCTTGCAAATATCTAAATCCAGTTAATTAACTTGTATTGCAGAAGAACTCCAAGATATAGTTTTCAGCGAGCAAACTTCCATTTTAGGTTTCTAATTATGTCAAAAATAAATTTCATATCTCCTTTTCACTTAAAAAGTTAGAGAAAAAAAATCACCTAAAAATCTATAAGCATCAGCAAAACAGGTGCTATACAAAAGTTTTAAAAATCTGAACATTCTTTATTAAACTCTATTTTTGTGGACAGATTATATACAGAAGAGGCCCCATGAATGTTGACAAACACTGCCTAAGAAATTTGAAAACATTGTGTACTTATTAACTAAACAGGAACAAATGACTGGACAGGAGATAACTGAGGTCATTTTGCAATTCATGCCGAATGCAGTACTGCAATTCCTCCACTCGGAAATCTGCTTACTAAAGGCTAGAACTGGAGTAAATTGCCCAGATTTTTTATTCTTTTAAGGTTTCTTGAAAAGGTCTCTTTTCTGCACATGCCCAGCAATGTTGCAACATCCTGTAAACCAGTGCTGCTTCATGCTCATAAGTGAAGTCACACGTGATTTTAAACAGAACTCCCACCAGTTCTAGGCATAAAGGACCTAAAGGACATTTTGTTCTCAAGTTGTGGATAATGGCAAAGATTAAAAAAATGGGGCAGAAGGGATAAACCCTGTTGTCTTTAAAAGACTGACCACAACAGACAACATATTTGCCTATTAGAACAGGAAAGACTATATTTTAGAAATAAATCAGACACAGTATGGGGTTTGGTGTTTTATTAATTGAATTCTGCCCATATTAACAAGTATTACTGCTTTTTTCCCTTCAATTTATGCCTATTATGATTTCTCTTATGAAAATAATGAGTCGTTTTAGATTGAGTTGTGTGAACATGAAACAAAAGCAGGATGGAGTAAAATGGAAAAGAATTCTGAATTATTTCCCTCCAGTTTATCAGCACGTCAGGTCACAGTCCACTCACCAATTATCCAAATGGTACCAGGTCTCAAAAGAGCTAATAACTACTTATTCATCAAAGAGAAGCTTCTGGGATGCACAGAACCTCCTTGGCCACATCCTCACTTTAAACTGCCATGAGCTGTGTCACAGAACTGCAGCATCCCTGGCTGAGCAACCCAAAAAGTCAGGGATACCAGAATAGTGTTATTTCCCCCCATTTTGTGGAAATTTATCTCCCTTCCTGGCTGCCCATTCTCCTTTTGCCTTGATGTGTTTTGCTGTTGTGGTTTCTGATCTGCTGGCCTTGCTCAATTCCTTCTACTGGAAGCTCTCATTTCTCCCAACATTTAGGACATCTGCCTCAGGGATAATTCAGATCTCCAAGATTCCTTCCTCTAGGCATCTCTCCCTTTGTTTTGATGAAAGGCTTCTGATTTTGGATGTCCTGGAGCAGCCCCTGACTGGGGACATCTGATGGCAGAGGTCCAACTTACCCAACACTCTGAGTAACTCTGTACATGTGCAACCCAAAAGGTTGAAGTCCCCTGCTCTGGTTACCTTGAAGATGAGATGATTTTGTTCCATAATGCCAGAACAGGCTATGGTTGGTCCTGCCATCTGCTCCTGAAGAACAAAACTTGACCTAAAATCCACCCAGAACAGTGAGAAATCCACTGTTTGCCCTGGACAGAGCAAGTTTTAGACAAGGATGCTGAGTCAACTTGGACCTGGGATCCAAAGTCCAGGACCATTTAAGCACTAGGTGAAGATATCTAAGAGAATCTAATTTTTAACAACTTGGGCTGTAGCTTCTTGTGATTTTGTACCTATTTTGGATACAGGGGTTGAACATCCAGTCCTCCAACGTAAAGAGAAAAGTAAAGAGAAAGCCTTGAGGTTATGTTATAGCATCACCTGCAGATTGCAAGTTATGAAAAATATGCAAGTATTTTTCACCTCATAGATTAAACAGCTGCTTCAGGAGTTGAAAGTGACCTTGAACAGCTCTGTTGTCTGCAGCCCAATGTGTTATCTGCTCTTGACTCCTTTCAATGATTTGGACAACTCAGTGCCAGAAACTTCACATTTTTCAATCAGGCAACAATTAGATCAACCATAAAGCACATTTTCATTCCCTTTTGGTTACTTTGAGAAACACACATCATCATTTCTCCATCTTTGGCCTCTGGCAAGAATGCACAGTGGCCAGGTAATTTATTCTTCAGTATTGTTTACTACTTGAATAAATAAATAAAATAAAATAAAAAATAAACAAAAAAACCCAACACCTTGTGAATTTTCCAGAAACATCAATGATATTATGACTTGACTATGAATTAATATATGTTCTTTTAGCTTGCCTAAATATCCAGCTGTGGATAATCCCAGTGAAAGGGTTAATACCTGTATTTCACCCTTTTTGGATCAAGTTGTTGAAAGATGGAAAGCTTCATGCACCATAGGAACCTGCACTAGTACCCTAATGACAGTATAATTAGAAGTATCATTGTGGTAATGATTCTTTTCATCTGGAAAAAGGCCTTCACAAAAAAAGATCTCTTATTCACTTAGCTTCACCTGCCCATTTTCTTACCTCTGCAACGCTCCTTTTCTAGGTCACCACCAGAAGTTAATACTGGGTGTTTGACAAGGCTTCAGACTTTGTGCTCATCAAACTAATTAAAGAGAAACACATCCAAAGCCCAGTGAATTATTTTACTTTTTAAAAATGCTGCCCATTCATCTTGTTTAAAGATTTACCTGGCTCAGTGGGTTTGATTAATGAAAAGGACAATGGGGCTCTTGTCAGTGTAACCTGCAGTCACTTGGTTCAGGGTCAGCAGGTTGAGGGAGAGGCCTCCATGTCTATATTTAGTCTCTCTCTACTTTAAAAATCCAAAGAATTGAAACGTTACTGATTTTATCTTTATGCCACAGTTTGGAGGAAAACTGTCTTAATCTCAAACTTCATTCAACCCTTTTTTTTTTTTGTTTATTTCAGTTAAACAGCACACAGCAGGTCCCCCCTTGGTTGTTCTGGCTTTGGATGGGTAGGAATAGCTTTGTGACAACATCAAAACCAAGTCTAAAAGTGGGGTATGGGCTTCAAGTGAGCTTAAAATATAAATTCCTTTAAGTTGGTACTGGGAAAAATTTACACTAATATGTTATATTTGCATAAACTTTGAAGGGACAAAGAAAAAGCAAACCAAAAAGGAGGAGATGTGGTACATATTTAAATGCCAGCAAGGTTGTAAAATAGTCATAAATGCCTTGATCCTGTAAACATTTTGGCATACAGTGAGCAATAGTGTCACAAATGCTCCTGTTAATAGATCGGAGCTTTGATTCTGCCCTAAACTGGAAACCAGATAAAAAAGCCACATCCTTTTACTTCCAGAAACAGCAATAAAGAAGATTTCTGCTAAAAGTCAGAGCGGCCCCCTTCGTCTCAAGAGAGGGATGCAGCCTCCACCTGCCTTGCTGGCCTCGGGCCGTGTGTCCCTGTCCCTGTCCCTGCTCTCTGCTGGCTGTGTTGGGAAGGGCTGAGCTTTTGTCCCTCTGTTCCCCACCTGCTGCTGGGAGCTGTTCCCTCCCCTGTGTGCCACAGGCAGGGAGCGGGGAAGGACCCAGCAGGGATTATAATCTGCCCTCTAGTGATTCATCCCGTTAACATTTGGCAACGTTTACTGTTATTTGTGCATTACATAATTACACCTTCATTACATAATCGTTTCATTGTGCAACAGCGACTGTGCCCCTGCTTTACACCTTTCCAAGAGGTTCTTGAAGGCAATCAATGGGCTGAGGGCATCCAGCAGATTGCTGATAATGACGGGTTGTGATCATTAATAACTCCTTCTACTGATAGGTTTATAGGCATATAAGACACAAATCATGCCTATCGTCCTGGGACAGCTACTGTTGCACAAAGCCATCTGCAAGCACAGACTGAGGTTGTGCAAAACAACATCCAGTTGCCTCACTTCAGTGCCTGGGGCCAGTGTTTTCAGTTGTGCTGTTGAGCAATAATGCCCAGCTCCTCTCCTGAGAGGCCGAGGAAGATTTTCTGACCAATGCAAGGAAGCAGGGCAGAAACACACCTTGGCATCTTCAGCCACAGAGATGTGTGTGCTTTGGAGGGGAAGGGCGTGGCCCCCAAGTTTTAGTCTTGTAAGTGCTCTTTGATGAGTAAAAGGCTTTGTAGGTGTTACTGAACCTTGATTTAAGACAGTCCTGGAGGTTCTTTATCAGGGATTAATTGCTTCATGCCAGAAAAACCCAACAGTGCATCATGGCAGTGAGCTACTGCCCCGTGACAAGCTCTGTTTCAGGAATCATGAGGAGCTCCCAGGGTGATCCTGCTGATTCAGCTGGGCAAGAAAAGGAGGTAAAAGCTCCTGAGGGCCTCTGTCCTTTGTCCTGTCTGTGGTGCACACAGGTCCCTGAGTAGAAATAGGAGGACAAATCCTGCAGTGAGGGGCTGTGCCTCCAGGAACACAACCAGAAGGGACATTTTCCACTCCCACCTGAACCCAGAGCAGCTGTGTGTGCTCTGGCCCCTGGTTCCCTCTCCCCCAGTCAGCTCTGACTGCAGTCTCTCTCAGTACAGCTCTGCAAACCTCATTCAATAGTCACTTTATTCTTGCAAATAAAACACTTCTGGGCTGGCTTGATCATTTTATCTTCCCTATCATCTGGGGAATGCATTTGGATAAAGGGACATTCATTGAACTGTCTTTTATCACACAAGTATTTCTACCAAAGAAAGATTTCCGAGATTCAACTCTGTGTATTTAAAATGCAAAATTCAAAGAAGTTTTATTGCCAGACTTTCACTTCTCAATAATTATGTCCTAATTGTTCTGCAAGTTTGCATTACAATTTGTAATACATTCGATGAATTAGCATTAAAAGTCCACCTTCCTTCTGCTTACTAAATCAAGAAGTTGTATTTTAAATGCTGCTTTTTAAATGCAGCCTTGCTCTAGCATTCTCTCTAGGTTTTTAAATAGGTAAATACTACACCGGGCTGTTTGCAAGGAAAAAAAAAATTAAAGAGAGATGAGATTGTTGAGGGAAAAAAAAAGTGTAATCTTTTCCACATAGCAAGTCAGATAGCAAATATAGTCAGCTAAGTAAAAGGAGATCAGACACTGAACTCAATTTTTATTGTATTATATTTGAAATACCACTTCATTTCCATGAGAGAATTTTATGAAATCTTTCACACTGTACTTCTGCAAGAGCCATTTGTACCATGCTGCCTATGGCTTTTCAAGACCTAAATTTCCAGCATAGGGAGGTAAATTTTTCCAGTATGTCATCAGTCAGAGTGCATCCACCCACTGAATCATGAACATTTCCTGCAGCAACTTTGAGATAAAGATTTCCTGATACCTGCAAGCCCTGTAAGAACAATATTGTTTACAAATGACAGATTCTGGTACCTGGTATTCCAGGCAATGCAAGATCTTCCTTCTCGACATAGTTCCATGTTTCCACATGTTAAGCTTTTCATTATTTAAGAGCAGATAGGCAAGACAATAAATATTCATAAAATGTTAGACATTTCTCCAAAGGGCTGTTTGAGTTACCACAGGCCACAAAGATCTCACTTTTATTAGGTTTGAAAATGATAGTTATTTGAAGGAAATTATGTCACCACTTAGAATATTTTACCAGAAGAAACTAAGCACCATATCTTTAAACCACCAAGAAAGAAATTCCAGAGTTCCCACTACGCCACAATCTCCTGACAACTCTTGTTAGTGTTGCAAAGCAATGCAGGTAAAACAAGGAGTAATCTTCCCATCCTGGGCCAAGAGTACCAAGGCCATCAACACTATTTTTGCCCAGGACCTGCTCCAGATGATGTGCTCCAAAGCTGTGTGGTAATTGTCCATATTGCTGGTAGCCCCCTTCGTGAAGTCCTTTGCAGCCCTTCCTCTGCTTTGTGAATTCTTTGGGGTACACAAGGAGAGCTGAAGGCCAGCTCACTTCCAAACCACAGAGCCAAGGTGAGACAGTGCACGTGGCAGGTGACTGGAGATTAAATGAAGAGCAAGGATCAGGAAGCAGAAATCCCATTAAATGTGCTCCTGCTCTTGGTAAGATGAGGGTGTAAAACCAGAGTCATTCTCCCTGGGTTTGGATGCAGCTTGGGCTCCAGCTCCTGCTAGAATTTTGGGTCTGTGACAAACACTTGAGGAGTGTATTTGTTTGAAGTCTGCAGATCAAAGTCAGTGCCTAAACCACGCTGTCACTTATACCTACACAAAATTCCCAAGCTACTGAAGAAACCACATGGCTGATGCAGGAAGAAAAATAATTCTCTGAAACAGCTGAAAACTGTGTCTGTGCCTCAGGATTTCACACTGACATAAATAGATGTAACTTACCTGTATAGCTTTACAACATCAGCAAGGACTGTTCACCTCTTGGTGGAGGATTCTTGCTATTTGTACATGTGCATTTTAAAATAGGATGAACAAATAATGGCACCAAAATGCCCTGCTATCCATGTTTCTGACCCCTCAGGATAGGGTCAGGAATCAGCTACACTGCATAGGATATTAGCTAATTAAGAGGTGGAAAAGGACATTCATTCTGTGTGGTATATTATAAAATATATTTTGTGAGCAGGGGCAATCCAACAGAACCTCTTCATCAGTTATTATAAAATACTCCGAATTAGCAAATCAATTCTGCAGCAGAGAATACTTTCAGCATGTCTGCTCACGTATGCCATCAAAACTGTTGGTGACACATTGGTTGTGGCAGAGCTGAGGGTTTGCCTTTCTGACTTTTGCTGGTTCCTTCAACACAGTCACTCTGAAGGCCCCAGATGTTCAGTCTAACAACTCACAGGCCTTATTTGTGTTACAAGCACCTCACTCTTCAGGACGGCTGTGCTTATTCCTGTAACGACAAAGTAGGTATTTCTTTCAATAACATTCACTTGCCATTAGAAAAATATCCTAATTATGAATTCAGAAGTGACAGATTGTGAGATTCAGTTTGCAAAGATGATGTCACTGGTGGGGAATTGGTGGGTAACCTCCAATTACCTCCTTGAATAAAGACATCAGTGTTGTATCTCGAGAAATAATGGCTAATGATATGTCTTCCAAAAGGAAATAGTGTTATTAATTACCTTACTGTGAACACACCACTTATTGACAGCTTTGAAGGCCATTCATCCAATTAAGTATAATGACTAAAAGCTTCATTTGGCCTTCATGGTTATACAGATGGGCTAAGAACAGAGAGCAAGATTCTGATTTCATTTATAACCTTCATAAATATTCAGAGAAAGTCACAAACACCCATGGAGCTCCCCTGATTTCTATTGCTGTGATTAGAGTCAGACTGTGGCAGGTAATGATGGCATAGAAAGCTCTGTAAATTGATACCTCTAATACCTTGAAGACTTATTGTTGTGCAATAATACAATCTGTCATCTCTTCTGATTGTTACTAAGCACTTTGCTTCCAAG
This sequence comes from Phylloscopus collybita, assembly GCA_027886175.1. Taxonomy (NCBI): domain Eukaryota; kingdom Metazoa; phylum Chordata; class Aves; order Passeriformes; family Phylloscopidae; genus Phylloscopus; species Phylloscopus collybita. The sequence continues at coordinate 32,010,733 of JAJNNQ010000129.1, forward strand.
TACTTTCCTATCAACATTTAGAGGGTTTTGCTTTCCCCTCCTATCGTCCAGGCCTGCTTACATTTCAGTGACAGATGATTTAGTTGCAAACACCTCCCTATATAAGTTACTCCTTACTAACTGCTATTTCCACATTTCCTCCCCTCCCTCAGATTAATCTAACAATCATTCTAAAAATCACTCATTCACATTACACCCTGCCTCAGTTCCACAGATCTGCTTCTGATTGCATTCGCACGCTGTTGTTAAGAGTAACGCGGCCGAAGCCAACAGAATCTCTTTCTGAACAGAATCTGGCCTCATGAATAAAGGATCATTTTCATGGACCCATCTAGGCATCTCTGAAGTCCTCATTAAGGTGGCATTCTGCTGATTAATTATTTTAATGGGGGGCAGGACAAATCCTGGTGCACAGCACAGCTCAGGTAATGTGTCTCTAGGACAGCAGCTCACATTGCTTCTGCCACCTCTGGCTTTTATCTTTGAGCAGCAACAGGTTGCTAATGACACGTGGTTATCATCTTCACATTTTGGAACATCAAAAATGCTGGCAGACTAAGGTGGCAACAGTTTGCAAGCACTCAGGTAGAACATCAAAGCCCTTACTAAAGGTTTAATACACACCAGCACCAGCAACAGTTTTAGATCTACCTGTACCACGGGTCTAATCACTCTGAAATCTGACACTGATGCTCACATGACACCCAAGAATTGCTTTTTTTGTTAAATGGAAAGCAACATTACAGCCAAATGACAAAGTGTCTGCAAGTGCTTTGTTTCTATGCAACACTGAAGAGCCAGGAAACTCACAACCTTGTAACAGCTGACATTGTAGAATAACTTAATGCTGCCAACAGGTCTTGAGAGAATGCAGAATTATATGTAAATATATCAAGTAAATGTTTTTAAGAGATAGGTCTTCACCTTGTGCAAACAAGTTGCAGCAGCAGTATTTATCAAAAGGGTGCCTGATGCAAAGAAGTCAGATTAATTGTTTATGCAGAGAAGCATTCAGTCTGCATTGCAATGAGTGCAAGCACAGAAAAGAAATGTTTCCAGAAACCACCTCCTTCACGGGAACAACTGTGAATGAAGTAAACATGGTGGCAGCAATTTTAAGCATGATTTTAATACCTTCTGCCACTTTGCATCAGCTGTGTTCATATGTATTGGGTATACTTAGAGCTGACACGAAGAAGGGAGAAAAATTGCTACTAAGCAGGTCAGAAATGTGACCACTTTGTAGATAAGCCTCACACAGGAAGGCACCAAATTGTGGAAAAACACACTCTTGCCTGAGGAGGCCTGGGAACTCGTCAGCTCAGGGACAAATTTCTTTTTTTGAGCTTGAAGCCAGTAGATACTAATCTACTTCTGCTGTGTTAACTTATTTCTACTACTAATGTCATATACTGTGTCAGACAATGCTACCTACCAGATGGGCAAGGATCCCAGGGATTGGCCCACTTTGCTATTCCTGGCCATTCTTCAGAAGCTGCATCTGGCCCCAAAATTTCCAAGGAAGGGAAACCATTTCTGCTAGTAAGTAAATGGGATGTGGGGGTGGATAATCAAAATTCAAATGAAACACAAAAGAAGCAGATGGACCCGAGTGAGAGTGTGGATGTTGGAGCCTTGCAGTGCTGCAGGGTTGGTTCCACAGCAGAGCTTTGCAACCTGGCCAGCCTGGATGGAGGTTCACACTCAGCTGTGGTGCCAGAATTCCGGGTTTATTTGTCTGAGAGATCTTCATTTATGAAAGCAGAAGAGAATGTCTACCCTGAAGCCTTCTCTGAGATTTGAAACTAATTAAGCAACAGGCCAGTGGCTTCACTGCCACCACGACTTGTGCCAAACATCAACAAAGTACAGTGACTGCACAACAGGGGTGAGACATCCTCCAGCCCTGTGTGCAGCTCCATAATGGATCTTGGACACCAAAACCAGACAGGGACAAATGAGACACTGCCTTACCTCAGCTGGTTGACACTGAAAGCTGAAAAACAAGTCTAATCAGCATACCTGGCTCCCCAGGGCAAACAGAAATGTCCTGACCTCTCCATGTGTTCACAGAATCACAGAATCACCAGATTGGAAGAGACCTTCAAGATCATCAAGTCCAACCCAGCCCTAACACCTCAACTAGACCATGGCCCCCAGTGCCACATCCAGGCTTTCTTTAAACACATCCAGGGATGGTGACTCCACCACCTCCACAGGTAGACCAACCCAGTACTTTATCACTCTTCCTGTGAAAAATATCTTCCCAATATCCAATCTGTATTTTCCTTGGTGCAGCTTGAGGCTGTGTCCTCTCCTTCTGTCAGTGCTGCCTGGAGAAAGAGACCAACCCCACCTGAGCACAGCCACCTTTCAGGGAGTTGTGGAGAGTGATAAGGTCACCCCTGAGTCTCCTTTTCTCCAGGCTGAACAACCCCAGCTCCCTCAGCCGTTCCTCACAGGGCTTGTGTTCCAAGCCCCTCATCAGCCTTGGTGTTACCCTGCTCTCCCAACTCTTTCCACTCAGGAATATCAGAGGAAACTGAGGGAAGCACCAAGGACACCATTTCATCAACACTTTGCCACCTTCAGCATTCACTCCTCTGATTCTCTGTTTAACCCAGAGTGAAACAAAACCAATGACACCATTCCTCATCTTAAATATCACAGGATGGCAAAGATCACACCTGAGCTGCTGCAAGCTGGGAGATGCAAATTTTAATCACCCTGGAGAAGACTTGAAGAGAACAAGGTCGCTGTGCTCCAGAACTTGTGCCCTAAGCAAAACTGTCTCTAGATCCTGAAATCGGTTACGTGTCAGTAGCTACACATAATGAGGAAAAAAGGTTCAAAAGCCCCATAAAATCACTAGGGGAACCATTTTAAATGGATCATGTCACATTAAAAGCAAATCAACGCTTATTCAGAAAATGTAAACAAAAAAAAGTTTCCAACGAGGCCTCTAATTTTGACAGCTACCATGATGAGTAAAATAAAAGAACATTGCCAACTAAAATCTAATTGCTCTACAGTATCTTAATACAGGACCTCATCTTACAAGCTTTTTTAATATTGAAATAGTGGTGCCAATTTCACATTTTCTTTTTCTTGTTATTAAAGGTAATCATAAATACAAGCTTTTTTCAGGAGTAGAATTTAAAGTTAGGAAATACATGATAAAATTTTGGGCTATCTCCACAGTACAAAGAGAAGAGTGTAATAACTCTTCACCTTCCACAGTCCAAAATATTAAGGCAAGCTTTATGTAGGCTTTCAATTTCTTAAACAAAGTCACTATCAAAGTGCCTTTGTAGCAAAAAGGGATGGATTTGAAGAAAATATTTTAAGTGCCAATGTGCATGGAAAGAAATCATTGATAACAGCAATGCTGCCAACCAAAAATTACTCAACTCAGACTCTATGCACAAAGACCTCTATCTAAAAATAAAGTTAGAAGCAAAGCATAGGAGAAAGCATCACATTTCATGTTATGCCAGTGCATGGCATATTTATCTTCCATGGCAGGTGTTAAAGCATGGCTGAAACAATAGTGCTGAAAATATATTCCAATAAATCATCTCTTCTGCATCACTGAGGCAGAAATTAAAATGAAAAAAAAAAGAGGCAAAATTAAAAAAATTGTCAGAAACACATTAAAAATAAAATAAAACCGGTGTTCTGTTTAATGTTCCTGCCCTGAGAAAATCTCCCAGAGGAGTCAATGGGAGATTATCTTGGGCAGGGAGTACTGAGCTGGCTTTAACACATTAAAAGATAAATCATATACAGTTGTTGCAAGTCGGGGTGGGGGGGAAATGTTACGGGAAATGTTTATCTTTTCCAAATCTTTCTTGAGGGCAGTGTTAAAAAAGGGTTGATGTGATTGAAGCATAGTGTCATTACTTGCCAGAGGAAATACAGGATGTTAAGAGCCTGATTAACCTGCCTTCACAGCGCAAGCATGTGGCCCTAAATTTGTATCATATTAACTTCTTGTCTTCTGAAGCTCTCCGAGTGCAAAGGCACAGGTAAACCCAAAAGGGGCAGCCACTGCAGGTAGAGGGTGGGATGGGACACATTAAAACCAGAGCCCAGCTGAACTTCTTGCAAATTCTTGTATTTGCAATCCCTTGCAAATACAAGGAGGGCCAGCTCCAGGAATTTCATTCAGATCCACTCTTAGCTGAAGGCAACTGAGGGCAAATTATGGCCCCTTCAGTCAGGGAAACTTCAGAGCAATATTGCTTTTGTCAGCATTGCTTGGGCTTGCACTGAACTTCTTGATGTGGAGAACAGAAGCTGATCTAAAACATGCACATCTATAATCTGCTCTCCATGAACTGTGTGTATAATTTTTTTTTTTATGCTCCAGGATAGACCTACTGCTAAATAACTCTTTTTCTGCTCTGTAACGAACACATTTCTTTGGTTTACAAAACAAAGTTCTCACCCTTGGTTGTCAGGGCTTTCTATTTCAGGCTGGGGCAGCACTCCTGGAATGCAGCAGAGCACGACTGGGGGCTGCACCTTGGCTCCATGAAGGGAAGAGTTTCCCAGGAGCAGCACCCAGAGGTTTGAGGAGAGCCTGACTGCTCCAGCACAAAGCACCAGAGGCAAATACATGCTTGCCAGCTCATGCCTCTTAAAACTGTAAGAACAGGCCGTTCCAGACATATATCATGAGATTCCCAACTTGCTGACACCTCAATGCCTGTTGGAACACCAATGAACAGCATCATTACTCTTAAATTCATTAATAAGGTCACTTACTCTCGGATGACTCTGAAAAGGTGTGAGTTTACCCACCTGCATTAGAGAGAGTCCATAACTTCTCCCAGTGCCAGGAGGAAACAGCATTATGGCAAAACTGTATCAATTTTTTTTTGATTAATAGATATTAAGAATATAGGTTTATAAAGTCAAATGCTCCAAAGCTGAGAAATAACAGAATTAGTGTTGCCTTATTATTCATGTTTGAGTTTTCCCACAGGATGTACTGTGAAAGTAAGAGCTTGAAGTTACTCTTCTTGCCCCATCCCTCTCAGCTGGCAGGAGAAGATGAGCTTTAAAGACTCGTTTCTTAGAGACATTTACAGGCTCTCAGCTGTCTCAGTGTTTCATAACTCTTAGATATGTTACAACATCCACAGGAGCTGAATTGGTGCCTTTGCCTCAGCAGTGGAAGCTCAAACCCCACAGTCTGTTTGGATGGATGGATGAACAGACAGATTTTGCAAGGAAAGGAAAAAATTGTGACATATATTTGGAGACTATCACACTGGGAGAGCATGGCTCTAGAGCCAGGTGACTCAGACTGCAGAGCATACTCGAATTTTATTTTACCTCTAGTCCCCATGGCTATAAGCTCTCCAAGGCAGCTGTCAGTGTCCCTAAAGGCTTCTCTGCCCTTTGGACATGTAGATTCTTAGCACACCCATTTATAAACACCTGCAGTGGATCCTAATTAAGCCTTTTCAAGTTCTCCATTACAGAGTCCCTGAGATCCGTCATGGAAAGGATAACTTACAAACAAACCCGATCCTCTTCACAGGGACCATCCAGAACAGAACAGCAGGGCCAGAGGATGATTTGCTAATTATGTCCCCAGCCTGAAAGATGATGGCATTGACTCAGTTTTCCTTCTTCATTACAGTTTTCTGCACGATCTGTGGCAAATCCCCAAAGCCATCACCTGCCAAAGGATGCAAGTGCAAAAAGCAAGAGGAGAATAAAATGCAGGCACAGAAGTGTGGCTCCTCGGGTCTCACATGCACCCACATCTTTAACAGAGAGAAATCCTCCCAGCACCACCACCACCCTCTGAGGGTTCAGTGCCCAGCTCTAACACCATGCCAAAACAAGGGTGGCACTGCCTTTAACACTGAGCATTCAGCAGCAGCTCTTGCAGCTTGGGGGCATCAAATATCATCACTGCCTCAGAGAACTGAGCCCTTGCCTCCTGCCTTTGCCAGCTCTGTACTTTGTTTGCTGTCTGCAGCGCTGGAAAAGCTTTAGCTACAAAATGGAGTGTCCTTGTGCCCAGGACTACAACAGCCAGGGGAAAAAGCCTCTTCCTGGGAAGCAGATGGTTTGGACCCCGATACAGTCATGCAGAACAGGACAGAGAACCTGAATTTCTTACAGCTTCGCCAAGGCTTCTAATCACTAATGTGGTTTTTATCCTCCTCACATTCCCCTTTCCCTTCATTAAAGTTAAATTTTAAGAAAGCCAGTATAACTTCCATTTTTAAAAGGAACTACGGAATCATCTTAATTGGAGTAGAGAGTAACTGCATTACTATTTTGTGTGTTTGTGTAATTCTACACAAAACAGTAATACACACACACACATTACTGTGGCCAAATCAATCAAAATTCCAGGTTCAACATCTCATACTGTCCTTAGATTCATTTGCATCAATGAGCATTCTGCAGTATATTGCAAAAGCACTTTTCCATGTACGCCAGTGAATGTAAGAGAACTCAATAACCACAAACAAAGTGTGTGGTGCCAATTAAATATTTTTAAAGTGAATCTAGAGAAACAGAAGTGGTGTAATTTTCGTGCCACAGGGTGCATTTATGTTACTTGATTATCAAACCCTTTATTCCATTTGCTGTAACAAAGGCTCCAAAATTGGAGTGCACCCACGGGAGCACCGTTTACAAGGTTCATTCAGAGATGTATCAACAGTTCAAGTCCACCAGGTACAGGAGAACATTGTAGAACATTCACAGTTCATAAACCCTAATATAACAACTGCCAAGCTCTATAATATCTGGCTTTCAGAGGAACAATTCGCTCCTTTATACATCAAACAGCAATTTTCCTAACTGCGGTAATTTTATACGCAATGATAAATTTCGTGTGGAAATTAGCCCGATAGTTTCTCAGGAAATGTAACGCAAAGAAACTCCCCAAACTTACTGCACCTTTTTCAATATGCATGCATTATTTAAATACTTGACTGTAATTGCATTTCTTTGGAAAAACCGGGTGCTTGTGCTCTCGACACCAGCACAGGTCTTTTTCTCCCAGGATTAGTCTCAGTGTGGTTTGCAGGATTTACCATGACTGCTTATAATCACCGGTTGAAAAATTGACAGGCAAAGTATTTTTCCAAGAAAAGTGCTTTGTAGGGCTTAAGAAATAGATATCTTGGTAATCGAATTCAGAGAGGGAGTGCTCATACACGTAAAGAAAGGTCATTGTTGGCTGAAGTGTGACAGACCCAGTCTCTATTAATTTGTACTGACTTGATGAAAATCCACCACTCCCCAGAATTTTGGACTGACTCCTGACAATTGCAGATCCCAGCCAAATATAACAGGCTTTTACCACGGTGACTTTCAGGTTGACCCGTTTGGGATAATAAGCTCCACAAAAACCGGGAATGTAAAACTTAGGAGTTCTTCCTGACTTAAACAGCTCCGAGGAATGGGAGCAATTTGAACCCTGATTTCCATAAGGCTTTGTGAAATCTTGCAGCATCAAAATAAACCCTCAGTTTTTTAATTGCTGTAACCCCAAGTGCCCTAAGTCTTCCTTAAGAAAAAAAAAAAAAAAGAAAATTAGTCCATCAAACCCAAATTTGATAGAGTCCATTTGAGAAGGAGCCAATTTTTATTGGGCTGTAAGGATTGAGAAATGCCCCAAAAGCTGGATTAGGTATTTTAAATTTCATACTCTTTGTTTTGTTTTCCATTTACCCACTATAAATTGGGATGAGTAACAGAAGTAATTTAAAAATTTTAGATTTTTAGAAAGTCTTTCAAAAATAGTTCCATTTACTAAATTAACAATACTTTTTAAATTTAAAATTACGGAATAGTCACACAAGTGTTATTTAAACTTTGAAAAAAGTTAAGCTACTAAGTTATTTGAAGTCCTGGCTAAATATCTGTATCAGTTAAACAAAGTCTAATCCACATTTTGACAACACTATGCTTTTCTGTTGTATAAAAATGCCTTCCTTTTACCTCCATTTATTCCACTAGTTCTGATTAGTAATTAGCTCATCCACAGCTGAGAAAAAAAATCAAACAGGAATTGCAAAATGGAAGAGATATTATTTTCTTCTTTCTGTCTGTGTATAACAATACAGTGTAAGAGGGAGAGATTTATCATCTCTAAAATTATGACAGATAAGGATGAATGTAAGTAAATTGATTCAATTTTCTAATTAAATAAATATTCCCTTTGTTTAATAATTGAATTTAGATGAATTTATATTGTTTTCTTATATATCTAGCCTACTCAGGATAATTTATTTCAGTAGCATTAAGATTGACTCCTAGATTTTATATCCACTGGAATTATAATTTGTACATAAATGAGGATATAAACATAATCCAGCCCATAATAAATGCAAATAGAAACAAATCTATACAAGAGCCTAAATAATAAATACAAGATAAAGTGTGGCCTATATTTAAGCAAGTTCTTGCAGCCTTAAAGGTGTTCTGCTTGTTTATCGATATTATTTAAATTACTTTTTTATTATTTTGGTTTAAATCAACTCAGCATGGCTTGGTTACTCCAGGCTGCACTGCAAGCCTCTAAGGGCACATTTCCATTCTCACCAGAAGATTGGGCTGGAGGAGCCCCAGTGCTCCCAGTGTCCTGAACTCACCATTTTGCTTCTGCTCCTGTGGCAGAATTCTCCATTTTTCCCTCCTTAACCTCATTACCTATCATATTTAATTACACCATTCACACTTTGTTAACAAGCATTTGTACATCAAATTTGGGGACTGGTTCATAAGAGTTCAATAATACTATTTCCATATAAATGTTGTATGTCTATGGTTTTTGCCAGCCCAAGGAATGCATTGCTTATCTCACATCACATCCAGAGCTTTAGGGGACACCAGAACATGATTCTCCAACTTGCCTCCTGAATTTACTCATTCACTCGTGTTCAAATAGATTTTAGTTCTGTCAGCCCAGCTCCCTCTGTATCCTCTGACTCTTGGGTAAACACTAATTAAATGCTAACCCCTCAACGTTTTAAATTATTTCCCAAATTCCAGATTATTATAATTTTTATCTCTCTAATATCAGTAGGTCAATCAATCAATTGAATATTCCATGTGGTATTCTACTATTCTATTTATAGGCCTTGGTGACTTTCAGTTTCTTGTCCCTTATTGTTAGTGAGAACTTTATTTGACAGTATACTTAGATAAAGTTCTATCCTTTTTACAAATTTCCCTTTCTAACCTGAACCTTGAAGAACACACAGAATCATATAGGATTGTATTATTTTTTATAAACTTGCTTTTATTGTTACAGTAGTAATTTTGTTGCTAATATTGCTTGACTATTTTCTGTCAGAATAAAACATTAAAACCCTCTGTTTTTAGAGTCCATATTAGCTTGTATTAAAGTTTACTCCTAGATTTCTGGAAGCAGCAGTCACTTTTAACCTCAACATAGAGGCAATACCTATTTTTACACATCTCTGGGAAGTTCTGCAAAGTTTGATTTGAGTTCATTATTATCAGCTGACTAGAAGATGACCTAATTCCAACCCCACTCCTGACAAACACTGTCCTGTTAACATAAATAGGTCATTGTAAAAGTATATTGGATTGCAAGGGATTTTGGCTTGTTTGTTTGTTCTTACATCTTAAAAGATGTTACCCAGTGCAATTCTGCATTTTGAGATTAAAAAAACACGGTGAGAGCTGGTTATGTTCCTGTGAAGAAACTATTTAATTAGCACAGATTTCCTGGAAAGGTGATGCTGCCTGAGGGTTTGGGAAGCTGGACTAGATGATCCAGTCTGAGGTCCCTTCCAGCCTGAATTACTCTGTGGTAGACATCCCATCCCAGTGAGTCACCAGATATTTTTAAAACTGACTGGGAATTTCTTTCCCCCGAGTGCTTTGGTCATGAAGAAATTATTCAGCTCTCTTGGTTAGACTTGCTAATGGCTGTGTTGCACAAACTGTCTCTTCTACAGTGGGCATGAGGGCAAGAGATGCTTAAATTCAACTTTTTCTCCTGTCTAGGGCTGTGTCCTTGTCTTCCCAGTGGCAGCTTTCCCAAATGCCTCAGCAGACTGGCTCCACTCGAGGCACAGGGAGTAGAGGGAAGTGCTTTTGATGTGGCAGATCCTGAAGGGGCAGGAAAAGCTGCTGATGTAGGAACAGCTTAAACCAGAGCCCACCTGCAAGCTGTGGAAGGCAGAGGAGATGTCTCGGGGGCTAAACAACATCCAAAGATGAGAGAAGATCCCAGAGGGTGACAGAAGGAGTCAGGGTTTGAATTTATGTCCTTTGTCAAGGATTCAAATGAATTTAGGCAATATTTACAAATATACTTTCTTTGCACAAGAAAAGGTAAGTGTTTGGTGCAGTAGAACTCTTGCAGAATTAACTGGACAGCAAATTCCCAGGCACTCTGCTGATCACACAGATGCACAAGACTTTCCTTCCAGGTGCCTCAGCTCTGCTTGGTAGGAAGCATCACTGCCAAAAACACTTGAATACTTCCTGTAGCAAATCTGTCAGCTTTGAAACTCAGTTTCTGGCTTTTCTGAAAGAGAAATGCTCTGTAAAAGCAACACATCAGGTTTTTATCTCATCCTTAAGATATTTACAATAACTTACTATTTGTTCAAATGGCAAAAATCGCTTTTAATTACATATATTTTCTGAAAAACTCCAGCTACACTAGTTTTATGAGTCATTTGTTAGAAAAGACTGAGGTTTTTAAGAGGATCCAGCTGTAACTTGCCCTGAGCACTGTATAAATTCTTCAGTAAGTACTTGTGTCTGAGTGATTGAAAAAAATACCCAGTAGTTTTGTTTATCAATGCAAAAACTTGTTTAAACATATTCAGAACTTTGTTTCTGCCTTTGTTGAACATAATCTCTCTGTTTCTCTTTTTAAGGATGCTTTCATACAAATGATCAAAATTATGAAACCATATACCTCAGATTCACAGAGAACTGGAGAAAATGTAATGGTGGTGAGTTTTGATGTCTTCTGAAGCAGGAAGAATACAACATCTCTCTACAGTGTTTTGCTTGGGGATAAGTTCTTTAAAAGTTTAAAAGCACAGCACATGATGTTCTTCCACCCAGAAAAAAAAAAACAACCACCCCAAAAAAACCCCCAAAAAAACCCAAAACCAACAACAACAAAAAAAACACCAAAAAACCAAAAAACCCAGACATTTTTGGCAAAATAATAACCATCCCAACTTCCACACAAATCATCCAAGTAAACCAAGTCTGATCTCTTCATTCCCAGCCTTTCTGGGAGTCACCACTTGGCACCACCGTGTGCTTGTGCTTTCCAATTACTGGAAGGAAATGATAAATTAAAAATGAGGAAAAGGTAAGATCTTCTTTTGAGATCTCCTAAAGAAACCCCTCGCTGTGATGGTGCTTGGTTTAAATATTAAGAACACAAGCAGTGAAACCTGCTCTGCTTTTGGGGGTCACTTGATGTGCCTCAACGGATTTATTTCTGGATTCAGAGGTGTCTCAATGTTCTGCCTGTGCAAACCAATAAAATGCAGCAAGGTGCCAAATGTCTCCCAAGCCTCGTGCTGGGTTTGCTGCCCTTGCTGAAATGCACTTACTAAACATTCCTGGGATAAGAGCTTTCCTTTGCAGCTACCAGCCTCAAAAGGAAAGCTGTTTGCATTGTTCTCTCTCAAGATAAAGGGAGAAACAAAAGAGAACCCCTCCGAAATTCCTCTGATATTTTTACCCAGGCAACCTCCCAGGCCCCAGTGGAGACTCGAGGCTGTAACTCAACACATGATTTTGCATAATTGGACCCATCTTAAATTGCTGTCTCCTCGTGTTGCTAACCCTGGAGGCTGACCTTGGCTTTAAATTTTAAAAGTTTACTTTGCTGACGCTTCTCCTTCTCAGCTCCAGTGATACTCAAAACAATGACAGAGCAGCTAATAACTACAAAGTGGGCAAACAACAGAGCAATCATCAAACTTTTTTGTTCTCAGATCCCATTTTAGACAGTAGAGATATTAGGAACAGAGCAGGATTTAAATGTGCTTTGACATGGGAGATGATACCGGTGGAGATAAATGTTTTAAATCAAACTCTGTTTAAGATAAGCACAGCATACAAAGTAGGTACTTGACTCTTGATTTAGAAGTGCAGCTATTCTGATACATACTTAAATATATGCAGAGAACTGTCTCTGCAAAATAATTCCAATGAGCTGTTATGTGAGTAATGAAAACACAACAGGCTTGGGCTGAATGCCATTTTATTTATTATTATTCTTCAACTAATTTTTACAACTTGCCAAAGTTCATGCTCTGTATTTATTTGTAGCCAAATACAGGTACAGGTGCACCAACATGTAGAAGTGTTATCAGATAGCTGAAGGAAAAGTTTATATTCACAACTGAAGCCATGGCAAATCAACATCTTTGCCTGCTCAGCTGTGTGCCAGAAGAGGAAAAAGACTCAGAAAGCAACAGATTGATGCTATTGCCGACTCACAAAAGTCCTGGGCTACAAACACATTGTATTTAGTGCAATTTTATTATTAGACAGAACCAAAATATTTCATTCCCAAGCACCAGGATTTATGTTTAGCCCTATATTTTCCTCTCAGTCAGTAAAGCTAATTGTTACTTTGAAAACAGGTGGGATATGGGTCCACTCCCCTGGATCTAACATAGCCATTAAAACAGGGGCAAAGTGGGAATAACTCCTAATATTAGGATTTAATAGCCTTTTAAGCTCTTTTTGGCCTGGTATAACACCAAATTTGTGTACTAATGCCAAAGTTTGAAAAAAAAAAATTACATTTATATATTTATATAGGATTCCACAACTTAATACTTAAGGGTCTGAAGAAAAAAAAAAAAAGAAGAAGTTTTGCACAGAACTGATCCTCCTGAGTTTTGCTGCTCATGAGTAGTGGTGTGATAAAAAGAGATTCATGTTTTTTAGCAGATATGCTGCCAGCCTTCCTCACAGGAAGCAACAGGCATTGCAACCTCCAGGGCCACATCGAAATAAACACATTTTATACCTCTGGGAAGCAGGGAGGTCCACTGTTCCAACAGCCTAAATAATTAATATCCAGGAGTTGAGGGAGTTGGCAGATTAGGTATTTGGAAAAAATTGCTCCCTGTGAGGGTGATGAGGCGCTCACCATGGGTTGCCCAGGGCTGTGGCTGCCCCATCCATCCCTGGAGGTGGTCAAGGCCAGGTTGGTCTAGTGGAGGGTTGGAAGCAGGTGATCTTTGGGGTCCCCTCCAACCCAAACCATTCTGTGTTTCTGCAACACAAGCTGTTTTCATGCACAGATAACAATAATCCAAGTGTTGTGCTGAGATCCTTTCCTGTGCAAACTGCAAGAGCTACAAATTGCTGAAAGGTTTTCAGACACTGAGTGTCCTAGGCTAGCAATGAGAAAAATATTAAATCCTGCATATTTTAGAATGTGATGCTCCTATCCCTCAGTAATTCTCAAGGTGCTCTAATGAGAAAGCACTGCCTTCTAAAATACTTCAGAGAAGGCATCACTTTGTACCTGGGGCTGCAGTGAGGGGTTATTCCAGCTGGGCAGCATCGTGCCAGTAACTCTTCCCAAGCTAGAATGTCAGCTGCTTTGTATGGGGATTTATTGAGGGAAGGACAGTCCCCAAGCACTCCTGGCAGAAGACCACTACACTGAAAAATTTTAATTGTAATAATAACAACTCTGCTACCCTGACATCTCCCCTTTACAACTGCATTGCTCTTTGCTTATATGTCAGTCTTTGAACAACTCAATTAGCCTTTAGTCAGACTAAAATCCACAATCTTTATTTCCAAGTCAAAGGTAGAATCAAATAAAGAATAAAAGATTTAATATTTCTTTTGTATCTGCTGTTGTCCAAGGGCTTGTACTTGAAACAATTTACTTTGGAAGAGAATTTGTGTGAATTTTTCCCAGGCACTAGGAATATCTGAGAAACCTGTCAGTGTTTGTGTTCACAGCATCCATCGCTCTCCTGAAGAGCAGTGCTTTACTGCAGCCAGCCAGTTATTGCCTCCTGGAAGGAAGCAGTTATTGCTTCTCATCCCCTGCCCCTGGAAAACTCAACAAGCTCATTCTCCACCTTCATATTCTGAGACAGCTGCTGTTCCCTGCTACAGCTACCTTATACATTAGCATTTGATCAATCTTTAACACAACTGCTACCCAAACCTCTCCTCTGCCTCTAAAATTAACTTTTCTCTTTCCAGCTCCCAACTGCTACAGACTACTGTTGCTGAACGGTTTTCTCCAGCTATTTCTAAACATCTTAAAGTCTTGTGACTTTGAGAGATGCCGTAATTGTGAGAGAGGCTTAGGTTTCTCACAGAACTCTCTTTTTTCCAATGCCAGCTTTTTAAAACACACACTCAACCACAAAGCACAGCCTTCTACTCAGTTACAGCAGCTGCTTTTTGCAAGTCTACATGTTCCTGTGAAGGGCTGAGGGAAATCCTCCTTATTCAGGTCTCCTCTTTATTCACATGAACTGCCTAAAACTAATGAATCAGAGCTGAGTGTTCTCACAGTTCTAAGCCAGATGAGGAAGACACTGTGTGTATTTAACAGAACACGCCCTCGGACTTGGCAACTTTTCAAACAAGTCAGTGATGTCCCACATGACACAATCAGCAATTACCTTTCATTTTGAATGCTCTGTGGCTAACACACTTCTGTGTAGTAAACAGAAGACAGGAGAAGCAAAGGTTTGTGGCCTTGCAGACAAAGAACATCCTGAGCAACCCATCCTGACTGATATTCAAAATTCATCTGCCAATTTGCTTCCTTTCTCCTAGGAATAAAGTGACTTTCTGCTCTTAGGGGGACACATACTTTATTCAAGAGATCTGTTCTCACCTTGCCATTTATTTCACTCTGGTTTGCTCTGTTTAGAATGTGGCTTTGAGTCATCCTTCCAAAGTTCAGGATAGTTTTCCAATGAGCTCCTCAGAAACTTGCTTTGATCCCGGTTTTGGCAGTCAGCTCTCGTCACATATTTCATTTGTTACTTTAGACGTAAGTCCCCGTCCAAACCAGCCCAAGAGCAAAGAAGAGGAACAGCCTCCAAATATGGTCAGAGCTAAGCCAGTTTCTGGAGTAGTTTAACACATGGGCGTGTGTAAGAATGAGGAGAACTGGAACAAGTTTTAAATAACGCTCTAAATAGACTGCGGTGAAATGTTCAGCACTTAAAGCTGAACAGAAAATCCCGAAACAGATAAAAGAATAACCATGAGCCTGTCAGCAAACAGAACTGTGGTGATCAGCTCCAGCAATAAAATTCTGCTTAAACTCTCTGAAATCATATCCAACGAAACAAAGGTTAAGCAAAGAGACCCTTATTGGGTATTTGGTTTATAAAGAGCTAATAAATTTTATACCATTAAGCACAACAGTTGAGGTTTTTTCCAAAGCAATTATACCGGACAGTTACAATAAAAATACTTACCAGAAAAACTCTTCTGTATCCACCAACTGAATCTTAATTCAGATCACAAAATTATTTTGCTTTTAATTAGGAGTATTTAATTTCTCCCCACTATTGATGGATGCTCCTTTCATCGGTCTCTTAACTTCAAATTCACACTCTTTCACAGTACTCTGTGCGTGGATTAGGAGGCCAATTACAAGAGGGTCTCAAATAGCAGTCACATTAATCAAGTGAAATGTTACACACATTGTAGCCAAATATAATCTGGCCACTAAGAAAAAAAAGTCATAAAAGTTTTTAAATCAGAAAATAGGAAGTTTTCTATCTGACCCTGGACTGGTATTCATGTGCCATCTACTTCACAAACACCAAAAAGCCAAGACCACATCTCACAAAGCATCCATATTTAGTAACTTGCTCCTTACAAGGAGTACCCAGCACCTGCAGCAAACAGATTCCTACTCCCTTGTCCTTGAGTTATTAAGAAAAAAAAAGCAAATTTGATGTTACCCTGTTGGATAAAGGAGTGCCTGAAGCTACCTACCCAAATTGAGCTGCACTGCAGTTCAGCACAAAGGCTTGTACAAATTTTTAGGAAAACCTTACTTCTCCCAGAGCTCACTTTTAACTTTTAAAAAACACAAAAGAGTCTATCAGATACTCTGGCTTTGTGTACTTTGAAAAAACAACAATTTGAAGTCTCACATTATATCCTTACCATTTAAAATATGTAACTGTGGCAGCTTTTGAATCATAACTATAAAATATTGGAGCACATATCTATAAAGGAATTAAACTATAAATTGCATGAACACTTCAAATTGTTTCTTGTTATAGAAGTTTAATTATTTAGTTTAAAATAGCATGTAAAGTCTCCTTAAAAATAGCATATTTAAAATGCTTATCCAAATGCAATTGCTATCCACGAGGCAAGACTTCTCTTTAAAAAAAAAATACATTTTGTATTTTGTGCTTCAGTGTTCCTTAAAAATAAGAACTAAGTAATCTACAATTAGCAAAATATAAGCATATTTAAGCTATGAATTATAAGTTAATGAAATAAGCTGCTTTAATAGGAAAACATTTTATTAGGAAATGGAAAATACTCATAGCTGGAGAGTCAGCAGTTGCTTTTAAAGGATGCAATTAAGCTGCCATTATTTTGGCAAAGCTCTGGTCTCAAAGAGGCAGATTTTCCTAATGCATTGTAGAAGTCCTTGGCAAATTACACAATATTCATTAAATTTAAATGGAGACCCTTGATGTCTCCTGTAAAGACGTCCCAGGGAGTCAATTTTCAAGGAATTCATAATGTGAGCAGCAAGTTATCGGAGAAGGAGACATTCAGCACCTTGGAAGGCCCCAGATGAATGATTTAGAGGAGGTGATGTGACACATTTTGGCCACTCCACCATGCCCTGAGCCAGACACCCACTTCAAGTAACAGCAGAGGAAACCTGGCCAGCCACATGCTGCATACCCCAGATTTCCTCAGACACTTCCTAACTTTCCTAAGGAATGTGGTTTGCTCAACCCCTGAATTTAATACCAAGTGTCAGCAGGGCTGAAAAAGCAGAAATGACAGTTCTGCTTCTGCCCAACACCTGTCCCACATCTAAAACTTTGAGAATTCATCCCTCTGTTAAACTCCCACTTTCTGGGGATTTTCACCCTGCCAATAATCTTGTAAGTAAGGGATGCTGTGTTACCTCTTCCTGTTACAAACAGAACCTGCCACGTGCTGGGCAAATGGATCCCTGAAAATCAGATTTCTGGCTCTACTAAATTTTTCTTGTTTTGGGGTTTTTTTGGATTCCAGCAATGGAATCTCCCCAGTGCTGCTTCTACTCATTCTCTGCATGTCACACAGACACTGTTTGGGCTGAAACAAACAAAATAGATCCCAGAAAGTTTCTTCCCTTTTTAGTATTCAGCTTCATTTAAACGTTGCATGGCCCTAAAACCTTTTTAAGCTGCTTACTTTTAAAGTATAAACATGTCAGTGTTTAGCCACGGAGGGTACTTTTCTGTCCTAAATCATCATCCACTTATCAAAGACTGATCTACATTACTAAATGCTGTAAAAACACATTATAAATACATTGCAATAATCCCCATGTAATAGCCACTGGCTTCCAGCACTGAATATACTGATATTTATATAAACATTACACAATCAATGCCACACAGTTTCCAGGTTGGGCTGCACTCAGTGTGGTAGCCTTCTCTCATAATTACTCAATAAGTAGTGCAGAAAAGAGAAAACAGCTTCCTTTAGTAGATGGTCTTATTCCTATCTCTCATAAAATGGCACTATTATGAAACAATCCAACAAAATAATCCAAGTTTTAATTCATTAATCCAGAAAAAGAGATGCATTTTTTTATCATCATTATTTATAACTTTACAAGCATGCCCAGTGTTACACAAAAGGGCAATGTATCCCAAGTGAGCAGCAGCCAGAACTTGCACAACACTCCCATAAAAACAAATTAAAATAGGGAAATGAAATCCTGATTTTTTACTCTCTGTGGCTCCATAAAAACATAACTTCAGTAAGTGCAACTGGAGAGAGAATTGTCCTTAATGATACTTCAAGGTTACATCTAATTTCAATGGTTCTTTAACTGCTAAACTGTATTTAGAATATCCTTGAAAACCTTTATTAGGAGGTTGAGATGGTTAATAATGAAAACTCCACAAACAACTTCATGCTGGAGAAACTGGAAGCTGTTTAATCGAGTTGGGCTCTCATATCATCAGTAGGATTGCAGCTGGTATCAGCTAACAAACATTATGCCTCTGAGGGAGGGAAATGGTGTGGCTCCCTTTTCAAACGGGCACAGGAGCTGAGATTAGTTACCAGATGTGAATTACAGATGGAAGCTGGTATTTAACAGGCAGTGTGGTGCTTTCTGAAACATGCCTTCCCCTCCTGTCCTCATTCCTCAGCTCTCACACCAGCACAGTTGCACAATCTGAGCCACGGGGAGACACAGCTGATGGAATCTGCATTAACAGCAGTGTGGAAGTCCATGGACAGCCCACAAACTGGCTGGCATTTCCCATAACCACATTCCATGGATGCCTCCAAGGGAAGAACCCTTTCTAAGCTTTTTAAGTCCATGGATGTATTGACAAAGGACCTGCTCACAGAGCAAATTAACTGTGAGGGGAAGGAATTGCATCCCTGTGGAATACAAAGCTCCAAGAAACTGGGTGGAAGACTGACAGTGTTCTTCTCCCAAACCAGAACTGTTCTCCCATACCTCTTCACCATCCCAAAAACCTGCTGTTGTCAGGGGACAGATTTTGCTGTTTTGCTGCTTCATGGAAGAGGAGAAAAACTTGTTGGAGCATTGAAAAAAATTACTTCTGGGTGATGGGGGAGGATGCTCCAGTTTTCTGCCATTCTGGTCGGGTTTTTATTCTGTCAAGTATTAAGAGAAATATGTGTCATGTTTTCCATATCAGAATTAGCACTTTTAGTATGAGAACAGTGTCTGTTCTCATGCTAAATGCTGTGCCAAAGATCTCCTGGTAACATTTACACAGCCATGGCACCACAGGAAGAGTGCATTTAAAGGGATTGCAGATGCTATACCAAAAAACCCGCCCCATAGATAGGACATTTAAGAATACACCACTTTTTCACTAATTCTAAGTTTTGGACACAACTGAAGAGGTTTCCCTTAATGGCTACCCTGCAAACATCTGGGATATCCATTCAGAGCTGTCCCAGAGGAAATACCCCTCTCTGTGGTGTGAGAGCCTTAGCACCGTGGAGTTTAGGAGTCACATGCTTTGCATAACACAGATTAATGTCACAATTCAATAAATACTGCAGTACTGCATTGTGGTGCTTTATTAGTGTTAGACATGCAATATTTATTTAATGAACAGAAATTAAAATATTAAGATAACATTTTAATAAAATTAAAGGATCTGAAGTTGCAATAATGGAACAAAAATAAAGTTATTCATGCATTCTAAGTTTATAGTTCTCACAAGTGCATATAGTTATGAGTCTGTACCCTTATTAAATGTAGACAAACTACCATTGATTGCACAAGACAAAACAAAACCCTTAAGTTATAAGTAATGTTCCTATCTTTTACAAACTTCCTATACAACCTGGATCTTCAGCTTTTTTATAATACATTTTAATACAAGACATCTGGAAGCTTCTAAAATGAATAGGAATGGCTTGACCACTTGTAACACACAGTGGCTTCTTCAACATAGAAATTATAAAAGATAAAGCAAATGCCCACCATGCTTTAGGAGACTGTGACCTTCTCAACAGAAACAAATCTCAAACCCCTTCATAAACAGATTAAAGTGCTACCTATTGCATATTAAATACTTCCAGTGACTGTATGGAAATTTTAAAGTTTAAATCCCTGAAAATAGGGTTTCCCACTGAAAGTGCTGACAGACCCTTAAATGTAGCATCATGAATTGAGCAGTGCTATAATCCTCCAGCAAGTACTTCAAAGAAGGGGAGGTTAGTCAACATGCTCTAAAGTCACCATTGTAAAAGCCCAGCTAACACCTCTATCCTATCTACTACAGCAATGGTACATAAAGAGCAGAAAAGCATGAGCTCACTTTGCATACTTGATCTAGGACAATAATCTTCCTTTAAAGCTGGAAGTGTAAATAAACCCCCAGTGCAGCAGTAAACACATTAAGACAGCAGTTCTGTTTGTTTTCAGATGCATTCTAAGAAAGGGCATCCTGTACAGAAAGAAATGCAGGCTAGTATCTAATGAGCATGATTTTCATCAGGTCTCCAAATTGTGAAACCCTTCTAAATACAAGGCAACATTTCCACAGCTGGAAAATTGCAAATAGTTCTTGACACAGAGCCAACAGCAATAAATGCAGTTATAGTCCAGGGAGAATGCTACATTCATTAGGAGGTGGAAAACCAAGCTAAACGTAAAATACAGCAGCAAGAGGTAACATATATAAATATTCAACATCCTTCTTGAATGGCAGAAAGTTTACATTTCTGACATACAACATTAAAGTATGGCCTTCATATTTGTCCTTTTAAGTAAGCAAAATACATGGCTATGAGCAGAGCTGTTTCAAAGGATAATTTCAAAGTATAGTGCACGCATGGATGAACTCGTATGCTAATCTGTGAGAGGAAATATCAAAATAATATGGAGATGTTCAAAATTTTCATCCCAATATTTTAAAGGGCAAGAAAGACTGACCACAAGTGGCAAGTTTTTATGGGTTTAAAATGATCTGCAAGAAAGTCGACAGTTTTATCCTATGGGAAAAACAAGACTTCCTTTGTTTTCAGCATTAACTACTCTGAAACATTTTCATTTGAAAGCTGCATGGTTCAACAAATACATGTGGGGTGAAGATGCTTTTAAAAATCTCAGAATATAGGAAAATGCTAAAATTTTCTTTCTAAGCAGAAAATGATGTGGATGTAATCTTTCAAGAACTTCTCCAAAAGCAGCATGTATTTTCACCAGTAAAGTATAAAAAATATCTTCGTAGTTGTTGATGTCCCATTCCGCCTCTCCCAGTAACTTTACCTTTTCCTAAATTGCATTTGTTGTTCTCCCCTCTTTCTTGACAAATTGTTAGAAACAAAAGGTGCTTTTATTCACTTAGAGATCAGATAAAGACTAGATAGCACATTCAAAGCTTCACTAAATTTCTTCACTAATGCACAAAAATTGATCTTTTCGCTACCTTTAATCTGCTTATCGTTCTCTGTATGCAAATATGTCAAATGATCTGCTTTTAGTCAATTATGCAGTTTGATATTCTACATTTACATTCTAAAAGAAGTGATTTCAGAGGTGCTAAATATAGTAGAGTTTCATTTTAATAATTATAAGTTGGCTTGCATGTGAGAAGTCATTGGAGCACATTCTCTGGTTAGTGCAGTTGTTAATCCTCACTGGTGTGGATGATTTAAGCACTGTGGATACTAGAGATGGTCTCATACCAGTTAGCTGAAAAATGAGTGTGGAATTCAAAACAATTGCAGAACATTTCCCCATCAACGACACGAGAAAACCGCTGGCTTTGGCCAAGCATTTGAAAACGTTTAAGAACTTTTATGGAAATACTGAGTAACTGAAATACATCTTGGTGCAATTAAAAAAATGAAAATCTAATTGAGTGTAAACCCCAACTTCCAACAGCAAGCGTATACCATAAACTAGTACACAACCTTTGGCACTTTGAATATATCACAACAAATTTACAGTCATTGAGATCTTAGAGTGGGTCAAAAGAACATTCACGTGGTTTGGTATCATCAAGAGGTACCAAACTTGACACATCCTTAGGCTGACAAAAGAGACTGCCTGGTGTGGGATGGATCTCTGCACTGCAAAATACAAATGCAGAGCTCTACAGCTGGGCAGGGCTGGGATCCCCCAGGATCCATCCAGGCACAGGGACCCACACCAAGGGATCCCACTGGTGGGTTGGGGACTCTGGCTGCACACGTTTTAGGGACAGTGCTAAATGGGGATGGGAGGTAGTTGCTAAATAAAAGAAGAAAATAAAGGAGAAAAAGCCACAAATAAGTAAATGAATTCTGAGAATATTTGTACAAAGAAGTTATTGATGTCAAAAGCAGTCAGACAGAACTTTCTCAACTCTTCCACATATAAGTATTCAAGATATTACCAATTTCTGCAGTTTAAAAAATGAAAATATATTAAAATATTTTACAACAACAAAAGAATTGGAATTTGATTTCCAGCTTTTTTGGTCACCTCAGCAGCAGCCATGTCATGGTGCTGTAAAAAAACCCCAACAGAACAGGTGCAGAAAGAGAGGAAAAGATAAGTTATCTTAAATCCAAATCTAAAATATTCTCTGTACATGTTTTAAATAACATTTTACTGTTTCACAGCAACAGAAAGTCCAAGTAAGTCTCTTACTGAGGAAATTAAAATAATTTCATGTTAATATTTTGAGGGTCCTCTTACAGTATTTTCCCATTATACCTTCATCACTACATCCTTCCAATTCATTGAATAACAGATACCTTTTTCATACATCATTTTACAAACAATCATGAAATGATCAGGAAGATATTTACTACATTCTTCTTTCATTTGCCTCAATGAAAACTGACTTTTAGAACTATTTACATGGAATACAGGTATTTTTAATGAAAAGCCTAAGTACTCTATATGTGTTTAAGCAACATGGCCTATTTCTAAAGGCGTGTACTTTGTTGTCACAAGATTAAAAAAGTTAAGACACATATATCATGTAAAACTCAACCTTAAATTGATTTATCGTGTCTATTTAAGTCAGCCTCTCCGTTTCTGCTACATTCTCATCGCAGTAGACTTTGACTGAACAAAAGTATTCATTTCTTTATTCCGTTCTCGAGTTCTCCAGTTGTACCTCTGGCTCTGTGAACACTGCTCAAAGCACTTTCGACACATAAAAAAGCATGCAGTAACTTATACAAAAAGATCCTCAAAACAACCTTATGTCATGAGCTCACTGCCAAAGTTCACTCATTATACACAAAATTCAGCATTTAAGTGTAAAATAACTGGTTCCAGCATGTGCCATGACTGAAATGGCACGGGTTTTTTTTTTTACATTGTTATATAAAAAGCACATTGTATACAATACAGCATTTACTCTGCAAGGATTGTGCATCACTGTTTTCCTCTAATATGTGCAGAGCTACATTCCATTGCAACAAACCACACTTAGGTTTAGCAGAGTACCACACTGGATTGAAAACAGTGGTCTTTGATGGCATGCTGTAAAAAAAGAATCAATATATTTGCCTAATACCAATAATCATTCAAGAAAACATTCATAACAGCACAGGCTTCCCAGTTGAAACTGCCACATGGTGAACACTAAGCGATTATATAAACTGCATGGGCATATTTATTATGTATTATTAACTCTATTTTAAGTATTCTGTTCCTAAAGGTGTTTTCAAAAAGGAAAAGAAGAAGTTACCTAGGTAATCTAACAGAAAACAACTTTTGGCAGCCCCTGCTAGTGTTTGGATTAAAAAAAAAAAAAAAAAAAAGGAAAAAACCCACGCCATTGTCTCTCCTCCCCATTTTCCTGGAACTTCTTAGGAGAAAAGGAATGAAGAGAAGTCAAAACATTAAAGTGTGATCTCCTTCCATGAAATGCCTTCAGCAGCAAGTACTGCTATCTCAGCTTTTGGAGAACTTGCCAGCTTTCCGAGAAGGCTCATATGGCACTCTGAGAATGCTGGGGGTTTCCTCCATCACTCGTACCAGCAGATTGTCGATGTAATCCTCGAGCTCACGAATGTGGGTGTCCTTCTTCTTGAGCTGCTCCTTGTGTTTCACCAGCTCCTGCAGAACCTCCTCATAAGTGAGGTTTCGGTACCCCGCCGTGGCATCGAAAGGATTTCCTTCCTGCAGGTAAGCGTAGGAAAACACCAGACTTTATTAAGCAGTTCAGTGTTCCCAGAAAGTTGATTGGTTATTGCTTTTTTATGTTTCTCATGTGCATTTCTTGACGTGAAAAACAGTTTCTGTCAGCAACGCCTCTGTTTGCTGCAGTGCTTTTTCCTTCCCACATCCCCACTGGAGCAGACAACTGGAGATGGGCTGCTCATGGATGAACATTTCCCACTCTGTCATCTCAGAAAAAAGTCTCAGTGAGGTGGGGACACAGTCAGTGTGTCAGAGTTAGTGACCATATGAGCAGTGACCACAACAGCTGGCAGGTCTGTTTTGGGAAACCAACCACCTTAACTATAGAATAACAAGAGAAGAGCCCTGAGAATTCAACTCCTCCTGTAACTTCTCTGAGTCTTTGCCTCTGGAGAACACCATAGCAAAGCATTTACTCAGCTCTAAATGACATCAGCCCTCATCTGTCTTTCATATTCATATTTTTAGTCACCAGTGGTTCTCCAAGCCTTGGCTTCCGAATCACATAATAAAACTTCCAATTTTAAATCACAGGGGAAGGTAAAAGGTTGCATCTTACTTGCACCAGAGCACTTAAGGCAGAAATAAATGTGTATTTTTAAAAGACCTTGCTTTCTTTAAAGCAGGAGAGATCCAGAATTAAGCATTAGAGAAAACAGAATTGTTTCTGTAATGATCTCTGATGACTCAGTAAGTGCAGGTAATTAGCAGAGATGGACAAATTAGTCATCTTTAAAAGGACAACTTGTGATCCAAAAGACTGTAAACTTGAATGTCTCCTTTTGTGTTGGTTTATAAAAGTATCAGCACTGTTAGACATGTTGAGGAGTATGCCTCATCTTCATTCAGAAATGAAAACATTTAGAAGATATGGAACCTAAAAAATCCTGCACTTCTAACTGGGCACAGAAAATAGCTTTTGTTTACAGCCGAAGCATGTCACTAAAAATTATAAAGCTTGCACAGCTAAGAAGCACACCACATAAAAGTCATATCATACTCATTCCTTTTCCATGCCCCATTCTTTTCCTTCCACACAGTTCCATATTTGCACATTGGCACAAGTCGACCCATTAAAATATGCAGCTGGGGAAAGTTTTCAAAGGAACAACCTAACTAAAAGTGATGCTGCCCTGCAAATAGGCTGAAGTGTGACAGATCAGCCTCTCTCCATCAATTAGAGCCTAACAGGAGCTCTCAAAAATATGTGCTTTTAAAGGTTTCTCTCTGCACTTGAGACATTTAATGTCACATTTACGGATGTATATTCAGTATTTTGAAAGTACCAAGTAAAGAGATTGTAAGAAATCAGTAACTCCCACTATATTACAATGTCTAACCTGATGAAATGTATAAATTGGTTAGTAATTAATTTTCAGCAAGCATATAACTTCACTTTGTGGTCAAATTTTTAGCACATTTTCTTCTATAAGAAAGAAGTAAACTTCCCCTTTATTAAATTTTATTCTCTTTACTAAATTTTTGTACATGCTGGAGAAAATATCATTAACACTTACATGCATGAAATATAGGGTTTACCTAATTTTCTGATTTGGCAAAGAAACAGGAGTTAAGGTGCAATTATGACTTCAATTATGCAATAATGTTTACTGGAAAATTGTGTGTAATTTATATCCTTAAAGATGTTCTATCCTCCACATGCTCCACATCTTGGGTGGGGGGGATAATCTATCACATTAATTATGCAAGAAAATTCTAGCTGAAGTATGCTAGTATTTAGAAATTAATATTGTTAAAATTAGGAAGATTGCATATGTTCAGCTTGAGCCAATAGGTGATATTTAAATGTATAAGGAACACTTATTTCCTTACAAAAATAGATACCACAGTTTTAATGCATAACAATAATCTTATAATGAATTATTAAGGGGAAAAAAAGATTGTGAACGAGCCATGCAAGGAATGATTGTCTCAGCCACAAAACCCTGTTGGGGTACACACTGCCAGCCAGAGGAAACAACATTAGATTAAAATGAAGGCCTGGCAATCCCTGATCATCTCTTCATTGTTCTAATGAGGAATTCTACTCTGGGAATATCATCTAAGCTACTTTCACATCTTTTGTCCTACTTACTTCATCTTCCTTTCAGTTCTTAATTAGGCCTTAAAGAGCTCACGCTGCCCTTTCAACTGGCTACTGCTCCCATTTAAACACTGCTTGCAGAGACAGGTGTTGGCATCAGAGGAGAAGACATACAAATATAATTACCAAATAATATGCACAAGGAAGAAATATAATAACATGGTGAGGGCGATTATTACAGAATCTAATAATAAATTACTTCAAACACCTTAGAAAGCAATCCTGAATATTTAAAAAGAAATTCAAACGGTTTCATTCAAAACTATGGTTGAGATAGAGTTTCTTCCCCACCTAATTTGTATTTTGCATTAAATGAGCACCACCTCATAATCCTACAACTGACATTTAGGATGGCTGGTATTCCAAAAGAAAAACCATCAAGGATTTCTTTTATCACCTTTAAATCCTTTATATAAAACAATTCACATCTTATTTCTTTAAAGAATTAAACCGATGCTTTTACTAGCAATAAATTACATGATTTGCAGTAGTACATTTGCAAGCACATAGAAACTGTAATTATGGTTACTTTACAGACAATGGCTGCTAAGTTAAATCAATTTTTTGATGTCTCTTTTTGTCAGAGATTAAGTAACTGCCTGGTAGAATTCAGTTTACTATCTGATCAAAGGCAGCCTTCAAATAGTCTGACATCTCCCACCAGCTACTTACATTATAAAAACTTGGGCATTTACAATAACATCAAATGTTTTTACAAATCATTTGCATAAACCAGCAGAAAACAAACAGTACAAAGTCGTATTTGCTTGTGAAACTTGTTTGCTATATATTTTAGAGATTGAAAACAAACCCACTTTTAAAGATGCCATCTATTCACAGAACAAATTCTAGTAAGACCACATTTTCCTTCAAACAAAGACACTGCCCAGGCAATCTGTGGATTATTTTTTGTCTTTTCCTAGTACACAATTCACTCTCAGTACTTTTAGAAATGAGTGCATTTTGAGTAACACCTTCTAAAATCTCTATTTTTTAGTATTTTCATCTGTTCATTCATTATGTGTGTTATTAATCCTACCATATATCAGGTCATAATTTCACTTTTTATCTGCCTTCTGAAGACTGTCCTCAATTCTCTGATTATAGTGATGGTAAACTCCTGTCTGGTCAATTAATACATCACTGCCTAATGCAGAGTTCCTCATTTGACCATTACTCCCCTAGAGCCATCTAAATCACTCCTAAAAATTCAGGTTTTGGGGGTTTTTTACTTTTTGTGCAAATAACTAAATATTTCCTTCTTCATCATATCACAGCTAAATTCCATACTGAGTGCAAAACTCTTCTTTATTTCCAAATTTATATTACACCTGTGCTTTTCTATTTAGATTTTCTGGATATGACAAAAAATGAAAAGAAAAACCCCAACATTTCCATGTAAGAGGTTAAAAAAGAATAAAAGCTTATAAGCTTATACAAGTACCAGTTAGTTGGCATTTACTGATGGCCTTCCATAACATTTCCTAACTCACCGTTTTTTTCCTGAGATCCTCAATGCCAGAAGGATTCACACTAAAACTGTGGGGAAAAAAAGATACAAAACAAATATTAGCAGTGCACACTCATTGGACCAAAACATCTGCTAGAATACAGTACTGCATTAGACACACAGCTACAAAGTATTTAATATAGTTTATTTTCTTGATTTGTTAAACTTATGAAAAGAAAATATTAGAAATTAAAGGAAATTTTAATATATTCTTTGTTTACATTTCTTTGCATTTTTCGTATTCTTTTCTGTCATAAAATTTGAATAACTAATTAAGAAATGCAAGAAAGGCTATTATGGATTTGGCTTCCTTATCTCTCCTCTTATCTCTAGACTTAGCTTGAGCTTCTAAGCATGGAATGCTACTTAAATGAAATATCCTAGAAACAGGTCCCTGGGATGAGATTGATAAAAACCAACAACCAAACCCTACAGACTAACACGCATTCCCAGCTTTTATGGCAGCTCCTAGAGGACACAGTTCCTGCAGAAATTCTAGTGAGATCACCTGCTTAGGGCTAAAAGGCCATCTTCTGTCAGCTACATTTATTTTGTACTTAAAATTGAGTAAATAATTATTATTTTATGAACCTAGTGATTACTGTGCATATCCAGAAAGCAAAGCTCTTTCATATCTTGTTGACACTGATAAAAACAGCCACTGTCTAAATGTCAGGCTGAAGAAACTGTCCACTCAGGCTGGTGTAATTATCAGGATGTTCAAAAATCAGTAATGCTGTGTTCTTATGTACTTGCTACAGCAAGCTTGGAGGAAAAACATTCTCTGAAAATGTGTTCAGAATCTGGATATGGCTCACAAATATTATTTAACTGGTAGCATCACAGCAGACACATCCTTTGACATCACAGAATCTGTTTTGTTACACTGCACATACTGGCTTTGAGGGTGATGTCTGACTGAAAACTACAAAAATATATATAATTTTTTTTTAATGTTGAAGATTTTTTTTATATTAGGGAACATGTATTTTGTGACCGTTTGCCACTCTGTTATCTGAATTTATAAGCCACGTATTTCATGGTGTAAAAGGAGAAGGGCGAAAATTTATGAACTAAAAACACATAAAATATAAATTATGATATTTCTCTGTAAAGAATTTTTTTATTATTTTAAAATCTCTTTTTTATTACTTGTTTTCCAGTCTGTACATGATTTTTAATTTCCAAAGCAAGCAAACTTCTGCTCACACCGACGTCCTGTAAACCATCTGTGGGCTGAGAGTATTTGACAGAGACTGGATGGGAGGAACAGTCACAACCAGAAACCCAGAGGTGTCTGAGGCATCAAATCTGGCTAATTCCCATTCTACCTGCTTGTAACAGCGATCCCCAGCAGCCTGCCCCGTTTCCCTGAGATCACTTTTGAATGAGGGGCCTTTTTCACGGGGTATTGTCCGCCCAGCCAAAGGCAGGTCCCTCCCTCCCAGCCTCCTTTCAGCCTCGCACCGATGTGTCAAACACATGATGAACTCGCTCCATTCATTGCTGCCTTCCGTGATCCCAGCACAAAAAAAATGAGTTAACTGAACTGGATCGAATTAGCTTGGTGAAAACCAAGAATGTCTCTATTTAACCAAGTGTGGCGTTAATTTGGGATATCTTTCTTTTGGGACTGTTTCCTCGTGTTAGACAAGATATAGAATAATACAGCCTGACTGCTCAACTGGGCGACTTTCTGAAAAGGTTAAAAAAGCAGGATCTTTCACTGCCTTGAATGACTTTATAGTTTCTTTCTGAAATAAGTTCTGGGACTCTTTTTTGTAGCGGCAGCTTAAAATGAAAGCAGCAGTTCTAGGAGAAGCTGTGTTTCAAAATTAGAAGCATAAATCACAGGCAGTATGGGCTAGTTGTTTGGGGGTTTTTTTAAGCAGTAAAAAACCTGCAATCGTTTCTGTAAAATTGAAAATTGTGGACATCATAACTGCAATTATAAAGGAGAACATCTGTGTATTTTGCAAGAAGAAATTTGAATACACTTGCAAAAAAAAAAAAAAAAAGAAAAAAAAAAAAAGCTATTAAAATATTCCCCAGTAAAAATCCAAATGCCATGAAGGCTCAGAGATTCATAGAAAATATACTGCCTCTCGAGGAAGAAACAGGTGCTGAGATTGCACATAATAACATTTTTCTAAATCAAAGTGTCTGCTCAGTAAGGTGGGAGCTCCTCAGCAAGGTTTCCTGCCAGTGCTCCCAGCCCGAGGTGAGTGTGAGCAGATGCAGACCCCCACCACTGCACCCTTATTTCCCTGTCTGAGGAGCAAGTAACACCTCAAAAGAAAATCCTGTAAAATTATGAGTGCAAACAGTTGGTGGAGTTGTCTGTTTGGTGTATTGAAATTCACGAGAGCATTTTTTTTTTTTTTAGTTTAAATTTCATCACAATAACAGACCCCTAAAGTTACCGTTGATTACTGGCACTTGATTACTGGCAATAATTATATAAAACTAGGAACTGCAGCCCACACTGTACAAGCATCCAGGCTTCCTCTGAGCTGCCATTCTATTGACTTCCTAAAAATATTCTGAAATCATTGACCTAAACAATTATAAAAAATAACATTGTTTTCTCCTGTGTTACAGCCACAGCTCATAGTGACAGTATTAGTTATAATCCAGTCTCTGGGGTTTTTTCCCAGGGTTTGATAAACTGGCAGGGAACTCCTGCTATGGAAGAAGTTCACATGTTCACAGCTTGGGAAAAAAGTATCTTTTTGGATTTTTGTAGGGGTTTTGTGAGTGAGGCTTACTGTGAACAGTGATTATGAAAAACTGGCAATGTGGGATTCTATAATTATTATTTGTCAGTTATGCCCAAACTAAATTTGCTCAGTTTACAAGTAAAAAAGATATTTCTTCTCTAACAAAAGGACTTTTCATGTGCCCTATATGCCTCCAGATGACGTCTCATACTGATTTTTAACAGTTTGTTTCTTACAAGTAATAAACTTCCATTCTCTCAGATCACCTTCAAGACAGGAGCTACTAAAAGGGAGGCAAATCCTACCAGCACAGATTAAAAATCAGCTGCAGTAGGATCACAGAAGTGACACTGAGCCACCCAAGTCACACATCATCCTACTCTTCTCTAGGTAGAACAAACTTCTCCAACCCAGCACAATTAGTCCTGTTCCCCATTTCACTCCTCTGGGAATTCAATTTGTGTCCTTGACAGTTACTTTATATAACAAACATTTTTACCAGATTAAATCATATCCATTATTTTATGGTTCCATATTATTTTACAGCTTTGGATATAACTTCCTTTTCACCTTTTTTTTTTTTTTTTTTTTTTTTTTTTTTTTTTTTTGAATAGTAAAGTTTGTTTGAATTTCTGGGGTCTTATTAGCTTAGATTTCAATTTTAGCTCATCTGAGATGAGAATCCTTTACTATCACCCTACTCCTGAGGGGAGAAAGTGATGAGAAATAAAAGCAGTATAAACTAATAATACACATATACTGCAGTGCTGATTCTGTAGACTGGTTTGGGTTCCTATTTCATAATCATAGCAAGTGTATTATTTTGTACTTTATTGTTATCTTCTCTATTTAAAATACATTTCATTAGAACTACATGAAATGGGGGTTTTTGTGATAATACTTTTTATTGGTAATTAAATACTTCCATTGCATGTTGATAATTTACAGTTTTTATAGGAAGAATACAGTGGAGTTGAGTTCAGGACGTGTCACAAGCTCAAGTTTATGACTGCATCTTATAATTTTGTCTATTGAAGCTTAATAGTTGTTAAAAATTCAAAAATCAGGTCTAGTGGCTGCTTAAATATTTAGCTTCTGAAATGCCTAGAGATTAAAATAATCTTTATCAAATCTTTCCTATAACTGATTTAAACATTTTAGGGCCATTTAATCTGACAACATAATGAATGGGAATCAGACTCCTAAATTCTGCTCCATGGAAAGAGTATTTTTCTTAAGGAGCAAAAGCATTTTACTTATCTTTTGCTATTCGTATTAGCTACATGATAGTAGTGTATACTGTTAGAAATTAAAATTAGGATATTTACATTAATCATTACTATTCACAGTATTAAAATTTATGTTAACTTAACATTCTGTAAAATATCCATTATACCAATGAGCTAAGTGAGCTTTCAGTTTCTTTCCTTTAATATGGAATGTCTGCACACAGGTAATTAGCAAAGCTCTGCCATATTCATTTTTCATTAGAGTTGAAATTCCTACTCCTATCCTACTTCTTGGTCTTTGGACTGATTCTTACTACAGTGTTTATGCATTTTTCTTTGGATTCTCACAACATATATCAAAATCTTGACATATTAGGATGCCATTAAGGTTATTACTCTTGCACTAGGAAAAAAAAAGAAATGAATAAAATCAGATACAGTTAATGAAAGTCAGAAACTTAGCCTTCCATAGAATATTGTCAGCCTGCTGTGCCTGGCAATGCAGAGCTCACTTTATATTCTGAGAAAGAATGACTGTCTTTTCTGGCAGTTAAAACAAGTACAGAATAAGCATATTACCATTTATTTTGCAATTAGATTCTGAGGAACATCACTTAAGACACTTCACTGTATAAATTGCTCTGATGTCAAGCCATGTTCCATGGCCTTTTGGAGCTTGGGTAACCCCAGGAGGACACAAGAAGAGGATCAGGTTTTGTGGCTATCACTGCCTTTTCTTGATTAGTTACAATTTTAAATATATAAATATTTCTCCTTTTACTGGGAGTTGTGCTATAGCAAAAAAGTTTTTTTCTCAAGAGACCACTAAAGAACTGTTAGACTAAAAGTTGTGCCAGAATCTCCACTGGAAGATCCTATTATTACAGATCTCTAAGTCAACAACAAACAAACAAATAAATCAAACAATCCTAAAATTAAATTTTACACTGAAACTTACAGATGCATTTTTGAATAATTAAAAGAGTAGAACTAATCCTTAGCTCTTATAATGAAACAGAAAAAAAAGTGCATTGCTTTTACATAGTTTCTGAATTTATTAATAAAGAAACAATAGAACAAATTATTCTCTTTTTTAAAATAAAATAGAACAGGCAGTGCACTTTCCCTTGGGAAAGATAATATGCCTTATGTATCCTCTCAAAAAAGCTTTCACATGCCCTAATGTGCACCAAGAGACAGTGAAAGCTTGAAAAAATCTTGTCATGCAGCCAGCAGGATGAACTTTCCTAACAGTACTCCTAAAACAGTCAACTAATTAGGAGTGACTGATCGCTGGTGAGGAGCCTGCAAAAGTCCAGATTAATACCAAGTATTTCTACAATATCCCTCAAAGAATTGATTGCTCCAGCTCACCTTGGTCATGTCCCAAATGCTGTGACCACTGCTTTGTAGGAGCTTTGCAAAAGATTTCATTATTCTCTTATCACATGCAGTGATCTTTTAAATCAGATGGTAACAGTCTTGGCAGGACAAACTAAGAATCTCTGCATGACTTCTGCTTGTTTTGTAATTTCTCTTCACATCTCATGTACCAGCAATGTATTTCTCTTGTTGAAATCATGTCCCACTGACAGCTTTACCACACCAAATTAACAAATATTAACAGTCTAGAGTGCAATTAAAGCACTGTCATAGTCCATCAATATTCTAACTACTCTGTAGTTGTAGATCTGTAGACCAACTATAGATCACAGTTGACTAAAGTTTAGTCAAATTTAAGTGGAGAACTGAAAAAAATTATTCAAATCAAGAAAAGCAATGCACAAGTACACTTTTCTTAAAATAAGACATGCTAACACTGACAGAGAAAACAAAATCCTGAAAATACTACAGTTCACCTGATGTCATTTTTTTACTAACTGAGAAATAAATGTGTTAAAAAGTCTTAAAAGACCTCATTACTTTAGCAAGCACAGCAATACCTAGAGAGCAACATTTCTGAAAAAGACATATGCAAAGTAGAAAGAGTGAACTGCATTGTACACTGAGTTTCCTATTTGGCAGAGAAATACACAGCCACTACAATCCTTTGCTCTCATCAGGCAACTTTTGGGGTTCATTCCAACGGAGCTGTTGCCAGTAACTCTGCAAGATTGAAACCATTTAACAGCGACTTTGATTATGTTGAAGTTATTGCACTAATAACTCACCCTCAGTGTGGTTTGGGCTAACAGGTTTTACTTTAGAACTTCAGCTGACTCGAGACAGGCACCTGCTCTATTGTCACAGCTCAGCTGACAAGCAAGAACCCAGTGGAACACTAGGATGTTGCAACAGCTTCTTTAACCACCTGACCATCACACATTTAAAACATTAATGTTTGCTGAAATGTAGCAGACATCAGCTGTTCTTCAGACTTAACAATTTAATATGATCCAAAAACACCTCTGTTATCAAAAGCCTCCCGTTTTCATGGCACCTCACTCGTTTTTTAACCAATCTAATAATGACCATATCAAAATGCAGAGACATTGCTTATTTCAAACGTTGCCTCCATTAGGAAAAACAAAACTGAAGTCCCTGATTTGTTTGGAACACGTGACATGGAGGCAGCTCTAACAGCCACATGTGATGAAGGTGAGAGAGGCTGAAGAAAATCATCACATTCAGAAATTACAAGCAGAAAGATGCAAAAAAGTTGAAGGATTGGGTTGGTGTTTTTGAGGATTTTTTGGGGTTTTTTTTTTTTTGAGTTGCAAATTTGAAAAACTGCTGAAGCAGTAAGTGAATACAAAAAAAGAAATAAAGTAATATTTTCATAATTTATGCTCCAGTTCACCAGTTATCAGTATTACAAATATGAACATTATTTGTAATTGTTATAGTGAATCTTAGCAAGACACAAGTTTCTTTCTCCTCCACTATTCCATCTCCCAGGTTGCTTAGAATGTAACACACTTATTGGCACAACTTGAGATGGAGTGTAATCCCTATGCAGACACAAGCTTTATCTTCTTTTCGCTGAAGTATAACAATAGTTAGGTCAAGGAAATGCTACTTTAGAAGGGGTTTTTAATGCCTCTCTCCATTCATGTATACATATAAGTGTATACACAGACATTATTCATTAATTACGTGTAGATATTTTATATATATATATATAATGTTTAGTAGAAAGCTCCCAAACACTTACCAATCCAGTTTCCCAGATCTGGAATTCGATCTGACTAGTAACAACCTGTCAGCTTTAAATATTGGACTATTTGTCTCCCTGTGTCCAGTGCCTAAGATCTTGTTAATTACCTAAACTCCCCTTCTGTAGGTCTTGTTAATTACCCGTCTCCTGTCTCAGAGGACCTTGTTAATAACTTGTACAATCTCTCTAAAAAGGTCCTAATAACACATTAAAATTAAAGATGCTTTTCTTTTAGCACTTGTCAAGTGGTGTAAATTGAGAAATTTTCACATCCGTTTATTAGCCTGTAGTGTAGTGTCATGTATTTTCCTAAACAAAAACAATTTCAGAAAAACGATGCACAAGCCTTGGTTATGGCACAAAACAATCTTTGTTTTCCAGGAGCACACTCAGTTTCTTTAACTGTATTCAACACAAAAAGCCACGTGGCTTCTGACTGCAAATTAACCTCCTGAGAGCCACGACAATAGCAGTAATTGTAAGAATGAGGGCAATTTAAGGCAATAATAGGTAAAAGTTTCAAAACAGTGCATTAAGAAGTACAAAACCAAATTTATTAGTGGTAAACGCTGGCTAAGAGCACTAGACATTGTTTGCTTAAAAATTCTTCATTGGCTGTATGATACAAAACCACTGGAACTAACAGATTTTTTTAGTATTTGCAGAACCAGCGTTTTTTGTTTCACTATGAGACTCCTGCATTTTTAAATTGTCAAGGAATCAGCTCATAAATCTCTCTGCTATGCCTACAACAGACAATGGAACCCCCAATCTTAACACTTACACGACACTGCAGTATCATATCTATCAAAAAATCTTAAATATACTCATTTTTCCACTCAGCATTTGCAGAAAGTAAAGTATCATCCCTATTTTACAGGTTTAGCCAAAGCCAGGCAACAAGCCTTTGCCAGATCAGAGATTCACAGAAATTAGGAGTCCATATTTTGTGATTTCCCACCAATAAGTATTATATACAAACCAAATAGATTTCGTTTTGCTTTTCCAAAATAATTCTAAAACCTTCTTGAAACAACAATAATAAACAATAGCAACAAAAATAAATAATTTTCAAATAATCCATACTGGCATACTTGCTTTTGGGGGGAAAAAAAAAATCCTACAAGTGTTGCTGAACCACTTCTGTAATTTTTGGATCAGCAGCTGAGCAACATGTGGAAGATGTACTTATCTTCATTTGTTTAATGAGTTAATTAGTGACAGAAAATGCAGACAGCCCGCTAAGCACTCAAGGATGGGCTGGTGAAGGGCCATTCAGCAGCTCACCCAGCTGATGTTCGAGCTGTTGTTCTCCACATTGTTACCGCTCAGTCAACATTACCAACCACAATTAATTAGGATGGACTTAAGCCTGACCCAAAGTTCACCAAAGTCACTGAAAAGCCTCCCACTAAGGTTACAGATGTGGCTTCATCAGCGCTGAGAACTTGACATTCACATTACAAACACGAAAGAGCTGGGTTTGGTTGATTTTTTTTTTTTTTGAGGGGTGGAAAAGAGGGTTGCTATGGGTTGGGTTTTTTTCCTCCCACTTTGCTCTGTGTCCAGCCTGGTCCCACAGACTGGATGTTTTATGGCTACAGTGTGCTCCTGGAATACTTCCTCCAGCAGGATTTCATCAGACAGGAATCCAGCTCAGGATGTTCCATCACCCAAACCAAGGCTTAGCTAAGTGGGATTAAGTGGGAGATCCACCTGCAGAGTGAACACCTGATCCACAATAGAACACTAATTTTGGACACACTGTAATAAAAAATATCCTGCCCACTTTACTTGCAGAAATGGGAATTATCCAAAAGAGCTTAATAGCATGTTGAGTAAATGAGAAACAACCCAGAGACTAAATTCCCTGTCTACGCTTCCTGCGTACGGAATTTGTTACCCAGCCTCATTTATTTTGTGCCCACATATTCATACAAATTCACTATTTAATATTAGTGGTTCAAAAAATTAAAAATGGATTCCATTTGAGAAATCCTCCACAGATAAAAGGTAAACTTAAACTGTAAATTTATTAAATATGCACATTTTGTATTTGTTTCTACTTCAAAAGAAAATAATTGTGTAAGATACATTTGAAAGAAAGTAAACTAGGTCTAAAAGGTTTGGGAAGAACATGATAATGGAACATACAAAAATCAAGAGTTTCTAACTTAACTTACTGCAGGCTAGATATTATGCCATAATAGCTGTCTCATAAAAAAGGTCAGAATGTTTACTATTTGTGGCTTTTTGAAAATAAAATAATATTGTTTGTCTTATCAAAAGTTTATGTTTACATAAAAGAACTAGTAAAAGGGACTCTCATACAAAGACAAAAACAAATTACTAGAGTCCTTCTGAATGGGCACTGTGATGAGCTTTTTAATTACAAAACAAAGAAAAAAAGTCCATCATGATTACCATTAAGTTTTATATTTATCAAGATCTGCTGCATTCAAGAACTTCAAAAGATTTCACTATTTATATCTTGCATCGGCCTGAATACAGTGTTTCATTTCAAAAAAACTAAATGCTAGGCAATATTAATTGTTATTTAAATTATTTTTCTTTAAAGGAGCTTATTTAAATGGAAGCTTAACTTCTGACAAATCAAGCTACAACCTAAACTTATGCTAATCCAGGGAAATACTTCATTAAATAAAACATATCCTAAGGTTGTCTATAAACATGTTATTTAAGACACCAGGAACTGCCTGGACTCATAGAAGGCACTAACAAGATAATTTGTTGAGGCTGGATGAGCTTCTAGTAACAAATTCTTTTCTACAGCAGTTCCATTTCAGTTCATTTCCCTGATTCACATCCCTGATTAGTTTTCTTAAGTAAATGATTCTAAGTTTAAATAAGGAGTGCATGCATTCTAACCCATGAAAAAAACTAAGCTGGGACATAAGATCCCTCTGTTCTAAGAGAACAAGATAACAAAACCCATTTTCTTAAAAAAATAAACTATTCCTGTGTTATTAATTAAGGAATTAATACATGGGAAAAGGTGAATTTTTTAGAACCATGTTTTCCATTTAAAACAGTGATTAATTTTACAGCCCTTAGATTCCAGTTTGAAGCTTTTTAATTTCAAATGCATTTTCTACCAAATTTCAGTCATTACATAGAAATGAATCATTACCTTGAAAAAGCAAGGACTGCTAATTTCTGGCATTTATATCCCCTGCCCCAAAAAAATGCAAAGGAATGAAAGTTAATTAACTTCTTAAGCATGTGTCTGTTGTGAACAGTATATGTAGGTGGCAGTGTACATAAATATATATATATTTATACATGTATAAAGAGAGACAGCCTATCTTTTTCACTAGCAAACAAAACCCAGGACAAAAAACTAACTGTGGGTTACACTTTCTCTAAAGGAAAACAAGTAAAGCATTGATAGACAAACAAAGATTAAAATGGATTATTTAAATCAAGGTTCCTTATCAGCCCTGTAACCTAATTCATTCTGCTCAAGACATAAACTGCTGCCTCGTGCAACGATTTCAATACGCAGAACTCTGCAAAGCTGCAGAGAGCCAAATGAATTCAAGTGAGATAAGAGTTCATGTGGGTGCTCCTATTTAGAAACAGAATGTTCTTTAATTCTTGTACTCTAATGTATAGAACCTAAATACTTTTTTTTTTTTTTTTTTTTTTCCCCAGATAGTGACATTCATTTGCACCACTCTTTTAGTTGTTCAGTTTCCTCTTCCCCTTACACTTGAAACCTGACTTCCTCTCAAAACCTGACTTAGGGCAATGTAATGAACTAGCAATGAATGTTCAGTTGAAGCAGAAGACTTCAGGGAAAGCCCATTCTGAAGCACAAACAAGGTCTTCCAGAAACACAAGCACCCAAGAACCTTCACAGCACATATGAGTAATAAAAAAGTCACTTCAAAACAAAGTAGGAAATTGTATCAAAGTAGGATCAAATTATATAAAAAGTTCTTAACATACTTAGAAACGGACAAGCACTGATACAAACGTGTATAAAGCACAAAGATTGTGTTCCTCAACACTTCACATTTTCATTTATATAACATGTTCAAGATATCAGATTGAAATCCAGCAAAAACCTACCTTGAGGATGGCAACACGCTTGTAGGCTTGAAGTTTGCCATAAACGGATTAGTCGACTCATAATCAAAACTCTCCTGATGAGCTTCCCCAAACGCACTCGGTGATTTCAAGTCAGTAGAACTCTCTGATCCCCCATTGCTAAGTTTATCTGACCTCTTGCTATCTTTTTTTCCAGTCACTCTTTCAAAAAGACTAACTTTCTCCTTTTTCTCTTTTTTAATGTCTTTTCTGATCTCGACAGGTTTGGAAAACAGACTTATGTTTTGATCCCACGTCGCTGGGCTTTCTTCAAATGGATTCTTCTGTCTTGGCAGTGTAGCAAATTTTTGGGGTAATGAAGCACTCACATTAAATGGGTCATTTTGTGCTTCAAGTGCAGTTTCATCAACTGTGCTGTCAAGTTGGCTCATTTTAGAAGTATCAACACTTAACGTCCTTCTGTGTGGAGATTTTAGACTCCCTGCAAACAATCTGTCATTAGTACATTATCAATGAGACACTATATCACAGTTTATGACATGCAGAAAACCCATTTTAGCTTAGATCTAGAAGCTTTGCAATTGAGCCTCAGTTCAGAACACTGGTGAGTAACTAAGCTATTAAAAAAAAAAACCAACCTAACAGCTGTGGCCTCAATTTCATGTTTCAGAAATGTTTATGGATAGGCACCACAGGAATTTCTTCTTTCCTGCATGAAAACCAAGTTGTACAGAAGAGACAGCTATGACTGCTGTGCCATTCCAGAAAGAGACAATAGTATGTTGCTGCATCATAACTTTGAGCAATGCAAAGTATTTTCAGTTCTTTGTATAAATCAGGTTTAAATTTTGGTGATAAAAAAGTTTCTGACTTTTTAATTAGACTTATTTCTCATAAGAAGCTATTTTGCCTAGAGTCCCCTCTGGAATGCAATACACTCTCAGATGAGGACATAAGAAGAGAAAACGCTAAATTATCATACATCATGAGCAATATAAGTTATTTCTTACGCTCAGAAACAGCAATTATGGGCTGCCAGCAATTAAAGAAAGCGTAAAAAATAAGCCAGCAATATCTCTCTAACATTTTGGCCTTGTAAGTGCTTCATAAATTAAAGTAACAGATTCTGAATGCTCTAATAATGAGCTGTAATTGTAATGGTCGTGAGTTTTACTCACCCCCTTCATCAACCGACCCAAAGGACTCCAGCTGACGCCTGAAAAGATGGGTGTAGCCAACAGTGCTGGATTTCATTTTCTCTGAGGAGACGTGTGGTCCTGTTAGATCTGACATGGAGTGAGCTGAGGACAGCCGCTGAGGGCCCAAGAGGAAAGGTTTTTTTGGTTTTGATTTCATTTGCGCCTCAGCACTACACACCTCTAGATTCGTGTCAGGTATGTGAGTGCTTGGGATGATTGCAGAGGATGTATCTGAAAACGTCCCGTCGTTTTTGCGACCCTTCATTTTGTCTTTCAGTTTAGCAAATGGGGACTTGGTTTTGTCCTTCATCGACAAATCAAACATACTTGCTGTCATGTTATTCCTCATAAACTGAATATTGACGTTTATTTCTCCTCTGTCTTTAGTTCTCTTCCCTTGCCTGGATTCTAGGGGAAACCACCTTGAAGGAGAAAGAGAGCAAATTAAGTTTTCTGAAGGCTATCATTACACTCAGGTGTTAGTTGGTTAATGCATTTGGTTAGAACAATTCAAAGTATGAAAACCCAAATCCTATATCAAAGATTTAACTATTCCAAGAAGTACTGAAAAACTTCTTTGTTTATATTTGTTTTCAAAGAGAAAACTTAACTAAGCAAGAGGAAGCTTTTTAGTGTTCACCTGTTTCAAAATCAAAATCAACTCTGGAAGCTGACCAACATCACCAAAGAAAAGGGCTTCCATCTGCTTATGAAGGAGAATTTGTACTTAATTATAAATACAGATATATTTTCTTTTCTTTTTTTTTTTATAGTTTTTAAGTGTCCTTTATTTAGTAGTGATGTATATTAAAGTATTCTATGTGGCAACTACTTCATCTAGTAACCTCTTCTCCTTGGATTTTGCTCAGGTTTACACACTAGCAAACATTTTCTCCTTTTTCCTTCCTTCTAAGCACTGGTTAAGATCTATGACAACTGCAGCAACTAAGAAATATCTGAGAGTCAGCTACCATTTTAATTCTGCAACTGCCTCTCCTCTGGATGCTGACACTAACTCCACAAACACAACTGTGAGCACGTAGGTGTATCCAACAGCATCCTCTCTTTTGCAGGTCACCAGCAGGATTAACTTCAGAAATATTTCCTCTGGAACCATGACATAAATCCCCACTCCTTGAAAAGAGATCAAAGGTGTGATCATCTGTTTCAAAAAGCCAAGTGTGCTTCTTTGCCAGGTCCAGAAAAGCTTTATCATTATCCAAGTGTCTTATTCATCCCCCGTTGTGCTCCATTGTCCCATGGAAGCATCTGCAGAATTATGGCTCAATCTTCCCTCCACAGCTTCACCTAAATGAATGACCAACACACAATCCCTTCTCCACAACCATCACCAAGAGCCTTTCCCTATTTCAAATGATCACAAGGGCATATTTCAGATCCACCAGTTCCAAAGAAGTGCTCTAAACCCATTGTCAGAAGAAACCCACAGGCACAGATTCCCACAACAGTGCCTTTACCACCAGTAACTTTTAAGTGGAGAGACTAAGACATTAAACTGCCTATTAACACAGATACAAAATGGATTATACAGTTATACAAACATTATTCAATCCTGCCAAATGTAGGGAAAAAAGTCAGGTCAGGAAAGGAGAAAAATATCCCTCCATTAGTTTTCAGTTTTCATAAATATACTTTCAAGGTGACAGCTGCAATCAAATTTTCAGGCAGAGATTACATGTTTTGAGTTGAGAAAATACTTCCAGAAGTGACACACCAACCTCATAACAAAAGGATAAAGAGTTTTATGTCTTTTGTTGTTGTTGTTGCTTTGTGATATTCACAAGATTTTATATTTCACATTAAAGCAAAATAATGAAGAAATATCAGACCTCCTCTGTTCTCACAATGAACAACATGAATCCAGAGCAGTAGATCCAGAAGCTCAAACCAGCAGAAGGATAATGAAATCTTTAGGAAAAAAGCTTTTCTTCTATTGGGAGGTAACTTCATTTATATACTTAAAATGAAATACAAAACCTGGAATATGTGTCTGAAGAAGATGGATTGTTTTTCCTTTTAGTTAATAATGCTTCATTTCTTTGGTAACTGATTCCAGAAACACTTTAAGTCATCTATAGAGTTGTTACAGAAAACAAAAACAGAACCAAAATTCAATTGCCTTTGTGCTACACAATATTGCAAAAACTGGAAGACATGATAGCCTACTTTATTAAAACTCTTCTTTAAAAGAAAATATGTTCACATATTCCCTTTAAAAAATACAAACAGTACACAGTCATAATGAGCAAGCCTTGCTCAGACAGCTCCTGTGCAGATAAAAAACTCTGAACAAAAACCACCCTGGACCTGAGAAAGTCCTCCCATGGCTCCTCAGCCACACACTGAACATACACACCAGCAAAATAAGGCCCATGAGTGTTTTAAGAAATGCAGGAGGCAGAAAGGACCTCATTTTTGACATTCAAATTTAATGGCTCAGCCTACACTGTAACAAAACATTCCCTTTTTTCCTGTCCTCAAAGGGTTCAAACATTAATGCACTATCTGATAAAACTGGTGAATTTTAATATATTTCTGCTTCTGAGTAATCAAAACCTTAAATTGATCCACAAGACTTGTTTTAGAACAAGAAGACATAAATTCTTAAGTTTTAGCTATGAGGATGAACGTCTTTTATTCTAAAAATGCATTAAACTCAATTATTGGCATTCTTATCACCAATCAACAACACTGTGTCATTACCAGCATTCACCTGCCAAGTGTAAATACCATGTACTATTTTGACATTTACCTCTTCTTAGAGAAGCCCACAACTAATACCTTGCCTTCATAGCTTCTACATTTCTTTTCAAAGTATTTCTTGAAGAACTTGACATTAAAAGTAAGTTTAGCTGGGAAAACAAAGAAACTCTCCTTTCCCTAGGACAACAGAAGGTCCTGATGGAACCAGGTTCAACACTGCTACTGATTCCAACAGAATTTAATCATAAACTCTTTTACTCCAGCAAAATTCCTCTGCTCTTCAGTGGAATTTCTATTTGAATAATGACTGCTGGATCAAATCTTTGTATGAAAGACAGATATTTAATTTTCATAGGCATTTCAAGGAGGTTTCTTTGTTACCTTGGAGAGTTTATC
This sequence comes from Phylloscopus collybita, assembly GCA_027886175.1. NCBI lineage: Eukaryota > Metazoa > Chordata > Aves > Passeriformes > Phylloscopidae > Phylloscopus > Phylloscopus collybita. The sequence continues at coordinate 32,053,739 of JAJNNQ010000129.1, forward strand.
TTGTTTTACTTATAATGAAGGTTCCATATGCCTCAGCTTATAACAAGACAATATGAGAAGCAGACTCAAATCATGATTTTCTTCAAAATTCAAAGGCAACTAATTACTTTTTTAAACAGATGAGAACAAATGCAGGCAAATGCATTTATGTGGGGCTGCACGTGAATGAGCAGCTAAGTCTGTAAATGTTTCTTATTAGAATCTGTTTCGACAACACATGGGCGTGAGCAGCAAATAGGAAAAACAGCTCAGTGTAGGAGAGAAAAAAGAACCGGGAAATGAAGTCCGCTGTTTTCAGATAACATTTGGGCCTTAAAGCACTAAATCCCACTACACTACTGCCAATTTTAAAAATTGAAATGTATTATAAAAGCCAATAAAGCTTGCTATTTTGGTTTTGTTTACAGTACTTTTAGCCACAATAAATGCTCCATTTGTCAGGCTGCCATGAGCTTATTCTATAGAAAGCCTGTACAAAGTAGGAAAATAGCCAATAACATACATGAACAAAACAGGGTGGCTGTTATGAGAGCAGATGCCCTTTTACTTAATAACCAAATATTACATCCAGTCTTGCAGACAGTCTTTATTTAAACAGACCTTGTACAAAGTCTGGCAAATTTTCCCAACTTCAAAGGAAGCCCTATTGCCTTTGGAATCACATTCATTCTTCTCGCTCCCACCTTCAAATGTTCTGTAGGGCAATGTCCTCCATACACCCTCTAATTTTGACTTTTCCCCTATGGCTTCCATCAGAACAACACTTGCTTCCTTCTCTCATCTGTTTTTCAGCGTGCTAATGGGCTCTGCCTGTCTCGCACAGGTTTCTGTTAATTTTTACTTTTAAGTATTCACTAAATTGCCGCTCTGCATGCTGACAATGTTCTTGAATGTGCAAAGAGAAGCTCAACGTGCAAGGCTAAATAGGAAAAATCCTGCTGACCAGGCAGCCCTGAAAAGCTAAATCCCTATGTAAAGCAGCATGGCTACTTTCTACCCATGACAAAATCAGTTGATTTTGGCCATACCTACACTTAGGCGTGGAAAAAGCAAACTCTGGTAACTTGTGCAGTCTTACCAGTAATGAACCCTTCACCTTAGGGATGACAGACAGGAAGGGTGAAGGAGAAAACTGAAATAAGCTACTATAAATGAGCAAGTTACAAAACCCTGGCCTATTTCGTTTAAATAGCTAGCGATCTACAGACTTTCAGCTGTTTCTTTTCCTCCTCTTTTCTGATTCTATTTGTCCTCCAAATCTGCCACAGAATCTGACATTTCCAAGTTTTATCCCTCTCTCTCCTTTGAAGAAGCATCACTCAGCTAGTTCTGCTCACCACGATGGGCTGACAGTATAGGTAAGAAAAAGCACTACCTAATTTCAATTACATTTTACTTACATACTTTGACAGTCTCCAAAACCACTGAGTAACTTATCTACCCATTTCAACAGGAATGAAGTGTTCCAGCCAGCACATTCATCCTGTGCGTGACAGATGATCTCCTGATTCTGTCTTCTGGACAGTGCCAAAGATGGAAAGTATTGAAGGAATTTTCCCATCTTTCTGCTTCTCAAATACACCACTCTGCCTTCACTCTACCAGTAATTATCTGATGACCTGATCTAGTTTTGCTTTGCCGAAAAACCCAAAGAATATTGCAAAATCTTTATTTCAATTCACAAATTATTGAAGAAATTTTGCAAAAAAGTCACATAATCATCACATTATCCACCAAGGCTTCTGACCTTGATTTTACAGGCAAAAATCAGCATCATGATCTGCTACACATTAATGAGAATTTTCTATACAGGCAGATACTCTAAACTTACCCCTATAAAAGACCATCAGAATCTCAGTGATAGAACATGTCCATCAGTTGTCACAAACACGAAGTTGGTGACTACTGTCAAGCTAGATACACTGAAGAAACTTGATTCACAAAAGCCCACTAACATAAATGTCCACAGCTAATTGATAAAAAAACAACATCCAAAGCCCAGAACTGTCTGACATTTGCATTTAGCAGCGTATGCACTTTGAAAAATGCAGAAGTGTGTTTTGTGATAAATCATTCCGACACCATACTGAGAGGCTGCCCCAAAAGTCAGCAAGTAGGAAAATTAAGGCAAGGGGATGAGCACAGACTACATTGTGTACGAAGGGAAATTAAGAAGAAAACAAATTATTCATTAAAATAAGTGATGACACTCACAAAGATGAATACTCTTACTTTCTGGAAACCAACTGAAATGAGATATTCAAAGCAGTTTAAAATAAATACTACAGAGTGACATTGTAACACCACAAAACATATGGGAACTGACAGCTACACAACACCCTCACTACGGGGTTTGCTAACATCAACTGGAATCAAAGTCATTAAAGTGGTCTTAGTTTACTTATTATTTTGGCTAAAGACTATGTGTGAATACTTCTATGTTAGAAACAAACTAACTGAGGGTATGAGAAATAAGGCCACTTATTTGAGTGCGTGTGTGAGCATGTGCATGTGCACACAGAAAATGGAGAAGCATTTCAATCCAGATGGCACTTAGACTCTGACTCAGAGTTATGGCTTATTGAGAGGATGTGCATGGATTTGTTGTCAAAATGCAAATGCTGGGAATATTACTAAATAACTTTGAAAATATCACTGTAAGTCCATAAAGCTACAGTTGGGCAAAACTTTGTTTTCTCCCATAACCATCCTTCTCTTCTGTTCTTCTCTACACACAGTCCTCACTTATTTATTTAATTTTTTACATTTAACGAGTGGTACCAGAAGACAACCTGTATCTCCAGGCTGCTCTTTATTTCTGTGCCTTTAACAAATTTCTCAGTTATTACTCTTCCCACTTTTCACTTGAGTGGAACAAGGCTTTTCTCTTGATTTAACCACAATAAAGACACCTTCTGTTACACCCTGCCATTTCCACTATTATTGAAGTTTATCCCTTAAAATGCATTTTTGTTGTTTAAACTAAATTTAAGACTAAAACTGAGTAAATAATAGTGGGCTATGTTTTGTAGAAATCTTATTAAGATGGTTCCCACTCATTAACAAACACTGAGCCCAGATATTATCTATTTACTAGTTGTTTGCTTGTTCATAATTCCAGACGTATTTAAAGCCTCCCTCTTGCTTATGCTGCTACAGATGAGAGAGGACAGAGCAGAGGCAGTAGAAGAGTGAGTTTATACCCAAGACAGAGGCTGCCAAGCAAGAATTCATACTAATTTGGAAAAAGTCACACCATTTGCATATCTTCCAGGAAGCTCAGCAGCACTAAAGTCAGTGCCTACAACACAGGGGCACTGATCGTGGTCAACCGTGACTTCCTTTTGTTTGCTTGCTGAGAAGCTGGTTTTGACTCTTTTTTCATGATCAATATTAGTCAAGAAGTATTCTTAGAAAAGGCCAAGATTCCTTCACTCTATTATGCTCAAGCAAGCATTTTTTAAACAAGGCCTGCAATTTGTGTGTTTGGAGGGGAGTGCTGTGGAGGTATTATAGACTCCAGGGAGAAGAGGAACTAAATCACAAATAAAAGATGTCTCCTCCAACATTTCCATAAGAAATAATAACTCTACATCACCTGCCTCCCCAAATTTATAGCATTCCAAACAAGTGTTACATCTTAAATCAGCTGAACATACAATAAAATGAGCCGTCCAGGAAAGCTCATAAAGGGATGGACAATAAACAGAGTGGAATTAGAGAGTAACAAGGATGAAGCAAAAGCTGAGGACATAAGTAACATTGGGAAAGTTAACAGCAATTAACTTTCCCAATTTGTTCTTCTAGTGCTGTGTTCATTTAGCCCACAGGAGGAAAAAATCTAAGCTCAGTCACTGTAAAAAACAACTGAAAAATGCTTCAGTAAATTAAGACGTGCCAGCAAACGAGTACCTTTTTTATTCCACGGTAACCCAAAAATTCGTTTTGATGCTATGCAATCAGATCATCAGCAGCATGAAGGCAACTGAGAGTTATAACTGAATTGAAATTACTACAAAAAAGCATATATGTTTTAAAACAATACATTCATTGATCATAACTTACATTTCAAATGGAAGAGTAGAAGAGGCATATTTATTTTGCAGGAGCAGACGGAAAAAATTGTCGCGTATTTCTCAGGATGAATTAAAAAACCCACGCGATGTTATTGCAAAAAATAAAAGCCATGTCAGAAATGAACATTTGAAAACTTATGCTAAATACACTTCCCTTGAAACAGTTTTTCCAAAGCTTTTTGAACTGTTAAAAAACCTCAGTAAAATCTTTCAGCATCTGGAGCCTAGTTTTCAGCTCTGGAAAAAAGAGCAGAAGGAAAAAGTCCCTGTCCATTTCCAGCTACAGCAGAGATGTCAGAGACACAAATTTACAAACTTTCACAGTACAATGGGCATTTCTGCTCTAAGACAGAAAGAAAATGAACTGGGATCCTGCAGATGCTTTGGATGAAGTCTCTGGAAGAGATCTAGTGAGGGACCATCTGAGCTGCATCTGGATCTAACTGTTCCAGGAATTTTTACTTTTAAGAATTTGAAAAATCATCAGTTTCAGAAAGGAAAGGACATTGTATGATGCCGTGTACAAAATTTTCCCCATCAAGTTATAGTAAATAGACTACATTGTTTCATTAAGTCTTGAGCCAGAGCAAGTTTCTTAGAACACAAGACAAATCCCATCATGAGGCCTCTGCCTGAAAACTTTACTGCAGGGAGTATTTGTCTTAAGATGTGACAAGTAACAAAAAAATGATCTACAAAAGAAAAAAAAGATTATTTTTCCCTAACATAACTTTCCCGAGGCTGCAATGATTTTTGAAATTTATTCCTTCAAAATTATAAAATATTAAATTAAAAAAATATGTAAAAAGCCAAATGTCGCACACCCCACGGCCTTCCTAGGAATTCAGAATCAGCTGGTAGCCTTCACTTCTCATACCTCCTTACTAAAAAAGCACTAGGGAATTGCTGACAGGGTTCAGCATTGTGCAGAATATTAAATATCTTTTTTGCAATACCCTGGTGACTCTTGAGTCTGTCTCTTACAGCACCATATGTAGAGCTGTGTTGGAAAGAGGAAGCTATTAAATATATTAAAAAGTAGAAATATTACCAATAGACACTTCATCAAATAACTGGATCTCATTCATCCCCAAACAAAGCAAGAAATGTTAAGGTTACATCAACATAAGAAAATAACTCTGGATTTAATAAGAGCACAAGCCTGTTGAACATATTTGAAAGTAAAAACATTGCTTAATATAACAGATTAGTGTTTCTGAAACAATGAATATAGCTTTCAACCGTCAGAATGCCTTGGTAACAAAGACATTGGACTTGGTTTTGAAAGGTGCTGGGTGTCTCAGTTCCCACACCATAGTCACAGTTAGAAGGTCTTTAGGTCCAAATATATTACCCTTAGTTTACTGCCAACACAGGACTAGGAATATTTTCTATTAAAAAGGATTTAATAAAGAGGAGGGGAAAAAAGAGCATTTTGTTTGAGATTGCATTCGTAAATCTACTCTTGAAAGCTTGCCCTTGTCCCACACACACGTACAAATCTTGCATCCACATCTCCAAGGAATGCTTGAAGGAGACGGGCACGACACACCCGCGTGGCACGGGGGCACACAAGCGCACAACCACGAGAGCTCAGGAACATCGAAACTTAGGAACTCAGCGTTACTTCTTTTCGAAAGCGAGTTTTTGAAAGGACGTTTCTGAGGTTTCTAAGCACCTCAAGACACCAAGGGGAAAACTGGACTTGCAGTGGCTCCTTCCTCGTAAGAATTTAAATCGGCATTAAGCGAGAACGCGCTGCCAAAAATCCCACTTGCCGCCCAGCCGCACTTTTACACTTACATAAGACTTTTACAAGTACGGCTGTTCGGCCCTAGAAGCCTAACACCCATCAACTTTTAATAAGATTTGCAATCTTAAATGCTCAAGTAACTTCTGAAGAAAGGACTGAGGCTGTTTGTAAAACTTTCCCCACAGGCCCCCAGCTCGTGCAGCAGAGCTCGCAGGCAGCGCGCGGCGTTCCCGGGGAGCCGTGGTGATTTCAGCGGCGCGCTGGGGGGAACTGCTTCATGGCTACATAGCAGGAGTTCCTCTCTCACACTTCAGAGAAAGAAATGAGAAAATAAAGAACACCTACGGAGCCCTGCTAAGCATAACTTCCTATAAAAATACTGCTGATCTGAATGTTTGTTTAAACTATCACAAGGGCTGTGTTACTTACCCCACTTAAAAATTTCTGGAATAATTTTGCAAGACTCCAGTACTACTTTTGCTAAAACTGGTGCAGGAGCCTATGCTTCTCCTTCTAGGGAAAAGAAGTTTTGTTACTCACAGTAATATTGGAATAATTTATGTATTTTACACCAGTTTCTGAACACATATTTCTATCCAGATTTCCAGTCTTTACTTTTAGCAGCATTCCTCCTTCATTCCTTGGCCTTGTTTTTCACCTTGTTGCTAGGTGTTGCAACTAAGGCAATTGCAAGATAATTACAACTAATGATTCAAGAATTTTTAAGATACATGTCTAAAGAGCAGTGAAACTTCTTGAAGCAAGTGTTAACAGAAATTAAGACCCTAAGGCTACGGTATTACCATGTATGGCATCAAGATAACTGGTTGTCCCTAAAAAGGCAAGCAATTAAAAAGCGTAATAACACTCCAGACAGTGAACCCACAAGAGATTCTGCACAGACTTCTTCTTTCCTATCACATGGTTTGTGAACATTCTGTTTTCCAAAAAATTCAGTTTACAAAAACAAACAGCAGGGCAAAGAGAGCTTTGACTTGTCTTTGGTGCTCTTCAACCTCAGCCATGCATTTAAGTAGGACCAGGTTTTGAGGTGGTTTCAGCAGGAACAGTTGCCTGATCACGAAGCTCTACCTGGTGTTAACCATATGGATTTCCACCTCCAACTGCCAACGCTGCTGGAGGTTCAACCCTGGCACAGTCAGAGACAGACAAGCAACGCCAGTCTTTTAGTGGCTTGGACGCAAAGTCCAGCACCTCACCACAGCCTCACCATCACTATGGATACCAGACTTTAATTTTAACAGCTGAGATTTGGGCACAGCAGCCTTTGTACTCTACTGAAGAGATACTAGAGGAGGAAAGGCAACTGGAGCAGGAACTTTTTAACCACTGCAGACTGATCTGTCAGCGCTCATATGCCACTGCCAACACGGAGCTCACCTGGAGGTCTCCATGCTGTTCTGATTCAACCTCTGTTGGACAAGGCACAACCAAACCAAACCCAAAGCATGGAGTCATGGGCATGCCTGCAGTACTCTCACCTACAGTCTGAGTTACATGTACACGTGTACAAATGGAGGATAAATTACGCTGGTACCAAACACCTTCGTGCAACCATGTCTTGTCTAGGAATTATAATAACTTTATTCATTTAGTTTAAAAACTCATAGAATTAGGTAAGTACAGTTCAACTTAATAAAATGCTATGATGCCTTTTTTTTTTTTTTTTTTTTTTTAATTCATTTTTGCATTCCAGGGCCTGAACTTCCTGGCAAATGCAATTTTATTTGACAAAGGCTTATGTAGGCAGTGATGGAAGCCACCACAAGAGCTGAAATCTCTCTTCAGTCTTCTCAGCTGAGGCCTGCTGCACAGTGCAGCCTGCGGGATCATGGCCTAAGATTAATCAGGACCAGCAAAGCGCTGTGCTGTTGTGCTAAGCCTTCACTAAGTCACAGCTCATTGACCACTAAAACATAAATATAAAATATTTAAAGACACGTGGTTGAAGCAAGTGAAGGAAACCAATTTTACAGAGAACCACGCCAGGTTTCAGGGCATCTGAGTCTCACATGGTTCAAACTGAGGTTGGACATGATTAGGGGTATGGTCCTGTGCAGAACAAAGAAAAATGCTTGGAAAAACAGACTGTAATGAGTTCATGTTACACACAAGAGTTTGTCAGAAAAGTTAATGTTATTGACAGTCCCTGTGCACAGTAAGCACTTTGATTACAGTAAACTTCTCTGGAAGAGGTCAGGCCACAATGACATAACTGTATAGGTTAAGAGAATGGAGCACAGAATCAACGACAGAAACCTACTAATTTCATTTCAAAGCATGTACATTCATAGTAAGGCTACTATTTCCCACCCTCCCCAAGTGCAACTGTCCAAGGAGTATAAATTATAATGAAAAAAACCAACCATCACTTACTCTGTTTTCCGCCTTTGCTTGTCTTCAAATATATCATTCAGGCTTATGGCCACCTGTCCCAAAAACCTGTCCAGCCCCACCAGCGACCTGTGCATGACAATCAGGTACAGGATGTATTTTTCTGGATTCTCCTGCATGAGTAGTCCAGGGAGCTCGAAGGAGGCCTCTTCTTTCCAGACGGGATCCAGCGTCTTCTCAGCCACCGAGGTGGAGTACTTCTCCTTGCCCAGCTGTATGATGGTGTAGGCATCGTTGCTGCCATTTTTACCTTTTGGCTTCAGACCTTTGGCTTGAAGGACCGTAACTTGCACGTGAGTTGGGAACCACTTCTGGGCTTGCTCTGCCAACATCATCTTTGAAGATCGCAGCGGCAGCAGCAATAACAAACGCAAAGTCTATCAGTCCTCGAGTGACTGCGTAAGGGCACTTACGGCGGAGACACCTGTCAGGGGCTCGGCTGGTCCTTCCTCTAGCGCTCCTGGCCGCGGGCGGCCCTCACCAACCCGCGGGTCCCCCCCTTCCCCGGCAGCCCCACTTGCGGCTCCATGGCCGGGGGCTGCCGGTCCCGCCGCAGCCCCGGCCCCGCCGCCCTCCCGCGCCCGGCCTGGCCCTGCCCGCCGCTGCCGCCGGCCCGGCCCCGCGCCGCCCCCAGGGCATCCCCCGGGCAGGGCCGCTCCGCCGCGGGGCCCCGCCGGCCGCCGGCGGCCTCTCCCTGCTCGTCCCGGCTCGGTGCCGGCGGAGGTTCGGTGCCGGCGGGGGGCTCGGTGCCGAGCTGCCCTCCCTGCCTCCGTCAGTCCGCCCGTCCCTGCCGCGGCCGCCTCAGCCTCTCGCCGCGCTGCCCCCCCGCCGCCGCCCGGCCTGACGGGCCGGCTCCGCCGCTTCCGCCTTCCCCATGCTGCGGGCGGCGGCGGCGGGCAGAGGGCAGAGGGCAGGGTTCGCCGCCTCCCTCTCTTCCCTTCTCCGTCTTTCCCCGGCCGCCCCGGCAGGCGCTGCCCAGCGCACCGAGCACCGGCGCTGCCCGCGGGCAGGGCCGGAGAGGCCGCGGCTCCCCCGGGCGTGACGGAGCGCTGGCTCCCGGGGCCCCCTCCCGGCTGAGATCCCCGTCCCGTTAATTAATTCATCGCTATTTTTGTTTCTAGAGCGGGCAGAGAGCCCTGCAGGAGGTGTGGAGAGGAGGGAGCTTGGCTAAAGGCGTCAATTGTTGTTATAATTATTCAATATGAGGGGCTCGGGGGCGGCCGTGGAGCCAGCCGGGAGTGGTGCTGCTCTGGAACCCATCCTGCTGCCCACCGCTTCGGGAACGTCTTTATTTTTCAGCCCCATCCACCCGCTCTGGCAAATCTGTTGGATTTAAATGAGAGGGTGAAAATTATGAAATATAAAAGTATTAATAAAAGCAATAATATACGAGATGTTTTGAGGACGGCCTAGAGACTTCGTGGTACACCTAGAGACTGCACGCACACTTACATGCACACCTGTAAGTGGAGTCACAGGTATTAACGTCGTTTCTAAAAAAAAAAAATAAATTTAAAAAAAAATATATATATATATATTAGGGTTGCAAGGCTGTGTATTCCATCCCTGCAAACCATAAAAATCAGAGAAACCATCATCCAGGTCAGATGGATGGAAACTTCACCCACCACCCCTCACACATGAGTCCTCGGTCCATGGCTTACAAGTTAGTGAGCAAAAAAAACCAAAAACCTGGGAAGACCTTTTCATACAGCTGAGACCTACAGAAAATTAGAAACTTAAAGCTCAAGGCCATTAGGGAGAGTACAGTGTGATGCTTCCCACAATACCTAATGCCAAGCAAGTCCAGGGACTGAAAAGGGGTGATCACCAGTATTCACACAGTTATTATTAGCCTGAGTCCCAGCTCATGTCATCTCTGTACACAATTTTAATAAATACTTCATTGATGCTCAATTTTTGGCTGGCTATGCTAGCTGTCTGCATGCTGTGATAGTTAACACAGAGCTGGCACTTCTTTCCTCTTCCACATTGTATCTGATTTTTCTTGATAGGAAAAGAGATGGTCCAGTTGGAAATGGTAACTTCAGTACATGTCCTGAGATCATATTTAGGCAAACATTTGTGAATGGACTATCTAGGATAGTAGTTTCTGAAAGCATTACAAATGCTATGATTGTCTGCCTTGGTTTGTGATGCTGAGATACTACTGGTCAATTAAGGCTAAATAAATAAATCACCATCCTCCTCCCCTGAAAAGCAGCTGTCATTCTTCCACATCCTCAGGTATCTCTCCCAAATGTTTCACAATGAAGCTCTCAGGAGGAGCTGCTGTGCTTGGGAAAAGAGTCTCAGGCTGGAAGAGCCAGAAGGGATTATGGTGCCAGTGTTCTGCAGGAGACTTAGGCCAGAGAGACTTATGCCCATCAGAATATTTCTGAAATTAATTTTGCCACATACAAATTCTGCTTTAGTAGAATAATCTTCATTTTACTAAATAGAAATCAAGCATGATGGACTCACCAAATTAAAACAAATGGATTTTAGGTAGGCAGAATGTATTTATCAAATAGAAATTTAAGTTAAACATTGTGTCTTGCATGATGCGTCTTAGGAAGATTTTTATGAGTTTTTACAACAGGCATGTTTTGTGCTTTTTCCTTGCCTTTTACTGGTATTCTCTAATTTATTGTCTCTTTCTAAACAGGAGCTGACTAGAATACATGTGCACACAGCTGAAGAGGGGAAGGTGGAAGAACTTTTGTACTGCTGCAGACTATATATCAATGCAATATCCAATCTGCCCTTTCTGCTTTCAAAAATAAACAGATTATTAGTCCTCTACTCCTTATGTGCAATCTGGCATGTGAGAAGAGGAGTGTAGAACCTTTCCCCTTTCTCATGTTTCTTCTCTCTGCTCAGCTGGTGGAGCAGGCACTGGGGAGATGCCTCCTCAACTCCTCCACCCCTGTGCTTGAAGAAAATTCTGCTCAAAAGTGCACCAGATATATTTTATTCCCTCTTACACCCCTCAAGGGTCAAGCTGAAGCCTGGCCTTTTGATTTTGTCCTCATTGGAATAGGGTAATTGTCATCTTCTGGAATGTAACTTGGGATATAAATGACAAAATATCTCAGAGAAATAATGATATCTCCAGCAGCACAGTGTCCCCTGGCACTATGTTAGAGCATTAATCCAGAAATGACTCAGATTTTCATTCACTAAGCCACCACGACTGCTCAGTGCCTGCATGCACTGTAGGTTTTGCTCATCACTGTCCATGATTTAGTGAATATTACATTAGAAAAATCCATTTTCTTTCCTATGCACCATTTTGGTTACAGGATTGTACCATTCCTTCAGTGCACCATAGATATCCACTGTTGTTCTGTAATAACAATCTTTTAAACTCACTGTTACCATGATGTCTCATCACAAATTTTCTAGTCCTTAGTTTGTTTTAAAAGATTTTGAGCTCAAAACATTATATTTGGAACTTGCAGTCAAATGTAGCTCCTTTGTATGCTACACTGTGGTAAAAAGGATTTCTCCCTGTGGATGGTTGGTAGCTCCTGTGGTGTTCTACACTGTGCCCCTTTTCCCTGTTCTGCTACTCCCTGTGTAGCATTGGAGAAAGCTGAGAAAAGCAAGCCCAGAATTCTTGTTGATGAAGAAAAAGCCATCAAAGCTGGAATATGTGGCCTCAGAAAATTGTTTCTGCATTTCTAATTTGCAATAGCTGTCCTGTGTTCCTGGTGGCTACTCCAACACCCCATCTCCTTGTAGACAGTGATGAGAATGAGTTTAAAAAATAGTTGTTGATCACAGAACAACAGAGGATATCTATGGTATATTTAATAGAGAACCCTGAAGTTCATGTGTGCCATCTATTTCTATTACACATTCTTCCGGTCATTTCTGACCCAGGAGATCAACACTGTTTTGGTTTTTTTTAAAGAGGGAATTCCAAGAACTAGGGTGGATTTTTTTCAATTGCAGTAATTTGTATTACTGTATGTATTAATGTATTAATCTCATTTCTCCCTTCTTAGCCTCCAGCACATCTGATTAAACATGAGCCTTGATGTACTGGCTGCCCTTTCAAAAGAAAATGCAAGAAAATCTTTTTGCCTGTGCCACTGAGACAGTTCCACATTCTGCTTCTCATTTCCAGTTGTGTACTTGCTGAAGAGGATCAGAGCAGTTGTGTTTACACTGGTAAACCACAGCAGGTAATTTGGTGATTTAATTTCTCCCTGGTTTCTGTTTATGAAGTAGGAAACATTTTGTTATTTTTTAATGAAAATGCTATCTCCTCTTTGAAATTATTTGCTGAATAATTTTTAGTTGGCAGATTGCAGGCGATGTGTTTGCTTTGAACGTTACATTGCTGTGAGGAACAGGCTGGTTTTGTCTCGACATGTGACAAGCTTCTGCTTTCTGCCTTGCTGAATAACTTTCAGTAGCTGTCACAACTGTCCAGACTGTTCTCTGGAAAGACTGTGCATTTTTTGAGACTGATCACTGTTGCCTTTTAGCTTTATCTTAGCTGTCGTTATTTTTTCAATTAGTGACTTCTTCAGGAATTCACTAGAATTAATTGACTACAGAAATCAAATAGCTGGGCTCAAACTACTGTGAATTGGAGGGTTTTTCTCAAGCTACTGGTTTTGTCTGCTCTCTTGGTTTGAGAAGAATTCATTACACTGGAAGTATTTTGATGTAATTATTAAAAGCTAGAAGAATATTAATGAAATTCCTGTTCTGACCCCAAACTTTGCAACCCAGAATGTCCAAGGTTTGCTGAGGCTGGGTCAGTTAGGCCACTGTCCTCTGTGTGCTTTCTTTTACCTTTCACTTTCACTCTTGTGGAACATCTGCTCAGAAGGAGGAGACCTTTGGCCTCAGCACTAGGTCTGAATTTTCTCTGGTAGGTTTTGAAAGCCCTGCAGACACCTCAGTGGTCCTGAGCTCTCAGGTGCTGCCACTGACATTTCTTCTGTGCTGTTCTCTCTAGCCAGCTGTGGGTTTATCTGCTTGGGATGCAGTTTGTGTCTGCCCTGCCTCATTCTTCACCTGTTTTTTCTTGCATTTCTGCAAGATGCTACAAGGAACAGGAAAGGAAATGTGTCTCTGAGAAGGTAAGTGGGGGCTTGAAATTGGGCAAATGCCGTAGAATTGTCCATTGTTCTGAGAGAAATCCTGTACTTTCAACCGGAAACCTGGAGTCAGGGATGTGGAAGTCCTGTGTGCAATACCAGACTTCAAATAAGTGCCAGGTACCACTAAGAGTGTTGGAAGCATCATCTTTTTTGTTCATTTTTAGCTGAACATGTTTCACAGCCTTTCAACACTCTCATCCATTGTGAAGTTCAAAGAGGCTTAAATGCTGTAAAACAGTCATCAAATACTATAATTAAACTTGCCAGTCACCCAGATTTGACCCAAACTGCCTGTGTCTCAAGATGTTAGTCAGCTGTCTGGGTTAGATTTCAGTTCAGTCTTTTAAAAACATGAAAACACCTCATTCTCAGCAGCTTCTGCACAAACCATTGTGCTCTTCTGTCAAAGCCTTCCCGTCATGCAAACTCCTTCAGCACTTCCAACCTGACACAGCCATGGGTACATCCTTCCTCACACCTGGTAGAATTCAGATGGTCAGCAGCAGTACCTCCACAGGGGACAGCACCAGTGGCACAAAACTCTTCCAAAACTAACCTCTAAGGTCTAAATTCAGATTTGCCCTTGGCTCACCTGAAACTTCGTGGAAACCTCCAAACTGACCATTGGAGAAGTCCCTGTTTAAAAATAACTTTGAAGTACAAACTGAGGCTCAAATTGAAGAGCTAAGTTGGAAATGGAAATTGGCTATATGGCATCAATTTTTAGACTTAAATAGAAATATTTTTTCTTGCTTTTGGTACATGTCCAATGATTAAACATCTTTAATGCATTGGAAATGGAAAATAAACAATATAGGGAGAATCACAGATAATTTTGTCATTTTTGCAGAGAATAATATTATTTTTGTGGTTGACAGAACCTAAGAAACATTAACAGTAGAAAAAAACTACTTCAAAATGATGACCTTTCTGGTTTCTTAATGAACCAAGAGAAGAAAAAAAAGAAAGATTTTTATCATTGTTAGAGTATGAAGCTTCTTCAGAGGTATTTTTCCTGTGTTTAAATAACTCCTGCATTTATTCTCTAGGTCATTTATTCTTTATAGGTCTCCAAGGACCTCAGACATCATTACCTCACAAATTCTCCAAAGTTATTAACTCCCTTAAGGAGAATCTTAACAAATACCAGAAAATTATGTTCTAGAAAGAGTTCTTTGTGAGGTAAGTTCTGAACTTCTCTGGTTGTTTTCCTTCTCTAGGACCTCAGAGGGCTTTGCAGGACCCACACATTCAACATCATTAAGCTCCCATATGAGGACAGACTAAGTACAATTATTTCTATGAAGGTTAAATTGTTATATTTACATAATTTGTTTGTGCACCAAGTTAGCAGTCACATCAAGTGTGTAAAACACCTTCAAGCATGGTGTATTCCTTTAAATGAGTGAATAAATGAGTCCTCCTTGAAGTCCGGCCTTAACTAAAACAACACACTTAAACTTCCTGCTCATTCCCAAGACTTTTTCCCAGGCTTAGCTGCCCCCAGAATCTCATCCCAGGGATTTTATTCTACCACAGGACTATCCTGTGTCTCTTCTGTTGTTGAAGGGTCTAATGGAATCCACCTGCAGCACTGAGGCAGTCGTGATTAATCTGCATTTAACCACAGGCTCTCAACACTTCATGTGTGTTCATAACAGGAGAAGTCTTCTTCCCTGAGGATACAAAAACACCCACACCCCAACCAACCGACCAACCAACCAACCAACCAACCAGTTAACTAACTCAACCAACCAACCAACCAACCAACCAACCAACCAACCAACCAGTTAACTAACTTAACATAAAATTGGAAGAAGGAAGGAAGGAAGGAAGGAAGGAAGGAAGGAAGGAAGGAAGGAAGGAAGGAAGGAAGGAAGGAAGGAAGGCAGGCTGATGTGTTTGTTAGACTTATCTCCTCTGAAGTCCAGGGTACAGCAGGACATGGATTTTCTAACTCTTCCCACACCATATTGCAGTACTCATACAAAGCCTAGAACAATAATCAGTATTTTGGTAGATTTTTTTTCTCTTGCTGAGCTGGTGAATAATTCAGATTTTTATACCATCTTTCCTCCTAGAAATATCAATTTCAATTTGGCTTCAGCGAAGTCTTAAGATAAATATGTGATTAGAGAAGGAATATAACTTAAAATGCTGTAGTTAAGTTTTCTATGTGTTAAATGTATGTACTCTGAGCACTCTTCTCCAATGTTACTTAAAACCCTCAAATCTTTCAAGTGTGGTTTATTCTTAGAAAACTCAAGCTGCTCCTGGAATTCTGCTCCCAGTAAGAGACAAATTAGATAAAAACAACTTCTTGAGAGGAGAGAGCTTGCAGAGCTCTTGCAAGTAGACATGGAGTGCTGCTTAGCAGCCTTCTATGCCCTTTTGGTAAGAATTATCCAATAACCAGTACATAGCAGATAGAATTTCACTTTTCAAAAATGTGTGTAGTGCATCTTCTTCCCAACCCCAGAAGTTGGAAGGATTGTGAGGGCTCTGGGAATACTGCAGATTTATTTTGGCACTGCCTAGTGCTTTAAGCATCCTGGAAATCAGCACTGGATATGTTCTCATAGTCTGGATGTAAATTAGCCATATGTGCATTAGAGGCATTATTTACAGATTGAACTGTGCAACAAAACTATACTTAGGGCCTTAGATAAATTATTTCTATATTGGGTCCAATTTTTGCTGTCATTTACAGTAATATAAATCTAGGATCACTACACTGAAGTCAGTGGTGTAATTGAATTTTCTCCAGTGTGACGGAGAGCAGAATTTAGGCTCTGGTTATTATTTGCAGCTCTGAAGGCCTTTCCCCTACACTAGGAATCTACTGAGGCTCTTCTGTCACTCTCACTTTTGTCCACTCTCACTTTAGAATTATGCTCAGAAAGTGTACCTGCATGTGAAAACAAAGTGACACAGAAAGAGTTAGTTGGTTTTGGAGTCTGAGTAAATAAAAATGAGAACAGTTGCCCGGTATTAAAAGCTCTTGTTGCTTTGCTCTTCATATTCCTTTGTCTTTGCTTCTGAAAGTCTGCAACCAGAGCTCTTTCTGGTTAAACCTCACTAAAAAAGTCACCACTGACTCTGTTAGGGTATAGACATCACCCTCTGAGCCTTTTCACCACCACTTTAAAAGATGCTTTAGCAAAAGTGATTTGTCATTACCTCAGAGTTTTTACTGAACCTTCACGGTTTAAACCAATGATGCAGCCTCATTTCCTGTTGATGTTTGACAGCATTGCCTATCTAAACATGAAAAAGCAGTGACTAACAGTAAAAGCTCTCTACAGCAGCCCTTTTGAAACTCCCATCAGCTAGAAAATTATGAAGTCAAAGATGAAGCATCCTGGTCTCAATAGAAAGATAGAAACCCTGCTAACACATCAGCAATTGTTCTCTAGGAACACTCTTGCTGATGCTGGGGTAATGTGATTGTCCATATAAGAACACAGATGTCTCATCATCCAGCAACATCTGATATTAAGGCATACCAATGTTGGATGCAACTTCGTAGCTGTGGTTCAAAAGCTCATGTTAGGGGAACACACTGGGATACTGGTTATATCTTTTTCAACTCAGTGTTTCTAATGAGAAGAAGATGTCTGAATGGATTTTCTGTAAGTCATAATCATTTGAAAAAATGCATTAGCAGGCACAGGTCTCATAAGTGATTTTAAATCATCTCCATATTTTGTTTTCCTTCAGCTTCTCCTTTGTTTCTTTGCTGCTGCTGCTCAATCTCATTTCTTCTCTCCCCATATTACTGTAACAGCATGTCTGCCTTCATTTCCAGTGATAGGAAAGCCTATGTGATTAAATGCTTCACTTTGGCAATCAGATATTCTTGGTATTTGTTTATTTATTGAAGGGATTTCTGTGCAGCGTCCTGCCACTGCCTGGGTCCTTCCATTGCTAGTGAGAGTATCAAGAGGTCACAGAAGGTGATAATTGCACCACTGCTGAGTTTGAGCAGCATGGTAATGGCTGGACAGTGCTGAGTAAAGAGGCACAAGACTAATATTACTGTGCAAATAACCTTTACTCAGCAAAACTCACAGGCAGTTGTAAATACTAACTTAAATATCATCCCAGCCAAGATACGACTTCTCAGAGTCATCCCTGGAATTACTTAAATTGCAGAAACAGAGATTCGCTTCAACATGTAAGTATCCAGCATATGTTCCCAAAGAAGACTTTTTTATCCAGTGGCAAGCCTGAAATTTTAAGTGTGAGAAAAAAAAAAGAGGCAAAGAGGTAAAAGAAAGATTAGAGCAGTTGGTTTGTGCATGGCACCCAGGGGATTGCACAAAGCAGCTTACCTGGGTCCATTGTTATGTTTTCTACAGGAAAGCACAGACAGAGAAGGAATCAGGATGGAAAGAGTGGGCAGTTCAGCAAGCCAAGCACAGGTGACATGGCTTCCCAGAGCATCAGAGTTGCTGTGAAGAAGGAACTCTTCAGGTAGATTTTACCTTTGTTCAGATACTGATGTTGGCTTTTACCAGTTAGTTCAGCTGAAGAACACAGACCTGCCCCAGCACTTCTTGGTCGTAGGGACCATCATGGTTAACACATTTGCCCTGGCCAGAATGCCTCCCCTGGGAAACCTGCACCCAGCCCACTTCCCAGCTCTCCTTAGTCCAAGAGCCATCCAATCTTGACTGAAAAGCTTCTGGGGTGAGGAACCCACAATCCCTTTGTAAAAGTTTACCAGATAACTAACTAAGCTCACTATTAATAATCCTATATGTTTTGTCATGTAATCAGAATTTCACCATTTCCAGCTTCTAGGTCTTGATTCATTTTTATATTTTAAATCATGGAGCCATTACAAGTTTTCTCCACATGTAGGTATTAATATATTGATCAAGTCTTTTAACCTTTCTTCTGATAAAGTAAACAGATTAGGCTGCAAACATCTATCCCTACAAGGCAGATATTCCAGATCTTGCAATCATTCTTTTCTGATCTATTTTCAATTTTCCGTGGCTTCTTTGAAGTGTGAACACCAAGACTAGTCATGATATTCCAATAGTTTTCCCACCAGCTCACACACAGCTGTACTTCTTGTGCCAGAATCTTTGGCCCAGTAATTCTGCTGCTAGCTTAGGTTTAGGAAATTCAATCTAGGGTATTAAAACACTTGCTATATATTTTCCCTGCATAATTGGAAAGCAGTGAGAGATCAAGCAATGGATCAAATCTGTGGGGAGAGAAAAAAAAAATAAATTCCAATTCTCAAGTTAATTGTCCTGAAAAGTTTGGAGAAATTTACTGCAGAGATACTCTCCCATAGAGCAATCAAGTGCTGACTGTAAGTCTGTTTATGCTTTGGACACATCTGTATGGCAGCAGCATAAAGAGTGTGGCATGCTGTTTAATATCTGTCAGGCTTCTTTTTTAAACCACTTAATAAGCATGTATGTAAATTCTACGCAATAAAAAAGTTCTAACAACTAGAACAAGAATAACCTTTTATGTGGTGGCTCCCACCCTTAATCCCAGCTTCTACATGCCAGTTCCTCCCCCCACTTTCACATCCCCATTTCTTGACAGGTGCCAGAATGTTTCAGAATTTTCCTGCGGCTTCACCATGGGAACTGCCATTTCACCAGGAATGAATTTGACCCGCTGAGCAATAAAGCTGAGGCAGAGCACTTACACTCCAGCCAGGATGGGGGGAATTGCTTGTTTTTCTCTTGGCATGTTCTCCTCTGGCAATTTTTTTTTTTCACCAAGGAGCGTTCCATGTTCATTCAACCTTCCTCTAACTTCACCTTGAGAAAGAAACAGGGCTTTGAAAGTGTCGTTTTCCCAGCAACAGCTGCTGCTTTTAGCATCCAACAGTCTTTAAATCCATAGAAAGCTAGTTTATATGGACAGGGAAGCATTAAATGCTAGGAAATGAGGGTCTTTAGGTAACTATTCCAGATCTGCTATATCTGCAGTTACAGCAATTGGTGGTGTAGGTGGTGTTCTTTTACTGGCTTTTAATGAGACACATTTATTACTGCCTTGCGATAAACCAAAGTACAGCCATAAAAGTGACTTTCATTGAACATTTGTTTGAGTTCTGCCTGGGTCTTATAAAGCTTCATTTGTTCAAGACTTCAGTTTTTCTTTTACATGCCTGCCACCTTTTTGGTAACAGCTGTTATCTCCTTCCCTAGCTGAATACAATAGGCTTCCCTTCCACGACACAACAGGAACTTGTTTCATGACCTGTGTGAGACAGAGTTGGGATTTGATCCTTCATAATCTGCTAAATCAGCAGAGTATCCCAACCCCTCCATACAACCAGGCAGAATGTGGGTTTGAAACTGCTCATGTTTATTTGTTAAAATTTCACAACAGTTTAAAACAGTCACTGTGCAGGTTGGTAACAGAACTGAAATTTTAGAACAGCATCTAATCCAGCAGTCTTTGTTCAGAGGACTGAAGACCCATTGACTTGAGAGATCCTTGATAGACCCAAACTTTCAGCCACAGCACAGTGATAAAAATAAATGTGCTTTTTTTAGGTCCAGCAGTGAATTTAAAGCTTATGCATTTTCTTCATCTACTGGGCTAGTTCACATTTCACTAAATATAAGTTCCAATATTGCAGCTAAACTCTCTGGAAATACTCTGCAAGAAATGTTCTTAACAATTCACCTCCATAAGTTAATACCTATTAAAACCTAAAAATGAATTAGATTTGGAATTTCCTGGATTCTTGTGTTTGTCATGCAAATTTTCAGTGCTGTTCTTTTTATGATAATATGAAATAAAGTAGTTTCTTATAGTAACATTGTAAATCATTTGCTTTCTATTACATGCAGCTGGTTTTGTTACAGTAATGATTTTGTATGGGTGCACACTGCAGTGCATATTAAAGGCAATGAAACATTCTTTTTTCAGGGCTCACATGCAATTGATGTTTGTGCAAATAAAACCAGATAATGACAAAACAGTAATTTATTATAATATATTAACGAGGTTGTTTTTTCTCTCTTCTCTCAAAATGCACCTTCTTCTAAGCTTCCCTTCCCCCCGTAGCAAATCCTTTTTCTTTTGCCTTGTTTACAAAAACGACTCCCCACCCTTGCCGATGCAGATTAGAGTTTTTCAGCTCACTAGAGATCCAGAATCAAAATCTAAACCAGCTGGTGCTTTTAGGCGGGTGTCTTACTTTAGCTTACTCAAAAGAACACAAGATGAACGGTAAGAATTAAATAAACCACAAATTATTTTGGGGACTGTCTGGTTTATATTAGAAGTAAACTTTTCACTGCTGGCTGTTGTTTCAAAACTATTGCCTCTATTTTTGATATTCATCCTTGGGATCTAACACAAACTATGTCTTACTAGTTTAATCCATTGTTAGGCCATGTTTAAATATCTTTTATTATAGTCATGTGCTATAAAATAGTTCTCACTGGAGTTTGCTGGCTCGAAGCCAAAGGGTAATACAGCTTCAAGTGGCACAGCGCAGTATTAAAGGAATTTTTTTCCTTTGGTGTTGGTACTTACCAATTTCACACCTTGAAAAGAGCCTAACTACATCAAAATGCGATGTATCTACTTTGAGTGCAGGGACTACAAAAATATTATAGCACGAAAGGAGAGCAAAGAAAACATTTCAACTGTATCAACAGTATATTCATTTTGGTGCCTGATTAGCAATTTGTGTAATTCCTCGCTGCGGAGCCTAGAAATTATATACATAGGTTTTTCAAGCTTCTGCTTTTAGAAGTAACTTTGTTTTTAACTTCCTGCAGCAGAACCACTTACAAGATTACTATGACCATTATTTAGCTCATAGTTAACATTAAATTAAGTCATTTGTATTTAGAAAGATTTTTTTCCTCCTCTGAAATGATAATTGAACAAAGGGTGTAACATCTCCAGTTCAGCCTCTGACAGTATTTTTTTTTTCCTTATGGAGAGCCAAAATCATGCAAATTCTACCAATAAAGTGAATAAAGAATAATAATAATGCTTAGTAGTGTGGACCTTCAATTCTGCAAGCATTTTGGCAAGAGCAGATTACTTCCCTGATACATTTCAAAATATTTCCAGGTATGGACCAGGTTCCACTGGTGTGACCAAGGATTATAACAAAAAAATTGCTACCATTATTTCATCACTGTGGTCTGTCCCAGCACCTTCATTCTAGGGTATTATGACATTTAGTTCTGTTGTTTCAAACACTGATGGGGAAAACATTCCCAGAAAGGAAGGAAAGAGACTGTTAGGAGCTGTTAACCTCTGCAGCTTCCAGGGAGAGCGCTAACATTCAATATATGCCAAACCCAGCCCATTAGGTTGAATAATGAGTGAGCATATCTGAAACTTTGTACCAGACAAGATGAAAACAGATTGGGCAGGCTATTGTACCACACTTTATTACCTAGTGAAATGTAATTTGATCCATTTGCAGGAGGAAGAACCAGAGATGCTTGTTTCAGAATTCAATTGTTCCAGAAAGATGTAAGTACCCCGGTGTTGTTATTTTTATATCGATTTTTATGAAACACGTGTAGCTACATTTTTACAAGGCAGGAGGTTCTCTTAATGATGGCAGCAAGACAAGCAGTGCAAATGTTAGGGGGCTGAGTACATTCCTCTGTCAGATGACAGAGGGCAAGAATATATGGTTTAACTTCAGTCTTACAGGAGTAAAACCAGAACCAGACACTCAACACCAGACAAGTTGCAGTCAGGTTGGTTCCTGGAGAGGTGACTTTCTGCTATCACTTCCATCTCCCAGTCCCCAGGTGGGGATGTTTGGTAAAATGAATTTACAGACAAAAGCTTGGGCTAGATTCGCCACACAGAACCTTCAGTGGTGGAATTTCAGCTTTGTATATAAGAGTTAGGCTGTTGATTTCAAGGTGTGGTGCTCTCTGCTGTGATTTAGAGATTTTTACACATTGATTTTATTTTTGAAAGTGAGAATAATGTTAAGTTTTGATCCCACGTGCCTGCATTTGCAAAAAGCATGTTAGCTAAAGATTATACTTGTATCTTTAAAAGGGAAATAGAATTTCATTAGCATAATTTCCCTTTTTTTTCCTGAGATCCTCTTGAGTTAAAATTAAAAAAAAAAAAAAAAAAAAAAAAAAAAAAAAGATACTGTCAGAGAAAGGAAAAAAACAAAAAAAAAAGGAAAAGAAAGAAATGTTCCTGAACTTAGCTATTACATAAATCACAGTAGAAATGCTGTTGAGCCAGGCATTGTTTTGTTTGGGAAAGTAGCCATTAAGCCAGTATCAAATGAGACATATATATTTGGATATAAAACTCAGCTTGCTGCATACCTTTGGGAAGAAAAAAATCCCAGATGTCACACTCCATTATTATTATGGAAATATTTAATGTGAACAATAGGCTATAAATGAATTAACCCAGGAAATCACACAGGTACCCAGGTGTCTTAGACTATCACTTTATATTGAAGGTGTATGTGCAAATGGACCTTTACATTTTTTGGATATCCAGTCATAGCAACTAGTGCTTTTCTTTTGTATTTCTCTTTCAACATCAGAAGACATTCTGCTTTTTTAGGAAGCCCCTTCTGAGGGGGTGGAAAGTGTCAGCAACTTCACAGATCGAAGCTGATTCATTCACTTTTCTGTCTTGGTTTCTTTTTCTTTTGTTTAAAAGCTGTGGCCTTTTTTTTTTTTTTTTTTTTTTTTTTTTTTCATACAGACTCTACAGCAACTCCTGAAATGTCTAAACTCATATTAACTGACACATCTTTTTTAATTTTGTTTCTTTTTCAACAACATGGTATCTGTGCCATCTTTTGTAGCAAGTCTTTCAAAGACTGACCTCATATTGTCAACCTGATCTCAATCCTGTCCCTCCCTAGGCTTAACCTCTTCTTGCTATTTCTGACTTTGTATAGTCCTGTCTTGTCCCTGGAAGAAAAATCCCCATCTGAATTTCTTCACCTCTACTTGGATATCATTCTGTTGGTGCTCCTTCCATCACCTTCTCCATTCCTTCCAACAGAAGACCTTCTGCTTCCATTCAGCTGTTTTTACCTTTGTGTTTACAGCAGACAGTGCTACCCTTTCCCTCTGGTCCCAGTTGCTGCAGCAACCTGGGTGTGAAAGCCACACATCTCCTGCCTTTTTACTCGAGCTTTTTTTGCTGGGTTTTGTCTTAGTACAGACTTCTCAAGCCAAGAGCAATCCCATTTTGCAGTACCTGACAAGTAATGCTGCAGTTTCCCCTGGGAGTTGCTGGAAACATCATCTGCCCTTGCAGTCCAGTCTCCAAAAACCAGCCTGAAAGCTGCAGCTGAAGGTTGGCATCCCTTCTTCCCCCACTGCAGCTCTCAGAGGTCACTGATAGAATTTTATTACTTGAAATGGTGCCTTACAAGGGCTACAAGAATATTTAATCCTGGACATGGCAGGGAGTGACCAAGGTGCAAAATTCAGGTGGGGATGCAGAGCCGCAGACTGGCAGAGGAACACCCAGAGCAGGGCTTTGGTTCACAGCCATTTCCAATGCACAATATCTGTATGAAGGAAGACTCTTCAAAGCTCTTTGAAATGTGTCTGAATGCATGAAGAGATTCCAATGGTTTAAAAATGTTTGAAAATCCCAGATGCAATGCAATTGCAGTGCATTACACCTAACACTTCCCTACTTCCTTGTTTTTTTAGTCTGCTTTAAATGAAGAAGCATCTGAAATCCATAAATTTTATTTCTTTATCCTCATTTGGACACTACTGTAGATGCCATTAAAATACCCATTGAAAACCTCAAGAAATATATCTGTATAATATGCTTAAAGATTTGTCATTTTGCAGTAGTGGATAGAAGCAGAAAAACCTGAAAATCATTATTTAAAAGCATCTAGTTATAATGAAGAACTTTATCTGTGGTGAAGTCATAGTGCAGTTTTTTCTATCATTTGCACAAATATGCCAGTTAAATATGTACATTAAATAAATATTGTTTTAAAACAGAAATCTGTCCTATTTTTTTTGTTATCTTCTGATTTAGAAGATATCAACTGTTTTTGCACAATAGTTGTTTTACTTGTCCTGTCCCCAGAAGCTGAGTGTCCTTGTGAACTGATCTTTCCAGAATATTTCTGTATCTGAGCTCATCACAGCTGCTGAAATCAGGCATAAAAGGCACTGTTAACCTAAAAGGAATAGAAAGATCTAAGTCTCCTAACTTCTGTTGTCCAAGGAGAAAAAACCAATGTATCAGAGGATATGTCCTTCTCCCATATTTCCTGAGCAAAAATGAATACAGAGACAATAGACAGGTGATATTACACCCTAGAGCCAGATCTAGGGACACTTAGCAAGCTAAATTTATCCTTTGCTCACACAATCATCTCAGTTTGTTCTGTCCTGAGGGAGACAGCATCCGAAAAAATAATCTCAGGTCTCAGGTCTTTATTCGATAATCTGCCTTTTAGGGCAAGTGATGAATGGTAAAAAAAAAAAAAAAAAAAAAAAAAAAAAAAAAAAAAAAAAAAAAGCACAAGGAAACAGCAACTATTGAGACTTTACATAATGTTAGACTCTGCAGAAGCTTCACCCTGGGGATGAAGGAGCCTTCGGTGGGAAGCAATAACTTGGCCCTCTGGAGAGAGCACATCAGAAGGTTCCTGGAAAACAGAGGCCATACCTGTAGATAATATCTGAGTTTTATCTGAACAGCAGATAGCTTTACAACTCACCTGCAGCAGTCATTGTTAAGGGTCAGATAAGATCGTAGTTCATAGTGGGAAAAAAAAAGCCAACCAGCCTGCCCAGCCCAGCACAAGATGAACACATCTGATTCACATATGGACAGGAGGGTGATCTGGAAGTTAGCTCTTCACAGCATGGGGATAAAAACAACTTCCAGATGAAATCACATGTGTGCATCAAATTTCTTTTTTTAAAACACCCCAAAATCAAAAAAAAAAAAATAAAAAAGCCCGAAAGCGAGGCTCTAATCCCTGTCAAAATAAGGGAAAACCTCTCGTAGATGCACGAGAGGGAAGGGAGAGTCGAGCACGGAAGGAAAAGGAGCTGTGAAGTGAGCAAGACTAATGGGTTAATTAACGATTATCCCTATCTGCAGTGGAAAGCTTCTCTCTTTACTGAGCCAGGCTGGAGATTATTTGAATGACAACGGGGCTTAATCTGGCACATCCTCCGAGTCAGAGGCTGGCTAAAACGCCGCCCTCCAGGCTCTGCTGTGGAGCAGTTGTGGTGCCTGCTCTGGCTGAGCATAGATTTCCCCCTGACCACAAACTCTGCCTGGGCATACTGGCAGTAACAACTCTGGGGATTTAATTTTACTGGCAGAGGACATCAAGGTGCTTTAGAGGCGAAGATTCCCCAGCTGGAGCAAATGGGACTGCTGAAAACATTTGGTGGGGCAGAGCAGTGTTAATGCTGAGAGGAGAGAGTGCAGCTTTGGGTTTGCTTGCTTTAGCTGTTCTGGCACAGTCAGCGTGGGATAACTGGAATCTTAGACACCTCATTTTACAGTAGGTTTGGCTCTGCCGCCTCTGAGGAGCAGATCAAGGCATCCTGAGAGCAATGAGCCCTCTTCCTGCTTTCCATTCAATTTAAACAGTTTCCATTCAAATTAAATAGTTTCCTTGCGCAGTTGCCTCTACCTGAATTTTAGTTTTCTAGGTGATTTACCAATGGTTCGATGGGGATGTGATCAGGTCACGGTCAGCCTACGGTCCCTTTGTGGAGCAGTTAGCTGATAGCCAGGTGAAATGGCTTTCTCTGCTCTGCAGTTGGCTGTCCCATCAGGGAGCAGGTCCCCCTACAAATGGCAGAGCTCCTGCTCGCTGACCTCTGCTGCAGATCTTTGCAGTACATCAAAAAGATTAATGGCGCCAGTTGGTAGTCTCAAGACCCAGCTCTCCAAATAAAAGATATTTTTTAATTACTGTCCAACCCTATTAGGTAGAGGATTGTATAACATGTGTTTCCTTTTAGGGATGAACTGCCCCAATGGCAGTCGCAGAGCACTTTTGCATAACTCTTTCCCCCTCCCCCTGGCCCTATCTTTGTGCTGATGTGTTAACGTGCAGACATCCTGCTAATGGCTTGGATATGCTTAATCTTAAAAAGCAATTTTGAGGACGGGGTTTCGTCTCTGCTACATCCCTGGGGGGGCTGTTTCCCCAGAGCAGGGCAGCACTGCCAAGCCGTTTTGGGATCTTAACTCCTTACTGCCAGGTCTGATTTCCCTTCAAAGATAAATCTCTCTGCCTTTACCTCGCCAAGTACCGTCCCTGTTTTGACTCGAAGCTTTGGTTTATTTTCTGGTTGGGTTCTCATCAGTTTTATCCATATTTTTATCCTTTGATGGGGGTCTAATCATGTAAGAAAGGTTCACAAGCATCTGCAGCAACAAATTGGCGTTTGTATTTTAGGGCACTTTCCAGTATTATCTGAGGTCACAGCGTTAGGACAGTGAAATCCCTTTCTTTTCCACAGTCTGTTATTTCTTGAATTCAAGCAATAATTTTCATGTGGACAGAAACGTTTGAAAAGGTCTCTGCCAAGCAAAGCTTCACTCCCTGGCTTTTAGCCTTCCATTAAACTGGGATGAATCCTTCAGCCTTTACCTGTGTGAGCGATTTGGAGCCCTTCAAGCAGACCTAGATTACCCAGATAATTACAGGTTTTTCAAATGCGCGATGGTTTAGGATCGGACCCATCATTTCCAGTGAGTAGGGTTTGCAGGGTGAAATCTTCAGCTGTACTTCAGAAATTATCTGGTCTTCTCCTGCCCTCTTTGCTATCCACCCCTGCTGCTGGCCAAGCAGAAACGCTCCACTGTTCAAATACCTGGCAACAACTATTTAATTTGACAATTTGTAGATGGTATTCCTGTATTACCCTTTAGGACCTTAATAATAGGTTTTTCTTTAGTGAAGCATTAAAACATTAAAGGCCATAAATTCCACAGTCACCTGTATCCATTTATTGCTAATTTATTATGGAACATATCATAAAACTTTGCTTGACATATAGGCCTCTTCATAACTATAAATCTTTTTTCAACTGTTTAGATAACTTACTCTTAAGTTCAAGGAAAGACCTCTATGAACAAATATTTTAAACATCTATTTATTATGCAACACTAATACGTACAAACTATGTGGCAAATACTGAGAAATATTACTCTATAGTCAGATTTATTACTCCAAGCTTTTGGGGGATATGTCTATTGTAAAAATAAAATAAAAACTTTGTGTCAAGTATCTGCTTTATTAAAAGGGTAAAGAGCTCTAACTGAATAGAGGTGTTATTGCAGTTAACATCAATTATATAAATGTTTCTCTTCATATTAAGTTTGCCATTTGCAATCTGGAACTGCAGAAAGGATTGTGTTTCATAGAGGAGAGCAAACCCAGAAGTTATCTGACTTGGTAATTCTTTATCTAAATAATGTTTATAGCACCATTGTTGCTACAGAGCTTGACCTTACTCTCATGAAGCCACTTTTTAAATCCCAGTGATGCTGGATCATATAGATGTATATAGAAATCATTTGGGCAATTAATTTATTCTTATCTCAAATAATTGCTTGGGATTGGCACTGCTTATATTTGTTGCTTTTAAATTACCTGCTGTTGTTTCATATGCAAAAAAAGAAAACATTTTCTTCCTTGTGGTGTATAAATTCAAGTTGCTTGGATAAACCAAACCAGCATTCTTCAAAATACTGCACTTTTTCTTTTTTTTTTTTCCCTTTAACATTTTTGCCCTGGCTGAATTATTAGCATATGTATTTGCTAATCATACATATGTATTATTAGCATATGTAGTAAAGTAATTGGTTTTAGCAGCAATGCACGTGCATACACCCAGACAGCTTCTTTAGCAAGAAGTTGGTTTGTAAAAATATTGTTTGGGTGCCTCATTAAAAGGCTCTGTTTTAATAGCCCTTTTCCTGCAAATGAGTTTGTTTGCACATGGAAGGTCATTTTTAATTTTGAAACAAATTCCCCTCTTAGTGCTCTCCCCATCAGTTCAGCTTGGTGTGTGTTTGCAAATGCTCTGTGGCCTCAGGATTTTCTTATAAACTGTTAAACTATAGGACTAAAATCACAGTGTAAGGCCAAAACAGTGCAGCAAGCCCTACTTTTAATTGGTATAATAAAGTCAGGGAAAAGGGATGGAAATCTTCTACAATCTACTAAATGCTACTCCTTAAAGTGAACTTGTCTACCAGTGAGCTTGTTCATAACAAACTAATTAAAACTGTGCAGATTTTTTTGTGTACTTGAGAAAACCCAAACCCAGCTTACTCTAATGCAATCACAACATCATTAACATCCAAATGAAAGCAAAGCAACTGATTCATCCAAAATGCACACTAATTGTCCACCAGTTTTCTGCTGGCTTCATCACTGGATCTTTTAAGGATTGTTTCTTGGGACAGGACAGGGAGGATTAATGCTACATGGGCATTATATCCAGTCACCAGCCAACTAGGGAAGAGGATCAATTGCCTGTTGCTGCTTTGGCCCTGTCTCAACCTCCCAAACACACTTGCTGATTCCTGCTTTCATAATATTTCTATATTTTCCCCTCCCAGATTTTCTCCCTGCTCTCTCCTTAGTCTCTTATCCTTTTTGTCAATCCTTTCCCTTTAGTATCCTTCCACTCTCCCCTGCTCCATATTACAGCATATGGAGAGAGCTCTCACAGGCAGGTTCATGCTCTATCCTTAGTACAAGAAAATCAGCAATTACTGTTTTTGAAAGACTTTTTGTGCCCCAGATTCTTTTTCTGGGGTTTATGTGTTCATAAAAGTATTCGCTTTTCGGGACTTGCTGAGAAAAACAGCAAATTCACGTAAAAATAGTGAATCAATATAAAAACCTGGTCAAGAGAAGAATGCCAGCAATTTGTAGGCTTAAACAAATCAATTAGCTTTTGATTATATAGAAGACATCATTTTAATATTACTTAAGGACTCTGTGTGTGTCTTTGCAGCAGGCTCCCAGCACATCTCTAAATTCCGCAGTTCCACGGTAAACAACTTTTTATATTACTTCCTGAAAGTTGACCCTGATGGATTGTAATTAATTATATTGCTGATATCTGACAAAATAAGCAACTTTCCCAGTTATTTATGGTCTTAGATTTCACTCAACTACATAATACAATGTCTCTTTAAACGTTGTCAGGTGCTGTGGAAATTATCAGCCTCAAGCAGCGAAGCCTGGGGAACAAGACAAGGTTTAAAACTAATACCAGTTTCAGTTACTGATACAATCTTACCACAATAAAAGAATTACCTTTAATAAATATATTCCAGGACAGCCTGTGATGGGACTCAAGGAGCCAATTAAGTGTTGTATTCAAATGCTTTGTTTTTCTCTGCAGAGAAACTCCTGGGCCAGGCTCCCTTCTGGCACAAGTCTGCTTAAGTCAACAAATGGAGTTACACCCGAGATGAATTTGCCATGCTATGTTTTTCTAAATAGATTAGGGGTCATTTGAAAAGCTGTAAATAAACCTTTCAAATTCTTTAAGGCAAAAAGAAACAAATCTCCAAGAGGAAGAGAAAGGAAAAAAAAAAAAAAGAGAAAAAAGGGGGAAAGAAAAAAAGATTTATTCTGCTTTCCCAGAACTGCAAGTTTCCAGGTGTTCACCTTTTGATCTGGCTACAGGCAATGATTTTCTGAAGTGGTTTCTGATGGTGCCTGACATCATTTATGGCACTCCTGAACAATCTTGTAATGTGCTAAACTACACAAAATTAAGTGAGTTAGTGGCTAGCTAAGAGCAGCAAAAGGGCCATGGATATCACATGCACTTTGCTACTTGCACCATGTGTAGCTTTGAAGCAGTGCTATTTCTTTGATTTGATAATGAGAATAAAATAATTACTGGTCTTAATTATTAATAGTACAGTGGGGTGACAGGCCCTTGGATTCTCAGTTTATTGATTGATTCTCCTAGATTCAATGCTGCCCAAACACAGGGAAAAAAAAACAAACACGTTTTTCCTAATAATTTACAGCCCAGCTCAAGGCAAAACACAGCCACAGAGGCAGCAAACCATAGGGAGGCAAAAGATGAGTGGTGTGAACCTACATTAAACCAGCACAGTGTTGTGTGTGGTTGGGCAGCCCATGTTGCTGGTGTTTGATTTAGTTTTACATATATCTTACTCACAATCTGTAATTAAAAGGCAGAAGAATCCTTGCCATGAGCAGAACTGGACTCAGCTGAACCACTGAGCCAGTGGGAATTTTGCCATTTGTTTTCATGAGTGATAACACCAATGTTGCTGTTGAGTTTTGGGCAAGCAGGACAGCAGTTACCTCTGCAGGACTTAGGTAGGAAATCAAACTCAAAATGGGTCAAGAGGCAAAACTGGCACAGCTGGTCACCTCTGGTAAGTCAAAGCCATTCACTCAGCTTCACTTTTTTCCACACGAGCTGCAGTTTATTCCTTTTTCTCCAACAAAATGCTGTCAGAGGAGAAATTTTGTGTTGTGCCCAAGGAGAGAAACTGTTGGCAGTGGATTTAACCTCTGCATCTCTAGGTTTTGTTGGTTGTTTTAGCTCTGATGGGCTCAACTTAGTGAGCTCTGTAGAGAAGGGAGCTGAACACCTGAGTGGTGGGAGCAGAGGGCAGATCAGATCTAGAAAACCAAAGATATGATCTATAACTTCTTTTAGCTGGAATTCGCTCAGAGCTAAAGGCCTCTTGTGCAGATTTGTTGTTGTCCAGGCAAAGGGTGATAAAGAAATGTGATTATCTTGTCTCCCAGTGTGCTTGTCAACACGTGGGATGTGTTTCCTTCTGTGAGACACAGAAATCTGTGCAGTGCTTCAGCACCCAGCACAGAAATGAGAGTCAAATGCTGCAGTTTTGCCTTTCAGAAGTATTTAATCTGTAAATAACTAATTAGCAGTCTTGCAGAATTTGTCATTTCCAATGTTGATTCTAAGGGTTGAATTTGTTAATGACATTTTAAATTCTTATTTTATGCCAACAAAGACTGTGAACGCTTAGCCAAATTAATAGAATTTGCATTGATAATGAAATCTCTTCTCCCACTGAAGAAAATCTAAGAAGAGAAATGTATCTTTGAGATCCTACCGTGATTTTGGTAAGTCTTTTCCAAGTGCTTATTCTGCAAATCACTAGATTAATACCATTTAGAAAGATCAGGCAAATGAAGCTGCAATTAAGAGAATTAGTTAAATCCATTATAGGCTGCTGGCCTTGCTCTCCAACTCAGGAAGGATTAAGCACCACACCCAAAGTCTGTTTGATCCTATCTTCAGGGCACTATTTATTAATTACACTTAATTATTCATGGCAAACCCCAAAATGAAGCAGTAGAACATTAATCCAGCTGTTACCTTTCCCTCAATTCATGGGCTTCTTTGGGATGCTTTTCTCATCTTCTTGACTTTTCCACCCTTGGCTTTCCAGAGTGTTTCTCCAAGAGCCTCTTGCTGCAGGAGCAGTCTCATTTCTGTACAAAGTCACGTCAGTCCTGGTCACTCATCAGTGCTGAGTCCAAAAGCACCTTGCCAGGAATTATGGAAACAGAATATTCATGCTGGATGTTTATGGTGGGTTCTGTGAGCTGTGCTACTCCAGGTATTTGTGGAGAGGTGGCATCCTAGTGAGAGGAGTCACAGCAGCCCAGCTCGCTAAAGCAGCCCTTCAGAAACACAACTCAAAGGAACATCAGCTCTCCAGGATTCATTTCCCACCCAAGTTTCTATTTCAGACAGCAACTCTTCCCCCAGCCCCCCTCTCCTGCAGCCCAGTGACTGGCACATGTAACCAGCCCCCGACTGAAATCCTGTCTTTTGTTTGGAGCAGGGCTGTGAAATCACTGACACTTTGAAGAAGTAAAGCTGGAGAGCCCCAAAGGTGATTTCTCCTCTCCTTTTTCTGTGCAAGGTTTGTGTTACTCAGGGGCAAAGCAAAGCACAGGCAGCCTGGCCCTTCAGGAGACAGAACACCCCAGTGCAACCCTTCATTAATTACCAATATTATATTTACTGGGGTTACAGAGCAGCTAGAGGGAGACTCTATAACTGGAGGTGTGTTACACAGATCCTATGTTATTACTGAGTTATGGCTTAGGTGCTTTTCAGTGCTTTAAGGATAGGGAGGTCATTTGATAGCTTTAATCACACAGGTATTTTAGCTTGTCAAAAACAAGGGCAGCTTTGTAGTTGCCATTTTGCAGTGAGAGTCCTTCTGTATGACAAAGTGAGCTGAGCTGATCAAAACATTATACACAGAAAGTGTAAACAAACAAAAACAAAATCGGCAAACAATGACTTTACATTTCAAATGTCACGGTCTAAGGGCAAAACGATGAAGGAAAACACAACTCACTTATCTGCTTCCTATTTCCACTCCATGATCAAAGCTTTTAACTTCAGTTTGTTCAATTCTTAATGATTTTCAGACACTTTTTCTACCCCAGAGTACCAACAAGCAAGGAGTAGAAAGCAAAATACAGGCCCTTCCCATGTTCTTGCACGCCAAAGTTTTTTTTTGAAATCCAGCTCTTCTGCAATCAGATTTAAAGCTGATTTAAAAGCAAGAATTATAATGTACCCTCACCTAAAACTATAATAATCTCTGTTCCTGCCTCTGGATTTGCTGATGTACCAGGGCTTTTAAGTATTTACCTTCTAGATACGAAGCTCCTTAGGGCTGCGTAATGCCTTATTATTATTGCCAGTCCCTCAAGTCATAATGAACTCAGGATTACAGCATATTCTATATTTAAGTTTCCAGGACCAATAATTATTATATGTTCTTTGTTCTGAAATTTAAAAAAAAATAAAAAAAAATAAGTCACATAAGTAGTTCTTTTCTGCTCACTACACAACAAGAATTGATTGGCGAGATCATCACTGCAAATTCTTGGGAAAACTCTAAAACTCTTTTTTTTTTTTTTTTTTACTTTTCTTGAGGGTAGGAAGATATTTCACAATTTCATTATTTTGATTTACTAATCCAGAGAGCTGGCACAAGCTGCAACCATTAAACGATGCGACTGTGAATTTTAGAATGAGGGTGTGTTATTAGTTTTTGTTAAAAAACCAAGCACAAAAAGGACTAATACCCACCTAGGTTTCCTACAGCATAATTTTTTTAAAAAAACCTTTTTCTGCTTGGAAATGTCTAAGTAGAAATACTTTGGCCTTATATCTTATATAGGTATATATACCTATCTTATATACCTAAATTGGCATTACTTTGCTAGGCCAGAGATGCTGAAATTACCCTTTACACAGAGTTCTGATTCATTCTTGATAGGAATTTGCTTGCAGACATTTTCTTTATGGTCTCACAGAGCCTGTGTGCTAAGCCTGGTCAGCTCCCAAAGCTTTAACGATGTGAATGGCTTGTGCTGGTTTTGCCATTATGGGCACCTAGAAAAATATGCCTGATAATGGCTAAACCAGGGTATTTTCTACTTATGAGCTGTTTTATAAGAAACAAGTTCAAATTATGCCTTTGTAGGCACCTGTGCAGTCCCAGTGATATGAAAAAGGTTTGAGCTGTTGAAACAGGTTTTGGAATCAGCTAATGGGATATTTGGCAACAATTTTTAGTTAGATTTCCAATTAGGTTTTCTTTAGACAAATATAAGGGATATATTGCCATTGACCTGTGCCTCATTGCTTTTTCTAATCTCCCTTTTGCTACCTCTCCATTTCTTAAGCTGCATCCTGCCAGGGACTGAATCTTTCTCTGTGCATCTTTTTTTAATGATAAAGTAGATTTGTGTAAGAATATGAGGCTTTTGGCCGATTTATTCAGTTAGTATTTGGGTAGGTGGAAATAGTTTTGTTGTTTTTTCTTCAAACATTCAACACACAACCTGTTAAGTTTCTGTAGCACAATTAATTTCATTAGCAGGCAGTAGCACTTGCTCACCAGTCCTCTGTTTTTCAGAGATTCTGCACAAAATTCACCTATTGTGAAGGCTGAGAAATATAAAATGAGTATAGGAGGTGATTTGATTGCAAAGTTGCAGCACTGGTAGAAGTAACTCCAGTAGGGTTTCAATATCCCCAGCATGAGCTGAACCATATGAAGACCCTGTGTGTCAAATGCAGTGGAATATTTGGGGAACATGCAGTTGCAGTCTTTACCCCCAGCCTCTTCTTCTGCTCATCTTCAGAAGAACCGTCAGCTGATGGGTTTGTGCAACATGAAGCACATCACATCACATTTTCCCCTCTCACCTGCAGAGCTGGGGTCCTGCTGCTCTGCTGATGTCAGTGGGGACCAGTGGGGACCTTTATCCTGAATTCTGAAGCAGATTCAGCATTCTGAGCTTCAGGGAGTGAAGCTCAGACTCTGGTCTGGCCTGCAGAAAGCAGTTCCCTGGCACTGGAGGGTGATAAAGAAGAGAGCACAGAGAGGGTGAGAGGGTGGGTGGGGAGCAAGGATGGTCGAGCTTGACTGCTGTGCTGGAGGAAGAGCTGCAGCAACAGCTTGGTCTGCTTGTGCTGTGTGGGTGTTCACACAATGGAGTTCAGTCATCAGATCCCATCTACACACCTACACCAAGGGCTGTGTGATAGAACAGATTATGTGAGGGTGGATTAGAGGATTGAGTATATAAAGAATCCAGAGCCACATTTTCTTTTTTTTTTTTTTTTTTTTTTAGATTTGCTTTATGCTACAGCTAATCTTTGCCCAAAAAGAAAGAAAGAAAAAAAAATCCATACTTGAACCACAAAGAAACTCAGCCTGAAATCACCTCATCTAGGTTTGCTGGAATTTAGATGTTGAAAGGCAGGATCTGGGATGTAATTGTGTAGCATTACATGACACGTCAAGTGTCCTAAATCCCCTTGAATTATAGGCATATAATTCAGGAGGTGCCTCAGGTGCCCTGTGAGAAAAGAAAGGTACACCTAGAGAGCAGCTCAGATCTCATGGATGAGGCTGTGGGAAAAGGCAGCACAGCCAAGTGACTGGAAATGGGAGGAAACTGGCCCTGAGGTGTTTCAAAGCAACAGAAGGGGTAAACCAAATAATTCATCTGCACCAGAAACTAAAACCTTTGACAGGGCTTGCACTTAAAAACTATGTCCATGACAGCTTGCCCATTTTTTCCAGTGATACCAGTTTTCCTCATAAAATACATTACCTCTCCCTACAGACCTTGCCTCCCTTGCTCCTTTGAGCTCTCAAACAGGTCAGCAATCCTATTGACTTCCAGACTCTTTCCTTGCAAGTAGTCAAGGGCTTTGTCTGGTCAGGGTCCAAAAGTCCTTCTAAGCTGCAAGCATTTATGGAAAAAGTGCTGATTGAGTAGGAAAAAATGTGCAAAAATATATTTAAAACCTCCCCTTCTCCAAACCTCAGCTGGCAAGTGCAATGGGGCAAATGGTCCATTCTGGCTCCCAGCTGTTTAGTCTCCACAGTTTACAGTCCCCATCATGTTCCAGTTATGCAGAAGGTGAGGCCATCACTTGTTTGCCATTGAGCAGAGCTGTTCTCCAGCACTGACAATGCTCTGAAAACCAGGCAGATAAAATGGTACATTCTTACATGCAGTTTTGGTTCAGTTGGTTTATGGCAGGTTGTCCTTGTCTTATGTGCCTGACATTCTCTTGTTCTTATAAGCCCTATCTACAAAGCAATGAATTCTGTGAGCCTTATTCAGGTAATTACTTTTTAATTTTAGTTTTTAAGGATTTTTTCTTCAGACTTTTTAGGTAGATGCAGGGTCTGACTTGTCTGTCCCGTGGAGCACATGTGCTTTGGCCCAGGCAGGTACATTCAGGACAACTAATTTTTCCTCTGGGACTCTCTCATGGAACGTTTCATTTCACTGTGGCAGGTTAAATCACTTTAGATTTATATACTCATAGACAAGGATGTTCACAATCTGTTTCTTAGACAGCAAAATACTTCTGTTGGCAAAGGAATAGGCTTTGGGAATCCAGAGACCTTGGCCTGTCATGGTACAAGCTCATTTCTTTTTCCTTTCCTGCTTTCATTGTGTGTTCTGGACCCTGCTAAATAATGTTCCCTATCTAAAAGTTGCTCTTCACAAAGGTAAGGCACATGTTGCTTTAGTTTTCAGTTACAGACTTTACAACTCCATCAGAAGAAAGATTCTTGTTTTCACATAGTCCCCAAGAGTTACCACTTAGTGTTATTATGGTCTTTGCTCAGGGTAACACCAGTTTGACAGCTTCCCATTTATTAATGCAGTTAAATATGTTAATAAACGTGACATTTATTATTATCATAACATTCTTCAATTACATTGGTGCAGTCCTATCCAGCAAAAGCAAACCTGAGCCAAATACATCTTTAAAACGTCTGCACACAAGCCAATGCCAGCCAAGGCTGTGACATTTTTTGTTTTTTATTTTTACAGTTTTTAAGAACACTTCACACTGGCAAAAGCTTTCAGGGAAACCCAGCTTATACTGGCATCAAGTGACTTTTGCTCATACAGCTTGCCTTGTTTGCAGAACTGTTTCAGGCTAGACCAGAAAAGCACTCTCTGGCCAGCACAAGCTGAATGAGTGCCAGGGCACAGCTGCAGCGGTGTCACATCAACCCACAAACAAGGACTTCGTCAGGCAGCACTAGTGGGGAGCTACAGCCTCTTGAGCTGACTCTCCTTTGCCCCCAGTAAACCCTTTCTTGGTTCTCATTAGGAGGGTTCACCATGGTGGCTGGTTACTGGCACACCTTTTTGCCTGCGTTCTGCTGGTAACACTTTTCTCAAAGTTCTCTTTCCCAGAATATTGGGCCAGGTATATGGGAATGCCACGTGAAACCAAACAATTGCTGAAGTGACTGTTTGGCTTGTGTGATCTGACTGTAAGCTCATACAGAAGTTCCTTGCTGGTATCCTCTTGGTGCCATCTGAGAAGCACAAAGGAAACAGAGGGAACTGAGGGCTTTAGATCAAGAGGAAATGTCTGGTCTGGGAGGACAGCAGAAATTCATAAAGCAGGGTTTTCCATTTGGTATGGGACATTGCATAAATCCCTTGTTGTGGAGATTTAGGGACACAGGTAATAACTCTACCTGTTGTCATAGAGAAGGACAACTCTTCTCTGTCTTGACAAATGTACCATTTTTCCTTTGTGTGCTGCAGTTATTGTATTCCACTTTCTGCACTGTTTGGGGGTGAGAGTGGGCTACCCCTCCTCTGAGGTCAGATGGCAGAAGAACCATCCTTTTCCCTGAAATCCTTTTGAAATGTGTTAGCACCCTAACTGCTCAAGGGTCTTGCACTGAAGTGTGCCTGGGACATTTTCTATCTCTGAGATGTTGGTTCGGGTCTCTAAACAGCTCCTGGTCTATAAGGCTCTGAGGTACGAGCCAGCAATAAGATCTGCATGTCCCAAAAATCACGTGAGTCTGTGACTCCTGTGGCAGTGTAGCCTTCTACCACGCTCACCACACATTCCTGCAGGAATGTGCAAGCCCCACGGAACAGACCCTGCAGATATTTGCACTTTGAGAACAGCGAGAAGTTGCGTAAACTTTCCCGCCTTTTACATCCCCATCCTTCGTTGTGAGATATTGAATTGTGACATCAAAGAGTTAATGTGGACAGAAATGTTTGATCTCATTCTACTTGAACTTATTACATTTTGAATTCTGATACTGTTACAGTGAAGCTGTAAATTTATCTTGAGGTAAGCCAGCAGAAAGGCACTATTTTCTAGTTAGCAGCAGCCATTCTGTTCCTTAAAAGAAATTTGGGACAGATGTGTCTGTCTTATTATTTCAGAGAATGCAGGGAGAAAATGTATTTTATTTCTTATTAAATGAATTTGCCTGTTCATCTCAGTATGTGGGACTGTCAAAGTTTATAAATTGGGCAGTATTTTAACATGATCATTCTGTTTTTCTTTAAACCAAGTTATTAAATTGATATATTTTTATAAAAAGCAGAGGGTGATGGAATTTTTTTTTTCATCTTTTGACATTTGGTTGACTGTTAAGGGGTTTTAAGTAA
This sequence comes from Phylloscopus collybita, assembly GCA_027886175.1. Taxonomy (NCBI): domain Eukaryota; kingdom Metazoa; phylum Chordata; class Aves; order Passeriformes; family Phylloscopidae; genus Phylloscopus; species Phylloscopus collybita. The sequence continues at coordinate 32,092,109 of JAJNNQ010000129.1, forward strand.
CACTGTATCTTAAATCAGAAAGATAAAAACTCTTCCAAAGACTGCTGAAAACCAACCAAATTGGATTCACTGGGTTGCAGTGCTGGTAAAACAGTCTGTGTTTTGATTTTGATATTGGGATTTTTTTTCTTGTGCTAATGCATTGTCAGAGTTTAAGTGTCTCATGCTTTTCCCTGAACATCTCTCCTACCTGGCTGCAGGGGAACCAGAGACAAGCTGTTCTGCTGATATATTTACAAATCTCACTCTCACTTCTGCCAAGGTGGCTTTAGGTTTAAATCACCATAAAAACCCTTTACACCACAACCCTTTACACCACTTCCAGCAGTGCTTTATCTGGTGTAAGTGCAAATAGGCTGCAGTCTTGACTAAGAAAAGTTCCCTTTCCTGTCAAAAAAAAAAGCCCCAGCCCCTAAGGAGATTGTGAGGTCAGATCCATGCTGGAGTGGCTGTGCTCAGCCACAAAGTCACACAACTTCCAAGTGAAGCTCCCTCTTGAAGAAAACACTTGGGCTTGAGTCATGTGGTGACAAGCTGCTGTGACTGGGTGAGTAGGTGTTAAAGCAAACCTTCAGACCAAGAGTTTAGAGAGGGACAGACTTTTTTATCTCATCTTTGTAACCGTGATGAGAACTGGCTAATTTCTAGCAAATGAAACCAGGCACTTCTGTGGGGAAGGGTGAAAAAAACTGGGAGAAAAAAAAGTTAATAATTTATGGGACGGGAGATGCAGACATGGAAAGGATGAAATCCTTTTGCAGTGAGCAGTAGGTCAGCCCTTCTGCAAGGACAAGCAGGAGCTCCTTACGTGTGCTTCCTACAGAAGAAGGTTCAACTCAAAAATTAAAAAAAAAATTAAACAAGTGCATAGAGATTTTCATTTGTTCCATTGATTCTGGTTGACAAATCTGTTTAGTTATATTTTTAGCTGCCTTGTGTCCTGAATATCCTCTAGCCTGTACTGGTTCCACAGACAGGAAAGACCATTAATATGGGGGGAATTACTGAATACCTGCATGTGCATGGCTGGGAAAGGAGTTGAACCCACAATCTGAACAACTTTTAAATCAGATGTTGCTAAGAGTTTGCCCAAAAGAGGTCTCTCTTCCCACTTCTCAGGACTGACCAAATTTGAGCTTCGATAAAATTTTTAAAGTAATTTCAAGCTGTTGGGCAAAGTCAATATTCCCTCATTTGCTGTAATCCTAAAACAGGACATGTTTGCAAATGCAGAAATTTTCCATGAGCAAAACCATTTAAAAATTATTGATTCAGGGGCCTGGAAATATTTCTCTGGGCATTTCTAATCAAAAGGTGGTGTTTCACACGGTGAGTGAAAAGGTCCTCACTGTGTCATAAGAGCTGTGGGCAAAGAGCAGGGCCCTGAGTTGCAGCTGGGTAAGCAGGGAAATCGACTTCTGTTCCTTGAGGAGTGAAGCAGGTAAATTAAATTAATGCTGCCTTGGTCCAATGCAGAGCTTGTCAGCCAGACTCCAGAACTAACCTAGGAGAGTGAAATCATTGCTTCAAACTCAGAATCCACCCCTGGATTGCTGTGTGGCTGGATGAGGCTTTGGATCAAGTGCAAATTCCAGCAGTGGGAAGAACAGCAGGGTAAAGGTAGAGACAAGTGCTGGGACCATGGTAAATCGCTGCTGCCTGAAAGAAGCAACATTTCTTTAGGAGCAAACCTCTGGTTATGTTTTAGCCTGAACTGGTGATCTGCACATTGCCATTAAATGCTCTTTTGCTGTCCTGTGATAGAGCAGCTTTTCCAGGGGCCACTGGACAAAGTCTACCCCAGCAAAAGCACTGCTTAAATTCTTTTTAGTGTTTATCTCATATCTGTCCTCTGTAAAGTGGAAGTAATACTATTTGCCCAGCTTTGTGATATTCACTGACATCCTATTGCAAAAGGTAGTCTGGAAAGTGTGCCAACTTTTTTATTGCCACTAATAAACGAGAAATCTCTTTCTCATTCTAGGATCTGCTGTTCAGGGTCAGTTAAGGTGAAACCAGAGTGTCAGGTCTATAAAACACGGTTCTGTAAAGAGAACAGCTACAAACTGTGATGCCATGAACAGTAATGAATCCTAAGTGCTCTTCTGAGTAGGAAAAGAGTGAAGAGCAGAGTCTGTCCAGGACTGCCTGGAAAAGAGAAGGCACACGGGGAGGTGGGACAGTGTTTCTGGGGCACCCTGCCCGTGATCACTTCGTGCCACACATATCCACAAGCAGCATTTGCTCAGTCACAAAGGCAAATGGCGTTTCTTGGGAGAAGGGACCCAACTACTATCAGTGCACTTCACTTTTAAGTGTCTGGCCATGCCAGGCTGGTAATTTAAATGGAGAAAGGGTGATAATAGTTTAGCAGTGAGAACAACAGTTTTTCCACCTCTTATCTGGAGATAATGGTGGAACATTGCAGGGTTTTTTTCACCCTCTTCCAAGCACCTGTCCTTATTTGTTGAACAATTTATAGCTCCATCTGAAGTATTATCCTGCTAACAGTAGGAGGTATTTGCAGTGCAGCACAACATAATCCTCCCCTCAGAGATTAAGACTATTACCTCATTGATGCTCCTAGTCTCTGCCAGCCTTGGCATACCAATGTACAGCGTGAATGCAGGTTTGCTGCATAATAGCTCACTATGCTACCAGCTAAGCCACTGAATGCTTCTACAGTCACTCCTTTTATTAGGAGAATGACATGACAGTAATAATGGATAATGAATTCTGTTAATGAGATGACTTATTTCAAAAGTAAATAAAGCTCAGGTGTCACGTGAATGAAACATTTGAAATATCTGCAAATGTGATTTAGTCAAATGTTCCAGGGAAGAAAAAAAAAAAGAACCCACACAAGCCCTCCTTTGAGGCAGCTGCGACTGAGTGGGTAAGACTCCAGAAGCAAGAAAGGAGAAAAGGGAACTTGTACACGCAGCTTAACTTCATCCCTGGTGCAGGTGATTGATGGCACAGTCTCTCCTGCTCCACTGTAGATGAATTTGGCCACGCTGAGGGTATGTAACCTCTGTCAGGTCGAGGTTGCACTCCTGCTCCCGTGTGTGATGGGGTGGGAGCAGCTCCCAGCAGGAGCTGCCTCGGGACTGCAGCTACTGGCACAGCGTCCCTGCAGCTTGGTCTCTCCCTTCACTGAATTTATCACAAAAAGCTCTTGACTTGGTTGAACTAAAGCCAAGAGAAATGCAAATATCCACTGCTGTTTCTGCTGAATTACATTTACTCTTTTACTAAGTTGTTATTCTTCCTATGAAGAAACAACTTAAATATCTTTTCGTGTAACGCAGAAATATTAATATAACCTTCCTCTCCTCACATTTTCAAATGATTGAACTGTGTTTTGCATCATTTTTTGCAAACCAATTCACTGTCAAGCACAAACCAGTTTTGTAGTTTGGTTTATCGTACATGGAAATGTTACCAACAACATCAGCATCACACAGAGATACAAGCAGGCATCGTCAAGGATGTGGTGAGGATGCTAATATTAGACCTGTCAGACAGCCTTTGTGAAACTCAAGGTTTCTTTATTGACCATAAAAGCATTAAGGCATCAAAGAAAGAGACTACTTGGTGTCTACAGGCGTATTTATCTTCCCTAAGATTTTTTGCCCTGATGTGGACTCTGACTTCTGCACATCTTTAATACATTTATCCTCACAGTATGCCTGTGAGACACAGAGGGGCTACTACTTGCATTCTACAGAAATTCTGCAGCTCTGCAAAACAGAGAGCTGAGACACTGAAGGAGAGCTGGCCTCCTGCAGACATGACAGCAGGAAGTTCCTCCAGGAGCTCAGCTGCCCTGGGAGAGGTGACCTGCTCCTGCCTTGGCTTCCTCTGGCCATTTACTCTTGCCCCATGGCACAAAGCACAGGGCCCTGCCAGGTGCAGTGTCACCTGTCACTGGTTAGCAATGCCAGGGGGTTCTTTGCCCATCCAGCGTGGTTTATTGATGGAGGGAATATTTTGAAAAGAAAGGAATGAATGAAGGGTCCAGTGATAGGTTCCGTGGCTTTGGCCCTCTTTTTCAGTGGTCCTCAGGGAATGACGTGGATGTTTCCACCTGACAGCTCCTTGCTTCTCTGTGCATTGTAGTTGGAACAAAACTGTTTTTGAGGGGCCTTGAGAGAAACCAGACTGACAGTCCCTGTGAAAAATAGGGTCTAGAGAAAACAGTGGCATCCTAGAGGATTTTGTTCCCAAGCTCCAAGTAAGTGTCCCTGAAGCATCTGCCAGCCTCCCAACCAGCACAGCTGCACCACCACTGGTACCCAAGGCAGCTGCTTTGGTGAAGTTTGGGGATGGCTCCATGAGCTTCCTTCTCTGGGGACTCGGGACACTGTGGGCTCACACCCCAAAAGAGAACAGCAGATTAAAATCTGATGCTTATATGGGATAGGGGAAGGGGGAGAGGGAAGGTGCAGAGAGATATGAAAGCAGAAAAAGATTTGTGTGCATGTCCTGATACATTTTTAGCTAAATCTTACGGAGCTGTTAAAGTAGAGTGAGTATTTCACCCAGAATAATCACAAAAACTGGGCTGTCCTTCAACTTTCAGCACCCCTCCTTTTTCAAACCAAGGCGGGAAAGGTCTCAAAAGTTTAGCAGAGGGAAATCAGCCCTCCTTAGGAGGCTCTGTGGGCACCAGAGGGCATCCAGAAGGTTGTGAGAGAACTCCATCAGGGCAAAGCTGGCGCGTGCTGCAGCCTGTGGGCTGAGCAGAGCTGCCAGCCCCACACCAGCCTTCCCACAGCACTCAGGGTGGATCCAGGCTGCTGAGGAGCTGCCCCGCTGTTTGGTTGTTTAAGCTGTGGCTGCAGAAGAAAAGCAAAGCAAAACCATGGCTTGATTTATATCTCTTGGTTATTGTAAGGCATTCCCAAAAGAAACAAACAAACAAGCAACCCCATACATTTTAAAACTTAACCATTAAAAGAAAAATGGTTAAGTGCTTCTATCATTTTCAGTAATTAAAGCATGAATGAAAATTAAAAACTCCCCTGGCTCTTTCATTTGATGATTTTCAAGCCTGCTTTTCCCCCCTCGTGTACTCCTTGCATATTTCATTCCTCACAATCCTGTCCCCATTAGTGGTGATGACAAAGCTCCCATAGCTCCCCATGTGTGGGAGAATCACACTGTAAGTATGGATTTAATCACCAACCTTCAAAGTGACTAAAAAGGCAGATAGATGGGATTCCTGGGGAGATTTTCAAAAGTGAATTTTGACATCCTGGCTCTTTGGAGAGCGTCGCTGCTCTTTTCTAAAACATTTCTCGGGGCCTGCCCTTATGGGGCTAATTTCAGGTACCCCGAGGTACAGCTGCTTAACTGGTTCCAGCTCCCTGCTGGATCCTGGGGCTCTGGGCACCCCTGGGGCTGTGGGGCACGGCTTGGCTGCTGCCACAGCTCCAGCCTTGGATCCCAGCCTGCCGAATTCCCGGGCACCGCGCGGGGAATCTCACCCCTCTGCCGGTTCCCAGGCGGGCAGCCAGAGCTGTGAGGAGCCCTCTGGAAGTGCTGACTCCGGGTTTCCACGGGGGAAGTGACTCAGGCTCCTTCGGATGCCGCCACCTTAGAAAGAGCAGATCAAAACCCGGCCGTTATTCCTCCTCAGCATCTCTAATTAAAAGCAATAATGGGGTTAATTAAAGCCCGCGGAAAGCAGCACCAAGCCAGCGTTTCTTTCTCAGCCTCTGCCTGGGATGTGCAGTTGGGTCCCTTCATTAGCCCCTGGCCGAGGCCTTCCAGGCCTCATACACTTTGCCAGGTGTGTTGGTCTGTGCTCATAGCAACAAAATCAGCATCAGAGCTGTTCATTTTCGTTGGGCGGCCTTTTTTAAGCCAATGGCAGGTATTTTCCAATCTCCTTTTATTTTTGTGCACAGAAAAGGAAAGTTGTGAATAATACCTGCACAAAAGAACAGAAAACAACTCCCCTACACTCATCAAAATTTTATTTCTATTTTACTTTATTCATTTAGGGAGCTTATCACTGAATACCAAATGAACCCACCTACTTCAGTTTGCTCATTAGGCATAATTTTATATGCATGAAGTGGCATTTTTGAGGCAATATTAGTACTGGCAGTTGGATTCTGGATCCATATCTTTGCCTATGGAAGTCAATGGGAAAATGTTCATTTATTTCAGCGACAGTGAGATTGGACCTTGGTGAATAGTTATCTATGTGTGCATGAGAGCATAGCAATGCCTTTCAGGAGATGCACAGATACTGCTCTGCTCACACCTTTAGGCAATCTGAAGAAGCAGTTTTATTCCAACTAAATTACAGGAGCACCTTACACTATACCAAATAACTTTCCAGGACAACTACAATAAAAATACTAAGGCATCACTGTATCTACTTATTAAGAAGAATGGTGCTGTATGAAAACAGTAATTGCATTTTGGGAGATGAATTTTGTTGCACAGACCATTTTTAGACTCTAGTTTTTAAAAATTAAGATCTTACTCTGGTTTTTGTGCCATCAGGGCTGGAGAAGGGAGGGATCTTTATTTCAGCTTGGCTGTTCTGACAGAACTGATGCAGGTTTAGTGGTCAGGCTGTGCTCTTATCAGTATACCTTTTATTCCACTTGATGGTGGTTTTACTCCGCTGGTCAAAAGTACACTGCTGCCTTTGTGTATATTAGCAGGCCTAATTATCAGTGCTTGGCTGAAGGAGGTACCAGAAAGTTAATATGAAAATACGGAAGGGATTATTTAATTCTTGTACAGATTCCAAGGCACCAGTTCAGCCTGCACCAGCAGAAGCTGAGAGCTGCACACAGACTCCCAGTACACCGAGCATTGGCTCCCAGTTCAGATTCAGCCACAGCTTGGTTTGCAGCACTTGTGCTCCTAATAAACTCGTGAATTGGAGACAAATGCAAATTCCTCAGTTATTATGAATTATCCTCACTTATTGGCTGTTTACATGTGCCGTGGTAGTAAGTGGATGTGAAAAGAGCTGAGCCTGTGCTCGTGAAGACAACTATGTGGTAGCTATTTAAATGTCAGTTCCCTTCTATTGACAGGGTAGTGTTTTTCATAAACAGTTTGGAAGTCTCTCTTTTTTTTTTTTTCTTTTCCTCTCTTTTTTAAATGGCTCAATACTGATTGTATCAACAAAGCTATTATGCTGAGCCCCTGCAGCAATTTGTCAAATAATCATCTCCTGGTGCCTTTTTTTTTTTTTTTCCCCCTACAAAGGCGCTAATGATTACAAGTACGATTAATAACTGAACTAAATTGTTATTGCCGGGAAGTTTTAGTGCGTTCAGGAAATCGTGACCTGTATTAAAAAAAAATTAAAAAAAAACCAAACAAAAAACCTTGGGGACAAGAGAGGTTGGCCATACTTCACAGAAGGAATGTACGACCTGTACATGTTTCCTTTTACCCTGCCATGCTTTTTTATTAGATCTTGGGATAGTAACCTCACGTGGGTCATTCCTCGGTCAACTGCTCATCTCCGCTGTTGTTCCAAGCAGCCTTCCCGAGCCACTGCAGGAAGGGCCGGATGGTTTCTTTAAGGGATAGCACTATTTATAAAATAAATATAGAATCAGGTCTCTGCTCTGCGCAAGCAACAAATTATGAGAACTCCAGCAGCTGTATATTTGTTGAACACCCGCCTCCTGTGAGTATAAATTGCACCTTACTGAGTAGGAATAAAATACAGCCCACCAGAGACTTTGCTGCAAGGTGTAGCTGCTTGTGTACGGGCAAGTAATGACTTGCATTTTCAGCTGCTCCTTAGTAAGAGCCTTAGTAATTGGAATCAGTTATTCAAAACATCTCTAAATGTGATTTAAATGGCAAGGATTTAATAACATAGAAAGAAGTCATTACAGAGGTTCAAGCAGGGGAGAAGGGAATTCCGTTTTTCAGAGCAGAGGGAGAAAAATAAAGCAATTACTTGATGTAAAGGCCAGAAACAGGACTCCTGCTGTCACAGAGAAATCAAATCTGTCAGCAATTAGTGGGATCTTAGGAGGCAAAGAACCCTTCAGTGTTGAACAGTGAATAAGGGGTTAGCAATTATATGAACTGATAAAAGTGTTCTGGTTTTCAAACAGCAGGTTAACAAGGCTTACTTTTTTCATAACTTCATGCAGATGTGATGAGTCACACTCTGTGACATTTTTCAGGAGGACTGTATGAAAAGGTAAGAAAATAATAAAGCACATTGCATTGCTGTTGCCTTTAAGATGCTGCTGATTTACTTATTGCAAAATGACCCAGGGCACAATGATGGGACCAGCCTCGGTGTCTGTCACTTCTCGCTGGGGCCAGGCAGTCACTTACTGAATTCTGCTTTTAAAAGCACCGTTTGTCTTCCATATGTGAGCACTTGTGTGAGTAAAAAAAAAAAAAAAAAAAAAAATCCCCGAAACCCCACATAAACATAATCAGGTCTCATTCTATTTGACGTCAGAAATACTCGGAAATTCCCAGCAGAAGGCATTTATACCCTGCAGGATTGATTCTTGAGCAGAAGGGCTCATGGAGGGAAACGGAAACAGGGGTGATTATGCCTTTTTAGTCTTGACTCCATCTAACACTCTGAACACTGCATAGACATGGCATGATTAACTGGCACGAGAAAAAGAGTATTTGTAGGAAACCAAAAGATCAGGAGACTTTCTCCATATGTCAGAGAGGCTGAGGCAGAGCTAGAACTCTGATCCCGTGCTTTTATCGACTTTAATGGGGAACGTTAAGAAACAAGAAGCAGAAAGGGACTAGAAACTCTAGATATACATCCTGTACCTTGAATAGCATATAGGGAAACAGTGACCTTTGAAGACTTCATCTTCTTCCTAGGCTATCCTATTCTGTTCAAAGGCACCGAAGCCCTTCAGAGCAGGAAAACAAAGGAGCTCTGGCAGTTTCAAAAGGCTTTCTCTCTCAAAACAGAGGGATGAAGTGTGTCTAGACTGAGACGCAAAATCCTTCTGGAATGTCTAAAGAAATTAGGGCCATTGAGATTAGCAGGGAAAGCCTTTCAGTGGGATCAACATTCACAGAGAGCATTGCTTTACAATCATCTCTAAGTGCCTAGTTCATCCACTGAAGCAAAAGCCTCGCTGGCTTTATGTTGGCTGCTTGGTCTGTGGTGTGTTAGACTGCTAGGGGCAAGGGCAGGGGGCTTCTGAGCTCCTCCAGACTGCAGAAGAAACTGGAACAGTTTGGGCCTGCTCAGTGATTTGTATTGGGGCTTTTTGCCAGTCCAAGCCAGAGAGCAACCTCAGCATTGGCTGCAGGAACTCTTGGTGGTCTGAAGCTCCAAGGTGGAAAGGTGCAGCTGAGGCTGCCACTGTGCTGCCACCACATTCCCTACATGGCACAGGAAGGCATCATGCCCACTTTCCCAGGATTTTCAAAAATCTAATGTAATGCAGAGCTGTTGCATCTGGCTTTGTATTGTGTATTAGCACATTGTTGGATGTTGTCTCAAAGGTAAATCAGGAGCTAAAGAAAAAAACAAAACCAAAACCTCAGTCCAGATCAAGTTTTCTCTCATCTAAAAAATCTCCCAAAGGCATCCTTTGTAGATTGGGGTACAGGGGCAGTAATAGAAATTGCAACATTTTGGTTAAGAAGTTGATATTAGTTTCCAAAAGACATGCAAATCTTGTGTCAAATCCACATGGGAGCAATGTCTCAGGGAAGCATTAGATCACCCCTGTATCCTAGTCACCTTGGGAAAGTAACATTTCAAAGCAAATCCAGATATATACCCCAGAAAATATTAAAAATATCTTGAACTTCATTAATTTCCCAAGTGACCTAGATTTTTCGTTAATATCTATTTTATGTCCTCCTAGGAAGGTTTGGAAACCACTTCATGCTAAAAATGATTGAAAGAAAAACAAAAAAATGTAAGCACTGGAGGAGGGACCTGCATTATTAAGTGAATACATATTCTTTTTTTAAAAATAATTGAAATTCTTTGCAACACAATACAAATTTCAGAAGTTTTTGTCCTGTGAGGTGTTCTAAAAAATCTTCCATTTTCCAAATTACATTGCAGGTGAATTTATATGTGCACTCTTTTTTGTGTTTGGAAAGATGGTGGATGTCCATGGCAGAGAACAGCATCTCTTAACCCTTGGCCCAGTACCATCTTTTTCTCTCCTGTGCACTTACAGGATTGCCTGAGCTGAATTTCACACTATCTGTGAAGAACTCCTTTTCTGATCCTTCATGCTTTCTCTAGGATGAAGGAAATCTTCCAAGGAGATTCACTTTCAAGTGAATTCATCAGGTTGGTTTGACCTGGGTAAATCCTTTGGATGTCATATCAAAACGCTTGAGATAACTTTCCATTTTGTCACCTTTTGAACCCAATCCTGAGTTGCTCTCTGATCCCCACATTTTTGGTTCATGGTGGGTGCATTAACACACAATTACCACTGATCTCAATAGCAATTCACGTCCTCGTTATCTTGCCAGATCAGGCCTTGGCTAGGTATTCCACAATCTCACATGAAGGAATTGCTAAATGGCAAGTGCCTGCTGAAAAGCAGAAGCATAAATCCCATGGAGGTGATTTTTATATTTATCTCTTGACTATGAAAACACTGAGAAGTGACGAAAAATGGTTAGGAAAAAGAGAGGTAAAAAAAAAAAAGACACAAAATCTTTGCCTGTGTGATGAACTTAGATGAGGTATAGGGATGGTGGTTACATATTTGACACCTTCTGTTTTGCTTCCAGGAAGTGGCAGTGAAATGACTCTTCTAAACCCCAGTGAATAGAAAGTGACCATTCCCAAGGGAAGATCACATGCTGCTGAGACCTCCAGTGTGCAGGTGGAAGGAGGGCTCTCCATGGGTCACTGGAATATGGCAGGAGCTGATGCCTACAGGTTCAGCAGAATTTTCTGTTTCTGGTCAACATCTTAGAATTTGTAGGACGTTTCCTGCCTTGTTTCAGGAGTCACATATCCAAAATTACCAAGAACAATATTCAAATTTCAAGTTTGAAGTTTTGAGTTTCCTGCTTCTCTCAGAGCAGGGATCCATGTGATTTACTCATGAAAGACCTGCCTGAAGCCAATGATCTTGCTGGCATCCAGCTGCCTGCCTTCTTGTCTGGCCAAAATTAGTAGTTTTTAGAGAAAATCTTTGGTGGAAACCAGCATGACTTGACATTTCTTTGAACTTCTTTTGTTTGGCTTCAGGTCTGAATGTTGCACACAGACCACAGTTGTTGCCTTGCTTGCTGGTTATGGACAATTTACAGATTTTTATGGTGATACAACAGCAGCTGTCATGAAGTTAACTCCTCTGTAGGGCACACAGTGGGTTGGAGACTGCCTATGGATGCCTTGGCCATCCCAAGCACGCTACTCAAATGCCTTTTGAAAAGCATCTGCCCTCAGTTAACTGATTTTTTTTTTTTTTTTCTACTGGGCAGCACCCATCTATTGTTTCCCATGAAATTTGTGTAGGTAGAGGGAGGAAAATTTGTATTTGGGAAGATGTTTTCTTCCTTTGCTTCTAGAAAGAGAAGTGACATGGATGTACTTACACCGAACAACCTTATGCCAGATTCCATAGCTGCAATTTAGGGATGAAAGGATTCCAGCCAGTGCCTTGGGACTTGCAGAGGGGACTTGGGACAGAGAGAAGACTGTCACCAAAGCTGGGCTGTGCTGGCTCAGGGTGTTTGATAAATAGTGTCCTGTGGGTCATGCTGGTATTGAGTGGCTGCAGGGGGTGCCTGGGCTTCCTCCAGGGAACCTGCCACATCCCTGTGGGGCCGTTTTCTCAATGGCTCTCCAGATTTCAGTGATTAAGATCTTATCTGGGGCAACTTTCATCCTCTAATATCCGCAAACACTTTGCAAAACAGCACGGCAAGGTATCCATAGCTATTTACCATCAGGTTACCACTTGGTAACCTGATTGCATCAGACTGGAGGAGGAAATTTATTTCCTTGTGAAATATGATCTCATAAAAAATCCCTGGGACGGCAGGCATTGCAGTGCACCATGCGTGGCATTGCTGCCTCCAACAGAGGCTGGAGATTTAGCTCGATTATGATGTAGTTTGTCGTTAATAAAAAGGATTGTTCACAAATGGGAGTGTAAGTGTAGGAAACTGGGGAGTGCCACTTTGTCTCACTGCTCTTGTGTGGGGAATTTGGAGGAGCAAGTTCCTTATCAGGAACCGGGGGAGAGGAATTCTTTTCAGGTAAGTCAGCAGCAAAGTTGCAAAATAACCTGTGCTGTACTTAGAGAGGCCTCTCCGTTTCCAGAATTCCTGTTTGCTTTGCTGCAAACCTTATCTCAACTGCAGATTTGAGGGATGATTTTTTCTAAAAAAAAATAATAATAATAATAAAAAAAAAATAAAAAAATCACCTTCCCCTTCGTGTTCCAAAACTGCTGCATGTTAAATTTTACTGCCCTTACCAACCCCCTACCCCCGACTGCATTTAATCTGCCAACAAAGAGCGTGGTGGCTGCACTGACCCCAACATATTTGGCCAGTTTGCATCCAAAACAGGGGGCAGAAGCAGGGGGATTTGTGCCTTTCTCAGCAGCATTGTTGGGCAGGAGAGTCACCGGAGGGCTGGGGCGGGAAGCGCCGTGTTCAGCATCCAGCTGACCGCAGCCCTTGAGATGTGAAAGGAGCACTTGGGCTTCATTACACAGCACGGATGTGGTGGCATTGTGTGGCTCGGGATCCCGGCTGCCTCTGGCTCTGCCACAAGGCCTGGTTTTCTGCCTGGATGCTTGGGTCTCGCTTTCTTTCCATTGTGCTGCCTGGTGCTCAGGAATAAAGGATACTCGGCACGCAGGGAGGGAGTGGGAGGAGAAAAAGGAGCGTAATTTGTAAAGGAAATATTTCCACTAGCTAAAGTTCTAATTGACAACATCGGTGTTTTGTTAGCCAGCTCACTCTAGGAATTGTATTTATTATCTTACAAAGTGTTGCTGGTTCCTTCCTTCCTCAGATTCTTGAGTATTTTCATAATTTGTTGTTGACATGACTGCCTCATTCAAAACAAAGTTACAGTCTTCTACATCAACAGGAGCAAACCCAGAAATATATTTCTTTTTTTAAAAAAGGAAAGGAAAAGCATTGTCATAATTATTTTGAGCTCGCTCTGGTTTTAAAGAGGTCAGCGATTTCCATGAGTTTATAAATGAGTGATAAAAAAATGGTTTTAATCTAGGTTGTTTTAGAATGATAGTGAGAAAGCCCTTGTTCATATAAAAAGCAAGACAGGAAGAGTTTCAAACGTTATTCCAGAAATCCTCTTTCTTTTTTTCCTTTTTTTAATTCAGAAGAAAAACGAAGCCATTTTTATTTAATGTTAACTTGTTGAAGAGCATTTAAACCTACTAAAATTTTGTGCTCAAGTCACAACGGCCTTTGCTTCCGAAGAAGCTCCCAGCCTGAAGGCAGCAGCCACATCACTCCGTGCAGGGAGCCTCTGGGGGAGGTACCCACATACCAGAGCAGGGCAGGCACACAGCCACCTGCCAGGCAAAGGCAGACAGTCCTGTCGCAGAAGCAACATTCATAATGTATACTGCTCGTTAACGAGTCAGGTATTTTAAATTAATACTTTGCCAGCTCATTTGTTTTCATTCGGGGAGAAACTATTTTACTGTTGCGTTCGCGTAAATCACCTTTTATTTTTTGATGGGTTCCTGATGCCACAGGGCTTGTTCCAGTGGAAAAGAATCGCCTTTGGCTCCAGTGATCTTTGGTCAGATCTCTGCGTTTTTCAGTTTAAAACCCAGAGCTCATCCATCATAATAAGACTTTTTTTTTTTTTTTTTTTCCGGGGCTGAGGGTACCTGCTGTGGACAGCCCGTCCGCACTGAGATAGCAGCCAAGCAGGTGGTAATTACTGTGATTAACCACTGTCACTTACCTTCAGATTTCAGGCAGTCGCTATGGTTTAGGACAACCCCTTTACTGTGCTGCCTTCCCCGGGCATTCAGTGCAAGTCCATATATTTATTATGGGGCTCTTTGTAGTTTGCAAACCTTTTCTGTGCCCTGAGTGCTGTTACTTGTGGTTTTATGCAGCACCTAGTATGACCTGGTAGAATCTCTGTCATATATCTGCTAATTAATACCAGCCACAGCAGTTGTAATTTGGTATTTTCTACCCTGTACCTGCAGTTACATTTTTCATCAGTTCAGTCACTTGTTGCACAAACAGAGAAATTTAACCACAAGCACTGATCTTCCTCCCTGTTAACCTCAGGGCTTCTAACTTGGCTCCTCCCTGCTCCTAAATCACCGTTTATTGCTATTTTTACAAGAGAAGATTAATGGACTAAATGGGCACAGGTAATTCTGCATTGTTCGAAGTCTCTTCAAATAGCACCTGCTGTAAATTCTTTAGTGCTCCTTATCTCTACAGAAAATCTTGGTCTTTAAACAGTTTGTTCAGGGGAGGAGGGGTGTCAAGAAGGGCCACAGTGCCCTGGGAGCTTTGCAAAAGAATCTCTGGCTCTGTGAATGGCGTGCTTTTGGGTTGGGAGCATTTTGCTCTTGGGTTCTCAGCCATGTAGGTGCATCTCTCGGAGCTGGTGGCCTCTCAGAGTGAACTCAGGGTCCACCAAGGCTGTGGGAGAAGTGCCCATGCTAGTGGTTGGAGACATTAACTTTCCCTTTGTAATTTCCTCTTGTTTGGTGCGTTCAGCTCTCAGCTGAGCTTTGTTCCAATAGCCTGGGGGGGATGTGACTTCACCCAGATATAAAACACACAGGCACAAAAAAGAAAATGCTTGAAAAATTGCAATGACATGGTTTTGTTGGTAGCTTGTGATTTTCTGAAACGAAATGTGCCTAGACAATGAAAACTGAGCCAAGATACTGTATTTTCCAAGCAACCTTTTTGGCCTTCAAAGGGACTCCTTGGAAAAGCTGCACACCAGCAAGCCACCTTCCCAATGCCATCATTCTGTGCAGTGCTAAGAGGAAGAAAACCCCAGCATAATGGCTAGGAGAGCATCAAGTAGGTGTTGAATCAGGTCGAGATGGATGGAGGGCAAGGAACTGTGAGCAGAGAAGCCAAACAGCAGAAGGCACAGCACAGTGGGTGCTGGAGAAGTGCTGCCTCTCCAGCATGGCACACACCAAGGGTCTGGCCAGGGAACCGTGCCCCACACAGGCACCGATGCCTCTGTAACTCGTCTGGGTTTTGGGGGGATGCAAATTTGCTGTGCCAGTGCAGAAAACACAGGACTTGTGTGTCTAACTAGTTGCAGGTGGGAAACCGTGGGCAGCGTTTCAAGAAGTGGCTTTGAAAGTTGGCCCGTTGCGACCATAAACAAGGAACTAAAGAGCTTTACAGTATGTACTTACAGCTTTTAATTTTCTCCCCCTGTTCACAGATATCCCAGTATCTCGCACACTCGCAGACAAGCATTTTGATTGTTCAGCCCTGGTTTTTACGTTTAATAGCCTTGCTACCTTCTCCCCACAGCGATCACATTCTGCTCCCACATGTGGAAGAGTTTAGGTTTCTCTTTTGCATAGAGGTGGGAGGCGGGCGGGCTCGGCTCTCGCGGTGAGGCTTTGCCCGAGGGACAAAGCAAAGCTCCACGGGTATGGCACGGCAGGAGAAGGGGCTGGCATCCAGTGGCACCACCTGAAAACAAGATTTGTGCCCGTTCCACAGCCATTCCCTCTGCTGGTGGCCCCAAGCAGCCATTAGCAGTTGGTGCAGTTTTAGAGCAACTCGTGTTTACACCGAAGGACCAGGACTCGTTATCGTCGTCATCTCCGCGTTGTTGTTGTACATAACAGCTGCAGTAGAGCAAGTGCACTTTGATCAATAGTTTCTTTTATAATAAAGTAATAAATTAGGAATATTTTTCCCTTGACAATAAGTTTTATGCCAAGATTTTATGTAGCTTAAAGCAAGTTGTCAATTAGGCTACTTAAATTAATTTTTGGCAGCAGTTAATTGGAGCCTAGAGTCTTTTGTCTTTAAACAGCTAATCCTAAACAAGAAAATACAATGATTAAATGTTTCTTAGACAATATTATTCACAGAATTTAAAATATAGCATTTAATTAAGATTTGGACTTGTTAATATTTTTTTTTATTTCTTTAGAGAGATTAATTTAAATTTCTTCAAGTTGAATTGCTACCATGACTCTGATTAAACTGGCTTACTGCAAGGCTACAGCCAGAGACCTTCCAGCACTTCTACAGCTCTTACAGCCAAAGGCAAATTATTTTGGATTACTTCCTGAAGAGACATATATTGTCCTTTCACAGAAGCAGAGCATTCCCATTTGGAGCTCTGGAAGTCTAGGAGCTGTGTTCACAGGATAAAAATGCTGTATTATTACACTCAGGTACTGGTAAATATGCTAAAGGAATAAAGGACTTTGAAAAGGCTTTACAGCATGGTCAGGTTCTGGGCAGGAAACCAAGACTTCTTGAAAGCAGAAATTGCAGAGGTTTACTTCAAAAGGGCTGTTAACCAAAAATTCAGTCCAAGGCTATGATTAGACTAATGTCCTTCGTATCAATGAAAGTAGAGCAGCTAGAGATCTCCCAGTCTTGATATAAAATCATTCCAATCCTGGAAACCTTCTTCATTCCTGATTAAATGTAACATATGGTATCATGAATTGCAGAGAAATGAGTCCTGATAGAGTAATATTCCTGATTGAATCTCTTCTTTATACCCACCATCAGTTATGGAGAGAGAATTAAGGCTCAATTCTTTGGTTTGTTACACAGGAGTAAAGATTAGATAATTATAAAGCTTCCTACTATGAAATCCTGGAAGCTAATTTGTAATTAATGAATTAATTAAAGAGCTAAAAAGATGATGCATTTTAAATGGTAAATGGATCTAGTCACCTTCTCTCTCATAATTATTGTCTTCTGTGCTTCCTTCTTTACTGATAGGAATATACACAAAATCATGAAATCATGGATTCACGCTATCATGGAATGGTTTGGGTTGGAAGAGACCTTAAAGATTATCTGCTTCCAGCCCCTTGCCATTGGTAGGGACATTTTCCACTAGACCAAGTTGCTCAAACCCGTCCAACATGGACTTGAACATTTCCAGGGATGGGTCATTACAACTTCTCTGGGCAACCCGTGCCAGGGCCTTACTGCCCTGGCTGGCAGGAATTTCTGGCTGATATATGATCTTATCCTGCCCTCCTCCAGCATGCAACCTGCACCCCTCATCCAGTTGCTACACTCCCCGAAAAAAAACTTGGTGTATTTAAGAGTATTCTGAAGCAAGAGGCTGTCAGTTCAGCACCCTGCAGATGCATAATCACAACCATATCCCCCTTCGGGGCAGTGGGAGACCTCACACCATATTTCCTCGTTTCTCCTAGGGAAGGAGCATTTGGGGCTTCAGACACTCACTGCTTGAAGTAACTTTCCACACAGCTCTCTCATTGCTACTGCCACAACCCATGTGAAGGCAAAGTCCATTGGTGCAGGATCCATGGACCAGGACAGCAGATGGAAGCAGCTGGGAGTAGTCCAAGCTGAACTGCTTTGGTTTGAAACCAAGAAATTGCTTTTAGAAAACCATCTAAGTGACTTCTTTTGCAAGAGACCTGCAGTACTGCCAGTCCCATGGCATTCAGAATTCATTCCCATGTATTCAGAATGTCCCTCCTCAATTATGGATTTTTAAGACAAAGAAATGCTGAGATCCCTTAATTAACGTCTTAATGTGTTGGAGCCTTTGAACTTCTCATTCTCGACTACTTCTTTGAAGCCAAGTAGCTAAAAACCCATTTGCTTTAAAATAAAAATTAAATTCAAATGCATTTACAGGACTCTAGCAAATGGATCTTCTAGAAAGCCATCGAAATCCATGAATCATCCTAAAACCACAGGGGAAGCTGAGAATGCTGCTCAGGGCCATATGTCTCACAAAGAAAGAGCATTGCTTTTGAGCTGCACTCACTGAGCCTGGCTGGGTTTTGAAAATTAACAGGAGAACTTCTAGGAAGTGGTCTTTTCTTATGTCTCAGTATCATCCAGCACAGCAGTACTGAATGAGTATACAAAAAACCCTCCAAAAAAACCCAGAAATGAGAATGACTGAAATCAAACATGAAATGAACGGAATTGTTTTCATTGTCCAAGCCGACAGAAACACAGAAATCTTTTTCATTATTTAGAAACAATGTCACTTCTCTAGTGAAAAACTGATTTTTGAGAAAAAATTATCTAACTTTTAATGAGAACTCAGACATTGGAAAGATGGTAGTCAAGTATAAACCCAAAATATAATATCAAGATCAAATGTTTACTCATGGGCAACCACTGAAAACCCCTTGAACTACATAAATTAAAACCAGATGTTTTAAATTAAAACACATAAATTACCAATGTTGATATTACTATAAATTTCAATGATGAAAACACATCAGTCAAGACTTTAAGGGAGATTCTAAAGGTTACATATAGGAGTATTTTCCATTATTACAATAAGTGTCACCTGAAGAAGTTCCCTGGAAGAATGTAGGAGGACCTGTGTGAAGTGTCTCAAGTTACTCTGACATGATTCAACTGTTCCTGCTTTTATTCTGAGTTGGTGTTCTATATCTCAGGCCTTTCTTTCTTTAGTTTTTGGTGTGCATTCAGCCCAAACAAGGAGTTCCATACATCTCATTCTGCAAATGAACTGAACTTTTAGGTTCAGCCATTGCCTCATTCTTCAGGCTGCTTAGCATCTTCCTAACACCAGTTTAATTTGGTATTATTTCCACTAAATAATGGTAAAATCATGCATGGAAAGCTTCCATGTCTTTGGGGTAGTTAAAAATATAATTTATCCAGAGTAAACAGCAAAAACAAAAATATTTACTGTATTTATAGCTTATTATTTTAGAAGGGTGACATTTTACCTCCAGCTGCAGTATTAGAATTTTGTGTTAAGCAGTTTTGGTTTTGAACAGTTTGAAGCAGCACAACAGTGTTGAAAAGCATATATAAGTATAATAAGCAGATGTTATAAATGTATAAAATATGTGTATACATGTGCAGCTGAACTATGTAAGTGCACAAATATATATATATTCTCACACATACATGCATGTGAATGTAGACATTTTCTTAACTACACACATCTGTAGTACATTTTATTAAAAAACCCCAAATTTTCATGTATTTATTCTAGCTGTTTATATGAAAGCTTCTTTGGTTTCTTTTAAAGGCCTATTCAGACTTATCTATTATGACTGCCCAATATTTGTATTTAATATTCTATATCTAGTAAACTGTTTCTCATCTAGGATTTTACTAGATTCAGATGAAGCATTGCTTAAAGAGAAGAAAAATCAACTCATAAAAAATGCACCTTGTAAATACCATAAAGTATTTGTTCATGAGTTTCTTTGAAATCTCTGTTTGTATTATTATTTTTAACCATGATGCAATCAGTGGGAACACAGTATCAACAGCTGGCACAGCCAGAATTGGAAGAGGCAAAAACGACAGAGGCTCCCTGATATTTTTCCATGCTGTAATATTTGAAGAACATTCACAGTCCTTGATTTATAAACTGATGCCCCCTCCCACACACACCCCCCAATTTCTATTTCTGTACGAAAGAGAATATTTTTTACTGTAAATTGACATTAGCTTTTCGGAGGCTGAACTGCCTGAAGATGATTTGTTGG
Source organism: Phylloscopus collybita (assembly GCA_027886175.1). Classification (NCBI taxonomy): domain Eukaryota; kingdom Metazoa; phylum Chordata; class Aves; order Passeriformes; family Phylloscopidae; genus Phylloscopus; species Phylloscopus collybita. The sequence goes on from JAJNNQ010000129.1 coordinate 32,111,800, forward strand.
GTTTGGACATCCAGCCACCATTAATTTATCATGGGATTGGACATGAAACCCTACAGGTGTCTTTGGAAGACTTGAAAAATAGTGTTACAGAAAGAGTAATTTACACACAGGTGCTTTTTTGTTCATTTGAAACATGACTTGTAAACAGTAAAATTAGTTTCTTTGGCAGTGAAAATTCATTCACCATCTGCCAGAGTCAGCTCTGCTCTCTGTCTCTAAAGGCAGAGCTGAGGTGCCCCAGCATGGTTTACAAAGCTCAGGTGACTGTCCAAGATGCTTTTCTTTGTATAAAAATGGGAGCTTAAAAAACCAGATTCCTGCATCCAGAAGCTCTACCAGACCATCTTCAGTGATAGGATTTCATCAACCTGCCATCTATTATGCTGAATGACTTTTTCTGTAATTAAATCAGAGCCTCCAGGAAACAACCAAGCTACAGACCCTCCCAAATTTTCCTGCTGATTTTTGCCTGTAGATAATCACCAACACCATTAAAAACATACATCTTTCATGTAGCTGCAGTTCACCCAGCTGTAACATCAAAATCTTTCTTGTCACTACACCCTCTTTCAAAACACTTAGAAAAATGCTCAAGCTGCAAAATTTTGAGCCTTCATCACACCCTGCCTGCACTTCACCCTCCTGGTGACCACCATCCTCTGCAATTTCAGTAGAACAACCTTTCAAAAATAAGACCATGTATTTTCCTAATCCGCATTTTGTCATTCTTCCTTTCAAGCTTATGCAGCAATTTGAAGCGGGGCTAACCTTCCTATGACCTTGAAAAGGTAAGTGAAAACCCTATGTTAACAATTCTTCTCTCCCCTTATTTGGGTAAACTAGAAGCCATGAGAGCCCTTTATTGACTTTCACTACAGTTTTCACCCTTGGCAGTACAACTGAACCTGCCCTGACCTCTTTTGACCAAGCGCCTTTGTCCGACAGGCTGTTCAAAGCATCTTGCAGCCAGATGTGAGCCCCCACACCCTGAGTGAGTGTGCCTGACTGTACAGAGCCCCTGCTACCTCAGCCTGCTGCCAGCTGGCCTGATCCGGAGATAAGACCCACTGGCCGGGTTAAGAAAATGACACCTGATCATGGGGCTGGTCTTGTTCCCATGAGAATGGCCAAAATCAAACCCTCTCTGAAGGCTCAGTGGCCCCTGGAAAAACTGCTCCATGCTGAAGGATGGAATAAGAGCAGCACCTTCCACAGGCTGCTGGAGGAACACATGTTGCTCCTCCACTGCCCTTCTTTCGGGGGTTGCTCTGCAGGTTCCTCCGAAGGGCACAAAGTTTCCTTTGTGATCACCCTGGCTACAAAGAAAGCACTGAGGATGGGAAGAGACTCCTGAAAGAATGGGCCTGGACAGCACCAACTGCCCACCTTCCTATCACTGAATAAAATAATCTTCTTTTTGCATGAGCAGTCATCTCTCAGCCTCCCTGGCAACTGCTCACAAACATCTCACCCATCATCCCATATTCTTCTGTCTCAGAGATTGTCCATCACAAATTCCAACTGTCTTGTGATGTACATAGTGCTGATCTGCCTAGAGCTTGGCTACTTGTTTAGGCAGCTAATTTTGGTCTGATGGCTGTAGGGATGCAGACCAAACAAGATTAATAGAATCAAACGTGAAGAAACAAGACCACTCCCTCTGCCCTAACACTTGACAGAGCTTCCACTGCCTTCTGCAGTCTTTGTGTTAGGTATTTGGGGTTGTGACCAGCTCTTGTCGTACCTAAGGTTCTTTGAACAACACTGCTTGTATTCACTCTATCATTTTGTCCTGGATTTCTATGAGCAAGTACTATTGGTCTTGTTTTCTGTTTACCAGCCTTTTCAATTGCTTTCCAATCTTTGCAGTCCTATGGATGTTTTCAGATCCTGAGCTTTGACCAAGTTGTGCTTTCAGTCCTGGTGTTGATCCCATTTTAATCACTGGTTCGTTTCTCAATGCACTTAGACATCCCTGTGTCTGTCAGCAACAAATATTTGTTGATCACGTTTTTCCCTGGCTCAGTGTTAAAAATCTCTGCACTGATCATTGCAGACACAGCACTTCTGACTCAATATTTTTTCTGAGGTTCTCCTTATACTTAGCTGCCATCTCTGCCTCCCTGCTCCACTTGACTTTACCCAACATCTGGAGAGCAGATCTATCCCCAAAGTCAATCTGACTCACATTATCTGGAAATAGCCTGGTTCCATTATAACAAGACCTTCACTGCCCCACTGCCTTCATGGCTGAAAGACATCTCAGCCAATGGGGCCATGGATTAATGTCCTGAAGGGAAAATGTGGAAACCTTCCAACCAGCCTTTTCTTCTCTGTATGAAGGGACTATCAGGAGCTGAAGCTTCCTTGTAATACTTCAATTAGGTATTCAAGATTAAAAATTAGACTCAGGCAATAATGAACCCACTCTAAAAATGTGTTTTTAGTAACAAATCCACTCAAAAAGAAGGGATTACTACCAGAGAAAGGGTTGGTACCAGGTTTGACCTACAAGTCCACCAAACTCCCACCAGTAAATACTGACATACTCTCACCTGGCAAAAATAGCAGTGGGTATTTTAAAGTTCAAATATTTGCATACCTGTGAAATTTTCAGCCAGCTCTACAGGATATAATATTGCTGATAGCCCTTGGAAAAAAAAAAAAAAAAAAAAGCACAACCAAAATATGAAACCTTCTTTCTCACCCCTTCGACCCCCGTCAACACTGTTCATTTGGATCAGGTGTTTTTGAAGTTTGCACATGGCAGTCTCATTTGCATTTAATGTCCTTCAGATTACTTCCTTTTTGTTGTGCTAAACACCTCTCTCAGTTGAGTCTAATTTGATGAGGTCATGCTGTGACTCCTGACCCTTTGGGTTCTAAATGAAACCATCTGACAAAAAAAGTAAGTGGAGTGAGTCTTTTGCCTGTTCGCGGACATTTGATATTTGCAGATGTGCAGCAAATTTTACAGATGACTCTTTTGCCAAGCTAACACTTGATTGGAGAGGTGGAAATAAGTGAATTCCTAGAGAGAATAAAAGATTCCAAAAACAAATAGATCATGGCTACCCAGTCCCCACAAGTCTACTAGCTAAAACAAAAATAAATCAGAAGTAAATACGACCATTATCTCAGCCAAGAGAATCCTAAATTCCCAAAAAACTTTTGTCCCCTCAAAATTACTTAATCCTTGGTGTTTTCTTCCAATGTTTGTGGATGGAAACACCTGCATGGCTTGGCACAGAGACCCTGGGATTGTTTGGTGGCTCTGAGGCAGCCCGTAGTGCACATGGGAACCCTCCACCTGCTTTGGGCTGATGTGCCCCATTTCTGGAAAGGGTGAAGAGGTGCACATTTATTTCCAGTTGTCTCCAATGTGTGTTATAGAGGAGGTCAGCCTGGATGATCCCACAGTCCTCATCTGGCCTGAAAGGTCTGGGTCTGTTACTCAGGCTTTGAAATGCTCTCAGGCACTGATCACTTCATTCCAGGCTAATTTTGTGTGGAGGGAGTCACTGGAATTTTTAACACATATGGCCAAATAAAGAGCCAAAATGCTATTCCAGACTCCTCTGGCCTCAAAATAGATCTGTGTTTTACTAGGATATTATGATATAAAACTGGAAAAGGAAGTAAGTAAGCGTGGAAATTTCTCCAGAATATTTCACCAATGTTGTGCTGCTCATCACCCATTCCTTTGAGAGGCTGGAAGTGGGACCATGCTTAAATAATAACTGGGGTTTAGCCAGAATACACTGGAACTGCTCATCACTGAATGTTTGTTGAGGCCATATATCTCTTTTTATTTGTAGCTCTTCCTGTGCCAGCCCTGCCCACTTCCCCATACACATGTAATTTCCCCCATGAACTCCTTGGCTCATTATTCAGCTGTCTGTGGTCTGCATGCCCTCCGTAGCAAAACTATTTCAGAATTGTCTGGGTATAGTAAATCATCTCGAGATACATTGTAATTAAGCAGGAATATGTAAAGCATCAGACAGATTATCTTTGAAATGCATCAAAGTACATTATATTATAGGAAAAAAATAGGAAGAACTGCAGGTCATATATTCACTAAACTCCTCTACCTTATATGAAAATGAGTCATTTTCCACCATACCCTGGGGGTGAGGAGGCTGTCAGATGAAGAAATAAAAGACACTGCTAGTTAAGAAGAGCAGACCATGCCAAATCACTAATTAAAATTTAGATTTCTTTTTTTTGTGTGTGTGTAGAGAACAGGTGCATATGCTAAAAGCTATTCCAGAACTGGACTAACTTTTACCTCACTTTTAATTTTTTTTCAATGTTATTTTACAAACCTGAGTAAGTGCCTCAAAGACTGAATGTCTTATTGAACCAAAGTCCTAGATGTACATACATAAAAAAGGAGCACTCAGCATTGCATCTTAATTTTCAAAGCATACAGTTTCAATTAATGTGACAGCTTCTAAAAGAACAGGTTAAAAATAAATTTTAAAATAATTTTAAAAACAGGTATCATTGATCAAATTAGGTTTGAAATATTCAGGACTGAGATACAGATACATGAATTTATTTAGTCACATGTTAACACAGCCTTATTCCTGCATTTTTCAAGACCCCACATCTTTTCAGTTGTCCTCTAAACTAATAGTGCACCTAAGAAAGGGGTCAGAGGGATTTATTATCAATTCTGTGTTCATTAAAATAGTTCTATGAAACGTTACCTACCTGAATCTATGTTTTTGTCATTTTTATATTAATTAAATAGACCAGTAATGAAAATGGTTCTTCAGAACCACAGGAATCACAGCCAAGCAGCCACAGCACTCCTAATAACTAATTACCCCTGCATCTGCACTTATAGAATGTGAACTATTTTCACACATCCATTTCTATTCACATACCCCCAAAATCCTCAAAATTATTTGGAAGAGCTTTGCTCCCACTGCCTTTGGCAGGAATCACAAGAGGAGCTGTAGCAGGCTCTGATGGGAGATGCTGAAAACCCCAAACTCCACAGCAATACAGGAGAATCTGGAGGACTTCTACATCCCTGCACTGCCAAGCCTGAGGAAATGAGGTCTGAGTAGGGGGACCTCTTGGAAAGGGGAAATTCAAATATTATATTCATATAGTACAAGCAGGAGACAACACTTTAGTGTCAGAGTTTCAGCTCAGAAAGGTAGGAATCTAAACTTCCATCTCAGCGCATCCTGGAATGACAGGCAAAAATGCATATTCATCAGGATTACAGCAAATTTGGGCCTAAAGAAAGAGTGGGATTTTCCTTGTGTTTTGTACTCTGCAAGAGAGGTGGGCCAGAAACAAATGCATGCCTGCTAGCAAGGGAAAGCCTGCTGATACCTAAACCATCGGGGGCTTTTTCAAAAAATGATTTATCCTTATATTACTTGAAGATTACTCATGTAATCCAGTTTGTAAAGCTGAAAGGAACTGTAATGTGCTTCCTACAAACATTCATCTGAATCCTTAAATGATTTTTTTTTTACTGTGTTCACAATGCCTTCAGTATTTACCTTTTCAAGGAATTCCTACACATTCAATGACAGGCCCTGAAAGAAAATTTTTAAGCAAGTATATTTTTTTTTGTCTGTGTTTTCATAATTATTATTCATATTAGAGAAGCCTTCAGAGATGCCAGTCAGCTATGAGCCCTATCATGGCAGATAAAATCATATCAACAATAACTGCACCAGAAACCTGATTTTGTGTTTAATATTCCAGATTACATGCATGGCTTTCCCCATGGAGGCAGATGTCAGCTGCTTCTGTGACACCCCCAGTTCTGGTCGGAGAGGGACACAAGACAACAAAGATTCTAAGTGGCACAACAGTGCATGATGTAAATCTTCATTTAGCTTTTAAAGCTTAAATGTCAGCTACACTGGTCTCAACAGATCTTCTCTGAGATACAGAACCTGAAATACTGAGGTTTTCGTGTAGCAGTGGATAGGAGAAATTCTGATGCTGGTAGAATTTTGCCATGAACAAAAAAGCACAGACAGTGGAGAGCTGAGGAACTTCATAAAACTTGCACAAATCAAGGCATGCTCTAGATGAACAAAACCTGGCATCATTTTGTTCAAGTCATGTTCTACTCAATAATATCCTGGGGGAAAAAATGGGGGGAAACTCTGGCACAAAACTGCAGAGGGGCACTCCTCCCTGTACCTCCTGTCCTGGGAAGGAGGATGCCTGGCAAACAAACAAACAAACAAACAATCAAACAAAAAAAGTGTCACATGACTTGTATTTTCCTCATAAAAAAAATTCAAATAAGGATAAAATTTCAAACAGCAAAGTTGAAGTCCTGAGGAGACTAAATTTGGAAGCCATATCCATTTCAGAAATCCACCTCAAAATTCAATATAGTTGGCAGCTAGGAGCAATAAAATAAGACCATATGGGCTCGGATCAATGTATTAAAATTGTGCTGCGCTGAAGGGCTGAAGACAGTTACTCATTTATTATCTGCCTTTAGTGACCTTGAGATGTGATCATTTGATTGCACCAAAGTCAAATTTTCCAGAGAATAAACTCATAAGCAGTGAGTTTACCTCCTGTCCTGCAGGGGCAGAGACTGTGGCAAACAAACCCCAACGCTGAGTCACCGAATCTTAGCACAAGCAAAGCAGGGGGTGTGATGAGGGGAGGTGAGGCTTTTCTGCTTCCTATTGCAAGTCTGCTTTAAGCTGCTCGTTTTTATCAGGGCACCCGAACTTTTTATTGACTTCTGACAGCATTTGAGAAGTGGTTTTCACTTCTCGGGGGATTATTGGAGATGTGTTCTTTGTTTGAAGCCTGCTTAGGAAAAAAGTCACCTCCTCTCCAAGTCCCTGCACTTAGAATCATATCTTGTTTAGGTCACAGCTCAGAAACAGCTACAGCCCGGCCTGTGTCCCTCTAGACTGCACAGCAGGAGTACCAACAGTCTGGGAAACAGCACTTCTCTGGGGAAAAAAAAGAAAAAAAAGAGCCTAAAATCCCAATGCAGCTTGTGAGAGGTGGCTCTCAGCACAGGAGCCCCACAGGACCCCGGAGGCAGCTCTGCCAGAGGGTGACAGTGGGGACAGCAGCCCCTGCTCCACTCCCAGGGCACCTTCTCTCACCCTCACTGATGCCAGGGATGTGCCAGAGGATGGGCACAAGCTCTGCCCTCCCTGCAGGTGCTGCCCTGTGATGCTGTGGGCAGCCCTGGGAGCCCATGGGCAGAGTGAGGAAGACTCCAGCCCATCGTCCCCTCCCAGGGCTGTGTCAGCCCTGCAGTGGGGCAGGTGGCAGAGCTTGTCCTGCCCCACAGCGCTGCAGGGAGCCCCCAGGGCTCCACCTGAGGGCCCCAGCAGGACCTCCTGTTCGGAATTCCTCTTTTTGGTCAGTAACAGCCCTGTTTTGTCAACCCTCAGGGCATGCTGCAATGCACATTTGTTTTCCCAAACTGAGAAAAAAAAAAAAAAAGAAAAACCAAAAAAAAACCGGGAGAACTCTGGCAGGAGATCACAAAGACTGGAAATTTCTTTTCATCTGCTAGGTTATGATTTATGTTAATGATTGGGCAGAGGAAGGAGGGGGACTCTGGAGCAGGCTGTCTGTATGGCAAGGAAATCTCTCCAGACAGTGGGAAGCAGCACTCAGCACCAGGAGCAGGCACCGCCGCCTGCCTTGGAAACAAATAAGCCTCCAGAAAAGGCAGGTGGGTGCATGGCAGATCCATTGGACACAATCCTCTCTCTGTGGAGAGTGCAGGAGAAGCAATTGTTGCTACTCCTTTAAAATCGTAGCCGGAACCCTGCCGGAGTCTGCAGAGATCCCCTGTGCAAAATATGTTTCCTCCAGTTTTGCTCAGGAGGCTGGGATTTGGCTGCACAGCCCAGCAGAAGTAAAAGTTCAAATGCAGTGGCAATTCCATATGGTAGGAAAGCTCTTCTCAGAGTGAATTTCTTCCTGAAAGGGCTGCTTATTTCATCCTACACCAAGCTCAAATCCATGCAAGGTCAGCTGCAGCTTCTTTCCCAACTTGTAGCCACCTAGAAAATGGTGAAGGGAGGGGAGAGGACAAGGAGAAGAAGGGCAAGAAAAAAACACAAACATGGAAACACTTAAGCTTGGATCTTCCACAGAGCAGTAGCATCGTTCCCAGATGAGCAGCCTGTGATGAGTATTTCAGTTTGTGCAGGGCTGTGCCCACTGTGTGCCTGACAGCCCCTTTTCATGAGCTCTGTACCACGGTGAGATGTCACTGAGGGCTGCCTGGGTGACACACCACTGATGGAAATCGTGTTGGGCATCTGTAGAGACTGAATGGCTGCTCAAATTCAACCTATTAATGATGCTACACACCACAGCCCCATCTCAGCAGAAGATACCACAGCAGGGGTGACCCTACACTTAGAAAACCCTAAGGCTTTACTTCAGTGGGAAGGTCCCTTCTTAAAGCTACTCTGAGGAAATCTACAACAAACAAAACTTACATCCAAGAATCTTAAGGACTTTCTGCACATTAATTAACCCTGCAGCACCCAGAGTGGGACAGGGAAGTGTAGTTAAACCAACTGAGCTGCAGATGAAGGGGAGGAACTGGGGGTTAAGTGCCTTGCAGACGGAGGGATGGGACCCCAGGCTTTCCAGCCTGGAGTCTAAATTCAACCTCCCAGGAGTACTGGAAGTGAAACTTTCCCTGTAGAACTGCCACTCTATGAAATCAGCTTGGCAGTGTGTGACAGACATAATCCTTTTCCCATATGTTTTATTTTCTATAAATAGCAACACATCTCATTTGCATTCTGTAACTTCGGGAGATAAGGAGAATGCACAAACAGACAAACAATTAATCTGAACTATTCCCAGAGAATTGCCTGAAATTCCAGGCAGCCCAGGAGGGCAGCTCTGGATCTGGCCTTCTACTCCCCAGTTTGACATCACCTGCAGTGCCAGTGACTGGGAAAATACTTCTCCCAATGGGAAGGGGTGGGTGAGCCTCTAAAAACACAGCACCACTGAGGGTGAAATGGGCCACATACCATAAAGCAGAATATTGCTTGGTGGTATCACAGGAACACAATCCCAATCCTGATCTATAACCACAAGACAGGAAGACAAAATATTTTTTATGTTTGGGATGTTCATGCCCTACATAATTAAATGTGCAACCCTCCCTGTGCTCCTGTGAAACCACAATTGCTTTTTTACCATCATTTTTACTGCTGATGTGTCTGAAAATGCAATGCTGGGGCTGTTCTGAACTGTTTATCATGGCAAAGCCTCACAAAATAGAAAAGGATCTGATCTGTCCTTGACATTGACATGAGATATGCAAACTCTCAATTATTTTAGTCTCAATTAAAATAATCTTCCATGTTATTAGACCAGGGGGAAAATAAAAGTCTGTTTTGTTTTTGATAATTGGCTGAAGGTTTCTGAAACAGAATAAGAGATGCAAGAACTGTCATGCTGAATTAGATGTGGAATCATATTCTCTAACACTTTGCTCAACAGTGGCTAGTAACAAACACCATAAAAGAGCAGAAACCTGAGAGGAAAGACAAGAAAGCAGCAGTTTAATTCCAGGAAAAATTTGAATTTTCAAAAATAGATTTTTTTTTCTTCAGTTCAGTATGGAAATAAATCTTATGAAGGAATTCAAGAATAAACAAAAAGAGAAAAAAATACCTTGTGAAAGAGGTACATGAGGTGGGAGACACTACCTGGGCTAGCCCACCATCAAGGGCCATGTGTTTGAAAGACACTTCAGGTCACACATCTGCAGTGACACAGTTCCTTCCCATGGGAAGTGGGAAAAATTGGTTGAAAGTGTCCCTGCCCATGGCAGGGGGATTGGAACTGGATGATCTTTAAATGATCCCTTTAGCCCAAGCCCTTCTATGATTTTGTGAATTTCCAGACATTTAAAGGATTCTCAACAGCACAGGGTCCCTCAAAAGAAACTTTATTTCCATTCTAATACATCAATGACTCATTTCATCAGTGATTAAAAATAACAGGCTGGGGACAGGGGATACATGCTGGCTCTTTTAAAAATAAGAACCCTATGAAAATCACAGGGAAAGCAAGTTTTCTAGCACACTGTCATACCAAAATTATACGAATGCCTAACTCCAGGAGGATAATTACAGTATAACACAACTTGAAATGTTTTTCATGTGTCTGTCAGGATCTTTTTCCCATAGCTTTTTTTTTTTTTTTTTTTTTTTTTTTTTTTTTTTTTGCCACAGGCCAGCAAGCAGCTTTAAAAAACAATCACTTTTTCTTCAAAGAGGATATCCACAATTCCTGTACCATCTCAAGAACAACTGCAGGAGCTCTGGGTAAGATTTAGCTTTGTCACTTGCCATGAGCACACAGGCTTGGATTTAAAAGCCACCCCAGGCCTTGCCTGGCTCCCCAGCACTCACTGCCTGTGCCAAACCCAGCTCTTGGGGTGGGTGCAGATTTTCAGGTGGGAGTTGATTCCAGGTGGGCTTTGGGGCTGGAGCATCCCCAGTCGAGTGCATGGGTTCCCTCCAGGAGCTCAGCCCCTGCTGGGATGTCAGGTCCCAGCTGCTCATGTTTTAGGACTCTATTTCATACCAAAAAAATGTATCACCTGTATCTATATAAGTTTTAGTTTTCTCTGTGTAAAGCTGTGGCAAATTTGAACAGTGGATGGCACCTCAGAAGATAAAAAAGATAGGAAAGCACAGAAGAGAATAGGAAGGTAGGAAGTGAAGTGCACACAAACATCTTAAAATATCAAAATATTCTCTCTAGGAGCCAACATGTGAGCTGGGCTTAGACAACCAGCAAAGTGTCTTCCAGAAATGGTAAAATAACTAAGAATAAAGAGCATCTCTAGGAAATAGCTAAGTCTTGGAATTAAATCATTGAACATCTCAATAGAGATGCCCAGTTATGATTTTTATTAATTGTTTCCACAATGGAAGGTTACACAATCAAGAAAGCTCCTAAATTATTTGGCTATGGCACAGAAACTTTTCCATAATTAAAATGAGTTTTCTGAAATGAAGTCTTTAGTTTTGTCGGTAAATAAATAATAATAATTCCTATTAATTATTAAAACAGTTAAAACCCCACAAAACTTTCAGTGTTTACTCTTAACCAACTGTGTAGCTGGCGAAACACCATCAGATTTCAGGGGGTTTTGCTATATTTTTGGAGAAAATTACTTCATTTAATATTCTCCTTCCCTCTGTCTTTTGTTTTATGGAGCTCAGTCTATCACCAGCCTTGGAGAGTGGATCATAACAGAGACAGGGTTGTTTGTATGAGATGATGAACTCCAGTTCATATTATATGTGGGACTCATGTCCCAGCTTGCCCAAGAAAAGCCTATTAAACAGCATTCCAGACAGCAGCTTCTGCCCAAGGGAGACTCTTGTCCCTTCCCTGGGGGACTGCTATGGGACACCATCCAGTCTGTAACCCTGGGCCACCCTGAGCTGCTGGGCTACCTCTGAAGGAGAGTAGTCCCTAAGTAGGAGGTCCCCAAAACGCTGAGCAGGAGGAGGAGATGGGTGTTGAACCAACACGGGTTGGTGATGAAGCTTGTGACCAGGAGAGAGGATGAGTTATGATGAGGAGACTTTACTTACGTGCCCTTCCAGGAGTGTGGATGGGGTATACTCAGATTATGTCCAGATTTTGGACACTCAGATTAGCACAGGTGATATTTTACTTCTGGCCTTCTGCTTTCTGCCTATGCCCCCACTGCTAGCTCAGATTTTGGAGGGCTTCGGGCTAGGGTTATACCAGGAAAGGGGAAGAGACTTAAAGAGGCTCCTTACCTAGGATTGTTCCAAGGCTTTATTCTTGAAGGGATTCCAGGGGCAAGAGAGAGCCAAGGAGGTAAAAGAGCACGAAGTAAAGAGGACGAACAAGGAAGAACAGGGGTTTATGTAGACTCTCTGTCTCAGGATAGATAGTTGGCACTGAGCCAATTGGTCAGAAATAACAGGGGAAGGTAGAGTCACATCACACAGTTACAGCTTTGGGGCTCCTTTTGGGGTAAACCATCCCCATAGGGATACAACACACAGGGTGTGCTCTGACTGGGTGTCAGTGACTTCTGCTGATCTCCAGTTCCATCAATACCACGCTGAACAACTTTAAGGAATCTCGCCCCTAGGAGTCATGTGCTAAGCTCACTGCTTAGAAAAAAAAATAAAATTAAAAAAAAAAAATCACGTGCTAAATTCATTGTTTTCCTGTAACATCATCCCAGAATAAAGCAGAGGGCCAGATGATGCACAGCCCCTGCGGAGCCTTGGGAAAGCACATGGAAATGACTGGTGGGAGTCGGGGGCTGATCGCGGAGGTCACAGCTCGGGAGCTCCTCAGACCCCAACCTCCGAGCGGCGACTAAATTGTAGCCAGACACGGAGCAGTGGGCAGGACCACCTGTCGGCTCCGAGCCTGTGTGCTGGGGCGGTGATGGAAGGCAGGGTGAGGCCGGGGCTGAGCGCCCGGCGTGGCAGAGGCAGCCGGGGCAGCGGCGGGTGCGCTCCGGCCGGCAGCGCGCAGGGCTCCGGCACACGGCAGCACTTCAAAGGCTGCTCTGACTTTGATAGAGAGCGAGCAGGGGCTGCCGAGGAGGGACCTGCGCTACAGAGAAACCCAGGCATGTGCTTCACATTTCAGAAATGGTATGCAGAAAAAGGCTCCGCAGATGGGGGAGAGAAAAAAAAAAAAAATTTGCTCAACAAATAAATGTCTTGGGCATCAAAACTCTTCTTAAGGTAGTGTTCCTGAGTCCCATGCGTGCTGTGACACTGCTGCCTGAAAACTGCAAAAACCCAAATCATTGCTATTTAAGTGCAATTTAAAAGTCTATTTAAATTGCACTTAAATAGAAATGATTTGGGGTTTTTGTCTTCCCCATTTGGAGTTCTTTAGCAGCACCTCTCCTGAGATGTGAAAGAATGCAGAAAAAACACCCAATGTGATCCTTACCAAGTACAAATTACATTAATTTGTCCTTTGGAGAATAACCTTTAGCCATCACAAAATACACTCTACTGGCTTTCTTGCTCGCCCCCTCCCCTCCTTTTACTCTTTTCTTGGACTTTTGAAGCAGATTTTTGTTGAATAGATCATACAGGATTATACAGTTATAGCTTGCTTTCATATATTTCAAAAAGAAAATCATAAATATGACCTCATATGTTAATAAATCAATTATGGAATGCTGTTTTACACATATGCTCAAAACATGACCTCTTCCAAGTTCTCTTAGAGCAGAAAGTTGGAGTTTAGATTTAAGGCACTTTAGCTTTAAAGATATTGGGAATAACAATATCTGGTAAATATTAAGTAAAGCAGGTTTTCTGTTAAGGTTTTTCTTGCCTTCAGTGGTTTATTAAAGCTTGCTCAACAACACAGTTTTAGTTACACGTGAATAAGCCTTAACTTTACTTTTCTTCAGTAACAAAATTGGTGTTCAGTAGCTATAATTTACTTAATCACTTTGGCGTTATGAAGGGGTGAAGCAGAAGCAGACTGAGGTTTATGTATGCTCTTTTGCACTCTCAGAGGCAATGCATAGGTAGAGCATTTTCATTTTATAAAACAAAACAATGCTGGTGACTCATGAGGACTTACATAATTGCTTTTTTGGGAGTTTGACAAGAAAAAAAAATGTGCAGCCAATCCACATAACTTTTAAATCTGTGAAGCAGAAGACACACAGAACACTTCTCATTCTATTTTAGGTTTAATTCTCTGCTAAATTTCATCCTGGGCTCAATGTAAAAACCCTAGTTTTATTTTTACCTGCCTGAAGGAGATAATATTAAAAAAAAATTGTTTGATGGAAAATGAAACCTCCAACAAAATATCTCTCATTGCTTTCTGTAGTTCCTTTATGGCTTCCATTGCCATGATATGGAGAAAACCAACATTTTTCCATAGTGATTCCTCCTCTGAAGCTGTGCTCCTCTCCCATTTTGGAAAATGATGCACAGAGACTGAAAGCCAGATGTAGGAAAGGGACACAGATCTCTGCAGGCTCGGACAGAGCAGAGGCTCTGAAGTCCAGGTATTTTTTTCAAAATGAACTCAGTTGAGATCAAAGGAATTCACAAACCAAGTTGCTCTTCCCAACATCCATGGATATTTTGCTGTTCAGCCCCAAAGTTCCCAGGTGCCTCCAGCTGGGTGCACACAGGCTGGGACCTGCAGTGGTTACACAACCCAAGGGATGTCAGGTGGCACCTTCTCCACCTGGGGCTTGCCCTCACCAAGCTGAAGCCAGAGTCTGCTGGGGAGAAACGTGGTGGAAGCATTTCACCATAACCTCTACCACCCATAATGCTGTGGAAAACAGGCACCCAAAACTGCAGAAGAGCACGGTGGTGAGCAGAGCCAAGCTTAGCGGGCAGGATGTCTCTTGTCCCACTCACCCACACATAGATAGGGCACAAGTTTAACAAAACAACTGACAAAACCCCTGGTTTTGTCTACTTCTCCTGCTTTAAAAGCACCCCCTGAGCAATAATTGTTTCTATTCAGCAGACAAGAATTACTCCTTTTGATAGGAGCTACTACACTGCTTTACATCAGCCAAAAGTCCTGCTCCTCTATCTCATCACACCTAATATCAACACACCAACCCAGCTGTGTGTGGTGTCAAAACACCTTCTTTGAGGTGAGTTTCCTCAGTACCTGGCAGGAAATATGTCTAGGCACTTAAACATCCTCCTGCCACCACAGCTAGATGCTGAGGAAATTAAAATGAGCACGATGGTATTGCTATTGGGACACTCGTGAGAAGTGGAGAGCCTGTTACTGTGGATTTGGGAGAAAACAGCACTATTAAAGGACACAAATGTGATACTTGATTTGGATGTTTTCCCATGCAGATGAAAGGAGTCACTCCTCATGCAATTCTGAAAGAAACTGATTAGATTTATGTAGGCAAGTATCGGCTTGTGATTAACATTTAGGTGAGGATGCAGTTATGTGCTACAGGAAATATTGCTGTGTGCATTTTCTGTTTACTTTCATTATCTAATGTGCTCTGCATTAGGCTAGGAAAGGCAGAAGTGGTTATTTCAGAGGGTTTTGAGTACTTGTAAATGTATTACTCTTTCCTGAGACAGGAATTGAGCACACTACTTCTTTAGAAACACAGTCTTTTTGGATGGACTGGTATAAAATGCCTTCCAAGCAGTTTCAAGCCAGGCTGTTGTTCTTGCTTGGAACAGGTACAAAGAGGTTTGAAGAATCAGTTTCCCCAAAGAAAATTGCTTGTCACAAAAAAATACTTATTTTAAGAAATACTTTATCTTTGCTGAAAAGTTCAATTGCAGACGTGTGTGTGGGGCTGCATATATACATATAGCTACACATATGTATATGCACACACACGTATGTCTTGTGTTTCAGTTGAATTGGGATAAAAGAAATCAGAGATTTTGCATTTTTCATTTGTCAAAAGAAAGAATCTGGTACCAAAATGTTTCGTTTCTGGCAACATTTGTGTTGAATCCCACAGGGACATTTACCTTCAGGTAACCTCTGTGTAATTCATGTCTTCATTACAGCTAAGGGGAGATAGACCAGTTAGTCACTGCTTAAAAAAAAATTAAAAAAAAAAAAATAAAGGGGAGGAAAAAAAAGCAGCCAAGACTGTTGTATAAAAGCTCAGAAATCCTTTCATGCACTGTCTAGGCTTGGAATATAGAAGGAAATCTCTGCCAAGAAGCAAAGGATGTTGAAACAGAATCATGCAATGTGTTAATGCCGCAGGGCATTGGAAGTGAGATGCCAGGGACTTCAATCAGAAATTGAATGATCTTTGTGATATAGCAAAGAGGATGGAATAACATCAGAGGGAACTGTGCACACAATGGAAAGAAACAGCATAATCATTTGTCATCACTCCAAGAGAACGAGCGCCGGCAGTGACGTTTTCCCAACCAACCTATTCATGTCATAGTTTGAGGTTCAAATACCTTTCAGGAGCAGACACCACCAGTAACATCCTCTGATGGCATGGAAATTTGCAGCAATATCCACCTCATCTGACACTTCAAAGGCCTTGTGTTCTGGTCCTCAGACAGTTAAGTGTGGATACGCTAAGGTGGCTATGAAATCAGATTAACTTAAAGAGCTTGTATAATTCACAGCCTATTAAGTTAACCCAATTTCAAAACTGGTTCCACTTTGCATGAGAATGGACATCTGTGGCCTCCAAAATCCTCTACCATTTTTCATTCTTTATGAGGTATTCTTCTTTCCTTTAACTGCTGCTGATCTCTAGCTGTGTCTTACAAAAAGCCTCAATTGAAACTGGTCAGATACCTAAAATGGTGGTGGCCTGTTAAATGCAAAATATAAAATTATACTGAAATATTATAGAAAAAAAAATGTCTAAATGCCTGCACATGGACAGAACTTGAACCAGAAACTCTCACTTTGATTCAGATAAGCTATTTGATCACCAGTACTGGTCAAGTTGCTATGTATTTTGCTAATAAAGTCATCTGCTTTCCAGTGCTGATAGGTCAATAGATCTCAATAGGATCTGTCTAGCTCTTTTGTATGGGGTCCAACACAAATATTTGAAAGAAACCCCAAATTTCAGGCTTCTGCTTCTGAAAGGCTTGCATTTAATTTAACATTCAGTCTTTGTTTGCCAAAAAAATATAATACTACATCAAGTAAATCAAGTACTGGAAATCATCCTTATAAATACGTGGAGTTTTAAGATGCAGGGATGTAGATTAAGCAGAGGGCAGAACTTTCAGGCTGAGGAGCAGCCAACACTCACACTTAGGTGGCGAAACCAAACTCTAATTATAAGATATCGTCTCACCAATATATCTTCATATTTCAACATCCAATACAACATAATACAGTCTAATTTATAAGGTTCCTTATCATGCAAACTTC
This sequence comes from Phylloscopus collybita, assembly GCA_027886175.1. Lineage (NCBI taxonomy): Eukaryota > Metazoa > Chordata > Aves > Passeriformes > Phylloscopidae > Phylloscopus > Phylloscopus collybita. The sequence goes on from JAJNNQ010000129.1 coordinate 32,128,717, forward strand.
CATAGGCACAGTAATTTAAAAGGGATTATACATAAGCTCCTCTAAAAGCAAATATCAAAAAGAAAAGATTCTTGGTTCTTGTTATATTTCAAAAACTTTTATTGAAGGAGTTTCTCTGCTTTTGGGGTGGTGTAGAAGTCCAGAAAGAGGAAGGTACATGCCAAGATCAATAAAATTGGATGTTTCATTCTGGTACTCAAAGCTATGTCTGGCAATCAAGGAAAGGTCACAAATTCACCTTTTCAAAGGGCTGTGCCTTAGATCTGTGTAAATTAGTGTCATTTCATCAACTTACAGCAGCTGAAGATAAACCCACCGCTTTTAGGAGTGTTGTGGGAACAGTTATTTTGATTCCTCACATTCACGTGTTTTCCTAAAATAAAAAGGATCCTTCCCCCCTGATTTTTGTCATCTATGTTTCCAAATGTCAGGATCTTGTAATTACTTTCTCATGGACTTTCAGAGTACAAAGTGTTCCTGATTTCCATTGCTACCAGGCCTACGCTGCAGGATGTGAAAGTGAAGCAGAATTTACCTGTCCAAAGCCAGGACAGCAAAAGCTCCTCAGGCAGGTTTGAAAAGCGTGAATGGCTTGAAGATTTTTCATGCAAACACACGTAAGAATATAGCACTTCTGTGCCCTGCTATCTAACTCTGCCACATAGACATCTTTTTCCCATTCTCCTAATAAACAGGGTTCGTGGATAAATTCCAGCTGAGTGCTACGCTCTGAACAAAGCAAGAGCTACGGAAATGCTGGCAAGCACATTCTCACTGAGATTTGCATAAGTTTTCATTCAGGATTACAGGCTTTGTCCTACCCAGATGAAGACATTTAGCATTTTCTTTGACTTTATCAGCAATTGGAGCATCAGTGAGATGGTTAATAGGAGGCCAAGGCTCCACTCCTTTTTCCAATTTCCATTTTAAGGGGAGTTAGCTGTTTTGTAAAAATGTTAACTTCTGAGCATTGCCTGCTGCTCATACGAGTGGAGATATCTTTGGAGAAACTGAGATTCCTGGGTGCTTTAGATTTTGTTCTCAGGTGCCAAGGAGATGCTTTTACCAAAGATTTGTTACTTGAGATACTGCAAGTACAGACAACCCACAGAAACCCTGGCTTCCAAACAAGATGGAAAGGTAGTTTTCATGTAGAGCTGTGCACACATATTGTGATTAGACAGTTTGAACACTTGGGCAGTAGCAGAAAATGGTGTAAATAAAGGTCATTCCATCACTGTGTGGTTGTCTGCTCCTCGGAGAGGAGAGAGGAGCAGCTACCACGAGGATGAGAGAGCACACCCAGTGTTTCCTCCAGGACATTCATCACTGAAAATGTACCCTGGGATCAGCTTCTGCACACCAAAATTCTCTTCTTGGAAAGGCATAAAAAGAAACCTTCGTGTAATACCCCAGGTTGAAAAGGCAGACACATCCCAACAAACCCAGCTACCAGATGCTACCTTTGGATAGGATTCAATCTTTAAACTATAGTTTTTAAAAGGCTTTCTACAGGAAATCGATATAACCTATCTCGAGCCTACCACAACCTGCTTGATGCTCTTTACCCAGGAACAATCAAACAATTTATACAAAGTAATTGGAATGACCTTTTTAAGTGCACTGAGCCATTGTAAGTGATAGTGTGGAAACGTACCAACATGTCATGACATCAACTGCATCGAGCTCCAGGAACCCATCCATTATTCTGAATAGATGCCTTGTAAAATGAATGGAATGTTTGTTACTATGAGAAAATAAGTCAAAAGCACTCAATGGCATTATTCAAATAAAAATAATGTGGAAATTTAAACTTTCGAGAAAGAAAACAGTGAATCATCTGTGAGCTTGGCACTGTGTCAGGCACACACCATTCATCTTCACTCGAAAGGCCCTTCATGACTTATCCACGCTCCACCTTATCATTTTTTTCTGTGTTATCATCAGGTCACCTCTCTCCTTGGATCAGCCTGTGGTGCCTGCCATCATCCCCTCTTTGTTGCACTTCTGCCCTTTCTCCCATGCCAGATTCATCTATATCCCATAGATATCCTCAAACCTCATTGTTCTCTCTCAAGTGCTTCTAGAACTGTTTCCTTTCCTTGGATAGCCACAGGAAAACACTTGGTACTGAATACAATGACTTTTTTTAACTCTGCCTATTCTTATCTAATTATTTCTTTGTGTTTCCCTGTCTGTCTGGTAAAACTTCACTATTTTGGTTCTACACCTCCTGCTTCTATTTCTTGTCTTAGACTAGAAGTGACTAAGGGCAGGAATTTGGTCCTTGGTTTATATTTACAGAGTACTCAGTATGAGAGGTTTCTGTCTATGACAGGGACTTCTTAACCATTACTGCTTTATTAATGGTAACTTCCCAGCAGAGCTGTACATTTTTTATTTGGGTTATATAAAACCCAGTGGCAACATCCAACCATATGGACTCAGTCTTCTCACTACTGAAAAATGAACCATCCTAAAAAAAATATTTTTCCCCATAAATAGGGCATTTACTAGAGAATACTCTGCCAATCAGTGTAGAACCAATCACAATCTCTTCAAGTCATTTATAGAGGAAAAAAATTAACATGAACAGAAGATCATAAACACCTCCAGCCACCTACCATCCATGTAAGTTAATTTTCCTTGTGACCTGAAGATGCAGGTTGAAATCTCTCATGTCTGGATGTGTTCTTGGTGAGCTGAACAGTTCCAATGAAGAGAGACATTATTGCCACATCACTCTGGGAAAGGCACTGAAGTCTGGCCCTCCTGTTTGCAGTGATTTACTTTTGTTGCATATGCCCATCATAGGAGAAAACTAATTTATTACTAGCTTAAGAAAAAGTTGCCTTTGACCAGCCTTGGTAGTACTTGGTTTTCATTTAAATGCTTTTGGTTCTATCTAAACCATATTTTCAGACATTTTTCTCCTCTCACAGCCCTAATCTCAAGTAATAACTTAAGAAAAGCAGCAGAATTTAATATAAACCTTTACTGGTAAGACAGGTAATAATAAGAACAGTAAAAAGTGATTTCTCCCCCACCACCAAAGTTATTCATCATTCTCCAATGCCTGAGGGAGAAAAGGTGAACTTTCTACATGTCTGAATGTCATGAAATTCAGGCAGTTTCAGTGCAAGTAAGAATGAATTCCAAAGCTGTGAATCTGTTCTTTCCATTATGGTTTCAAAAGAAATACAAGACCTTCCACAACATGTAGGGAAATAAAAATGTCTCATGGCTGTAGAGTTTGCTAAACCCCAGACACTTGGTATTTGTACTGAACAGGTTATTGTGAGGTGTGTGGCAGTGGTGTCAGGTAAATATTTCTTGTCGTGCAAAGTAAGAGAGGCCCTAGAAATAATCAGTAGCAACTAATAGAAAAGGAAAGAAAATCAAACATATTTTCTTTAGTTGCATTTGGGGGTTTTTTTTTTGGTTTTTTTTTTTTTTTTGGTTGGTTGGTTGTTTTTGTTTTTGTTTTTGTTTTTGTTTTTGTTTTTTGTTTTTGTTTTTGTTTTTGTTTTTGTTTTTAATCATGCTTTGTTTTGAAGTTACATTTCATCATATCTCTCACAAGCTTGTAGCTGGGAGAGTTGTGTGATGCCACATGTGCACATATGTGATGGAAAAGAGTGGATAGTGGTGCCTCTCTTACAAAAATCAATGGCAGACCCCCACTGACTAAACACTAACTCCAGAATAAATGGAATAGCACCCATCTTTTGTCAGAGGAAGGACACCAGCAGCTTGACTGTGAGCTGATGTTTCTCAAGACCTTGGAGTGGCACAGACACCCAGCTACCCCACAAAATCAGTTTCTGTGAAAAAACAACCAACTAAATAAATACCAAGCCTCTTAAACAAGGTGGAATGAGAGTCTCAGGGATAATTTCTGTGTTTCTCATCACTGGTGGGAAGAAGCACAGGTTTGCATTGTGGGGCACACAGTCCTCCCAGATGGAAATATAAGTGGGGTTGAAAGTCCACCAGTTGGAGCTCACAGCTGTTCCTGCTACAGCAGCAGACAAATCCAGATGTGCAGGGGACAAAGTCATTTGCCTTCTCTACCTGGAGATAAGAGACACTCACAGAGTAGCCACCCAGACTAAGAAATGAAGCAGGAAGTTTTCAATACTTTGAGCAATTTTAACACATGGTGTGGCAGTTTTAAGAGAGTTTTCAGGTGAGGATTGGCCTTCATCTTCCCATTGCACAGATTGGTGTATTTAAATATGGATGAGCAATTATGTTTTTTTTGCCAAGGCCCAGGATATCACATCAAACCTGGACCCCACTGTTTCACACAGCACTCCTTGTTCACACCACTTAAAAGCCTTCTGTACGTGGCGTGCCAGGGAACAGATGCAAATAGAGGTCAAGATACTGCACTAGACATCCTCTCACTAGACAAGCTCCTGGCCTCCTAATGAGTGATTTTTTAATTAAAAGTGAGGTGGCACATGCAGGTTGTTATCTCATCAGTGGAAGTTAGAGACACTGAGCTTGGGGTAATGGTTCATTGTGTAACATTTAACAAAGTCTTTTTCCTTCTTATAAAAGCCCGAGCAAAGACAAACATTTTACCAGCATCACATCTGAGTGTAGAGCATACTGAATATCTTATACATCACAATAAAATGTAACAGCCCGTTGTTAAGTGTCCCACTGCAGCCCCAGCCCGTTCTTCCCACAGCCACAGGCTCCTTTTCCCCTGGCCTGCGGATCCCTGGGAGCCTCCTCCAGGCAGGTGCAGCCCTGCAGACAGGGCAGGCACACACTCAGCCACATGCTGCAGCTTTCTTCAGCCCCTTTCTCTTCAGGCTCCCAGCTTTATTTCCTCCTAGAATAAAATACATGAAACAAATTCACCTCATCAGCCACACTGCCTTTCTTCTGTCTGCCAAGGGCTTTGCAGACCCTCCAGTGTAACACCTGACAAACTGCTTTCTCTCCTACTCAGGCTTTCCATACTGCTCTCCCTGTAATTGTACCCACCACTAGGGTATTTTTTAATAGCCACCTGCTATTTTTTAAAGACCTGACAACCAGGTGAAGGGCTTTAGAGGCCAGATGAACCACCTAGCTCCAGCTAGATGTTTCAACTTACTGCATTTCAGAGCGGGGTCTCATGCCTTTGTAAATGCCAGCCTTTGTCTGATGCAAAAATCTTCCTTTGCTGTGGTTGCACATCACATTTTTACAGAAGGTAGGCTTGATCTAGAGGAAGGAAGCAGAGGAAGGAAGCAGAGGCAGAGCCAGCAGACTCTGAATTCCCAAAGAGCTCAAGAGCTGCAGATCCTGGTTCTGTCACTGCAGGAGAGTGAATTTCACCTCCCAGCAGAATGGCACCTGCAAGAGAAGAACAGGTGAGAGGGCAGGAACACCTGGGCTCGCTTCTTTCCCCTGCCCACATTTCAGTATATTACTTAGTCTCTCAATACCTTTCCTCCCCATCTGTAAATTCATCATCTGAGAACTTTTTCCTCCAACCTCATCTGGAGATATCAGTTCTTTCCCACCTCATTGAAACACTAAATATGCATTAGGTAATGGGGTTCTCAGACGATGCTTGAGTATGGTGATACAGGAAACACATAAAACAGGCTGATTATATGTCCATTACAAATTTTATTTTTCAAGTTATCAGGCAAGGAAGGATTTGAGGCCCTAACAAGCCTTTCCCTCCGAACACAGCCCAAAGTCATGGCACCAGCTGATGCTTCATTCCCTCTCCTGAGTAACCCCTGAACTTTTCAGCCATGTTCTAAATCCATTGTGTCTGGTTTCAGTAAGATTATACTCACTTTTAGATGGCACACTATCAGATTTTGATAGGTCACATTATGAATCAAACATTAGGGATGTCAAATCAATGGCTGCCCCTATTAAATGGGGATTATTTTTTCTGCTTTTGCCAATTTTGTAGGCAACACCACCTTTTTATTACTGTTACTCTCACCAAACACAGAAATCAGTGAAATTCTTTATCTTCTTTCAAGTTTTGCCAATAATTTATTAAGACTATTTTGTAACAAGCATTCGTGAATCTTCTCATAAGAAATTGAGTAAAGATAGAGAGAGGACTGTAGAGTTTGGGGAATAATATAACAGCCATGGCTATTTAGTCACCTGCAAGAAATCCTACTGAGACTCAGGGGACTGCAAATACAAGCCATGATTCCCTGGCAGAACTCACAGTTATTTCCAAAGAAAAGCCACGTCTTACAAACAGGGATCTCCTTAACCAAAGAATGGATGAAAGAAAGGCTTCCAAGTTGCACCAATCCCACACTGAGTTTTTGCTGAAGGTGTCCACTCCTTGCAACACTGGGTCTAATCCTGCTCCTCTAAAATGAGTGGAAGAAATTTCCTGTCAACCCCTTCCTGAGAGGAGCACACTTGTCATTACAGTGTTGAAATGATATTGCAAAACACTTGGTTGTGTTTCAAAAATATCTCTTTTTTTTTTTTTTTTTTTTTTTTTTTCTAATTGCCAGCAATTAAACATGTTTATCAGATTTTAGCCTCTCTCCATCATTCAGAGAGGTAATTAAAGGTTTAGTCATTGCATACTGGGCTGGTTTTTTGTTTCATTAACTGCAGTGAGTGTCTGAGAATGGGGCTGATGTTGCTCTTACAGTGTTGCAATTCCACAGAGCTTTGTGGGCAAGCAGGGCACTGCTCAGGGCACCTTCCTTCTCTTTTAAATCCCACCTCCTGCAAAACCCATTTCACCCTGGGACCTGGGCTGGACTTACTGGCAAAAAACAATTATGTGTTCCAGCCTCTCTGAAAATTAAGTCGTTTACCCAAGTGCCAAAGCTGGATTTGTGACTAATGCCACAACATTCTGCATCAGAGTTGGGCACTTAAACACCTTACCTAAGGTTTTATTCCTTCAGATGCCAAAAGGAGGAGACTGCTGATGGTCCACCTTTTGTCCTGAGTTTGATCAGAAGTCTTTCAGCCCCGATGGCTGCTGGTTGAATCTCCATCCTCCTCCTCCAGACACAACATCTCTCTATTTCTAGGCAAAAAAAAAAAAAAATATGATACTACTACTTACAAGGCTTAACATCTCTGTTCAGGCTGTAGTACAGCAGCTTTGTGCCTCTTGGCACCTCTGGTTTCTGCTTACCCGGAGCTGTCAAACCAAAATTACAGTGAGGAGAAATCCAAAGCACTTTAAGATTCACTATTTACTTTCGATTCTGCACTGCAGAGCCTGACTCCAATGCATTTGGGTATCACAATTGCAATTGCTGAAGCTATTTACCTTGAAAAGTTTGTATTACAGTGCTAGTGGTGATATAGGAAAATAAAATATTTACTCAGTTGTGGGATTCACTCCTCAGCTTCAGCAAGAGGTTTGCCTCAAAAGGGACTGAGGGCTTTTTCCTGACCTAGAGGAGTGCCATTATATTTGGAAAAAACAAGCATGAATCTGTTGCCTACACAAAATTATTCTACACTGCATAGAAGATTTTTTTCAACTCATTGACTCCACACAAAAGCAATATTGTCATGTTGTAAGTGAACAGAAAAATAATAAAATAATTGAATAATATTGTTGGGAGCCATTATAAAGAAATTTATTTTGCCGTTGTTTGAAGTGCCTGTATTAAACAGACAGCTGAGGAATCTGGGCCATGGGGTAGAAGTCAATAAATTCTGAATTTCAGTGATATATATATATATATATGCTGCAAAAATCGGTGCTATAATAAACAATAATGGGTTTAGTGCACTCAGAGCCTCACACCTGCCCTGTTGCTCTGTCCAGATTCTGTTTAAATCATCCCTATCACACTGTTATAGAGAGTGCATTTCTCAGAATGCATAGAAGAAAATATTTTCTACCCAAAAAATTTGTATGTTAAAAAAAAAACAAAACAAAATGAAACAAAACCAAAAATCATATTGTGCATGTTGTACTTTCAAATCATTTTATAAAATATATTTTAAGATCAATAAGTTTGCAAATAATGTTAGTTATGCCTGTAACCCTTGCTTAAAGCAAAAGTAACAATTTTGCTGAAAATACATGTAAACATGAATTTCATGCGTTAGCACACTTGTTTATATGAATTATTTTCTTCATTGCTTAAGAGGTTTCACCTTCATTCTCACATTGATTTTTTCAGCATCATTTTCTAAGCATTATATGTCCTTGTATCTTTTTTTCCAAAATACTGGATTTTGAGAGACGCTATTTCCTCCCATGCAGACATTTCATAAATCACCTTTTAATTCTCCTTTGGATAAATAAAGCAGTATATTTTTAAATTGGTTGGTATTAATCATATTTTCCAGACTATGCATCACCCAACCAAGTAAATCCAGAACACTTCCCTGTGACTTTAAAGTGCACATTCCAGCCACTTGTTAATTTTCACTTACAGAAAACCAAGAATATACTGGATTCATGTCATCCCTGCTCAGGTACAAAAATGAGATTTAGAGTCAGCCTCCAGTACACTGACAAATAACTTTTCTGCTGTTGATCAGGAAAGTGATTTGAACCCAATCCAGTTCTACTCAGAACATTTCTTCTGTTTTCCTCCCACTTTCCCCTGTCATGAATGTACATCACAACACAGCACATTCAGCTTTGGTGTTCTCTTCAGAACCTCCCTACCCCTCCAGCTCCTGTGTTCAACTCATGATTTCTGCTTCACTATTGTTTTACTTTACTATTGTTTTAAGAGTGATAAAATATTGGAATGGCCTGCCCTGGGAGGTGGTAGAGTCACCACCCCTGGATGTGTTTAACAAAAGCCTGGATGTGGCACTGGGTGCCATGGTTTGTTGAGGTGTCAGAGCTGGGTTGGACCTGATGATCTTGAAGGTCTCTTCCAACCTAGAAATTCTGTGATTCTGTGATACTACCCTAACTGTGTTTTACTTGGTTCTACAAACTGCCCCAGCTTCTCAAGCTCACCCATTTTGTCCATTCCTGATACTGCTAAGCCAATATTACAGTTATTTCTCACTGTCCAAACCCAGTTCTTCAGCTGTGTGTGCTGGACATCCACGCCTGACTGCTCACAGCAACCCTTACACAGATTAATTATCCAAGTTTCTCTTCCCTAGCTTTCAATTCAATTTATTTTCTCATCACTTAGGACAGCCCTTGTCCTTGAAGAAATTTAGGTACATTAGAAAATAATGCTTTGCATGACTTGGATGGATCTTTAATAACTTCTGAAAAATGTGTCTGAAGGAATTATAATACTATTGCTAAATTAATTTTAGTGAAATGCTTCTGGAGAGCATGCTTCAGGAATTTCTATAAGTTATATTTATCCCACCAGTGAGGATTATCTGACTTTTTATAAGCTAATCCTCTTGAGTGCTACATCTCAATCCTATGAGAAAGCATGTAATATTTTACATTACAAGTGTTTTATTTTTATCTTCATTAATTTCCACTTTAAACACATATTAGTGTTCCCAAAGAAGGGCCAGGACAGCAATCCAGATGCAACATTCATAGGTTTTGGTATTTTCCATTATCATGCAATAGCATCCAGTATTTTTGAACAATTCCTTTGTTTTCACTCTCATTCCCATTGCCTCTTATTTCACAGGCCATCCCCATATTTTCATGTCTTGGCAAGCATCAGCTGCAAGACTGATTCACCTTCTGATGATATTTTGGTCTCACTAGAACAATCAAGGGAAGAAAAAGCAGCTCTTTAGTATTTATATTGAATTGTGTTTATATGACTGGCCAAATCCTGCCCTTAATATGTGTGTACAGCTCTTCCTGTGAATTATGCCCTTTAATGCAGTGATGCTTTATGCCTTGCACAAGAAAATGAGTAATTTTTACGCCTACAAAATGAAGTAGGAGATAATTCTTCCTTCATTTCAGTGAAGTCATCCAGCAGCTATGGATCTGCCCTAAATGTAGAGATGATACTCATTGAAAAGCCATGAGTGGGCCCTGATGTGTGATTTTGAATAATCCTGGTGCCTTTAGTGGGATGTCCCAGGATTATCTGCCTGGATAATTTCTCTAACACACGTTTAAAAACAGGAAACATTACAACTTTTAAAGTACTCATGATTGTACTAATATATCACACAGATTTTCCTTGGGTAGACTGAAAATACTGAAAAAGAGGCTCAGAAATATGAGTAAGCAGTAAGGCAGACCATGAGAAAGTCACCAAATTTCAGAGAGGACATTATTACACAGCAGGTGTTTGAACAAACAGAAAGTCACAGTCACAGGCTGGAATCTGCTGGTATTGACTCAACAGAAAGTCTGACAAAAGTGAAACTCACAGGTGAGGAAGGAATGACACTTCAGTGTCTCATGGTGTTTTCTGGGTAGAGCAGAGGAGTCAAGAGCTTTGCAACTGGGGAGCATCCACCACTTCTGCTGTGATTCTCCACCCATTCCTGTCTCTCAAACTCTACTGTGATTCCTGAGACAAAGAGGCAGCTTTGTGCATGATTTCTGTGCTCAAGTGTCACTAACACTATTGCAGGGCATAAAGGGCATTTCAACAACACTCTGGCTTCTGTCAGCTTTCCAGAGACAGGTGACTTTCAAGAGAGAAAACAACACTTTGAAAAAACATGTAGCTCGTCACACATCACTTCTATTAATTACAGAGAGTTCTGGAGTTCCAGTGGCTCCTTTGCATCCAGGTGCCAAGCTCAGCAATGAGCACCAGGGGCTGCCACGTCAAAACCCAGTTTGGGCTGCAGCACTGAAAGGAGAGGAGACTGAAAGCCACAGAGGAGACAAACACCACCACTGGATACGGCTCAGTCTGTAGAAACACTCCTAAATTTTATAGACAGGTGTTTCTGTTCATTTACAATGCTGTAAAGGCTGCTTTAGCTACCTAATAAAGGTTTACAAGGCAATACCATTATCTATTTCTATAATACAATAACATCATTTGTTTCTGCAGAACTCATTTGTCTTGGGTGAAAACTCAAGTATTTCCTATAGAAGCTTCTCAGCACTTCTCCCTTCAGAGACCCTTTCCTCCTTGTGAAATTGCAGCTGCAGGTCTGAGAGAAACGGAGCAATTTTCTCTCTCCTAACTTGAGCAGCACTGCAAACAGCCTGTCCCCATCAGAATACCAAAGTGTCCCAGTTACATCTGTGACTCTGCTGCTCTCCACACCACTGCTTTTCAGAGGAGAGACAAATCCTCCCAGTGTTCCTGAGCAATACATTTTGCATTTGGAGTTCTGACTTGGCTGACACTTTTTAAAATATACATATATATTCGGAGTCAGACAGCTCCCTGGTGACTATTACACAGCTGCAGATGCTGAAGGGCACAAATTATTCCTGCAAAGGTCAACATTACCTTACACTAAAAAATTGTCTTCCTGGCCATTCATTCTCTCTTGACTTCCACACTGCGAACAAGTGATGAATTTTTATGATTTCACCACCAGCCATTGGACACATTATGTACCTCTTGGGGAGCAGAAGTGAGGAGGTGGGAAGAGACCCCAAACCGCATGTAGACACCTAAAGATGTGTCCTTTCTGTTCCACAGGATGACCTCAAACCAGAAGAGCCAAAGTTTCACTTGGAAGCTGTTATTGGACTTAACAACAGTCAGTGTAAGTGAGCCACAGAATGAATCTTACAAAAGGATGCAAGGATGTGTCCAGACAGCCCACGTTTAAACTCATATTCAAAGTCTACTGTTTCCTACTGGCTGGCCAGTTCAGAAGGCAAGGAGCCAAGCAGCAGATCTGAGACCTTTGTGGAAGTTAGTTAGGCAATTTTAATATCGCCCAGAGCTGCTTAGCAGTAAGTGAAATTCCCCAGGCAGAACCTGTGTGGAGGATAGACATTCTGCTTCATGAAGGAGTATGCTACTTTAAAATATGATTAAGTTCAGATGTGGGATGAAAGACAGAAAAATTAGAAGTTCCTCATGATTTTCCTTTAACCAACTGAAATATTATATTCACCTACACTGAAAATTTTTAGTTTGGTTATTGCAATAGTGAAAGCAGCATAAATTTAAAAGGTCTCCACTTCAAAAATGGAAGCTTATGCATTGCAAGCTCTGTAAGAATCCCTTCCTACTTTTTCCTTCTGCTCCATATTCTCCTTAAAATTGATATCATTGCATCAAGTTTTTTTACTTTCAACTGAAGTTAAAAAAAAAATGGTTCCCTTAAAGAGTTTCCTATTAGCTTTTCCCACTTACTACTGCACACACTGCTTTCTCCAACAGAAAATGGAGGAAGAAAGAATTGACTGTCGTTTAATACTTTATTAAAAATGTTCAGCTCCTCTAATACCACAGGAGACGTAGAATGGAGTAGAACTCACAGGCTGCAGGCAAGAACTTTCTCCCCTTTTGTCAGAGCAGGCAGCATGTAGAATCCAGCCCTAATCAGATTAGGTTGTGCATATTTATAAACATCTGAAGACCATAAAGAAAGAGTCCCAATTAAAAGATCCTCTGGATTTGCTTCTGCAAGGGTTGCAGAAAAAAAAAACCCATGGCGATTAACATTTCCATTAGAGACTGGGTTTGGCACAAACCCCACTTGTTGAACTGGGTCCTCTGGAAATCTCTTTTCTACCAGAACATATCCCTGGGTTCATTTCAGACACATTGAAAAAACATGTCCCATTTGATCTGGGTGTATGAAATTACACAATGCCATGTCACTGCATGGGATGCAACCCCACGTAATGGAATGCACATTCAAGCAAAACTCTCTTTTCCATTATGGGCAGGAGCAAATTACAGATAGGAGCTTACCACAATTAACCACAAACTGGCAATAAGGCCTACTTTCTGTCTTTGTAGATTGCTATCAAGTTACCTAAGCCCTTCTCAAGCTTACTTTTGAAAGTAGTTAGGAATATAAAAGATATTTAAGATGAATCCATTCTCTGGATAAACATGTTGTGTGAACCATCCAAGAATGGTTGGTTCTACTGGGAATGGAGAATGAATCCAAGATGCTGATTAGGTGTGGTCTGTTTGGTAAACAGCCTAACACTGCCTGCAATTTTCACAAAAGTATAACTTATTTTTTTCCCAGTTATTCCTCAATTAAGATCTGTGCTGTTGCTACCTCTTAACAATAACACAAAGCTGAACTCATGTCCAGCAGCTGCCCACAATGTGTCTCCTACAGCTGAAATCACTTCATCATTTATTATTCCAAAACACTAAATAAGGGCAGACATTTTCCTAGAAATTGATTTTTAAGGGCTCAGTATCAATCAGTTCTTTTTGCCTTTGATCCTCAGTAATCAGGGAGCCAAACATTTAGAGAATTCAATATGTAGCCCATTCAAAGACATTCTAGACTTTCTGATGCTCCCATGAACCACCTATTTGCTTTAGACAATCAGCAAAGTTTTTATTAATGCTTCATCAGCACGCAAGGCAAACTCATGGCAGTGTTTCTCTGAGACAGATCTAGAAGAGTAAGCACCCTAATTGGGCCATTTGCATTTTAATATGGCTTCAGCAGCTCTGACTAGCAATACTTTGTTAAAATACAGGTGCAGAGCCTTCCCAGTGCAAACTCTCCATTATCACTTATGGCTCACAGATCCATCTGCAGACCATGTCCATCCATCTCTGGGTTCAAGCACTGGAGGGATTCCAGTTAATGGTTTTTGTAGTATTTTTTGTGGGTCAGTTTAGCAATGAATCCAATCTTTTAAAGCAGTGTGTTTCCAAATCCATTTCTTCTTGTAAAACAAACCTTTTCAACACCTCAGGACTTTTTTACTTACAAAATTCTAGTTTCAATTGCCTCTTATTTTACTTTATTAAATGAAGCAATATCCAGTTGCTATGAAACATTGGTGTAATTTATTCAAGTGCAACCTGCCCTGTGAGCAAGAACTAGAATCTCACAAAAGCAGCTGCATCTGTACCATTTCACATTGGAAACATTTCACTTTGCAGGGTGCACCTTGACTGTCCTGGCATGTGTTCAGGTGGAGAGAGGAGGAAGAGGGATGTATTTATCATCAGAATACAGAGAAAATACTACAGACAAAAATTCCTGAAGAAAAAATTTTAGAAGTCTTTCTTGAAATAAAGAAACCTTAGTGTGCACTTCCACATTATTATTATTATTATTATTACTACTGGAATTACAGTTCTGGACATGCCTCAGGAAGGAAGCACATGTGATCACACAACACCTGCAGACTGCTGTGTCAAACAGGATGGAAAAATCACCTGCTCACAGCACAAAAACGCTTTTCTATCATATATTGTAAAACAAGATGCTGTAAGTGCCCTGGAGGAACTGCCTTTTCATTTCTGAGCCCTGTTATAACACTGTACCTCATGTAATTCTCACTCAGGCTAATAACATATGATTTCAAGTCATATTCAGGCTATAATGAAAATGGGAAAAAAAACTTGAAGTGGTGCCAAACAGGTCCAGTGGTTTTGTGGATTTTAGGCCCTGTGTTGTGGAACACAACCTAGAGTACAATGGGTGAATTAAAAAGATAATTCTTCAGGTCAGTTTTGATACAAGAATTGAGCGTAGTCAAGGGCAACTAAATAATTAAAATTTTAGTACTGACTTGAAAGAAAATATGTGAAATATATCTCTCTTCTTCTATTCCTCCAAACATTGAAAATACCTCTGCTACTTTTCAAACCAGCAATCCCTTTCTAAGGTGTGCACAGAAAATCAGCAGAAAGTTGATTGATTTCTGCCCCAAACCAGAATATCAAGAGCATTAAATCAATGTCCATAAATCTGCCCCCTTTCCTGAGCTGAACCTCATCAACAACAAAAAGAAAGCTTCAACCTCAGTTTCAGCCCCATGGGCATCTCTAGTGCCTCTGCAGCATCTCTCCATAACCTGTGGATTCACAACAATAGCTCCCATTAGTTTTATATCCAGTGGAATAAATAGGCCAAAACAAGCCTGGTAATTTTGTGCAGGATTCTTGAGGCTTTGATGGGATGGGTTTGCCATCCAATTGTTTTCTGCATTAGGTATATTTATGTGCTGGGTGTATTTCTGAGATATCCAGCTACCTCAGAGTGAGGACACATCCTTCTCTCTGCTGATGAGTCTTCCCAGAGGAGGCCTGTTTGGAGATTTAGAAGCGAATTCTTGTGACTGAATCACCATCATTCAATTGTTATCCATTAAAAATAATTTTATTATGTAAACAATTAAGTCCAATTATATGGATTTAGAAAGCTTTTAGTCCAACTTGCTCTTGCAGTGACACGCTATAACCTAAGCCTTAACACTACTTCTAAGAAGACTGCATCCAAAAAACCACTTTTCTTAGGTTACCATAATCCTTTGGGTCCCTACCTGAACTGCCATGAAATCTGGTGGGACACGTGCAGGGAGCAGGGATGTTTCAGAAACTTCACCTCTTCCCTGGCTTTCCAGCCCTTCATCTGAAAGAGCAACGCCAAACAAAGGCAGAGCCCTCTGGAAGGCACAAAGGAGCCTGAGATGGGACAGGGCTCTTCCCCCCAGGCTGGTCATGGCCACCAGCCTTCCACCCAGAGGGACAGCTCTTCATCCAAAGAGCTGAACTCTGCTCAGTTTTGCTTCACAAAGCACAAACAAAACACATCAGTGCGATACTCCCTGTTTTAGATGTCTGGTGTCAGCCACACAGGAAGCTGAATTAACGTTGACTTGCTTGGGCACTCACACTAATCACATTTCCTGGGGTCTGGGAACTGCTCTCACTTGCCAGTTTGACCACTCACAGCCTCCTCTCACAGCCTGAAGGACTTGCTAAAAGTTAATTTAAATTGTTCTGTGTTTGCTCAAATACATAATTGACTAAAATAAAGTATTTTCATAAATACATCCAGACTGAAGGCTTGTTCTCTCTGACTTCAACTTAAAGTTCTTTTCTTAAAAAAGGACTTCACCTGTATTTCAATTAATTTCAGCAGCCTCCTCCTGGAGTAAGGGAAGAAAAATAATGTCACCTCTGTGTAAGATACTAAACTAACTTGGAGATAAGTCCTCCAGTGGACAACAGCTGCTTTCTCTCCCCTCTCTTTACATTTAATATCATTGTGTGTCATCTTAACAGCTGTATTTACTACAAATTCCCTGTGAAGCTTTTGGGTCATTCACTCTCTGAAGGCATAGCCCAGAAATGCACACTCAGGGCGTTAATGCTCACCCTGGCTTGACTCACACTCATAATGGCTCCTTGGGTGATTAGCAGTTTTCATCATCAGGTCCTATATGATTTAAAAAAAAAAAAAAAAGAAAAAAAAAAGGAAAAGAAAACCTTAATGGCAATAAAAATATTAGGAGTCAGCTATTTCATACTAATGACTTGTTAATGTAACATTATTGCTGGTGCTTTAAGTACTGTTGTCCTTAGATGCTGCACTGCACTCATGAAGGACTTTGGGAAAAAGGAGAGTATGGTGCTGAGACTTATTTCATTAAGAGATCGGTTTAACAGATTGTTTAGTTTTGGTAATATAATTTGACATCTAAACATAAGCTGAGAGGGATCTCCCACAAAACCTTTGATAATATGATTCATTGTCAAATGTTTGTTTTGCCTATCTGGTACTCATTAATTAATTCTTTTTAATATATCTTGGATTTACTGATTTGGAAAAAGAGAATTATTCTTATTGATGTTGCTAAAATATCCAGGTGGCTTGAATTTCACCAACTAGATGGTATAATCTAGCACATTTGTGTAGACCTAATCAAATCTCTACTAACAGATGTGAAGAGCCCAGCATGGGAGCAAATGTTTGTGTCTATATGATAATTAAATTACCTCAATAAAGAGAATAAATGAACAATGATGACTATAGTTTTTTTAAACCTAGGTTATCTTCCTCATGCACAGCCTCTATTAACCCCTTTAGCAATTGCTAAAACCTGAAGTTTTTCAGAATGAACCATGGTTTTCAGGTAGTGCCTTTGATAAATCTACTGACCAGGCAATGTGATTTAAGTTAACTATTCCTATGCATCACTATTAATGAAACTCAAATAAATAATAAGTTCTGCACTAAAGATATGCTATGTACAGTGTATTTCATTTCATATAAACAGCTGAGACACCATCAGTCTGTGTTTTAATTCATCTTTTGGTTCTCTCTGTCTTGGGGAATTGCTTTGATGATTATCACAGCACTCTTAAACATCTTTGTCCAAATTTTAAATGTGCTCACATCTCTAACAGGCTTGTGTCCTTCAGATGAGCTGGATGTGGCTGGGTGGGCATTTCTGAGAGCCCCAGCAGGCACCTGAGTGACCCATGTGCTGCCAAGGATTTTCACAACCTGGCCCTCTAAATCCAGTTCGCGATACAACCGGACAGGAAACGTCATTTCAATGCCTACAAAGTGCAACAAAAACCTCTATTGTAATGCATTCCCAAATATTAATTTCCCTAAAATTCGCTTTAGGGAGACCTATGAGAACAAGCTCCATGAGATAAAAAAGATATTTTAAACTTATCTTTGCTCTGAAGGTGGCCTTGTGGCAATGAGATGCTTCCACAAGGAAGGGGAGCCCGTCCTCGGTAGCAGCGTTGCTTTGCTATCACCAGGCAGGCCGAGCTGCAGCTGGAGTTCAAATCACTTCTGACCATGTTTTTGCTACAAACAGGGGAACAGTTCTCTCTCTGTTCACTCCACGGCGTGCTCTGACCTTGCTGGAGGCTAAGTAATGTCACCAGCTGCATGTGTAACATGGTCACTGGTGATGAAAAGTGAACCAGCGCAGCTCGCCTAGGGATGCAACCCCTTTTAACATATCTAACATTCCTGCAGGTGTGGTGGCTTTGTTTGTGTGTTTTACTGTGTTTGTTTATTTGCCTGGCTAACTAACTCATGTCCTCCTGCCCAGTGCAGATAGAGCCTTCTTATTTAACATTCCTGAAACTCTGAGTTGTTTAGGATATAGATTGTTTCCAGTCTCAGGATGTAAAGACATGGGATAGAAGCAAGAGAGATTAGGGCTCTTTTCCTCAAAGTTAAACAACTGGATTGGTTTTCAGGCAATGGGGCCCTGAAACAGCTAAATAATAATAGTCCTGTACTTACAAGGAACTCACAGATTGTATTTCTAGAAGATCTGACGGAGGGGCTGGTTTGAGCAGCAGCACTTGGGAATAGCCCAAACACATAAAACAGTTATCTCCTGGTGTCATAAAGAGATCTTTAGTCAGCTGAAGTGAGGTAACAGCAGGGCTGGAGTAATTTGGGAGGCTAATTACAGCCTCTTTGTATTTAAATGAATCTTTCTACTGAGCTCTCTGTGCTGTGGCAGAGAAACAAAGTCCAGTCACTCCCAGCTCAGTACATCCCAAACTGCAGATTGTTTCTAAGTCCTGCAAAGAGAAGATGGCTTTTACTGGACTTCATTGCATGAACAGAGAAACAGTGCTGGAGCCTGGGGGAAAAGGGACAAAAAACATTCAAAAACCCACAGAATTTGAAATAAACAAGTTCCCTTTCAGGAATCCCAGACAAAAACATTTTCTGATTATTCACATTTACATAGATGTCCATGGAATGGACACATACAGACTCTATCAACCAAATTCTCTCTTTTCAATCTTTTGCAGTTCTAACAGAAATATCAACAGCTATTTTCTCCTTGTCTACCTATTCAAAATGGGGCCTGATAATTAGTACTACTGCTACTACTACTACTAATAATAATAATGTTATTCTCTTTTGAAATATTCCCTCCAAGGAAGGATTTGGGGAAGTTTGCCCTGATTAGATTTGGATCCAAGCCCACAAAAAACAAGTAGAGAAAATGGTCTTTTACTGCCCCATAAAATTCCAGTTGTGCCAGAGGCACCACCAATGACCTGTGAAAATTCATCATAAAATAAATAATCTGGCAACAGGGAAGGGGAAGGAGAGCTGCAAGTATATTTGTGTCACCAGCAATTGTGCTGAACTTTTTGTTCAGTTTGGAGAATGGGAGCAAAAGAGACAAGTATTGGTGTGGATTGGTTTAATTTAGTTTTGCTCCTTCTTGGTGGATACAGATGTTTTGGAGTGGCTGAATGTTCCACACCAGTGCCAGAAACAGCATGAACACTGGGCTTCTTCCACTCAAAAATCTCCTGCTGTCTAAGACTCAGAACTGTCACAGCTCAGAACCTGTGGCTGCAGGAGAAGGAAATAAGATTGGAATCCACCCATTTGTCCTCTGAACATCACTCAGACTAACCAGGTCGTGGACTTCTCTCCTCCTCATCCCAGGTCAATGACACTCGTGGAGATCTGTTTTGGCATAAAAGTTGGCTGAGGCACTACCTTTGCTTTTATTTCTGCCTCCTTCTTTCACAGCCTTGGCACTGAGACCATCCCAGGCCCTCTCCTGAAGGACCAAGTCTCAGAAGTGCATTTTGGGGTGCAGTTGAAGAAGAGACACAGACAGATATCTCTTGAGACATCAACTCCCCTCCTGTGCTTCTGCAGTCATTTCAGTGGCTTGCTTCAAATTTCTCAGACAGGTTTTTATCTTTTCACTTCCATCCTGTCTACTTTCATACAGCTTTGTGCTGTTGTGAGGATTCAGAAATGTTCTCAGAACAAGAAACAACTTCTGCTTTTCCCCTTTACTCTAAGAGTTCCCCGTGAGTCACTCTGTGTTTTCCTTAACCACCCTTCAAGGTTCCTCAATTTGAAACCAGGTTTTAGTGCAGGTTTTCATAAACACGTCTGAGTTACACAAGTGGGATTTTTTTTTAAGTGGAAACAGGCTCAGTAATTTGTAAATATGCTTTGGTTGAAAAGGAGTTAAAAATACAGTCAAAGAGACTTTGCTTCCCTCCTTTCTCCCATGGTTCATGACCTTTGCTTTTTTCAACTTCCTCAATTTAGTTTCAGTAAATTGTCACAGAATGGCACAACACCTGCCTTGGGTACTTGAGAAATTGACTTTTCCTGCAAATTACCCTGATCAGTGACCTTGTCTGGCTACTAAAGGGGTTTGCAGAAGCAGCGTAGCTTTATGTGTGGCCATCTCCCATCTTCTGATTGGTATTTAGCCCTTTGAAGTTCACTTATCTCCTTAATGTGCAGCTACCTTTTGGGAAAAAAAAAAAAAAAAAAAAAAAAAAAAAAAAAAAAAAAAAAAAAAGAAAAGAAAAAGAAAAAGGAAGAAAAAGGTTAAAAAAGGCCATGATATGCTTGTCATGTCTGAAACCAAAATACTAACAGTAAGACAATGTGCACTCCATCCTGGAGGGCACACACAGAAATGGAAGCTGAAAGGTTCCACTGATTCTCCTTTCCAGAAGAATGTCTATCATTTTGTTTTCTCTTTAGATGTTAAATGCTCAGACACTGGTTGTCATTGTTGCAGTTCTAGTGTTTACTAGAAAGGATTTAACAAGGTTGACCTTTCCTTCCTATCCTCTATTTTCTTTTTTTTTTTTTTTTAATCTGTTGTAAAAGTCACTTCTCTGAGGAAAAAGCAAATATCTGCTCCTCCCCATCCTGCACAAGTGTTGGGGCAGAGGTTACTTCTGGAAACCTAAAAGGTAAATTTCTTTTTTATGCTGGAGCTTTGATTTCACAGTGGCATGTAAAGGGGTTATTTCTTTAATTAATTATTAATTGCTGTGGTGTCCAACAGGTGCCAGGTCTCAAGTGCAGTCCCTGGGGCAAGCAGCCCAAGGGGAAGCATGGTTCACAGCAACCTTGGGCAAATTGGCCCAGGAGAAAGTTCTGGAGCTACTTCCCATGTCCTTGTCAAATATCAAAGAAAAACAGTTAAAATGTAAACTTATATTAAGCATTGTACTTAATTCTGACAAGCTTTTAGGATCGAATTGCAGACTTTAGTCAACAAAGGGGAATTAGGCCGGGCTCTTCAATGGAAGGGAAGGTGGGACAGCTGTTTGAGAGCTCTGGGCATAGCTCTCATCTTATTTTTCACATCTGTTCTGTTTAATTTAGCTAAGCACTTTGAGTCACAACTTGTGACTGAAAACTTGAATCCTATTTTACCTGGGACTCGGACTGATATTCTAGATCTTAGAAGGAAATTAAAAAATGCCTGAAAGATTACATTATCTAATATATTTCCCCCACCCCACTCTCTTTATTTTTGCAACTGGTGAAGATTTATTGCTTAATTGCAATTTAAGAAAAAATTTAATGCAGTCAAATGCAAATTCTGTTTGCATATGTGGGATGATTTTTCTTCCTCTCCTTCTTTTCCCCTTATCTCAAAAAAAAATTAACTGAAAAAAAAGTCCCTCAAGTAGGTTTTGAGTAAGGAGAAAACAGCAGAGAACTTTTTTCTTTATTTACATTGCTGTCCTTATCCTGTCTTGCCTGATCCCCTCTCAAGATTTGTGATTTTAACCCTCTAACATCATCCTGAACTGCTGAAATATTGCCCTTGTTTTAGAGAGAGGGAAATTAAGACAGAGGGCTCACAACCCAAGAGGTCCACAGTGTGTGCTTGGGTGAGAAATGATCTCCAGCCTGCTGAGCCCCAGAAGAGAGCAGTCAGAGCAGCTGCAGGAGCAAACAGGATCCACCATTCCTCACAAGGATTGGAGGAATGAGAACTTCAAGAGCATCATGACACCAGCACCTGCTCTTCCACCAGATCCCTCCTCTCCATCCCCCCCTGCCCAGCTCTCCCCAGCCACCCAGGGATGCTGCAGGCTCTGCTGCTGACAGGTTCTGCCCCTGGTACCTCCCTTGCCCTCACCACAGCCTCAGGGTGTTCCTGATCCTTGCTGGGGCTGGGCACAGCCCCTGCCTGGACCCAGCACAGGCCCCCAGTGTTCCACTAATGGGAGCTAATGAGAATAACAAACCAGAGTGACACGGGGCTCCTCTGCTGTTAGAGAGGGCAGGGACATGAAAGGGTGAGGTAAGAGAGCCCCAGAGCCTGATACCTTCAGACCACGGGGATTTAGCTGTGATCTCCCTTGCCCCATGGCTTGTGAGTTGTCCCTGGTCTGTGTCCCTGCCAAGGGGACTGAGCTGCACTGGGAGCTCTGTCCAGCAGCCCCGGGCTGGCTCTGCACCCCCAGCACCCCTGGGATGCCAGGACTGTGATGCTGTTCCCCACCAGGCACCACAGCCAAGCCCTGGAGCCTTTGGGCTGTTTTTTAAAGCTGTCTGAGCAGCTCTGGTCAATGGGGTGGCTGGTTTGGCCAGATGCAAAGCCAACAAACCTCAGCACAAACACAGGCTGGGACAGAGCTCTCTTTTACAAGTACCACAAAGTTGGAGAGACAATTGTTTGTAGTTCCTCACTGTCTCACATCAGAGATCAGCTGTACAGAAAATCAGTACCCAACACCATGTTTTACCATAATTCAAAACAATTAAAACACAAATCACATCTTGAATCTGTTAACTTTCAGATAAGTATAATTAGACCCCAAAATGCTTTAAGTAGTGTTTACACATTTATTTACCAAAAGACAATTATTAAAACAAAGAAACATTCCCAGTTAATTGATGGAAAGATAGGAGAAAATGTAATTAATCATCATTAGAGTGTGCAGCCCTTTATTGTTCAATGGCATGTCGCTGTGGGAACTGCTGGCTGTGACACCACTCCTGTCTCTGGGACTTGCTCTGGGAGGAAAAGGGAGGTGGTGCCTGTGGAATGGGCTGGAATTACCACAGGGGTGCTGGCCCTTTCCAACCCAGCATGTCCTGGGAACACAGGGCCACAGGACAGGAGTGCCAGTGGGGACCACAGCAGGGCAGGGCCAAAAGCAGAAGGAATTGCACACATCAGTAGAATTGCACCAGTGAGGGAAGAAGAAGAAGGAAGCCCCATGTCCTTAAGCTATTTGACTCTCCAAAGCACAGTACAACAACATTCACTGCTGTAGGATAAGAGAGCTTTTTTATTCCAATGTGATGTGAGGTAGCTTTGCTTGAAAGATTTCGTCTGTGTTTTCAAAAATCCTTCTGGTTTCCCAGAGGGAAAATGGGGATTACACCAGCAAACCCTGAGCAAGCATGCCCATTGCAGGAGCATCTCCTCAGTGCAGAAACAACACTGCTGGATTCTTTAATTGCAGCAACCTGGACAATTACTTTGTTCACAAAGACTTTTTGAGCTGCCTTCTCTAAGACAGGAAAGTTTGTAAATTAGGGGTTTATCCTCCAAACTATTTGTGAAGGATTGCCACAACTTTCTCCACTGTTCAGAAACTGCTTGCAAGAAAACTCACACTGCAAGGTTCAGAACTGTGAACATTTTGCTGCCATAACCCTGCATTACTCTTAACTGTTGGGATTCCAAAGATAGAAAATACAGCTGCTGTTTTTTGGTTGGTTTTTGTTTGTTTGTTTGTTTGTTTGTTTTGGTTTTGTTTCTTTTTTTTCAAATTTCAGCTCTTTTTCTCATGATGGTTGAACTTCACCACCCATAACATCGAAGCTTGAAATGTCTTGTTCTTTGTTCAATTCTAGATGTGCAGGCCTTACAAAATACTTTATTCAAAAAAGGCTATGGAATTGCAGTAGAGATGGTAATAATATTTTTTCTAACCTCTATAAACTTCTGTTGGCTAAGAACAGGCTATATCCCCAAATCTCTAGTTGTCCTTTTGGAAATAATTTCCACTTTTTTCTTCTTTTTCTTCCTTCATTGCCTCTCAAGATCTACTTTTAGTCTTACAATTCATGACACAGCATTTTGTATTGCACCCCCAGCAGAAGCTTCTTTATGGTACAACTGATCTATAAATCACACCTGAGACTCAGCAGCACCCAAAACAACTGACACATTTCCATAAAAAAACTTTTTTCTTGAGGAAAAAAGCCTTTAATTTGAGAAACAGAAAGCATCTGTAAGTCCTTAATTGAAAAACAGATACCTGGTCTGTCAGTAAAAGTCTTACTAATGCTCCAGAAGGAATAAAACTAACTTACCTGGCTGATAAATTGATAAATTGATAAATAATTGATAAGAGAACCACCTGAGCAGCCAGAGTGGGGCACCAGGCTCTGCACAGGGTGCAGCTCTCACTGTGATCACTTCCACTGCGTGGCAAAGTAATGAAAAAAGGAAACCATAGATAAAAGCTTTGGCCTGTCCTCCACTCCAGAGAGTGGTAACTGAGCTGGTCCTGGTTAGACAGAAAAGCAGGAGGAACTGAAATGCATTAGTAGTATTTGATGTGAAAAGTTTGATATAATAAAAAATTATGCTTTTTGTCATACAAATGCAGCTTTCCATAAACAGCCTCAAGAATAGGAAGCACATTGTTCAGATTTCCTGCTTTTCCTTGGTTTGGATGATCTGCTTTTGCTTTTTATTGAACACAAATGATTATTCTTAGAAGTACAAGCTATTTTCACACATAAGTAATAAAGAAGAGGGCCCCCATATAATCAGGGCCTGGAAGAAGATGCAATAAAACATGAACTACATTAATTCTAAATACTGCTCTGAAAGTATTGATGTTACATTGCTGCAGAGTTCTGTTGAGTTATTTGAACATCTTAATCACTAAACTAATTGAGGACTTAAGTCCTTCCCATTTTGTCAGTTCTTTCATCCTCAAGAAGCACATTTCTGTAGCTGTGGATCAGTCAGGCCTGAGCACTTTATTACATACATCACTTGTGGAGCCTACATTTCATTTACAGCTCCTCTTTCCTTTGTGTTTTAAAGTCAGGCTATCCTTACTCATTTCTCTGTAACTATTTTTAATTTGCTTTTTCCAGCTTGGAACAAGGCATTAAAAAATAAAACCCCTAGACATTGCTGCAACATCATCATTGAGGAAAAAAAAAAAAACAACAAAACCAAAACAACTCCAGGACAAACAAAAGCAAAACCTGACACAATTCAAGGAGCATTTAAAACCTGTAATAAGGAATATTTGCTAAGTAAGGAGAAAGATAAAGCAACACATGATTGAACATGCTTTGAATTTACAGTCCTATTTATAAAGTCTTGTGCTGTGATGCAGACCATGCTGCCAATTTTACCTATTTTAAGCAAAACATGAATATTCTGTCTGTCTAGCTCCTGCTGACTTGGTCTTGATGGGACTTCACTTTCCCCTCTTTATCACACTTGAAAACTATATATATATATATATATATGCATATGGAGGGTCTAGCCACTAAAATGGGAAGAAGTATCTGAATTTTGTCATCCTAAAAACTCTTACTGTGGGCAAATTTCTTCTCTTCCACCAAAGGGCTCAGCTGATTTCAGGATTGCTCTAGATAGAAGCCAGCATCAGAACCAGCTTCCACTGCATTTGCCTGGAAAACACAAGTTGTTCTCAGAGAGAACTCAGGGAAACATTCCCTGCAAGATGTGTGGGGTGGGGCTACCAAAAAAGCAAATTGAACAATTTTAGCTCCTCATCCCTCAAAATATTTTTAGTTAACATTGTGTACACACACACACACACACACACACACATATCTGTGGAGAGAGAGGTGGGGGGAAGTCCATGTTTCAAATCTCCCAACTAAAACCAGATTTTAAAAGGAGGAGGGGAATTAGGAAACCCCATTTTTTTTCCTTAAGGTAAGTGTAATTTTAATCAAATAAAAAATGATGGCCATTAAACTATTTCTTCTGAAATAGCATGTAGATTTTTGTCTCTTACAACTGGGTCCAGCACAACTCCCTTCAAGGACTGTGTAAATCAACAATCACCCCGAGGCCCATAATTTATAGCTGCCATAACATTCACTTACAGACCCAGCACCCAAAGGGCTACTCTCACCCTCACATACTTTCTTCTAAAATAGAATTAGCTCTTTTGCATCCACTACAATGTGCTGGTGGAGGCAGGAAATTGTTTATTTGGTGACTGGAGTCAGAGAGGGATTTGGTCATCCCAAAGGCATGGGTCAGCCTTTGGGCTGATTGTATTCACTGCTGCCCAAGGAACCTCAAATATGGCAATGCAAAGGTAGCACAGACTACAGAGGTAACACAGCAGTGGTCAGAGGTATTTCAGAATCCATGCTCAGCCTTGAAAAACTTTTCCCTGAAAATTTCTAGTCATTTGCCCTGTAGCACAGAAATGTTCTTGATATTCACGTTTGGGACTTGCATCCTTTTCCCCAGCCTGGTAGATTGATAATAGCATGGTTCCTGGCACTCAGCTTGAATTTTTGGCACTGCATCTCAGCCGTGTGCCAGTGTACAGCAGACAGACATGCCCCTGGAATTCCACTGCTGGAGGTGCTATCCATTCCCTCCGGTGGGGATGGGTACATAAACTGCTGTGTGTAATGAGCTGAGCTTGGACAGAAATGGGATGAGAAGGTAAATAAATCAAAACTAAACACAGAGCTAAATGGGGAGTGAGGCATGTCAGAAAACTGAGTTCCAGTCCCTGCTGCAGGGAAGATCTAGCACTGAGTATCAGCCTTCAGTCTGAAGCAATAAGCCCTGTTGATCTGCACTGGCTTTGAACTCAAGTACAATTACAACTGAAAAAGCACCTGAATAGCTGGACTGCCACACAGAGAGATTTGGAGAACACTCCAGAAAGTATCAGCTTTAGGATTTTACTGAGATCTCCAGGGTGAGCTGGAAAGAGAGGATTCTTCTTCTGGCTAGAGAAAAGCACTATTTCTGAGTGTTGTTTTGGCACTCAGGTAATTATTACTTCTGTAAAGGATCCTCTCTTGCAAGGAACTACACCCCAATAAGCAAAACCTGTCACGCAAAACCCCTTGCAAAAATACACAAGACAGAAAAAGTAAACTTCATTATCTTTTTTTTATGTACAGGAAGTAGAAGCACATCTTCAGCAGTGGGAGAGCCTCTGAATACACCTACAAGCATATTTGCTAAGATATTTTTAACAAAGAGAGGCCCCTTGCAGCCTCCTTCCAGCCCCAAAACCAGAA
The DNA here is from genome assembly GCA_027886175.1 of Phylloscopus collybita. Taxonomy (NCBI): domain Eukaryota; kingdom Metazoa; phylum Chordata; class Aves; order Passeriformes; family Phylloscopidae; genus Phylloscopus; species Phylloscopus collybita. The sequence goes on from JAJNNQ010000129.1 coordinate 32,155,573, forward strand.
TGTGGTGGGCACAGAGATGATGAGCCAGTCAGTAGAAGCACAGAAGGGAAGTGTTGCCACGAAGGGGGACACCTGTGGGACACCTGTGGGACAGTCCCAGCTCAGCCCCTGAGTGACTGCTCATTGGATGGGTAGCAAAAGTCTTAAAGGGATAAAAATACTTCACAAAATGAATTGCCAGACCTACACCTGCTACTCTGTTCAGAGGGCAGCCCCAAGCTGGTCACCCAACAGGGTTAGCTAGGTGAGAGAATCCATTTTTACTGGTTAAGAAAAGCAAGAGCCTGAATAACATTTCTAGAATAAGGATTTTTCCCACAAGCCAACCTTCAATCCAAATGAGGCTGGAAAAAGGTGGCAGAATTTGGCCCATGCCTGTCACAAAATAGCAAAATCAGCCTGCAGGTGCCTACAAGACAAGCCAGCCTGTATTTTTATACAATGAACTCCATTCAAAATTCTGTTTCTTAGTTCCCAAATGAGAAACAAAGAGCAGCACACTTGCCCTCAGGGCAGTGGGGTTTTTTTTAATTTTTGCATTGTTTTTGCCACAGATCATTTAAAAAAACCAGCTCTTACCGGGCCATTTTCAAAACCACAACACATCCTTATGCGTCACAACACATTCCTACCCTTCCCTCTTCACCTCCTGTGACAGGTATCTAATTGAGCTCAAACTTTGTTTCTACTAAGATGCAAATTTGGAAGGAAAAAAAAAACCAAGATCACCGCTGCCTGGGGCTTGGTTTAGCTGGAGATAAAAAAGCAACACCTGTTTTAGGCATGGCTATGTGGAAATGCAGGTACTCCTCAGGCAACATCCACATGGTAACCAACTGCAAAACTTGTCCTTCTCGTTTGCTTCCTGGAGACTACAGCACAGATATGGGTTGAGAAGTCTGTGTGTAACACGGATTTTTGTGCATTTTTTTAAAAAAATAATATTGCCTTGTGAAATGTTGTTCATTATCATTTTTAATGTGACATAGAAGACAGCTTTCCATTTAAGTTGCCCGTTAGTCTGATTAATAACTTATTTTTATTTTACATTTTGTGTTTTATGCTGCCTGCGAGGCAAATATTATCAGTGTTTTCCTACAAGAAGTAAGACAATTCAGAGAACACATTTCATGCCCTGAGATCAGAGAAGTAAGTTTAGATTTATAATACCCAAGGACTGTGGCTTTTTATGAAGTGTATAAAGAGGGCATGTTTAATTATGTTTTGTTTATATCAGTGCTTTGTCTGCAAAAATAACACGATTAGCATATTTTCCTATCATCGGCGGTTATTTCTAATGATTGATTAAATTTCTTAAGTGCAGAGTGGATTAAATCACAATTTCTTGCAAATAATTTGGAAAAGAAAAGATAGAACTAACTACCCAATTAAAGTGGGAGAGATCAGAGTCTGACCGCTCCAGGCAGAGTCCTGTCCATCTTTTACAGCGACAACAACAAAAAATAAAAAGCAAAATGCTTATTTGAAGCTGAAGCATTAAGTACGGAGAGCTAGACCACAAAAACTGTCTTTTGCAACCCCTGGATGTATTCCCAGGGGTGGCCTGGCTGGATTTGGTTATCATCTTTCCTCCAGCATCAGGTCTGTCCCGTTTGGGTTCCTGACCTGCTCTGGCTGGGGCAGGGCTGAGTGCTCTCCTGCTGGTGCTCCTCAGCACTGAGCTATGCAGCTCGTGAAAAAATCGAGGTGTGGAGTATTGCAGAAGCCTCACACCAGCAAAAGATGATGCGGCTGCCATCGCCATCCTGGAAAGGACTCTCCGAAATTCTCTTGGTGTAAAAACCTCCTGGCACGGTACCAGCAATGCTGGCTGAGGGGAGAACCCTCCCAGATCCTTGCTTTGTTTCAACCGGTCAGTACGACAGCATCTCTGCTCACTTGCAAGCTATCCTTGTAAAAAATATATATATAATTAAAAAAAAATTATATATATATTGAAAGAGTTTTATTGGAAGCGGGGAGCGACCGTCGGGCTCGTTTTGAGGCTGGAAAAGGCTTTTTAGGGGCGGCGGGCAGACGTGGTTGACAAACGCCATCTAGTGGTGGCCGCAGGTGGTGCAGGCTGCGGGACCTCCTCCTTCTCCTTCTCCTTCTCCTTCTCCTTCTCCTTCTCCTTCTCCTTCTCCTTCTCCTTCTCCTTCTCCTTCTCCTTCTCCTTCTCCTTCTCCTTCTCCTTCTCCTCCTCCTCCTCCTCCTCCTCCTCCTCCTCCTCCTCCTCCTTCTCCTTCTCCTTCTCCTTCTCCTTCTCCTTCTTCTTCTCCTTCTCCTCCTCCTCCTTCTTCCCTTCTCCTCTTTCTCCCCTTCTTCTTCCCTTCTCCTTCTCCCCCCCCTCTCCTCCCACTTCTCCTTCTCTTCTTCTCCTCCTTCTCCTTCTTCTCTCCTTCTGCTTCTCCTTCTCTCCTTATCCTTCCCCTCCTCCTTCCCCTTCTCCTTCTCTTTCTCCTTCCTCTTCCATTTTTCCTCTCCCTCTCCTCCCACTTCTCCTTCTCTCCTTCCCCTTCCCCTTCCCCTTCTCCCACCCAGGGATGCCAGGTCCTGTCAGAGCTGCCAGTGCCGAGGCTGGGCTGTCCCCACATCCCAGGACACCCTCACACCTCCTCGAGCCCCCACCACAAACCCCCAGACAAGCAACCAGAGCTGAAGGCACAGAGCGTGTGTCCTGCCAGAGCCAGGAAATCACTGGGATTTGCACTGGAATCACAGAATACTCCCAGCTAGAAGGGACCCAGAGGGATCATCAAGTCCAGCTCTTCAGTGAATGGCCCACACAGGGATTGAAGCCCTGACCTTGCTGTTATCAGCACCGTGCTCTGACCAACAGAGCCCTCAGGTGAACCTGAGGGTGCCTTTAGGATGCTCAGTATCTCAGTGCTGACCTTTAATGCAGAAACACTGAAGACTTACTAAGCTGACACTCTTTCTTTTTCTTTTCCCTGTGAATCTTTTTATATTGGGAAAGGAAGAACAATGCGAGCCTCACATGCTGAGGTTTCAAGGTTCTGAGCTACCTGCAGATCCCAGGTAGTGACAGAGACTGTGGGGCTGCAGAGTTCATGTTCACACTTCAACATTCAGCATTCAACCTGCCTTTCACCCCGAGGCCAGTGGTTTTATGTGTTTGTGACATATTTCCCCATTTTAGTTTTTCATATTATTTATACTATGACAATTTCAGCCCAAGAAATATTTCCTGTTCAACATAAATTAGATAAAACCACTCAGGACAGAGTCTCCTCTCTCTTTAGCTGCTTTTGGCTTGGCTTTGTTTTAAATGTTCCCCCTGGATATCATTTCCACGCATTTCCAAAGTACAAAAGGAATGCAGGAGACAGTCTGTGTTTATATGTGCCTGAAACACTTGAAACTCCTGTGCAGGAGCTGGATGCCACAATGACAGGTGCAATATAAGAACCACCTGTGTAGATTATTTCAGACTTACTCACTGCCAATGCTGAATTCCTCTTATTTTGCATTCAGAAGGAACTCTTGGGCTGTGATCCAGTGTTCACTTGCAAAGTTGATAATTATGGCATAGTTAGGGAGAGGAATTAATCAACACAAGCACAAGGTCACCACTGCAGATCTGCCTGTCTCCAGTGCCAGCAGGGCAAGATAAGTGGCCTTAGCAATAAGACCAAACAATGCACCTGCTGAAGACAGGGCTGGTGTGTGAGAGCAGAGAAAAAAAACAAGGATTTTGTGCAGCACTTTGCATTGAATATTTATTCCACAAAAAAATCCAAGATCTCTATTTTAGGATCACTTTTCTACAAAGTGAAACTGGTGGGGAAATCGTCCACAAACAAAAATGGGTATGAAAAAGATTTAATTTGCTCATTTGCATTCAATTCCTTGCAGTACTTTGGTTTGGAATCTCTAAAAGGCACATTAAACCATACCTCATAGCCTGCAAATCAAGTGCTAATTAAAACTGCATTAACCCTAATGGATTGGAAAGAGGAAATCTAATTGCAAAAAACTTCTGTTTACCTAAGACACGCTGGAAAAACAAACCATCCCGTATTTCTCTTCAGTCTGTTTTTTTCTTTCTCTCAGAACTCAGAATGCACACAAAGAGGTGCCTCCCTTTGCTCTGTAATTTACTAAATCAACCTTTTGGGGGAGGTTTCCAGCATGCCAAGCCTCTCTCATAGTTCTTTATAACCAACCTTGTACTACCACAGCTTCAAAATCTATCCAACAACTCTCAAAATCCTGCCTGGAATGAGCCTGTGCTAATCACTCCCAGGTGCTGACTGCTACCTGCCCAGTTATTTTATTATCTTCCTCCACTCTGAGCACCAGGATGTATTTCCTCTACTGGGTGTAGCTGTTGCTCTCACTTACTGGGACCAGGTCTGCAATTCCATAAATTCCCTCTAGTTTAGGACAAGCCTTGTCTTGTCTTCCTTGATTTCCCACATGGATGAGGCAGAAGCATCACTGTGGAATCCACTTAATGATGAGAGCCCTAGGAGCACTGGTGATAAATGACCTGTTGTTTAGGGTAGGAGGAACAAAACTTCTTTTTTTTCTTGGTGCTCTGATTTCTGTTTGTTTTCCTTTTAGGTCCTCACCTCCCATTCGATGGGAACATATCTAAGACTGAATTTCCAGCAGAATGTGGGCTTGAAAAGTGATGGGAAGGGGGGAGCTAAGCTGTGAGTAGCCCCCCGAGGCTTGTTGTCCTAATGGATACCAGGCCACAAATTAATGAAGGAGGTTTTAGGAAAACACTGTGATTTCCTTAGCCTTTCAAGCATCAGCATATCTTCCAGAAGTCCAGACAGCTGTTTACAGCTTGCTAAGATGTTGATTGTTTACAAATTAGGTTGTCTTTTAAAGCCCTGTACCTGTCAGCCTGCTATTGTCACTCATCGATGAAGTGAGGGCCCTTCTCAGCCAAAGAAGAAAGGCAAACTTTGGAGGTCTGGTCTGTAGGGAGCCTCCTTGGTTTTACCTCAGGAATATCCAGGATTTTTCTAACCTCCCCATTTCAGATGGTTTTGCCCTGGATTTGCTTCAGCAGTCACAAATTCATTTGTTTGTAATTGTTCCTAACGGAAACATTTTCAAGCACAAGCGTCGCCTTTGCTTTTTTGGATATGCAAAATAGTTTTCAGCTTTTCTCTGGAAACAAAGGCTGGAGTCTGGTAAAAAAAAAAAAAAAATAGAATTAAAAAAACCCGAAAACAACAACAAAAAAAACCCCAAAGAACCCAGGCATGTGATATAAAAGAGGAGCTTCTGTATGAGATGATTTGTTCTCTCCCTGACAGCTGCGCAGCCCCACAGGCAGCACAAATTGGCCAGGTTGTGAAGTCAAGGCCAGCGCCTTCAGCGTTCAGCAGCTTCCTGTGTCTCAGTCTTTCTGTTTGGGGAATGAACTGCAATTTGTTGTCATTGACCCATAGCTTCAGTTGCAGAGTGTAGGATTACCTTAATGGACCCCAACTTGAGGCACATCAGCTCTAGGTTTAGTCCTTGTCCTTTCTTGTGCCGTTCCTTCCTGGGGTGTAGGCAGAGCCCACTGTGCTGGCTCTCTGCCCAGTGCAGGGGGATCTGGGGGAGAGAGGGAATGCCCTGGGATTGTCTGCACAGCCAGGGCCAGGGTGGGCCAGGGGACTGCCCACCACCATTCTGCTGTGCCTCTGGCTCTTGAACACTGTTCCCCCACCCCCAGTCCATCCCAGGAGCCTGTTCCAATAACAATTAGGAACCGTGACTCAGGGGCACCATAAATCAAACCCTGAGCCCCCCAGCAAGACCAATTTCCTGGCTGCAAGTGAATGTGCTCCATAATTTTCTGTGTGACATCCAGACCTGCCGTTTAACAAAGGCTGCAGGTTTTTCTTTCTCATGAAGGAGTAGTGTGGTGCATCCCTGAACACCATATCACCATGTGTTTACTCTGGATATGGACAGCAGACACCCAGGTGAGTTATCCAGCTCAAACAGGACCCTTACATCAGTAAAAGATGTGTTTTCCAGCTCATACTGGGCTCTCAAGTAAAAGATGTGCATTTTCCAGCTCATACAGGACCCTCAAAGCAGTGGAAGATGCTCTTTTGGTTAAAGTTACAGACTTGGGGAACAGCAGTTCTGCTGCAGATCTTACCCATATTGCTTTATTTCTTTGTGCCCCAGGTACTAGACTGGAGATAAAGCTGGGGGGTTTTTGTCATTGTTTTGTTTTTTAAATAAGATTTACATCTTCCTGGTACAGCTCATATACTCAACATCTGCTAAATGGGCCATAATCTCTTCAGCCCCTAAATATCTCACCAATAATACCATATTTTCAAAATGACTGTTTTGTATTGTCAATATAATCAGAAATCTGCCACAATCAGAAAAAAAAGTGGAATATGTTTCCCATTTTTGAAACTCAAAGTACTGCCAGCAGCTGTAACATCATGGGGTGCACTGACAAAGCCTTGATTTTATTCCTTAGGATACAGCTTCCTGCCAGAGCTCTCCATTGTAGTCAGACAGTAGCTGGACAGACCTGGTGCAGCTTCTTGATGTCCTGGAACTTCTTAGAGGGCAGCTTTGAAAAAGGTCTTTGGATACCTTCGGGTTCTTTAGAAATATACTGCAGCCTGATGAGGGAACTAGAAATCTTCTGAGTCCCCTCCAAAAACTCATGAAACCCCAATTCAACAAGCACAGACCCAGGGTAAGCTGCTATACAACTCTGAAATTGAGCCTGAAGCTTTTTGGAGGCATCCATGAGTCACTAGACTTGCACTGACTGTTTCATGCTCAATAAAAACACAGGAAAGTAATTAACAAGTAAATCAAAGTCTTCACCCGTTTTTAGTAACTTTAAAATCGGAGTCCCTTGTAATTGTGCCTGTCAATTGTATTAGCCCTTTCAAAGAAACACACCAAGATTAGCTGATCCCCAGTTCTCTTGCTCATCTGCCTTTCAGCTCAATATGAAATTGTTCCAGCAGGGAGTAAAAATTTGTACTGCTTTGTTCCAAAAAATTCAGGATCCAAAAGAAATTACAAAGAGTCATCCTGGGACTTTATCAAATCTTTCACCTGAAAAGAATCATCTACCTTGCAAGGGAAGTTCCTCTGGCAGGAGAGAAGCCTTTCCTGCCATTTTGGAGTGGAATCCAAATGATAAAACATTTTATCAAGGCAATTAGCATATCAGCATGCAAACGCCTATTGCAAAATAGCTAGAGGGCAGCTCATCATGGTACAGAAAATGGAAGAAAAAACAAAACCCAGCAACTTGTATCCAACCAGTCACTCTGTTAGAGAGAGACCACAGGGGCCAAGATTGACAGGCTTTTGGACAGTCCTCAGTCAGAGCTGCAAAACAAGGCTAAAGCGTGATAGGAACCAAATTATACTGGAAAAGAACCATAAAAATAGTTCTCCATTTCTGTCTAATAATCAAGGAAACAATCATCAAGAGATCCTTGTCTTCTTTGCTGCCTGTCTTCTAAACCAGAAATGTTCACACACAACTTCCAGCTTTTCTTCTGCCTTGCAGGCAGGTGGGAGAACTGATGTGACATAGTCAGATATCTCTGAGATTAGCAGCTGTAAGACAGACCCATAAACCCCAGGTTTTGTCAGCAAGAAAGAAAAATGTATTTGAGCTCCACAGTCTGTTATTTACAAAGGGAGAACTGGTTGTTCTCTTGCTTGTCAGACAACAGAAGAAAGTGTTCTGGTTTTAGTTGCTACCCTTAGGTCCTGTACAATCAGTACAGTGGATGAAACAACTTCCCAGCCCCAGCAGGAGCAGGTGGCTCAGGAATGCCAAATATTTTGAGTCCTTCTATAACTACCATAGAGGAAGAAGTCCTCTTCTCCCCCAGTTGTCCTTGACACGCTGCCTATTTTCCACCTGCACTGCTCTCAGAAACTTTGTTTTTATTGTTTGGTATTAAAGCTCCCAGAAGAAAACTGTTCTCCTTTTTTCTTTTTTTCTTTTTCTCACTTTCAAAATTCTAGGAAACTTTGGGTGAAATATATAAAAACAAGAAAAGAATTTCTCAAAGTGGGTAGTGATTTCAGATGCCTCTGCTCCACAAAGCTTTAACACCTCCAGTGGTGAGTCAGAATGAACTATTCACTGAGGTTGCAAGCAGGCCTCCCAGCACTGAAAGTGTATTTGAATATGCCATTTAGGGAAAGAAAGAGTTAATGGAGTTACCTCCCATTTAGTATTCATCTTTTTTTCAGCTTTGTCAGGTAGCAGACAGCAAGCCCAGGCTTGACTTGGAGCATCAGCTCTGTACTAGCATAGTCTTGTGGGTAGCCTAATGTAATATTAATTGAATTGACATCTCTGCTGAGATCAGTTACAAATGTAGGATCCAAGTTATTTAACAGTTGGTGCAACTGTATTTGAATTTTGATCATCAAGATGCATGCTGGGTTAACAGGGCCAGGGGCAGGGCCAGGATCCTGTAGAGCAGAAGTGACCTGGGACTCACATTCTTAAGGCAGGATTTGTATGAGGAAAAAAAAAAATCCAGATTACTCCTATACCTTGTTCCAGAAGGGACATTCCAGGGATAAACAGGTTACATACAACATTTAATCTTAAACTGACACTCATTTAACTTCTTAAAAGATCCAGGAGTGTGAACAGCAAAGAAAGGTTTGTGAGCATCTTCTACAAGCTGACCTAATTTATCCTTCCTGAAGAGAGAGATCTGGACACTGGGCAAACCTGGGCAGGTCAAAGATCTTTGGAAGGGGAAAAAGATGTGGATGACAGTCTAAGCTGCCTTATAGCACAAAGTTCCAGAGCCTGAATCACTGAGAATTCACAGGAAAAGGGATCTTGTTTCTCTCTAAAGTTGCTTCAAACATTTCCAGATTTTGCCACATGCACAAAACTAGAATTGAAAATTCTTGTCTGAAGGGTGAAAAACCTTTTCATGCTTTTAGTAAAATATGAAAACCACAAACATAAAAATTTCCCATGGAAATTTCAACTCAAAAAAAAAAATATCCAACAAAAAAAAACCACCCTATATTTTCCCTTAGACTGTATTTTTAACTAAATCTGTCCAGGGTTTCTTTAGGCCCTCTGCTCTTTTCCTCCTAAGCCTGATCTCTGGAAGAGACTTCCATTGTCAGCCAAGGTTCCACCTTCTTGAGCCCCATCCTTACTCACAGAAAAAAAAAAACAAACTTCTTCACCTGAGAATCTGTTTGCTGTAGCTGTGTAAGTAAAAATGTATCAGGTGAAAAAAAATATAGAAAATTAGACTGCAGACTTTGAAAGACAGGTAATTTCATCTAAACTGGTTCAGTCTAATGAAACTTTGCTGTATACAGCAGTTTATTTTTGTCTTTTGGGTTTTTTTAAAGAAATACTTTAAAAAAATGTGAGAAAAACTGAATTAAAGCCCACTTGCTCCAAAGTGGGTACAGTCAAAAAACGTGGCAGAGTGAAACAGAGCAAGGGCACTAAAAAATTAATTCCTTGTGCTGCTGCTTTCCTGCCAAAACCCCATGAATTTAAAATCCAATCCACTGCAATTAGACCAGTCCCCAGCCACACACCATGCCTCTGTAGGAGCACAGTGAGCAGGAATTGGATTTCCCTCAGTTAAGGTGTCAAGGGAACAGCCAGCAGGTTAGAATTGTACCCAGACATTTGCTCATATATACAGCAGTGATCTAAAAATGCTTTCTGCCCTTCATCAAGATCCAGCTGACAAAGCTTTGTGATACTTTATCCTGATGCCATTACAACATTAACACTTTCAAAGAAATAATACGTTGCTACAGAAATCCACAAAATTTACCTGTGGGGACACCTTTTTACTGAAGTAAAAAGCTCCACACAGGAATGTTGCTGCACCTTGGTGAGACAATTGTCTCAGGCTGAGATGCACCCCTACACCAGGAGCCTGTGGAAATGTGAACAGTTTGGAAGTTGCATCTTCGGACCAGAGGCAAGAAAACCCCTTGGAAACCTCATCAGCTAAGTCATTGCAATAGATTTAGGCCCTGAAGAAGCTTAGAGCTGCCTGGTTCTCACTGAAATGACAGAGCAAGGCCTCCAAACGCTCTGATATCAAACCAAGGTGCTCAAGTGCTGGCCCCAGGAGCCTGAGCAGCTCAGCCCCCACAAGCAGAGAGCAGCTGGCAGCAGCAGCAGGTAAACCACTGTCAGATTGCTCCAGCCCTCATGTCTGCAAATAAGTAAATGATTGTGGGGGAACACCTGGTTCTCATCCTACCTGACATACCTGCCACGGGCACTCAGGACACAGAGGCATAGGGGGAAAGCAGAGTAAACATTTATTTAAAATCACTGCAGAATACATGACAATATCTGGGGCCAGGGGAGCCTATGTGCAGAGAGAGCTGCAGGTATTAATTTATTTTATGAAGTGCTTTTGCACAGGATAGAATGGAACAGAAGCAGGTAGCCTGGCAAGGCAAGAAGGCAGAAGCCCGTTTCCAGGCATAAATTTCAGACTGAAATACAATGATACATTTGAGTCACCTGGATGTAGTTGTGTAAGGGACAAACAACTCCCCTTGTGTGCAAAATTCCCCATTTCAAAGTCTTTGCTGGTTTAAATCTGAATACCCAGACACTGTGGTCTGTGGTTGAGACCGGCATACAAAGGGGATGCACCATCATGCTGCTGAGGCTGCACTTTACATTTCTGTGATCTGCTCCACAGCAGCTGCTAGATGACCCAGAGAAATCACATCTGTATTGTCCAAACACAGGAGAAAAGTCAGACCCACAGGCCCACAGAAGCTCATCACTTTCCATCTTTTCATACCGGAGCATGTCTGTGCTTTTTGCACTGTAATAACCTGCCCTGCAAAAATCCCTACCTGTGCTTCTTGAACAGCATCAGACACACCACTGCTGGTCAGAGAGCTTGGATCCTTGCTGGCTGAAAGGGTCTGTGAGCCTTGCCAGGGGACTGATGGTCTTCAAGTTAAGAATTGCAATTATCTAAACTCTCATCAACTCCAAGAATCTGCACAGTCTTATAAGAGAAACGTGGAAGAAGTATCTAAGGTTTAGTAATTGAGAGAAAAAGAGAAATGTTCCAAATTAAAGAAATGTCACATTATAAACACAAATAGACTTGCAACTGCTGCCAGTGCACATCTGTAAGAAATGAGGGTATTTTTGCCATGTCAGGATTCAGTGAAAACATATCTCATACATAACATATTTCTGTAATAAAGGTAACTTTTGTTATTGTTGCCTCTCATTGTAAAGCCATAAGATCACCCTGCAAACATCCTCATTATTATTTTGAGGTCCTTTTTTTTCTTCTACAGATGAAAGTATGAGAAAATTTGGACAAACATCTGACTTTTGCTCCCGCTACAGATGTAGTATCTTCACTGAGGACCATATTGTCATTACATGTTCCCAAAACTTTTGATAAGCTCTCACTGCTCAGACAGTGAAGTTTGTTTTACAGCTAACTATCCACTCTGATAGCCAAGCCCACATTGCCTGGCACAGCTCCACTGACTCCTGTGAACTGATAACAATTTGCATATGACAAAAACATAGATTAAGGCTCTTTTTGAAGGGCTCAAGCTTGATTGCACCAGGGTGTTAAGCACCTAGCTACCTTCTAAAATCTGATCACTCAAAACACTCTTAATATCTTCTTATTAGAAAACTTCAGATAAGACTCTAAACCACAGTTATTCCCATACTGGTAAAATTGTACATCATCCTTTATCCGACTGACAGCTATTGTCTGAAAACTGTGAACAACACAGCTGCAGGGCTCTTAGTCAGGGATCATCTTTGATTCCGGGCAAATGAGGGAGTAGAGATGACAAAGTGGCTTAACTTTTCAAAGAGGGCTCTCACCAGTCCAGAGTTGAAGGAAAACTCAACAAGTGAAGGTACACACTTTAATGTGGACAACACTTATTCCTTTATATGACCCAGATAAAAATCACACTCAATTCTCACTGTATCTGCTTTCCTAATGCTCATAAACAGAGCTTTTATAGTGCTTTGAATTAGATCTGTGATTTGTGAGCGACATGTATAATAATTAGACTGTGAAGATGTACAGTTAATCCATTTAAAGGTGTGAAGAAGTCCATTTAATGAACATTATAGTCACATTAGACTTGGAAACATCTAACTCTTTTGTTAAATAAAAAGAAGTTCAATGAGATTAACTTCTCTTAGTTGGTTTTAAAGAATAGTCAAACATGTCCTACTCTGATAGTGTACTATTCCTTGGTGCATGGTCTCTGCATACCAATGTCTTCAGTGTAGAAGAGTAAGAATAAGACTGGGAGACATTCTATTTCAGTTAAATAATTACAAATTAAAGAGGATCACTTCTACTTTCTATACTTACTGTAGTATGATAAGAAGCTGAACTCCTTGAACTTGTAATTATATAACAGAAATGTTAATCTCCTGGCTCGGTATTCAGTTCTACTGCATTAAATGTATTCTCACAATTATCAAGTTTACTACATAGCACATAGACATTTCTATTGGGAAACCTATTATTTGATCATATCAGATTTTGACCATAAATACCATAATGGAATTCTGTTTTCAAATCTCTCACTGCCACAAAATGACTAATGAGGGTTAATACACCTATGTAGCTTGAGAACCTGAAAAAACATCTCTGTAATTTCTGATTTTCAATTTGTAATGCTAACTGAGTTTCCGATTATTTTCCACAGCTTTGTGCAATTAAAAAAAAAAAAAAAAAAAAAAAAAAGACGAGAACATATAAGTCCAAAATACGCTAAGTAACTTGTAATAAAGAAATTTAATTTTAAATATATGTACTTTAAGCAGCTGTTCTCCTCTTAGGAGAAACTCATTTAGGCTTAAGAGTTACTGGCCGGAGCTATCTTCCTTTCACAGCATATTATAATGTGTGCCATTGGCTTTAATAGTTTGGAAGTACAATTTACATCCTCGTCCATTTAAATACATAAAACTATTCCAAGGGGTAGGGTAGCCAATTAGAAAGCAGGATCACTCACTGACTTCCACCTCCATTTTTTAATGAAGAAAATTGTATCTTTCCAGCAAAATTCTGTCTCCCAACGCTTTAAGGAGGCTCTACCCCTGTTAAAAAAATGAAGATAAGCTCTGTAGAGAGTCACTTCAGAGAGATTTTAGCCAGTGAAATTCCTGCTTCCTGTGGAGATTCCTGGCTTGCTGCATGCATCCTGCTACATTCTTTTGCAGTTTGCAAAGCAAGACCTGATAAGATCAAGAGACAACATAATCCTGGCTAATGAAGGGTGACTTTTTATGTACTGTATGGATGCAGCTGAACATTAGGAAGACAATCCTTCCACCTGGGGAGGCTGGGGCAGGGGAGGTACCCTCTTGAGGGCTAACCCTGAACTTAAACTGATACACAAGTTTCACCTACTGAGCATGTTGCATCTTCCAGTCACTGCCTAAAGAAGCATTTTACCTGTCCCAGGAGCTGTGCATTGGCACCTCGCAGCTCCCACCTTTATCTGCTGCTCAAAACTCCCATAGCACCATTTGCAAACCCCTGCCATAAACCCATCAAAACCCCCCAACACTTCACTTCCCAGATGTGTACCTTGGAGTTTTATCAGTGAGACACTCAGACAGAAGCTCCAAGCAGCAAAAGGGACAGGAACAAACAGGAACATGAAAGAAGAGCAGCCCACTCAAGATTTCTGGCTAAGGTTCCCAGGAGCTTATGCTGCATTTGACATTTTGTGGATCTTGTGCAGTTCAAGGATTTTGCAGACACCTGGGATTGAGGGAACTGGGCTCTCACTCTAAACATGAACCTTAAGGTGTCTCTGCAGTACCCAGATCCTTTGAGTTAGCAAGGGGCAAGCCCCAGGGACAGGCTGTGCCTGGCAGTCACAGGGCTGATTCCTGCTGACCTTGGCACCGCCCCGTGCACCCTCTGGATCTCAGATTCCTCAGCAGCCCTGCTCTCCCCAGGCATTCGATGCTCACTGGAGCAAACAACTGAGATAAGGGTGAAATCGACTTTGATTGCACTGCATAGAAAATATACTTCCCTTTAAATTTCCTGCCTGCCTCAGTTCCTGGATACACACACAATACCCTGGCTAATGACTCAATCATGCAAGCCCAGCTACCCTGGCTGACCCACAGAGCCTCTCACCCAGCCCGACCTGCCCTCTCACGGGATGGGGTTTGCAGTGGTGGAGCTCCCTCCGTGTGTGCTGAGGGAATAACCATCATCTAACACCACTAATTCTAAGCCACTGAGAGTTTGAAATTATCTTTTTTTTTTTTTTTTTTTGGTCTTTCAATCCTAGCGAGGCAGGACTACATTACTCTTTTATTAGTAGTATGTTTTGGCTACTTTCTAAAATAAACTTCCCACATTTCAGCTGCAACATCCTTATGGTGCACTGTGGTCCTGGAGGATAACTTTCTACCTATCTCCTTACACACACACCTCTGCATTTCACACACACACTCACATCTGTCTTCTAACACAGAACCTTTCCATTTTCTTCAATATTACTTTTTTACCCGAATTTTTTTCTAGACTTATGATCATCCATGCTCCCTTTCTCCCTCCCCATCTTATTTTGAAGCTTGGTGTGTCTGTACATGTTATTTCAGCTGAGGCATTTCCCCAAGGCACTTTTACTTCCCTTCAATGTGTATGCTGAGAAGCACCAGATCTTTTCTGAAAGATACTAATTAATTTTAGTTACTGGTTAAGGTCAGCATCCGGTGCCATGAGTTGTAGATATCAGATTGTTTTCTAAGCAAATGCACATTTATGATCTACCCCTATTTGTGGTATCCTCTACCTCCCTCCTTTGTTCTGAATACACCTGAACAACTCATTGGCTTTTATTCCAGGAAATCTTTTCTCAGATCCCAGCTTGTCTGAGTCACAACACTGAGCCATCTTGGGAATCTTGTCCCTTTCCTGCTGGGTTTTCTTGTTTGGCAAGTAGCACACTTCGCTCTTTGAGGCCAAGTGAATTCACAGGTCTGAGCAGAGCACAGGACAGGAGCATGCTGGGCTAGCTGAGACCTTGCTGTGGCCATGGGTAAGAATAAAAAGTAAGGTGGGAGTGGATGACGCAGCATCTCTGTGAGAGGGCAGAAGTTCACAACTAACTTCCCAAGGTGAAGCCAGAGCCTGTCCCCTGCCAGAGGCTGCTGAGGGAGAGATGGCAGGGAGCAGATCCTGCCCTCCACCAGGACAAATCTCCCCCTGCTTAGTCAACAGGGACACATCTTCAGAGACAGAAAATGTCACCATTCCAATTTAGCAGAGTCACATCTGGCTACAGAAATTTTGTTTCCTCAGCGACAGCACAGCCCCACACACTGAACAAAGAGCAGCAAGCAGGCAGCAAATACTTGTTTGTAAAGTACAGTTAGCAAATACTTGGAGGAAGTATTCCAGTCTCATTATCTTGCAATAAAATTCGTATTTCCTCACACACACAGTCTTACTGTAACATAAATATATCTAAATTAGGTTACAAAACTGTTGAGATAATTAAATAGTGCACATAAACGTGAGCTGGCACACTGGGAAATATACTGCACTGCTGTTTAAATATAGCAGATAAAGCCATGGGAATGAGGCAAGAGAATATTCTGCTCTAAGATTATAGATATAGATGCAAGTCCTCTGCCGTGGTGCTGCTAGAATATAGAGAGAAAGTTATTAGAAACAAAATGAATTCAGTAGCGCCTTGAACTCACTATCATAGTCTGGGGCAAGTTAATCACTTCATCCTCATCCACTAACACATTTATCCACCTACTAATTCTCCACCTAATTAGAGAGAAATTCAGAGCTCTACTGGTCAGGGAGGCAGGGATTAGGGTTAAGAAAACACTTGTATTTGAAACCCCCTACCTCTGCTGGTTAGTGTGAAAGATCCTATAAGAAACTCCCACCCTAGCTAATCCATGACCCTCAGCAGGGAGGAGTGTTAACAATTTGGTTTAAAACTCACACTCTCAGACAAATGCATCAAAAACGGCTTTTCTTCTTTGATTTATAGGTATTACTTGTTTTTCCAAGCTCCATTAAGGACTCTTCATCATGTACTGCAAGGGGCATTAAGCACTGAAAGTTGTTCCCAGCTCTGTATTATTCAAAGGCAATTTACACTAATTATTGGAGTCCATGGTGTTACCCATACTCATAGAATGATCCATCTCAGCAGGCTAAAGTACTTTTGAAATGTTAATTTATTACTGAGGTATAAAAACGTCCTTACATTAAAGCTCAATTCGTCCTTAAATGCCAAAAGTTTTTTTCTATTACCGATATATTACATACTTACTGTTTATCTGAGATACAAGAATAAAGATATAATTTAATTTACTGTATAATAGGGTCTACAAAAGCCACTATTAACACAAATTGCGCTGCATTTAAACTCGTTACGACACAGATATTCTTGTTTTTCTTGTTTAGTCATCTTCTCTACTCACAGGCAAACAGAGCTACTTCATGGACACAAGCTTTTCAGGCAAACAGCTGCCCAGCAAAATGAAAAAAAACATGCTGAACTGGAGAAATATTTCACCAGTTCCAAAATCATTCATGTTAAAGTGCAGATATTGCTATGATATCACTGCTCTGAGGAAAATGCATTCAGGGATTGGCATGAGAGTGCACCCGTGTATCAAATGGCAACAAAAACCTGCTAAAAGTACCCAGCGTTCAGTGAAATCCTGGCACAGAAGCTGCTGATTTTAGCAAGAATTGTTTTGCCAGTGCTGAGCCACCGCTTGCAGGTTTTGTTTTTCTTGGTAGCAATCTGTGAAAATAGAGCCACGCCAACAAAAATTTATTTGACCTTGTGTTGACAAAAGCTTTTGAACAATCAAGGGGATTATTTCTTAACTAGCTCAATCAACAACTTTTGCTTCACTTGAGAAGCCACTGGATTGCAGTCAGTGGTTGGAAGAATCCCTGCCTTGGAAGTCTCAGCGCCTTGGGATGCACAGAGAGTTTGTTGCAAACAAAAAGAAAAAAGCTCCCTTTGCCTTCCTAAGTCCTCTTAAGGGTCCCAAAGACAGTCCTCACCCATTAAATATACACTGTTGTGAATTAAGACCATCTGCTTTGTATCTGAAAAATCTAAATAATATCACATAAACAAAGCTTGTTACGATAGGCTAAAATCATTTCTTTCTCCAAATTTTTTTGGCAACTTAAAATTTGCTTGTGTTGTTGAAATACAAAGCATAGCTTTGGAATATCAATTCTCTTGTTCCCAAACTCTGCCAAGATTTCATACAACCTTGCCCCAAAATTCATTTACTTCTCCAGGTCCCTGTCTAACCATGGAAAGTATTCCTTCCTTGTGCATAGCAGTTCCTGAAATGAAAGGAATTATGAAATAAAGTTTTGTGCCAGCCTAAATCTTGATTGCCACTAGCACAATTTGTTTACCCAAATAAATCTAAATTCCAGAGCAATGACTTGGCTCCCTAAGCTGGTCCATGCACTGTAGGTGCTCAGGAGTGAGATGATTTGCAAAGCAGGAGCGATTCCATTGTGCTCCTTTGCATGCCTAAATTCCACACACAGGGCTATAATTTGCATGCACAACAGTTTGCATACATTAAGGATTTTTTTTTCTTTTTTGCATAAAAGGCCCGGTAGATGCCAGAGCAATGACTTGTGTACAAAACCACACTAATCCTACCTGCAAGTCAGACCTTTAGATAAACAAGCTTTACTTATTTAAAGCATCTCTTAAACTATGAAAATCTGCTCTAAATGAACACATGTTCTCACAAAGCCTGTAACTGGTCATGAAAATGATTCCCATCAGAAAAGGCAACATCCCACAAATTTCTCCACTAAATTTATGTTGGAATTAGAAGTGAGGAACATTATTATTTGCAGCACAAGCAGGGAAAAACCCCCTATACTTTTCAGTCATATTTCATTTTCATTTAGTCACAGAGTATGTATTACCTATGCTATCTCTTTTATTTTGGGAATAGGTGGGCACAGCTAATCCCAGGCTACTGAGGCATGGATCACCACAAATGTTTTGGAAAGAAGTCAATAAACACCTATTTTACAGAGTAATCCCATTTTTCCATAACACACTGACATTTTTGCTATGCAGATTAGCCTGCAGGTTATTCAAATTTCTATTTTATTCCTCACTGAAAGTTTGCCAGCCCTTGACAATTAGGACCATGAGCTGTCTCCATATAGAATTTACTTCCAAATGTGAAAACTGTTTTGTCTCTGCACTCTAGTCCAAGCAATTTGTAGAAGCCTCATGTCCTACAGAAATCAAATCAATTCTCTTCAACAGAGGAACAGTTTGGGACATAAATATAGCTTAGGTATCCTTTGAGGCAATGAAGTGAATTCCATGCTGCTCCAGACTCACTTTTGTCCAGATAAAAGTCGAGCAAAAGAAGTTTTGTGAGTTTTCAGTTGTCACTGGCGTTGGCTCAGCAGCACAAAAGGGCAATTTAAGCAATTTGTGATGAGTTAGACAAATTTAGGGCCTACGAAAAACATTCTGAAATCTCTGCAAGAAATAATTCCTGCTTTTGAATTTGTGGAAATTCCCTCACAAAATGACAAAACCAGCACGGGAACAATGTCTAGCCAAATTCTCAGCTTTGCTTCTGAAAGTCTAATTTTAAATATAATGTACCTTGTTTACTGGGAATCCATCCAGGATGTGACACACATCTTGGTCAGACTAAACATTCAGAAAATTGTGAAATCTGGGGCCTAGGAAATTTTGAGTAGCAAACTAGAAATCAATACCCTGTTTCCCCCTACAATTATTGTCCATGGTTCAATCCCCACTTTCCCCCCACCTCAGCCATGATTTGGGTTTTTTTCATATCAGCAATGGCTTCAACTCTTCTTAGAAACACCTTAAAGAAAATAAAAATCAAGCTAAAAAAATGGAAAATTCTCCTTACTTCTCAAGAAAAACCAGGAGCTTCTCTCAGACCTCAGGTTTGTGCACTCACTGCAAGCAGTGGCACACCAGTTTTCCATGGCCTTGGCTTCATACAGGGTGAAGATTTCATTGCAGGGCAATGTGAAATGTTTCAGAAGAGAAGAGACACAGATAGTAATCTAACCTGGATTCCAGTCAGTCAAATGATTGTCAGATCAAGTACCTAAGGAGTATGTTTCATCTTATTAGACAGAAAAAAAATCTATAAACACAGTCAGTAGAAAAAAGCCCCCAAACCTGTCAGCAATCTTACTTGTATTCATTTAATTTCCAGCCACAGTAGCACATTTCATTAAAAGAGTAAATTTGCCTCAGACTATATCAACAGGTTTGCCAATAGCATCAAGCCAGATATTGAGTATTTTGTAAATTCATCAGGATATTGCCATGATGCCATTCACATCACATAGCACCTATGCATTATATATGCAAGGCTAGTGGCACCAGGCAGCTCTTTTTCCAATTAATACATATCAGACCAAATTGTTTGGAGGAGGGAAATAAACCAAAAATGAGAGAAAAGGAGATTTCTGCACAATTGCCCACTGCAACATGAAAACTCACCTCATCTGCATAGTATTAATGATATGAAATATGCAAACAGATGTTTCTCTCATTAAATGCTGTATGCAAATAACACTAGGAGGAGTGCTAATGTTGTTTCAGGGTTGAGAGATCATGGGGGGTAATTAAAGGTTAATCCAGTTTTCAGTTCACAGACTGTAAGACATGAGTGGTTATAAAGAAAAATTGTCACTTAACCTTCATTATCCAGAGCATATGGATTTTTCCTCTAGAACAGCAAAAACATATATGTATTTATCTGTACTGTAGTGCCAAGTACGGTGCCTATCATTAGAGAAGAAGAGAAATTATTTGTTGAAATGAATGTCATTAAGGAGGTGCCGGAATGCATTAATTAGGGAAAGCAGAATTCGGTCAGAAGTTCTCAGACAGCAATCTAAACCCTGCAATCTCACTAACTATATTTCAATTGCTGAGATGCTGTCAAATGTTAATGGAAAAGCATCTGAAGTACTTGTGGAACAAGTCCACTAAAATAATTAAAAGCCTAATGTTTGAGATCCCACAGTTTCTTGGTAAGCCCTGCGAGGTGGATGGTTCCAACAGCAGCAGGCTCACAACCCTCTCTTTCTCTCAGACCATCCTGCTGGGCAGATTGGAAGCAGTAAACATTTTAGCACTTAGATCTGAGTTCAACACGCCAGATGAGACATTCCCAGTCCGTGCTCATAGGAGAAAATAAAGTGATAAGTGCCTGCGCTGCAGTCGAGCCCTGCTCCTCAGCAGCGAGGATTTGTGCTGAGGGAAAGGCAGGGCCAGTGTGAACCACAGCAGCCACAGGTGGGAAAGAAGCAGAAAGAAGCAAAGAAATATCTTGATTTGTGCAACCCTCTCTATATAATATCCGGGTGAAAATCGATGTGGGCTTGGGAGAGTGAGAGTGGGAAATCAAAGAGGAGGAGAGAGTTGGTTCTGTCCAGCCTTGGGTCCAGGGACCATAGCATTCTCTGCTTCCAAGGCTACATGGCATGCTTGGATATTTTGGTGTTTCACTTAAAAGTAGTCTTTCAGGCTCAAAGTCTTGCAAATTATTTCCTTTAAGTATGGAACAAGAGCTAGGGTTTATGTGTGCCTCTGCAGTGTGTCTTTCACCATCTGGCTGTCCCTGCTGTCTCTGGGACTCCTCCCCCAGTAACACCACCAGACCTTCCATCTGTGCCTCACTGGTTCTTTGGGCTCAAAAACCACTCTCCCTCCCTTCTGACCTTGCAATTTCCTTTTTGTGCATGGCACGACATCAAAGAACCACAGCCACACCAACCTGGCCTCAACATTTACCTTGGTTTCCTGGGCTGAATAGCTCAGATTTGGCCCAAAAATTTCAAACAGCACTGAGTAAAATACAGCCTCAACTTGAGCTCTTCTAGCTCTAGAATTTCACTACAGAATTCAGTTTTAGAACTCCTTATTAACTGAGGGTACCAAAAAAACAAGTATTAAATTGTATTATATGATATTAAAATAAAAAACTTATATATCTCTGTCTGCATTCATGTGCATCCTGTGTCATAAACTGTGCTTCGTAGAAATTCCCCTTCTCAATGATTTTTCACAGCTATTTACAGCCTGCTCCCATTTGAAAAAGGTCTGATATCCAAGAAGAAAAGGCCTGTGAAAATACCACATTTTCTGAAGTTGAGCACTGCAGAAAGACTTTACTTCATGTTATTTTGCCATGATTGGCTGCAGTGAAACACAAATGTCGTCTTCCTCCCCTTGAGCGTGGAAGGGCATTACTTTCCCTTGGGTCATAAACTTTGTAAGGACATTACATTCAACCAGCTGAAAATTTAAGGGCAACACTTGGTTCATCTACAACACCACAGAAAAGATTTCCAAACACCAAAAGTCCACAGTAGAAACAAGGCATGGGGAGGGTATTGGGGAAGACGAAAAAGGAAAGCCTCATAAATATGACTGCTTAGGTTTTGAGAATATGAAACCTATAAGTGAAATAGAATTGAAAGCAAGATTTGATGTCTAAAGCCTTAGTTACTGGACAGCTGGAGAACAATAGTGTGGCTGCTGAAGGTAATCTTCTTTCGATTAAACAATGCACTTCTCCTTACCAAAAGTCCAAGGGTTAGAGCAGACCCTACTAGCTTGGCAGGAAGGGTCCAAAGAGTAGTTTTTAGGGTTTAAAATATAATACAGTATGGTAATGTAATGATTCTTACAGACTGTATGTAAATGCTATAAGATATGTATCTTGTACTAGATTGGTTGGCGTCAGTTAGAATATTGAGTAGAGAAGAAGATTTAATGGATTGTAACGGAACTTTGCTCTCTTACTCCTCTTACTTTGCTCTCTTGCTCTGGCTCTTCTCTCTCTCTCTCGGGCCTGCTCCAAGCTGCAGCTGGCAGCTCCCAGCAGGGCCCCTTCACCCACACCCTGTGCAATAAACCACACGCTCCAAGAGCAGCCTTGCCTCCAGAGATCTCTCATCACCGTCCGACCCAGTTCCTACAGGGGGGAAAACCCACCTTCCACCCTCACCCAGCGTGAGCCGTGCCTGCCTCCAGCTGCACACCCGTGGCCACCACCGGCAGCTGCTGCCCCTTTCCCCTGAATAAACAGCCGGGGGTTGAGGATTACCCTGCGGAGGGAGGACCCTCTAGCACAGGGGGTTCTGTCACCCCGGGGCTGTCGGGCAGGAGGTGGCAGCGGCACAAAGGAGCGGGGCCGGCAGGTGCAGGAGCCCCGCGGGCCTGTTCCGGGCTGATAGCATTGAACAGGCCCCTGCTCCGAGCCCTGCGGCACAAAGGTGCTCCCACGCCTTCCCCACCGCCCTCGCCGGGCATCAGGCCCTGGAGAAACAATTCCGACTGGAAATCTCCCGGTGCCTTGCCCCCACCAGCAAAAAAAAATAAAAAAGGGCTGTCAGCCTCATCTCGGGCTTATCGCGCCCGAGGGCTGTCCCGGCTCCCTGGCTCTGGGGGATTTAAAGTTGCGCCCACGAAGTCTGAGCGAGTTCTGCTGAACGCCACCTGATCCTTATTAAAGCAGATTACAAGTATCCCCTTGAAATGTCACTGTGCATTTACAGAGACAGCCGTACAAAAACGCCCGGCTGGCAAATTTTTCCTCGCAAAATTCGGGGAAATCGAAGGCAGGTAACTGTGAGAGGAAACGGGGCCTGTAAAACACCCAGGACCAAACTGAGGATTTGGTCCAACGCTAACAAGAGACTAAGGATAAGTCTCATGAAATTTGCATTTAAATGGCTCCGTGCAACCCCTGAAAACAGTGTCTCACACACACAGGTCCTGACAAATGGAAACGCACTCCAGCATTCTCTGGTTACCTGCAAGGACCTGTGGCTGAAGGATGCCAGGGATTTGGGCCTACAAAAAGAGAATAAATAGGTATTAAAGTCTATTTATCATGAGCAGAGTTTTGGATGTCTAATTGCTCTAGTTTGTTAGAGGAACAAAAAGATCTTCCCTGACTCCAGCCATATCCAAGGGGATTAATTTGCCACTCTCCAAAAACAACTCATTGGAGGAATGCCCTCTTTGATTCTTTATTCTCACATTAATTAGGAGCAATAAGTATGCTAGATACACTCAGTACTTAAAATATTAGTAGAAACAAATCTGCCACACATCTCAAGAGGGCAAGAAAGATCTGGCTGTTTGGGGTGGGAGCCTCCAAAGCAAATCCTATGAGTGGGACAACCCATCCAGCTCCCATCCCCTCCAGCACAGCCAGTGCTGCCCTGTCCCACCTGCAATGGCCACAAGATGCACATGAGTGTCCAGAAGGGCCATGGTGGGGGCTGCAGGAGGCAGCAAGGCCATGACTGGGGCCCAGATGGTCTCCTCACCATTTTTTAGGGACATGCTTTTTTTCTGCAATGAACCCACAAAGCACCACATGCTCCCTGTCAAACCTCCCAGCCTGTGCCTCGTGTGTAAGACCTTTGCTTCTTGTCAGCAAATTCCCCATAGCAGAGGAGCTGTGTCTAGGAAGACAGAGAAGTAAGGGAAGAAGAATATTTTGTGCTGAAATACAAAATTAAAGTCAAATTTATCCTTATTCAAGAAAGAAAGAAAAACACACCAAAAAATGAGGTGACTGAAAATTTCTACAGAGAATTATTCTGAGAGGATTGAGCCAAACTGTCTTCTCCATGACTGATTTCCGAGATGCTTTTGTCATTTCTCTCACCCAAGGATGCCCTGCCCATCAGTGGGATCCCCCACCTGAACAAAACCATCCACTGGCTCTTGGGGCCAATGTCCTGCAGTATCCCAGCCAGGACTTCTGCCCACGGGAGAAGGCTGGAGAAGCAGGGGGATGCCAGATCTCCAGCCAGTTGTCGTGGGCTGTGAGAGCTGCTGACACCTCAACCTTTCCTCATACCCTTCAAGAGCTCGGCTGGAGGGGCTGCTGCCTTTATCTCCTGCTTGTTTAAGGTAATTACTACTTGTATTTCCTCCCTGCTGGTTCTGCTGGAGCGGAAAAGGCTTTGGCCTTCACTTCACTATACAAAATAAAGAAAAAAAATCTGGTTTATAAACACCACTTTTTCTATACTTTCAAAGGCAGGTTGTAGGGTGAGAGTCAGGAGAATGGTCCCTATTTGGAGAGCAGGCTAATAATAATGGTGATGTTGCTGCTGGGAAATCTCTTGTCGAGCCTCCCTGAGCACTCTTTGTTCCCTCGGTAGTAAACAATTATCTTTTAAAGATGCTCTGCTGTCTCCACCACTCACCCTGCTGTAAGATATTAAACAACCCCAAAAAGCTGCCCAGTTGTGTGCAAAGAGTGGATTTCCTTTCAGAAAGGGTGGGAATTTGCAACTCTTTAAAGACACTTAGTGTTAATTAAAACCTAGGCAGCCCAAGGAGAAATATAGCACCGTTCTTCAGGGAGGGATGAAGTCAGTCTGATTAGCAAGTGTTTTGTTGCCATGCTAAAATATGGTTTTTGATTCTTAAAATTCAGTGCTTACTGCCGATGGACCACAATTGTTTGTGTTCCATAGTAATGGAAGTTGCTTAAAAATACCCAACAATATGCTAAAAGAAAAAAAAAAAAAAAAAATGCACCTTCATGTTTTACAAGGAAATCTTAAAAATAAGACTTCCTTTAAAACTACATTTTGGAGGACAGCATATAAGCAATAAGGAATATGGAAATTCTTCATTTAAAATCTACCTCACAGTCAGCAGCATGTTGATTTGAAATGCTTTGCCTTTCTAACTGTTCCCCTCCTCCTAATAAGCACTGCATCCAATTTGTATGTTATTCTGATGAAATGGTTTAAGCGAGAGAAAATGAGTAGTTTGAAAAATAAAGGAAAGTTCTACAGAAGAAATGAAGTGCTATCATTGAAATCTTTATTTATGTGAAAAGAAAGGGCTAAAACATTACCTCAGAATTCAAGATTACAACATCAGTAGGATATAAAGTAAATCCATTCTCGTAGTGAAACATCAGAAACCATAATCCTTTTTCAAAGACCTTTTGTTATTTTAATGTCTGACAAATTATGCTTTTTTAAAAGAAGAAAAACACTTAGATTTAAGAGGTTTCTTTTACTTCAGTAAAAGTAGTTTCACTATTTAAAAGTTTCAATTTTCTGTAACCAATAGTATTTACCATGCTGGCTAAGTATTAACACAAGAGCAAGGTTATTTTAGCCTCAGTAGGACCAAATACAAAGTTGCCACCAAAGACTTTTGCATCAAGTTGTTATGGCAACTTAGTGTTCTAAAAAGTATTAAGTTTGAGCAAAAGGTTTTGTTCTGTTAATTTGGTTGCTTTTCCTTCAGGTTTTGAAGTTGTTAAGTGTTATAAAAATGTTACATCATTATCATTCAAATGATGGGAGGTCGCAGAACATATTTAGAACTTGTTTATGCTGCAGGACATTCCAGGATCATGTCCAAGGAGGCCCAGCCCTGCCTTTAGAGAGAAACCCTTGACCTCAGTGAGCACAGGAGTCATTCCACAGCAATCCTCACCTAAGAAACAAGGATAAGAAGAAAAAAACCTGCGTTATTTGCCTCCAATGTCCAAAAGGGGAGACAGGATGGATGAAGGGGTGGAAGAAGGTACCCCTCCCTTGTGCATCCAGTACCTCTCTTTCATATGTTCACTTTTAAAAGCATAAACAATGAGTTCCTCACTGTATTCTGGACTCTTGGATCACATGAAGAACTGGAAGAGTGAAATAAGCTCCTGAGAGCTCTGCAACCAAAGGACAGGTTTTGACTGGTGCAGACAGGGCAGGAAATTGCTGTAAGAAGCCTGTTTTAGGTCCTGTGCCACAGGCAGGGAAGAGGATGAATTATGAGCTTAAAACCCTGTAATGAACAAGAGGTCGGGATCACAGGTTTTCTGTCACAGCCATTCCTCTTGGAATGTTCCCAGTGCTGCAAGTCCCAGCTCAGACCCTCAGTCCCCAAACCCTCACCCTCCCCCAGGTGTGCACCCCAGTGCACTGTGAGCTCTGGCACTAATCTGACTCCAGCACTGGTGCCACCCTGCCGCTTTGGGCAGGGGAGCACTGGAGATCTCCCAAACATGTGGGAACCACCATGGCAACAGCAGAGTGGCCTGGGCTGATTCGCCTGGGCAGCCTCATTGGGTGTATGGCCAAAAATTCTGCTGGCTTCCTCTCAGACTGGGTTTGGGGGCTTTCCTGTATGTGGTAAAAGAAGGGGAAATAAGAGAGCAAATTAACTCTGTCCTTCAAGAAATGAATGCTTTTTTACACATTAACCAACTTTCTGAGTTTTTACATGAAGCTGGAAACTATGGGGAGGTTGTGTGGCTGTAATTGGAATTTTGATTTATTGTTTTTCCTCACCAGGCCTCTCAACTCTTTTGTCTTCTAGTTTTCCTACTCATCTCTTTTTAAAGAGAAAGGTGGGTGGAAATAAACTGAGGAAATTGAAAAGAAAACCAGCATTTTCAAAAATAAAAACCTGAGATTCATACGACCATAACAGATTTAGAGGACAAAAACGAAGGATTTATTTCTTAAATCTGAAATTATTTTGATGCTTAAAACCATGTTTTCCTTCTTTTGCAGAAGGGGATCAATCCACTAAATACCTATAGGGCAAAAGAACCAAGAAGCTTTTCCTGCCAAATTCTGCCAAATCTCACATGAACTTGGGCAAATTATTTAATTTGCCAGTTTCTCAGTGCCCTGTTTGTACAGTGAGAACAATACCAATTCCTTTTTCTCATCCCTTTGTCTTGTTTACTGAGATAGTCACTACTCCAGGGAGTACACAATCTCTAATTATGAGCAACCAGCACAATGGTACCCTGATCTCTAGGACCTACCGCAATACAAAGGACTAATAATCATCACAAGTCTTCTGTTCTGATGCATGGTCTGCAAGAGTTATGAATACTAACATATGCTGGAAAGTTCTGTTTAATTTTATGTCTTTGAAAGAAAATAAAAGCCTGGTTTTCCCATTGGTGCCATTTATACAGGCTTCCACTTTCCAGGAAGCTTCTGCTTTTCCATGTCCTCCTTCTCCCTTTCAAAACAGAAATAAAAGTCTCACTAAATAAAATAAAGATTATGAATGGCCAATCTTTTCCTTCCTACCAGTTATTGTCACCCAGGAACATGCAGCACAGGATGTCTATGTTATCATTCAGTTTCACAGGGATCTGCCAGCTGCTGGCCATATGCTAAAGCCTAAAGGGAATTATCCATGTTCTGTGCTGTCTGTACATGTCTGATTCCCTGTTTATGTATTTTTACTTGATTATGGCATATTATAAATCCAGCTAACTTAACTTTTATGGTTAGAATTCAAATCCTCCGGTTGTTGAGGGTAGGTTTTTTTATTCAAATGAAATTCCACTGCCACTGTGGAAAGTTTATGTGGCAGTAAATGGGATGAAAACAGTTAGAGTTCACACAAATGCATCAGACACAAACCAAAAAGTCTGTGGGATTTCATTTACCATGACAGCCCCTCTTTAGAGTTTGCTTTTCAATGATGTGATAGCGTTTCATAGCAGACAGAATTTCCCAACAGCTTCCATGGCCCTGCCCAGAACCTCTGTCCCCAAAGTGACTCCTGTGGTTTCCACTGTGGAGATCCCTGGCCATCCCAGCCCCTGCAAGACCTGGAATATATTCCTTCACCCCCGTCACCATCCTTAATGAGAGGGGACTGTGGGGCAGGCAAGGATGAAGTGAATTGCTCACAGTCAGAGGAAACAGCTGAGCTGGGAATGGAGCTGCAGTTGCTCAGCCCTCGAGCAGGAGCCAAACCAGAGGCTATTGTTTGCTATTGAGGCCTGTGGACATCTCCAGATATTTGAAGCCACATTTTGTGAGTGATCTCACTATGCACACACTGTTAAAATGATACAACACTGTACAACACCAAGGCAGGCTTTTATACACCCAAGCCATGGTAAATCTTTACTACAAAAGCATTCTAAAATGCTTTTTACATAGGAGACTTATATTTCAGAATGTGGGAACGTATCCCTTGGGGATGCAGATTGTTTCCTCAGGACTCAAACATTCCCACGTGGTAAAATGAAGTAGGAGGATCCAGTGAAAGGAGCTCTCACTTCTCATTTAATTTACTACCTAATACTCAGCAGCCCAAGATTTATAAGACACTACAGAACTGTCTACATGTTTCCCCTTGTGGCAGATAGCAGATAACTGTTAATAGACTTGCTCAGAAAGTTTATTTAAAGGAAGAACTTAACTGCATTATTTTTCATGGAGGTGTGAACATTGCTTAAGGAGCTTAAGTCTCCATGTATAAGTATTATCAGATAGGTTCATGAGGATGCTAATGTGCATTAATATGAAACTCCAAAACCAGCTTTCACCGGTGTAGGTGGATAGAGCCATTTTGTAAATAATGCCCTTTCTGATATTGCAGAGTTCTGGGATTGTTGAATTCATTATTATTTCCAAATATAATAATATTAACCCATACTGCATACCTTCTCTCTCCTCTTTCTGCAGCTCCTTTTTAATCAACAACAAAGCCAGTCATGCAGAATCCAGTCTCCTCTACAGCTGAACCTGGCATCTGCCTGGGCAAGATTTTGTCTGCTCTTCTACACAGGACCATGCAGATGTTGTAGGAAAGCCAAGGGCTGGAGGGGCTCCACATCACTTTTCATTTTCACTTGTCAGATGTACCCACGTATTTTCCAATCCTGCCCTGCTCCTAATTTAAATCCTTTACCACAACAGTCAGTAGCTCACCGAGTGGGGCTGGGCTCCGGTTTCCAAACACTGTGACAGAGATGTCTGACCCCTTTCCATGCAATTGAGCACCTTTAGAACCTTTGGCCTTCAGTGAGAGGGGAAGGCACACAGCCCACACTGCACAGCACTTTCCAGGATTTAACCCACTCTGCACATGCTGTGTGGTGATGAAAATGTGATTAAAGGAGAGTATATTACATTATGTCTAGCTTTAGAGAAATATTTTAATGGAATAAAGAGAGAGCCATACATTTTCTTTTTTTTTTTTTTTGGTTTAGATGGAAGGTTCACCTCGTGGTATTTACAACCTAAAGCTCTCCAATATTGGGTTAGCTAATAGGATCCAGACAATGAAGCTGACTACAGGGAAAAGCAAGAGACGGTTTTAGTTTCACCAGCCAAGGAGAAGAAAAGACCCAGCTTGATAAATGGTGAGAAGTATATTAGATGTTAAAAAATATTTCATTTTTAATAATCCTAGGTGTTACTGACAACCCAGGTAAAAAGCAAAGTTCATTTCTTCAAAATATATTTAATCTGACAGTATCCCTTTAATTAAGTAGCAATTTAGATTTTCTTCTCCTCCACATACAAAGCTTTAATGAAACATGAAAGCCACAAAAGAAATTTGTGTGTGTTTCATGGTGAGGCGTGAGGAACGATTTTCTGTTTAAATTCACAGACAGTAGCTATACAAATAACATTTAATATTTGTTGGAAGTATTATCTGCCTTTTTCCCCTCACAGCATTACATTACTAAGGTAATAAGTACATGAGAATACACGATTTCCTGGCTACTGTATTGAATATGCACCTTTAAACAAAGTTAGACTTGGGAATTTACCCATATCTTAAAATGCTAATCTAACACTAATTAAAAGGCCAGTGAACACGCTTTGATGGATTCCAGTTCCTGGAATATGACAAATGAATTCCGATGGCATGCGCGACTGCAGCAGAATTACAATGGCAGAGCTGCAGCCACCGGGGGAAGCCAGGAAAGCAGAGCCCTGCACTGGCACAGGGCAGGGAGGAGGCACTGCTGGAGCCTGCCACGGATTGTGTGGGTGCTGCCCTCCTCTCAAGGTGTGGCCAGCCACAGCCTTTGTTTCTCATCTTGTAGCTGCTTCCAGGCTATGCCGAAGCAAAGATTTGGCTGCTTCTGCACCCCACCCAACCTCCCTCTAATGTATGCACCTCCCTGCTGCTCCCTGTGCGGTGCTGGGCTCTTCAGGGAGGACAACAGCCTCCCTGGGGAAGAAAAACCAAATGGCAGCATTGCCTTTCTGCCACAAAATCAGCTCCTTTCATAGACCCCTTCAACCCCACAAGCCCCATTGTTAAAGAAGCATAAGGAGATCAGATAAAATATTTCTAAATGAGATTCTATGTCCAATATCTCCTGCAAATAACCGTCTTGTTGATCTTCCTGTCTTAGAATTAGAGGAAAATTAAAAATCTGGTTGTACTACAATTTGGAAGTATGGCCTGTGAGCTCTCAAGTGCATGCCTCTTTTGAACTGAATGCAGCCCTCTTCAGAGGTACTTATTGCATGATGATAATATCCAAAAATTGCCTTCACATTCCTTCTTCCCACACAAGCAAAGCCAAAATTTAATTCATGCTAATTAAAAAGCTTGGTCAAAAAAGTAAGAGGTCATATTTTTTGAAGCAGTCTTCTAAGATGTCATTTTAAAAGGATTTGATAGTTGGGATATCCATGAACCTTTACTTGCCACCCTGTGTAAAGCAAACTCAATCTTTCCTTCTTGCACAGGTTTTTGTCTAAATCATGGCAGAATTCACCATGTGTCCCCCTTACAAAGGACCTGAAGAGCTCAGCTGTGGAGAAAGCAGTTTGAGATTATACAAATAAGCCTGAAAACAGGCACTTTGCTCAGACCAGATAGGAGGTCCTTCCTCACCAGGGTTCTCCCTATAGGTAGCAGTTGAATTTTGAGCTTCCCATCTGGATTGGAGTCTGGAGGATACCCTTCCCACAGCTAAGGAAATATCCCACCACCGAGGCACCAGGTACCCCAGGGCTGACTCATCCTCCCTAAAAGTGTTGAGTTGGTTTGTGCAAATAATTAAATTTCCAGCCGATCTGAACGAGAACGCCTGTACTCAGGGGTTAATGCAGGAGTTCATTTGCAGCTCCCCTGTGAGGCAGTGTCAGAGTTTGAGTGGCTTTGCACACACCCTCTGGCAAAACCAGAGACTGCAGCTGAGCAGGAGCCTTTAAAAGATCAGCAGCATTTTACCAGTGGGCTCTGGGATGGCTCCGTGTGTCTCCAAACCTGGCCCAGAGCACTTCTTCCAGGGTCTCACAGAGAAATGATGCCAGTGCTGGACACTGAACTGTGCCCTTCTCAGGAACCTCTACCCAGATTTTTTTCCAGCAAGGCTTAGGGGCTCTCAGAAGGTCTAATGGAGTGGACACAGCACCACACTAATGGAGCTGCAGAGACTCGGGCGTGGAGCTGGCTGGTTGCTTGCCAGCTGG
This sequence comes from Phylloscopus collybita, assembly GCA_027886175.1. Lineage (NCBI taxonomy): Eukaryota > Metazoa > Chordata > Aves > Passeriformes > Phylloscopidae > Phylloscopus > Phylloscopus collybita. Next base: position 32,186,895 of record JAJNNQ010000129.1, read on the forward strand.
GACAGGGTGATCTTAGCCTGGCCTCCAAACACCACAGAAAAATACCCAGAGTCCCAATCCATGCCTTAAAAACAAGATCAGACTGTTGTTTCAAGGGGATGGGGAAGATTTTTTTTTTCCAGATTGTTCTTTTTTTTTTCTTGGTGAGGGAGGACCTTATTGTGAGCACAGCTGAATTTCTAGATGAGGTAAATTTTCCCTGTTACAAGTTCTGCTTGATCTCTCTATCACAAAGTGTATACACACCTCTAACATGTTCCTTGACTGCCACTTCTGTGTTCCCCTGCTCTTCAATCAGAGATAAATAAACGAAAGGCAGCATGATGCCTGTTATCTAAAAAGATTCAGGTAGAGCAAGTATCATAGCACAATCAGGGCGCTTGAAAATTGTATTTTCCTGGAAAGGACTTTTACTTGCCTTCTTGGATCATACACAGAGGAAGTCCAAGGTCTAGAGGGAGAAAATAACTCTTAGTAACTGAATGTTTGAACATTCATACAGGATTAATTACTTGTTTTATTTTTTTTCTTTAATTTTAAATGACTGTACTGCTAGCAAAAGTGAGAAGTAAAGACTCTGATCTATGCCAGGCACTTAGTACATGCAAATACTCTGCAAGTTTTTCCTATCTTGAAGAATTTCAGCATAAACTACAAAGGCAAAGTGGACTGAACTGATCCCTGGAGAAAACATGTGCAACTCCACTTACATAAAAAGACTGCTTGCTTCAATAGATCTGTGCCCATTTATCCTCAGGATGAATTCACACATTTTTTTCTATTATTAGATGGACATCCTATTTCTAATGGAGTCTATGTGATCTAAGCACTTTTACTTATTTTTTTTTCCAGAAGTAAGATTCTGTGCTTAGAGGATGAATTGCACTGCTGAGCAGTGCTGGAAGGATCAATTGAGCTGCATTAACATTTGCAGTGCCATTATGCTCCATCTGAAATACTGAGCTCTATAAGAAATTTCAAACAAAGCATCTGCTCAGTCTTGGTAAAGCAAATCTTTTGTCTGTGGCCTATTCCACCAGCAAATTAGTGCAACAAGGATTAAACAGCTCTTGAAATGTCATCAGAATGGATGAATTTCACAACAAATAACGAAAGAATTGTGAATGTCTAATTCCCCAAAACCTATTTCAATAAAAATTTGCATCCTCGCTGTCATGACGGCTCATAAAGTTCTAGTTAACATTTACTTAGGACAATAATTAAGTCAATTGAAACACTCAATACAAGAAGTAGGTAGAACGTGTAAGAGGGTTATGAGCAGTGGAAAATAGGTGCTCATGGCAGGGCAGGTGTGAATCACAACAGCTGCAGCCAGGTATTCACTGTGTAAAAGTCAAATGTCAGGGTGCCTGTGCTTGGTTACAATTACATGAGATCAACTCCCTCTATCCTGTGAGTCATCTTCTCCACAGCCTTAGCCAACTTTCCTAACCTGTCTGTGCTATGCTTTGGGAAGAAAAAAAGGAATTTTCACCCCAATACTTGCGACCTTGTGAGTGAATGGTCCTGACTGAGCTGTGTGTGCCAGGAATGAACAGCACTGACAAAGGACAATCCAACTGCAGGAGTATATAGCTCACATCTGTGCAAGCAGCACATGTTCTGTCTACACCAGAGGGAGCTCAGGCACGAGGTTATGCTACAGCTTTATTTTCCATATTGCATGACCACAGGGAGACATTTACAGACATGTTCTCACTAGATCACACCGATGACCTGAAATGTTTGTATAATCCATGAACTTCCTCCTTCTAAATTAAGGGGCTCTGCCGATGAAGGTGCGTGCACTCCATGTTGGCACCAAAAATGTGTCCTACATGATCTGTCTGGGAGTTCTTCCAGCTCTTGCCAGTCTCTCTACAGTGGTGGCAGTGGTGACTGGTAAGGCTCTGGCAGCAGTCATCTGGTTATCTTATGTGACAGTAACAAAAGGGATGCGTCAGCTGCGATAAGCTCTCATTGAACAACAAAAGAAAAACATTTCTAGGAAGGTCTTTTTTTTGTTATGACAGCAGCAGTTGTGTTGCTTTTCAGACATCACACACTGAAATATAAACAACAGCCAGGCAGGCTTGAGGAAGGGGTTTAGTACTGCCCTGTACCTAAATAGTACAAGTTATGCACCCTCAACTTGTAGAAACTAAGCATTTTTTAAACAAACTCTCACCATTGGCATCAGTGCAGCTGAAAGAGTTTCCACAAGACACTTGCCTTTATCTCTGGTCCTCCAGCCTTTTCTGATCTCAATCCCACTCCTCCCCCCACTTCAATATACCCCTTCCTTGCATCAAAGACATAGGATCTGAAGCCTGGACATCTCACAACAGTTCCTTCTACAGAACTCGCTCCACTTCAGCTTCCTCAAGACTGTGAGAAAGCAAGTATTCCAGCAACTTCAGAGCTAAGGCACAGAATTTTTGATGGAGCCCCTTAAATCCACTGGGAATCCCATTTTGAGGATCTGTAAACACCTGCTAGAACTCTGACAACATGCAGTGCTAGGACCAATGAAAATTAATGCAGAGGAGCTCAGGCACCTGCAGGCAGTCAAACACAGGAGAGCTCTTTCTATACAGCCTGTGTCAGTACTTAAGTTCTAGATTGTTTAGCAGCACCAAGTACAGCACTGCCTGCTTAATTTTCTCCACCTAACAGCTGCCTTCAGATTTTAAAGATTTATAAACCTTTCTGCAGTCAGCATTGAAAGAGGAGCTAATATCCGCATCTCATGCAGGTCCACGTCTCCAGTCCTTTGTTGTCATACAAATTTTGTCACCCTTATTTGTTCCCATTTGACAAGTTTTGGAGCAAAGGCTCTCCTTGATTGAGAGCAGCAGAATATGATCCCCAGAGATTAGTCTGTGGGTAAATTCTGGCACTTCCACCATGAAAGAATCTGGGAATATATTCCTAGAGCTAAGGCTTTTTGATTGAATCAGAAAATTAATTACATCAGATAATTTTATGCTTCAAATCCATAATTATATTTAACAAAAGTGTCCAGCATTGTCATCAACTATCCAAAACAATGAAGGTGACTTCAGTGGGAATGCTGTGAGACTAAAACTGAGCACAGGGCCCTTGAATACAGGGACCTGAGATAATGCCAGTTATAATGACCTGAGATAATACCTCTCTCTTTCCTCTTCTACAGGAATCTCATCCTTTTCCTCTCACTCCTGAATCCATTCTCTACCACTTCTCCATGCAGTTATTTGTGGATGTACATTCTAAATCAGGTCACTGAAAAAGGACTGCCTTAAAAAAAGACATTTTTCCTTTAGGAAGAGGAGATTGGAAAGGAAGCAGCAACTGCTCAAACACATGAGACAGCTAACCTTGAGGCCTGACCCCAGTGGCAGGCAGCGCACACCAGCCTGGGAGATGTGACACTGATCTTTAAAAAGCCTGCTAAAAGTATGGCATGAAACAGCAGTCCCACAGAGCTGGGAGAAACGTGCTGTTGCTTAACAAAGTGCACTCAAATCCCTTCCCTGAGCTGATCTTTAAAAATTAAAGTGACCTAAAGCTAAGCATATTTTAAAGTGTTGTTTGTTAAACAAACAAACAAACAAACAACATAGCAAGAGAAGCAAAGGCAATAATTCTTAACAAAGAGCACTCTGTGATGTCTGTATTCCTGCAAGAATGGCCCTTGGCATTGCTGTGCTGAGAGTAGAGGACATTTTATAAACGTATTTCTAAAAAGAGAAAGTATTCAAATTGGAAATGCTCGTTTGGCTTACTCTCCCCCTTTGCAGCTTGTGTACTCCTGCAGCAGATAACAGAGAGGACAGCTCTTGCTAGCAGGCTCCTCTCAACATTCTCTTCATTAACTTGCAAAAAATAAAAGCTCCATCCTACATTGTTTGATGGTAATTAGAAGCTGAATCATGCGATATGTCAACTTTCTGATGTTCTTTGCATGTTTACACTTTCTACCAGCACATTACACCTAGTTTTATTCAGGGCTTTCTTACAATCCTGTGCTATTACAGAGTGTAGTCTGAGGAGCTGGTGACACACTTCAAATATAATTGTGGAAAACGTATTCTTATAAGTTCCACAGAAGAGGAATCAATGTTAAAACAATCTCGGTGATCCTTGGTTATGCTGGGAATCTTTTCAATTCACAAAAGAATGTGATGATTTTTCATCACAGATGCAGATGATTGGACAGAATCTGAGTAACCAGAGAAGATGCAGATTATTTTTCTTTCTCTCTTTGAACACTGGTAAATTCAAGGCACTACTAGTTTGGAATTAATACTGGTCTGTACCAGTAGAGGCCAGCTGGTATTAAAAGATCTGACAAGGTTAGCAACAACTTCTCCACAGAGAAATCCTTAAAATACCACGAACACTCTTTAGCTAAGAGGGTCCACAGGCAGCATTACACTTTGCTTGGTATCTGAACTTGATGTTTGGCCTACATGAATGTACTGTTCATTTCAGAGAGGCTGTGAAAAAATGATGAACAAAATTCCATCTCTGGCAACCAGAAAGCAGTCAGTTTTCATTTGGGTAAACCTCCTTATTTCTGTATCTATCTTTTCTCTTGTATCATATGCATTTTCCTCAATTACAGCAAAAGCTGCCAAAGGCTGACTCATTAGGACATGTAGCATGGAAATACAAATGCTCATTTCAATCTGTGGTCACTTCATGCCAGCCTGAAGTCACTTCCATCTGTGAGTCAGCCAGCCAGCACACCTGGGAAACTCCAAGAGAAATGAACATGCTATTTAAGTCAGGATGATGATTCAATGAGAATGAGCATGACAAGCACAATCACACATGAAGTAGGTAGGAACTCCTTTTATAAAGCTGCTGTTTGCATTTCTTAGTGTCTGTTTAACTTTTATGCTTTTTCAGGGCAAAATGTTTTTATTCCAGGTCCAATTACAAGTAAAGAAATAGAAACCTCTCAACTCTGTTACAATCCCACAGAAACTGGGAAGACAAGATTTGATGGTAAAATAAACACAGCTGGAGACAGATCAAAGCAATGCAGGCATTTCTCAACAAGAAAGATGACAACTTTTCTGAAATGAAATTCAGGCTTTTACTTACTCTTGTGATGCTCAGAACATCTGCATTCAATATCACAGCTCTTTTACTCTCTCGGTGGGACAGATGGTAACGAGGTGCCCAATTCCCAATGACTTTCAAAGAGGTTTAGGCACCTGCCATGAGATTGTTCAAGACTGTTTTCTTCTCTCTCTTATTCTCAGCTTTGACAAAGCAAACCAGGAGATTCCTTCCACTCGCCCCTTTGCTGCCAGCCAGGAGTCTGCTCTCACATAAATTGCTCGACCTCTGTACTCCTCTTTTTAGCCACTCCATTTGTGAAGTAAAAATCCCACTCTATTATTAATATATTTAATATTTTTAAAGATGCATTGAGCTTGAATTAAAGGTACACTATAGACACATCCGTACCTAAATTACCAACACTGAAAAATAACAGGAAAAAATACTTGTTGGTGGATTAGCTACATATGGTCAATGCCAAAGAAAAATCTACTCTGGTTTTACTAAGGTCACTTAGTGCTGTGCAATTCTCATGAGGTAAATATTTTTGAAAGTGGGGAATGCTTTGAGATTAAGCAATACATTAGTTTTTGATCAAATGCCAGAAGCCATAGGTGAATAGGAAACAGACATCAGTAATTACAGTTCGTACTTCAGCTATTTCAAAACCCCTTGCTTCAATGAGCAAGTATTAACTGGACAGACACTCCTTCACAAATTAGAGGCTGCAAAGACTTATTACACACCACATTTATCTTTGAAACTTGTCCAACAGAATTAAACTAAAAAAATAATGATACAGATTATGGTTGCAGGCAAAAAACTATTAAAACTCTAACAACTATATATATGTTTTTATCTGTCAAACTGTCCCTGCAGCCACTCTTTGGTTAAGGAGCTCAGGAATGCAGTATTAAGAAATACAAGTAATTGTATTAGTATGCTGTTGTCGAACTTCAAACTGGCTGTATTTTATCACAGGAGCTGATAAAAGAATTTCTTATGTAGGCCTTAAAACACAATAGAATTGCAAGAACACGAGATGGGAGCAGAAATGAAGACATGGCACCCGTCTTCAGAAGACGGGTGTTCAAGGAGCATCAACATCAAGGAGCATCAACACTGCTCAGTGAAACTGTGCAGAGCCACCCAACGTGACTCATCAGGGCTGCTGAAAACCCCAAAGCAAACCCCTCACCCTGGCACAGCACCTGAGTGACAAGCCCAGTTCAGAGGCCAGACTGACAAAGGCTGGCCCACAACAGAGCGAGACTGGAGCAGGCCAGGATGCTCCAGAGACAGCCTTGCTCAAACAACAGAAATTGTGAGAGCACATTCTACTTCCCAGGTAGTTTTCTGGTTTACTCCAGAGAGACACACTTGGGAAGCTACAAAATAAGACTTAATGCTGGTCAGGATATATCACTGTGGGGGACACAGGAACGAGGCAGGGAGTGCATCAAAGAGGCTGCGTGGAGCTCTTGCAAGCAAGAGACCCCTCCTTTATTTTCCTGACTCTTTTTGTACATTTACAGATGTGCCCACCCCAGAGATAGGACCCTTGGGAACCACTGGTCATTTTCCAGAGACCATCACCGAAGCCCCTCCTCTGGGAACAGATGTGGGAACTTCGGTAGTTTACAGAACATGACCTTGTGCATCAAGACCGAGCCTGGGAATGGAATTCCCAAAACCAAAACATGCAGGCACAAGCATGGCAACAAGGATATCCAAGACAGTACCATGACTGATGGATGAAATATGAAATTGTGGTGGAGAAAAAAACCTAGGGCAAAACCAATACATGCATTTATGTTTTTCAGGACTTCTGAGAAGGAGGAAGCACTTTGGCAAGGCTGCCTTTAAACTGCTGCCCAACTCAAGATAGCACCAAATGAACTTCTAATATTTGGCTTCACAACAGATTTGTACTGGTATTTGTAATTTAAGTACTTTCCTCTAGGTTGGTAATTTCAGTCAAGGAGATACTGCAAACTTTTCATCTGCTAAAAAAATTATTATTACATCTCAAATTTAGTTCAGTGTAAGAGGTTATATATTTAAGCGCTGATTAAAAAGCTTTCAGTTAACTAAAACAAGCATTTGGATTGGTTTAACACTGTTAAACAGGAAACATCAAGTCTCAGAAGGCACTTTTACTTGTTTGGCCAAAATTTGTATCACAGACCAGAACTACTAAAAAAAAGGGTGCCAGCACAACTCAAGACATTTTAAAACAGATCAGCAATTTAGGAAGATGATTATTACAAGTACAGTTCTGCATTCATTTATTTTGCATTTATATGAACTCTAGGAAGCTGTATTAGGCTTTTGTATTTTCCCTGTTAGAGATTTTTGAACGTGATATAATTCTGGAAATCAATTAATATTTTAAGCGAACACTTTTGGTGGATAGAAAGGTTTGAAATGTGGTCATATTTAAGTTCATCACACAAGTGACCCAATGCAAATATTCTGCACACTTCCTAAACACTTCCATTATTAATGGCCTAACATAAAATTAATTGATTAAGTGTAAAATATTACAGGTAATTGGGCAATAGCTTTTTTTGAGGGTTTGGGTTTCTGTTAAAGCACATTTTCAAAACAAAGAACACTGATCCTTGCAATTAGATCAAGACCTTGATTTGATAAACACTGTTACTCTTAAGAGCAATTCATACAGAAAAGAAAATGGCTTATTTAATAAATGATACTTTAAAAAGTTTAATGGAATGCTGCTGGTGTGTTGGGCATTAATTATCAGCATCACTCTACCTTTCAGTGTATAACAAAGTTCAACTGTATCTAACACCCATCTTCCAGATGCTTAAAAAAACTCCCAGAAATTATGGACAGAGTGCCTGTAACTTCTCAACAGGAACATCTGGAACTGAGAAAGATTCTGATGTAGGGTCATGGTGTAACCCATGTGTTTACACATGCAAACATGCAATTTACCTTTACAGTCACTTCACTAGAGATAGCACTTGCTTCTTTTCACACAAAAGTTTGCAAACAATGAAGTTTGTACACCATAGTGTGAGATTTATGATGTTATACTGCAGAAACCTGTTTAGCCCCCAATTTACAATCCTGGCAATTGTATTCAACTCTGTCATCATAACTAATTACAGCTAACTGCAGATTACCATATTGCAAACTCTCATCTGTGTGAAAGAAATATGATGTTAAAAAAAAAAGAATCAAATATCCCGAGGGCTCATGAACAAAAATGCACTATTCCATCTTGGACTGCAAACCTGAACTCTTCGAATTGCTGCCGTAAAACTTCAAATTGCTATTTGTTGGCAAGTTGCTTTAGCCCCAAGTACTTACACAGTAAATCACCATTACACTAATACCATACCTTTGGCCTGAAACATATTAATCTTGGTTAACAATAACTGACATTTACATTACCAATTCAATTCAGGCATTGTGGTGACTAAACATATATGCAAGAGCTTCAGGGAGAAAAGTTATTAGTTTTGAATGTGTACTTACTTTTCACTGAGAACAATTTTGAAGAAACATTATCATCAATTCTTGTTATAATCTTATAATATAAACATTCAAATCCTAATTGATCTGTAAAACATTTGACTTGGAGTAGAATCTGCATTTGTATCTTGGGTGCAGTTAACTGTACAACATAACAGTTCAGATATTTTTCCAAGATAAGCATTTATATATATTTTAACTGGGACTTTGAAAACCTTTGTTCTTAGGAAGGAAAGAAAACTAGGAATCTGAAATATTCTGAAGAATGTGGACACAGAATTTGAGCAGATCCTTCCAGGAGAGGGAGTATGGACTTTTTTCAGGCTTTTTTTTTTGTGTGTGTTCATATTTATTAAGGCTATAAATGCCCTTGGTTTAAAGAAGATAGGTTGGGTTTGCTCTTCTTTATTTACTGTCTTCCCGCAACTTTCAGGCAGAAAAGAAGTACTCACTGCATTAAGTCTGTGTAGCCCCAGAATCAAATACACCCCTCTCCTTATACCCACACATTATATTTGCAGCACAACACAAAACACATTTGGACCAAGGATTTTATTTCAACTTCAGAGAGTTCTCTATCAGACTCCAAACTCATCCTGAAATGTGTTATCTTTATGTTTCATATCTAGGAGGAAAATTTAACACAGTATTGATGTTTAGATAGCATTTTTGCTGTATTACTTATACGAGAGTGCCAAAACAAGATAGTGCAGTTTAAAAGCATTAAGATAAATAAAAGGCATTTGATGTCTTCTGTTTTGTTTTGGGGGGTTTTATGTTTAGATTTAATAAGTTGCCCACAAAAATTCTTCAAGTAACAGCAGATATTTGACTCCTGAGGAAAATAGGATGGATTACATGTATCCCATGTTGCTTTTTGTTTCCCATCTTTTCTTGGCTTCAAATCTGAAACAGAGCACAAAGCTCACATTAGGAATGATGAGCGTATGTGTTTCAGGTATTTAACGACATTATTCTTAACAACAACAAAAATAAAAACTTATTTTTAATACTGTAATAAAGACATGAAGACAAATATAGCCATACAGCCTCCACTTTATTTCTGATAAAGCCTCTGTACTTAAGTCTGACACACTCCTAAAAAAGCCCACAAAAACCCAACAAGGTTAAACTAAACAAATAAGATTAGCACAAGCCTATTTCAACTAAGAAAACATTTAACTGAGATTGTATTGTACACACTTAGTGCCAATGAAACCACAAATGTTTAATTCTCTACTCAAATGACTTACCCCCAAGCAAGCTTCTTTTTCTTTTGAGCTTCTTGGGCAGCCTCTGCTTCTTGCTTGGCTTTTACAAAGTTGCGGCAAGCAGCAGCTTTGGCAATTTTCACACCAAGCTAAGACATGAAAAGGAACAAAGAAAAACTGATTAGATGCAAATGGCTCATATGAAATTTAAGCCTCACAATTACTTGGTCTGACATTGTTTCTCAAAAGTCGATAGATACTAAAATACCTTTCAAATATTAGGCTGGTGATGCACTATTAGACTGGACAAATAATGTCTCTTGAGGGGAAGACAAAGGCGTAGGATCCTGGGGCAAGCAAACCTTTTCACCAAATCCTTCGTTTTCAGAAACAAAAGCAAAGGGCAACAGCTCACGGGATCCTTTTGTTTATTTGTTTTACATAGACAGACATATCCAAATACACAGTCTCCATTAGTAGGACCAGTCTGTGACCTCAGCTATGCTAATACAATAGAATCAGGTCTTACCAGTGTCAAAAACACCCAAAAAGACACTTTTATACAGGAGGAGCTGCTGCCACCACACATTTGTCAGTAGAACCACTAGACATGTTTTAATCAGTCTGTCCAAAAACAAATGATGCCCTTAGTGTCTATCTTCACATTACAAGCTTTAAGATTGCAAGGGTATGATATGATAAGCCAGCTTTCCATGCAAGTTGATACCACTTCCATAAACTTATGCAAACGGTGAGAATTAAGTTCCTTTTAGTGAATGTCAAGCACAGGAGGAAAGGCAGGTTAAAGTAAAGTAAAAAAGATGGAAGAAGATACAGTGAACTATGACCAGTTTATTTCCCTTAACCAGCATTTGTTATTTGTAGTTACATTTTGTGGTTGCTGCCTTGACTTGACATTATGAGTTATGAAGGAATTTGTTCTCAGAAGTTACTGCTATTCTCCAAGACAAGCATGCAATTAATTTACCCCAAATTGCACCAACTGATGTGGACAAACAGGTTTTCTTTCAACCCACACCCAAACCTACTGAAATTAGCAAGCAGTTTCTGACTGGATATTCTAAATTTCCCCCAAAATGTCATGGGACCATCAAAGAACAGGAGACCCAAGGGGAAGAATACTCTTTAACACCTTGGCTGAAGTTCCACTATTAATGGTAATATACTTGAATAATCTTCAGCATTTATGCAGACAAATATCTACTCAGAGAAATGCTTTATCCAGGTAAGATGAGAGAAAACTCAAGAACACATCTGCAGGTGTAGAAGCACTGACATTTTCCACAACTATCCCATCAAATGCACAATAGGTAGGTGATCATTTTGTTAACAAAGCAAAGGAAAAAAAAAAAAACAACAAACAAAAAAACCCAAACGAGCATCACTACAAGCTATTTGGTCCTTATGGTCCTTTCAGGGTGCAAAAATGAAGAAAGCAGCCTTTCTGCAGCAGCCTTTAAGGAAAGGCAGCAAGCACATCAGCTTGGGCTTTGTTTGAGGCTCTAAATGCTGGCAACACAAACAGTTAGGAGCTGAGCATAACCATTTAAAAGGAAAATAGGTATTTTCTTAAACAGAATATTTAATAAGGAACAAAAGAATGCTGAATGAAGTTTCTCACCCACTATCTGCATGAGTTATAAGGTTATAAATATGTACCTTTGGAATTATCTTGATGCACAAAATACTGTGACCAGCTACTTCAAAACTTTTATATTATCTACATATTTTCCCCCCAGCATTAACATTTTTATTAACAGTAATTCAACGCCGACACCTGGACTGCTAAATTTAGGTCAAAGACTAAAACATAACATTCTTTTATTTGCATTGTCACTTAATATTTAAGGGCCACTATTAACCTTAATATAATCACAGTATAAAAATGCTTAAGAAAACCCACCTAAAATATTCAAAAAATGTGTACTTTTAGATTGAAACAGGAGTAATTAGTAGTTTAAACAATAGAGCAATCTGATGGCTGAAGTCAGTCAGCAGAACTGAAGCCTTTATTAGAGGTATTTTACCTCCTAACACACTTCAAAATTAACGTTTGCTGTGTGATGAATAACAGAACCTTTTTAAAATATATTCTAGTGGCCTAGAATATATTCTGTATTGAGCACCTATACACATACAAATACACACAAGCGAGCTCTAAACGAGTGCTGCAAAAAAATCTTTTTGTCTGCATTTTTTGGAAGACAGAATGAGTTCTTCCATCTTTGAAAAGTACAGAAAAAATGGGATAATAAGATCCCCTGCAGTGTATGTGGAAGTAAAAGCAGAAGAATTTTGCAGCATTGTTATAATTTCTAGGCTACACAGAGTCAAATTTTCAAGTCATGAAAACCAGTGTTTCATATAAACACACACAAACATTTTAGTCAGATTAAATGTCTTCTGCTCCCACCCAAACCCAGACATACATCTTCACTCCCTGCTCCCCCCAAGAAGAAATCCATAAAAGCTTGGTCAATGGATTCTACATTTAAAAAAAAAAAAAAAAAACAACCCACCACACTAACATTTCAGGTCATCAGATAACTCAATAAAATACAATCTTAAAAGAAGTAAGAAAGCATGAATAAGAATATATACAACAATTTCTTGTGTAGTCAAAGTATCAGCATTTTCCATATAGAACATCCAATATTTTGCTGCATTTTAATTAAGGTGTCTAAACATTATCACAAAGAACTGCAAATTGGTCAGAGCACGCAGTAAGGAAAATTAAGCTCTAAAGGCTTTTTATCACCATATTTCAGGAACCAAGGGTGTAAAATGTTCTAATTTGGGATATATTAAAAGCCATAAAAGGTCTTTCAAAAAGATTAATGGTACTTTGCTTGGATTTAAGATAAGGGCTTTAGCTGGTTGGAAAAGCAGGGCCCTGGCTAGACCCTTGAGGCATTCATCTTTACAGCCACTTGGAAGATTTGTAAAAGCGTCTGCATAACCTCAAGCAAACGCACTGCGACATTTTTTTTTTTTTTAAATTCCTTTCAATTTTACAGGTTTAAAGTGTGTAAATTATACTGGGTAGTAAAGCTGATATAATGGTTCGTCCCTGTAACACTATATATATGTGTATTTTGAGACAAACTTAAAAAACAACTTAGTTTTGACAGGGCAAAGCCCTTTCCATTTTAAAGTTGCCCAATAATCATGTCAAATATCTTACTCTGGATGTTTAATGTAGCATAAATGAAAATTTCCTACTCATCTGAAATTGTTACCTTGTAACAAATATCTGAAGCTTTGCTTCTTTTTGAACACTTTCAAGGCATTTATTTAAAAATACCAATTATCATACTTTAACTTTTTATGGAATAACAGGTCTCTATGAAAAATATTTATGCCACTCTCTTTTGTTCTTTAATTAAATGAAAACAGATGTTTTCTGAAGTAAAGCGGAACCATTACTGGAGTACTTAAAGTGTTAAGGTCTTTAATTTTTATATCAGTTTGGTCTACAATTCCTGATTGTCTTTACTCAAGCTCAACATTAATGTCAAGCAAGTTACCTAGGAGACGAAAGAGATCAAAGAGACAAAAAACCCTCAAATGTCTGATTAATCAAGCCTGCAAACAGCTTATTTCTTTTAGCCTGCATGCAAGTATGAAAATGAGATTCTGGGAGCCGTACATTGTGCAGATTTGTTCATTCTTATCAGAACAAAGCCAGCGGCAGCTTATTTCATGGATCATTGGCACTGTCATCAGTGCTACACAGAACGGGTGACAGCTCCTCATTTTGAGGCTTGAACAAAATTAGCAAAAAGTCGGCACAAATTAGCCTCTCATCTTTTTAGTAATATGACATTATTCATTTACTTTTTATCCAATTTTTAATTTTTTCCTCGTCAGCTATCCCTTTCTAGTGTTTCTTGCACAGCATCATAAAACACTTTTAAAACAAGCAAAGAAATGGCTGAAGTTGAAATAGAATGTAAAGTTCAGGCAGAAGAGTAAACATTTTTATTAAGTTGCAACAGAATCTACTGTAACTTCCAGAAAACTTCCTTGCAAATCAAGACATTTAACATTAAATATCACAAAGCAAAGACTTGCCTTTAAGATAGGACTGTAAAATGTAAAGGCTAAATGATGATACAAGCACTGAGACAACAGAATCAAGAACTGCTCCAGAAATACTGAGGTATGGAATACAAAATACTAAACCTACAAAAGCTCCAACAAAACATCTATATTCAAACAGGTCCTGAAATATCCTATGATCATAGCAGAGAAGCCAAACAGCCTTTTAATATAGTGTTACAGTTTCTCATCAAAAATGAATCTAGTTATTTCAGGCTTGCCTCTAGCAATGATTTTCTCCTTTTATGTTATGGAATGTTATCCATTGCTGACGTATATAAAATATATAAAGCAAACAAGAATACCGAGTGGATTTTGCAGTGAAAATTGTCCCCTTTCAATGATGTGCTCAACTTCCCCTGAAAAATACTTTGTAATACCTTTGTTGTATTTTTATGCTGTGTATTACAACATCAAATTATATTTGGATGACACAGTAATGGAGCAAGGACAGAAAACTGTTCTAATATTAAGCTCTTTGCTAGACTTAAACATTTAAATGCAAGTAACTTCCTCCATTCATGAGAAAACACAGCATTAAAAAATTAACCATAAGCTGTTAGATGCTTTACAGAGCCCCCTTATAACAAAGGCAGTTTTAAAAAAAGAACTGTAGTACTGTTTTCAGCAATTTCTTTATCTCTGTTCTTCTAAGTAAGAAAGCTTATTAACAAGCTTTGAACTTAAAATCACATTTACAATAATGTGCCATCAACAGTTTTATAAGCTAATTAGAAAAAAAGATTAATTAATGACTGGCTGCTAATAAAATGGCAATCATGAAGAAAGAAACCAAGGGTGCTAAGCTTCAACTACCACCAATTAAGAGCTAATTACAAACAAATTATATATGTGTTTTGCTGTGGGCTTTAATTTACTAAAATGGTTTTAATTAAAAGAGAAAACATGCTGATTAATTGAACTGCAGAAAAAATCTACAGTATAAACTGTGCTTTGTCTGTCTCTTTAATTAGACTTGTAACATCTGAAATCTTTTTTTAAGGTTTGTTAAGGAAAAGATATACATAATTAAGGGAGCATAAGAATGTAATTCTAGGTGATAACCCTGCCATGTTCTAAAGGTTAGAAGAAAACCACCTCAATGAAGAGGAATATGTGGAAGCACCTGCACCAAGGTAAGAAAGGAAATCCTTCTCAGACTTAAAAAAACCTCTTTTTTTTTTTTTTTTTTCCTTTCTTTTTTTTGGTGCATGAGGAGAAGGCACTTCTTCCATAACCATTGTTCCAAGTTAATTTGTGCTTGGTTACACTCCATATAAAATTGCACCACTTCAGGTACGTAAAAACACTGTGAGAAATTGTAAACATTGCACAGAACTTTGAAATTTTATTTTACCAACAGAATATCATCAAGTACTAACTCCTGTCCATCTCTGACAGTGATGTCATCACAACCAATCATTTCCTACCCAGATTCTCACATGAAAACCAGTTTCCAGAATGGTCCTCAGCAGTTATAACCAACAAACTGCCTTGTGTACTTCCCTTTCTAATTTATATGACTAGAGGTTACTTGCAGACAGGAGATACTAACTTAATCACAAGGAAATGGTCAAAACTGATGCATCAAATTTTAAAGACAACAGCAGGACTGATCTTGCTGTAACATGAGGATGATATTCCAGTGAATAGCCAATTAATTTCACCAATTACAATGTAGATCTTTCATTTAAGCTTGATTAAATACCGGTATCCCTATAAATTGCAGCTTTTCAAGTCTTTCCCCAAAATGCCAGAAGCCACTAAGCCAAGAGCTTAGGAAGTGCTGTTGAAAAGTCTGTGCTATTTAGAGACTGACAAGTGCTACAGCAATTTAGCACACTAAATTACAAAATATTTTAAAGGTTACTTTTGACAGGTAAGTCTAATATGGTCAAGATTATTTAATCGTGTTCAAGTTACAGTCCTCAGGCTAATCTGTTCTTAGACAATGTGGCACCTACCTACCAGGCAGTTCACACAAAAACCACCAACAAGTGCAAAGTCTGGGCTTTAGTCAGATCAGTTCTTACAGGATTAGAGCCATAAGAAATCTGTATTCTGTGTTTTGAGACACCAAACCATGATCTGAGCACAAAAACACTATGAAAAAACCCTCTTTTTCTAGGGGGAAAATATGCTTGGAAAATATATTTAAGGAGTGGTGGTGGGGAATCTTTTAAGATTTTTTGGTTTACCTGTGAAAATAATTTTTAGAAGTATCACTCCAAATTGCAACTGATTTATAGCAGAGTGAAATTACCAGATACCTGCACATGCTATCCTTACTCAAAGGGATAAACACATCCAGCTACACAGTCACAGTGCTCTAATTTATCAACATTTATTCTTTAAAAAAAAAAAAATCTAGGTGGAGTCCCACTAACACAGTAGGAACAATTTAATTACCTCTCGATAAAATTCCAGAAAGATTTTTACAGAGCATTAAAAAGTTGACATAATTCCAAGTGTCTATTCCCAGTTCCATATCCCAAGTACCTGCTACTCTTAGATCTCAGCTATCCAATCCTAAGGCATCACCAAAAAATCCTGTCATTTCAGCCCAGATAAATGTTTACATAAACTTTATTCTCTTAATAACTTTCATTCTAAAAGGCTCTGATTTTTTTCTGGATAACTCCTACATTAACAGGAACATTTCTATTGGCACCTCTCAAGTTAAATAAGTCATCCTTAAATGCAGTGTTCAAACAATAGCTTTAGGTATGCCAGTCTACATCTGAAAAGCACAGCTATAAAACATGAAGGACTCTGCCAGTGCTGGAAGCCCTGGAATGTGATAACAAAGACAGCACCTGGATTACAATAATAAACACTAACTGTGCATATTGTACCATGCACACTGCAATGACCTGCTCAGTTATTTCATACTAATAATACTGTGCTGCAGGTATTAAAGAAATAATCCAGTAGTCTTAACTTGAAGATCTACAGTGAATTACTGAGTATGACCCACCTGCATTATGTTGTTGCTCAACACATTTATCAAAGCAGTGTTGATCTTGGACACTGTAATTGCATCACAGCACTGAGATGCACCAGCCAGAAGCTGAAGGAGCAGAGTTACTGAAGGCCTAAATTATTCTCTACAACACAATGCAGAGATGCCCGTATTTTTTTCAGGAAGAACTTCACTTGTATATAAAATAATGAAATCAAGAACTTCAGGATCCCCAGACCTCTTGGGGAAGCAGAACACCCCAGAGGAGAACGAGCTGTGGGGGTGGCCAAGGATGCCATCTGCTACCCTGATGACTGACAACAGGAGACAAGGGGTAATACTTGGTAGTGAGGGTTGTCCAGAGATCAGACAAAATATTCAGCAGTGTTACACATACAGATCATATTTTAATAGAAATGCAACTGCCAACAAAAAAGGGGGAACACACCAGCCAGTCTCAAAAGCTACCTATGAATCCATCCATGCAGTCACCAGTAGATACAGCCTCATGCAGGAGGCATCCAAGCTCTAATTCTCACTCCAAAACCTTGAGTGCTCCTAGACTGAGAAGCTTTGTTTTAAAATCAGCGTTTGTGTATATTTGTCAAAGCAAAGAGAACAACAAATAATATATTGCCCAAAGCCTTATTAAATGCAGTGCAGTAACATTTTCCTTAAAGAACCTGCAACAAGTACCACTTGGGAACCTGAAGACCCAAAACCTGAGAGCAGTATCATTTAGGTTTTTAGAATGTAAAATTCCATGATGCACTGACAGCTGCTAGATTATGCATATTGCCTAAGTCATCGCTGATTTTAAATGAATCTGATTTTGAAAAAGCTTTTCTCACTGTGTCACAACAATAGGATATTGACAGCATCATTTTGACATTCCTTTGCTTTTCAGGACATGTTTTTACCGTATATACTCATCATCTGTTTATTTTTGGCTTCATTTTTCTAAATACTGAAGCTGCCCTATCAGTTTCACAGGCTTATAAATGTTATACATCAAAAATTAGTTTCACTTATTAAGGCAGGAAACGGCTTTAAGAACTCTGGGATCTGTGCCTCAAAGCAAAAGCTTTATCAGCAGGTTCCAGTCACTGCTTCTTGCAAAAGAAAATGGTGCCGATTAAAACCCCATACACCTGATTTCAAAAAGAACACCTAGGCACTGAACATTTCCCACATGGGCTGCAAGGGGGGCTGCACCCCAAACACCAGACAGCTGTTTCTCACACACTCTGTCCCCAGCCCTGTAACACCGCTCAAGAAAAATGAAAACTATACATAAAGAGATGAAGTGGAGATAAAAGAACAATAAATCATCCACTTATTACTCCAGACTTCAGAAGTGCTGTACTTCAATACAGCCACAGCACAGCTCCATGACTGACTTGCTCACAGAGCTGTGTTGCATCTGCAAGTTAGAGGGATCCAAATAGCTACATAATTTAAAAATTAACTCACTTCTTAGAGGCATTGTATATTAAAATGGACATTTCTGTAAATTGCAGAGAGAAGAGAAGTACCAATTGAATGAATACTATGCAACATGAAAGCAATATTTTATTAACTGTACTTGTACACGACAATGACTGTTCAATCAATCTCTTTCATAATCAAATCCTCTTTTTATAGCTCTTCACTGAAAGTCACTGTTAGAACAATTTCTTTAGAAAAAGAAGTATTTTAAAAGATCCTTTAAAAAAAAGAGCTTCTGAAAATCACAAAGAAAAATGAACCTTGCAGCGAGCAATGGAGCACATCTTTACAAGAGCAGAGAACCCCAGTGAATTCTCATGGATTCTGCCTCGACAGAACTCCTCATGAGAGATCAAGCCAGTCATTTGAGTTTTCCTTCTTTCAACATACTATTTATTCAGATAAACCCACTTAACCAAAACCAAGTCAAGGCTGTGAATACTAATAATGTTTCAAGCATTTTGTTTTCAGAATTACAACATGCTAATATTTGAAAGTCAACAATTTGGAGCTAATGTTCCACAAATAATAATACATTGCTGTAGCACCTGGGATATGCTAGATGTTGTATAATCCCATGGCTACCAAAATCAGATAACAGTTTATCATAAATATTACAAAACCTTAAAACTTCTTACATTAATTTGTTTTTATAGTCAAACAATTTGCACTAGAACCTCAGTATGTTTTATTGATTATAATACTCTAACCACTTTAGAGGAGATGGGATAATGACATTTGTGAAGGAGAACAGCAAGTGTTTTTCATGTTGTACACATGAAAGGTAATAAAACAGTCAGAAGCTGGTCAGACTTAAAGGGAACATCAGGAGACACTCCTACCACTGTCATAGCTGTTATCTTTGCAGACTGAAGTTTTGTGATCACTGGTGACAAGGCAGATAAGAGTCTAGTCATTAGAAAGTGCCCTGAGTGACTAAATGGAGG
This sequence comes from Phylloscopus collybita, assembly GCA_027886175.1. Taxonomy (NCBI): domain Eukaryota; kingdom Metazoa; phylum Chordata; class Aves; order Passeriformes; family Phylloscopidae; genus Phylloscopus; species Phylloscopus collybita. Next base: position 32,206,184 of record JAJNNQ010000129.1, read on the forward strand.
AGTGTAATGATTTTGTAAGAACACTCAATGAGGAACAGTTACTTTTACCTCACCTCAGAGAACCTTAAGAACTGGATTTCCCACTCCAAAAGTTGTCTGTTTTTAAAGCCATCACAATATTGTAATGCATTGCATTAAATAGATTTAAATCTGCCATTTTAAATCTGCCATTAAACTAACTGAAGGTTAGTTTAAAACACTGTATTTAAGAAACATTTAAAATATTTGTATGAGAATGAGGAGCAGTCAAAATTTGTCTACTTTCTTAATCCTTTTTTAATACCTTTGAATTTTGCACGCATATACAGTAGACAGAAAATTCCTATTACCTCTGTGAAGATGGAAGAATATGCAAGATAAAAGAATGAAAGCAAAAGTTATATAATTATTTAATAATAAAAATTATATTATTATTTATTAATTATATAAATCAAGAAGATTTATAGTTTAAATCATATTATTCAGATGACTTAAAAAAGATTGTTTCTCCACTCACTGAAATACTACATTTTTTTTCTTATCTGGCTTCAAAACTATTCAACTATCTTTTTATCCTAATTTTTTCTTCTGCATTCTCTCCCTTATGTGCAACTCCCAGTGGGGAAAACAGCCTTTGTGGACTTCAATTATTTTTACTTCAGCTGCTACCACCCACCCTATGAGCACAAATTGAACAATTTCTTAAATGAAATTACCAGAGCTATCTGATATTCCTCACCAGTTTAAAGTATTAAATAAGCAGTAGATACAGATTTAAAAGCTCCCATTTTTGTGGCAGAGCTCAGCTTTCATGAAATCACTCAGCTACACCAACTAACAAGACAACATCTTGAAAAAATTATGTTACTCTGGACTTGTTTTCAGGCATGTATTTATACACTGAACAATTATGACAAGGAGAAAAAATATCCAACACAATTCTAAGGCTACAGAAGTAGTACAGAGATACAACCATCTACTCCCATTCTTCTTCAGAATTCTTCCAGCCATCAACTCCTGACCACATGAATACACAGAAAAACAATATTGGCACACAACTTGAGGTTCATATGTCCTTATTTGCTCTAGGCTTGCTAAATCTCTACCTGTCTTCAGGCTTCCTTTTTTGCATTACCTTCCCTTACGGGTGAGGTAATGCAAAAAGAACTATGAGGCACAGGAACTGAGAGGAAGGGAGCATCCTACTCCTGTCCTCCTGGCTTGCAACATGGAGAAAAATCAAAAGCTCAACACAGAAGACCAGACACCAACTCCTCTGAGTTGTGGAGTGAGCAGCAAGGCTCTAAAGCAAGGTCACTTGGGACAAGTTCATGGCTGTGTTTTCAGTTCTTAAACACAGCTACAGCTGTCCAGGCATTGCTAGATCAACAGCAAAGTCCTTCAAACACTGACAGGAATTTGCTCAGGAAAAGGGGAAAGATACTGCAAAAAAAAAAAAAGTATCTTCAATACTCATGACACTTTCAGTCCATGTGCAAAACTAAATGACCCCTCAGAGTTTTTGTTAACAACCCACTTACCTCACGAATGGCTAATCTGTCACTCAGCTCCTCAGCTTTGGCAATGTCACCTTCAGCCACACACTTCTCTATGCTCAGTTCAAGGCCAGACTAGGGAAAAAAAAAAAGAAAGGCAAATGCCTTTAGAACAAAAAGAACATATTTTAAAGGAGTATCTCCTTTCTAAAAATATTTCTTTCAAAAAATTATTTAAGACACTGCATAAACCTGTAATTTTTGTGTACCACAAATCACTCTGTCTGTGTATTGTAATGGACAGTATAATTAAGAATTCACTGAGAGACTGCCTGAGCACAAATCATTGCATTAGTTCCACCTTATGTGCAGGATAATACTATAGGTTAAAAAAATTACACGGGCTAGTTTATGCCTGTCACAATAAAATTTCATCTGAAGATCTGGCTTATCTCTTCCATCCCTGGAGCTTTCTAAACAAAATGTGAAATATATGTGTCAGGTAACATGAAGAATGGCAATTACCACTGTATCGTTACAGTTCTAAGATCTTATCTTTACCCAAAAAACAGAGTTCTGGCACAAAGCCACTCCACTGAGCTAATAAATTAAAAATTCTAGCAGCCCTATGGAAAACAATGAAAAAGCTGCAGGATTTAAGGGTTGTTTTCTTATTTTCAGATGTAAACATACCTTGTTTAATGGCAACACTTACAAAACAATTACAAAACATAACAATAAAAAGTGACTATTTCCAGGAAATTATAGTTGTAAACTTCTGATGGAATATTGACTTCAGAATTTCACAAAAAAACTCACTCTCATAACAAAAGACAATTTACAGCCTCACTGGTTTTAAATATTAATGAAGCTAAAGAAAACACATTTGACAGTTCCATAACATACACTTCTTTAAGAGATAAAAGTGAAAATGCTAATGGAATTCCTGAGAAACAGTGATCTGCAAACACTGCACTTGGATTATTTCAGGTGGTAGATGAAAAAAAAATGCACAAGTGGAAGTTGCAGTGATGGCAAATTCTGTTGAGATGCCTTTTCTGAAAATAACAAGACATATCTTCCACTACTGATAATATCCCTGAAATTACAATGAAACCATCTGCATTTTAACACTTTGGGCCTCATTCCAGATCTATCCTCAGCACTTTAATGACATAAATAGCCACCAAAAGTAAGAAGCAAACAAATCTTCATCATGACCTGCATGTAGAAACTTATTTTAGGAAAATGAAAAATATAAAAATTACCATAAACTGAACATTTCATGTAATAGAAATTACAGAGAACTTTGTAAGAAATACTATAGAACCAACAGCACTACCAGACATTCACAATATGGTGAGATTCTTAACTTACCCATAATGTGTGCTAATTATTACAAATATGACTAGTTACACAGTAATATTTATGAACAGAATGTGTTATGAATTCAGTCAAAATGAATGCTAGGCTTGCCCCTTTAATTCTTGTAGCCACTGGGGTCAACTTCAACTGAAGGATTTATATGACATGTTTTAAAGTTAAAAAACGATGAAGCAAAACAAAAGGAAACAATGCATATGAAGTGTTCTTTCTCTCACAACAGAAGAAAACAAAACCAGACAGGAAACAAGACTGGATACCGTTTTAAAAGAAAGCACAGCAACCATCCAAGGACATTTATTTAAAAAGTTCACAAAACCATTCTTCCTCAGAGCGACTGTATCCCTCACTCTCAAACAGCCTCAGCTTCATTCCTATCTCAGTAAGGGACAAATTCTTTTATTGCCAAATACAAGCTGACACTGCCTTTGTAATAACAGTCACCTTTTGTGGAGCCCTGCTGTCCACAGGTGATTCAAATCTATCATTGATTCCAAAGTATTGTGTAAGTTCTTTCCATTTGTCTTCATTTTCCAACTGCTGACTACTAAAAACAAACAAACAAACAAGTCATTACTATAACCACTTCCCTTTCCACAACTTGTAATACCCTTTTCAAAGCTAAAATAAACTCTTCCATTTGGCAGACATGGTCTTTTCACCCATTCAGTTTTTAAATGAAGTGAAATTAATTATTCCTTCCCCTTTGTAAGTGTAATTTTACAATCTTGAAAGCAAGCTGATAGAATCACAGAACCATTTAGGTTGAAAAAGCTCTTTAAGATCTAGTCTAACCATAAACCTAACAATGCCAAGGAGGAAAAAGAAGGGAAGGAGCAGGGTGTATGAAGGAAGTAGGAAGAACATTAACTCTATTAAAAGTTACATTAAATAATACATTTTTGTTGATTTTTACGATCAAGCAATAACAATCAAGCAATCACTGGTAGAAATTCAGCCTGCCCAAAAGAGACAGTGAACAAACTTAAAATATATTTCACACAGTGCTTAAAGCTAGGCTTTGGCTCTGAATGTGGTCAAGCTTATTACAAGTTCTGCCTGCTACTACCAGACCTCAGGTAATCCCATTGACCTGGTTATACCTCTTAGCCACTTCATCGGTCTTTCTCTGTTTTGCTAAGGGGAAAAAGAAAGAAAAAAAAATCCAACATTACACAGTGATACCCCACAGCATCCAATGAAGTTAACAGAGCTCTAATTGGTCACATTTCCTTTCAAAGATCAACACACTGGGATTTTCACCCAATGATCATGTGGATTTAAATCATTCAGCTGTAAGAAACTCCTGCAATATCTGTGACGTTTTAACCTGAATGTGCAAAAGTAAGTTTTATAGAACTAATGAAATACACTTAACCATTATAAATCAGTACTAACTGAGAAAGTTCTGCCTCCTTTTTAAGAAGAGGACAGATACATTACTTGCAAGCTATGTAGCAATTTACAGCCCCACTACAACCTTGCAAGTGATATATACAAGTGGAAAAAATAAAATCCTAAATAACAGCTAGAATATAATTCTTCATTAAAAAAACAAAAAAACTCAAAAACCAAAAACACCAACCCCACAAAACAGCATGTATTGATACTAATTCAATTTGAAAAAAATATAAATTCTGCTAATCATAAAACCCCCACCTTTTCGGCGCCGCTTTCTTTTTCGGCATCTGATTTCCTCTTTTGCTTGCATTTTCATTTCACGGTGTTTCTTCTGAAGCTCCACAAATTTCTACAAGATGATGAAAAAGCAAGTCAGTATTTTTAATTTTCCCCCCACTTTTAAGAAATTACACAGAGAAACGATTAATTATCCACAGTGCCTTGTGTTATCTATTACATCCCAGTTCACAAATCGAAACCACACGACTCTGGTAGTGTTAAACTGGAACTGGTGCTAATCTCTCATCACTTGTTTCTGACTTTCTGCCCTCTCTACATCCCAGGACTGTTCAGATCTCACAGCTCTCTCATGGGATGTGACACAGACCACACTTTTGCTTGCTGTGCACTCCTGAGCTGTAACATGTATTTTTGCTGCCTGGCTGGTAGTTTGTAATCCACAAACGAGTGACAGCATGGTCCTAGCACGGCAGGCTGCCTACAAGGACTGAGGGATGAAAGAAGGCAATCATTTTTTGCCAATTCTTATTGTGAATCCATAGCCCAAAACACATTGTTCTGTTAAAAGTTTTTTGTTTTCCCCACTCTCTACGTGCAACTGCAAAACCAGGAGGTTATAAGGAACTCTGAATGTTTGCAATCACTCCCCACAGCAAGCAGCAGGGCACACCTCCCCTTCCCAGGTATGCAGCACCCCCACAGAGGCTGAAACACTGAGCTGTAAATCCTCACAATGCAGAAAGCACCTACTAAGCAGCTCAGAGCCCATAAACCACAGAAAACACAAGTTTTATGCAACTGTATAGTTACGACAACTCCTTGCTGTGCTTTCAATCACCACCAAACTACCACCTAATCACTTCCTTTCTCAATTCCTGTTCACCTTGCTTTAAACAAACTAAGGTCTGTACACTCAGATCATATTTTATCTATTTTCAGATTTGTATATTGGCTATTCAACAGTGGATTATTTTAATCTAAACATCAGCCATTTGAGTGCACTGCATTATGCTGTAATGCATACATACATTCCAGATATTCACAGAAACTCCAGGAGGGCACGTTTGAGATTCACTTTCTTCATCTGTCATTGGTACAATAGGTTCACTGCTGGCACTACTCTCCTGTCCAGTCCCCTGAACTCTTTCAGTATCTTCTCTTGCATCTTGCTGTGAGCAGGAATCAGGCAATTCATCTCCATCATCAGAACTTAGATCAACATCACTTTCATTCAGTCCTGGAGGTAACAGCCCACTCCACATCTTCCAGCTTAAATAAGTCCAAATTATTTCAAGTCACTGTAAAGACACCACCAGGTTACCCATCCCAGCACAAAAATAACCTGCAGAAGAGAGAAACAGAAACAGGAAACTTGTAATCAGAAATATTTTTGCTTCTCTTATATAACTATCATTACATGTTTTAGACAAGCACATAATAAAGGTCCTAACACTTACTATTTCAGGAAGACAACTTGATTACAGAAGCTGAGACCACCGGCTTTTTTTTTCCCCACTCCTTTAAAGTTGTGCCCCTATGCGTTTGCTTACAGCTCTTCTCATTTTAGGGCCGACACCGTAGCAAACGCCTCCCGTGCCTCCACAGGGGCAGCACACTCGGCTCCCTTAGCAGCCGGGCCGCCCCAGGGAAAAGTCCGGGGAGGCGGCAGGCCGGGGAAGTGAGAGGGGCCCGCTCCGGAGGCAGCGACGCGAAGAGAAACGCGGCTTAACGCCGCCCTAGGGGAAAGCAGCCGGCCCTCGCCGGGCAGTGCCTGCGGAGCCCCCGCAGGGCCGGCGGCGCTGCCGGAGCCCCCTCAGTGCCGCCGCCCGGCCCCGCGCCCGCCGCCCGCGGCCCTGTTTACCTGGGCGCCATCTTGGCACCGGCGGAACACCCCGAGCGCGGATTGGGCGGGGCTGCGCAGCCAATCAGCGGGCGCGGCGGTCGCCATGGCAGCGGGGCGGGGGCCGGGTGTCCCGGGGGCGGGGCCTGGTGTCCTGGGGGCGGGGCCGGGTGTCCCGGGGGCGGGGCCGAGTGTCCCGGGGGCGGGGCCGGGTGTCCCGGGGGCGGGGCCTGGTGCTCCGGGGGCGGGGCCGAGTGTCCCGGGGGCGGGGTGGGCGTGGCTGGCGGCGCCTGAGGGCAGCGGAGCGCGGCTGAGGGGAGACCGTGGGCAGGGGATGAGCTGTCAGTGTCTCAGGATCATTTAGGCTGGAAAAGGCCTGCCAAATTACGAAGTCAAATTTACGACCCAACGCCACTTTGTCAACCAGACCATGACACCGGGTGCTACATGCCGTCTTGCCTTGAGCACCTCCAGGGCCTGTGGGTCCACCACCTCCCTGGGCAGCCCATTCCTAAGTTTCGTCACCCTTTCAGTGAAAAAATTACTCCTAATGTCCAACTTCAATCTCAATTGATGCAACAGAAGGCCATTTCCTCTCATCATATCTCTTATTTCCTGAGAGCAGAGCCCGACTCGAGTCTGGCTCCAGCCTCCTGTCAGGGAGTTAAGGATAGTGATAAGGTCTCCTCTTGAACCTCTTTTTCTCCAGACTAAACACCCCCAGCTCCCTCAGCTGCTCCTCGTCAGACTTGAGCTTCTTTAAGAAGAAGGACAAGCATCAGGTTGTACAGCAATCCTTGCTGCCATGCCAGAATGTGTCATCTCTTCCAACATTAGGACTTGTAGTTAAGTCACACCAAAATGTTTATGCTGGGGTAGAATGACAAGGGTCATGCTCTTCAAGAATTGAAAAAAATCCTTCCGAAGTTCCCAGTGGTGCCTTTGATAAATATGATGAAGAGAAAAATCACAAAAAATGCAAAGTCTGTGCAGAGCAAAGGACTTGTTTATCTGGAAGATTCTGTTACACCTTGTCCTTTCAGCTTTCATAGGTGGGGCAGACAACACAAGTATTTAGGAGCAGCCTGAATATGATTCAGCAAGAACATCTTGCACAGAAGGAGCAACAGGAAGGCAGGCACGAGGAAAAGATGAGGCTGACATCACTAGCACTGAAATGTGTCTGAAAGACAAGAGGTTTCCCATCTTCCAAATAATTTGTGAGAAGATGTACTTTTGAGTGACAGTTTGACAGGTTGAAAACTGTATCTCAATATGATAATGAGACTTTTTAGAAAGGAATTGCTGACCCCAAACTACAAAACTACCTAGCTGTGGACAAACCAGAGGGGAATGAGAAAAGCACCAGTGTTATATAAACAGGTAATTAGAAATATGGCTTTGAATAGGGATTTCTTGGTTGATCCCAGCATCTGGGATTGGCTGTGCATGGAAGGAAAAACTAAATGCCTTTCTCATGGACACAAATCAGATCTTCAGATTGTTTTCCTTTTTATGCCATAATTTTACATCCTCAGATTCATTTCTAAAATCAATTAATTCCGTAAGTAATCACTTTTTCATGAACTACATGTAAATTTCACACTCAGCTTGCTAACTAGATTTTCCTCTCATCTGGGAAATCAATTTTTAAGAGAGTTATTTTATTTACATTGAATAATTGGTTGTATTTGGTACACAGATAACTGGTAATTAATAACTGTATTGATACTGGATATTCATTGCCATTTGTTCTAGCAAGTTGTTAGACCATTAGACTGCATGATATTTTCTTAATGTGACCATATTTGAGCACACTCAAAAAAATTAAAGGGTGTGTGACATCTTTAGGACCTGTAAATTTATATGTTTGGTAGGGATACATTTTCAGAAGGCAAATTACACAATTTGTGTCCAAACATCGTGCTCCTTATTTAGGGTCCACAACCAATTTGTAGCAAGAATGATGCTGGCGGTGCACACAAATGAAGTGCTCAAATATCCACATTAATTGCATTTTATAATTACAAATTAAATGCACACGTCATTTTAAAAGCCACATTTTCAGTGTAATCTCCAGTCCTCCCACAAAAAAAATTCTGACTTCTCACAGGTTGTTCCATAAGAAAAATGGTGGCAAGAGCTCCTGCTGGACATTCATCAGTCCAGAAGTATTTGTATTCACAAAGTCAGTGCTGGATGAAACTACAAAAGACATTGTTGGCTACTTATCAGAATTTGCAACTTACTGCTGGGTTTCTGTGTTGAAATAATGTATAAAGTCTTTTTTATCTGCAGAAGAAGATAGAAGGCAGCACAACCTTGTGACCAACCCCGATGTCCCTACATCAAATTCCTGAGGGCTGCTGTTGTGGCCAACACTGGATTCAGTGTCGAATTTTTCTGATGGCAATTTTCTGTTCCCCGTTGAGTAAATATTCCAATAATCTGATTTATTTCCTTTTGGTCAACTGATCTAATTTCCTTTCTCACTTGAATTCCTGTCCTGGAGACCTGCCAAACAATGACTCTCATGAATGAAACGAGTCATGCCTTTGAGATTCCTGTGGAACATCAAACTGGCACAACACAGTAATTACAGCTTAGCTATTTCTGATGCTGTTATTAAAAATGACTTGAACTTTAGAAAGAAGGACTACTGCAATTAAATTTAACATGAGGTTTAATTTGAATCTTCCAGGATCTCTATGATTTGTCAGGTTCTAGGCAATTTTCTCTTTATCTCTTCCTTTACCTGCTGTTGGATATTTACATCTATGATAGTGTAGTTTCTGATAGTGTGCTTTGTCAGATGTATTCTGGGTTCTTTTTGAAACTCCCTTAATGAGTACCAGTCACAGAAGTGTTCAGTTGTCAACTCCCAGAAAAGCTGGTGTCAGTGTATGTGCCAAGTTCCCATGGCAGGTTCTCACAGTGCAATTCCCATTTTCAGGCTGGCTATAGAACACACTGGAGGCCTGAACTAGTTCCTTGGATATAGGTTTGAAAACATGTTCAGCTAATCACAAATACTCCTGTACATTTTTATTTCCACAAAATATACGCAATTTCTTAGTGCAGAAATGAAATCTACTCCAACATAAATTTTGCATTATTATCTGGTTTTTAGCAATAAATAAGGACACGAGAAACTTTTTCTTAAGCAGAGAAATACGCCCCATTCTATCCTTTTGAAACAGTGTTTTCAAATTGTGTCAAAATGATCAAGAGCTGGATTCTTCTTTAAACATAATAGGAAGGCCTTTTTGTATTAACAGATTACAGTCATTGTGTTAGTATACTATCTACCTTGTATTCATTTTTGCTAACATAATGAGAATTTTTTCTAGCATGGGTATATTTTAATACAATAAAACAGTGTTGGAAAGGAAAATTGGTCTGATTTTAAAGAGAGATGTAAAGACAATAAAATAGGCTCTGAGTTTTCTTTCCTGAACTTTTAATTTGTTGCTAACTTAAAATATACTTTTTATCAATCCTTTGAAATAATTATAGTCAAATGAACATTTAAAGTCAGTTAAAAGGTTTACAGATGGCTTTTTTCCACATACTCTGCTATATAAGATCTAAGCAAGTCTGTCCAGATGTTTCTAAATTTACTTATTTTAGAGAAGTACATAAGTGATTAATGTAGCATCAAGCCCTGAGCTTTAATGAGGAAATCTTTGTGACACCATTTACAATGTCCTTCTCATCTGAGGTTTGCATTTTGATGAAAATTCTGACCATAGAATCAGAAAGAAATGTCTGTGGTTTTAAGCATCAGCAGCCCAGGAACAAGTTGCTTTGTCTACTCTTTAAAAAAGGTATTTCTAAAGCATTAACACACAGTGAGTGTTCAGGGAGGAAGTAAGACCTATTCAAATTTCCAGATTGAAGCTTGGAAGATCTGTACTCAGTTGCCATTCTTGCCACAGGCTTCCTGTGAGGAATGAGCAAAGTGTTTTCAACTTTAGTGCCTCACAGGTGGAAGAGTTTCCATCACCCTTGTCTTTTGTGAGCATAAACTCTGAAGGTTTTGAGCCCATTTGGACTCCAGGTCATCAACAGATACTGGCCAGGGCTGCACTGGATTTCAGAGGGTCAAGCCAAGGAACAAAAAACAATTGCACAAATTAATCAGTGTGGGTCTGACAAAACAGTGTAAGTGCTTCAAGGTGCTGATAATCTGGGTTCTCTAGAGTAAGTTTTTTGCAGAAGGCAGAAGCATAAGTGAGCTGTTGCAGATGTAGCTGTATCAACCTTAACCTGACTCGACTGGATCCCAGCAAGGACGGGCAGTGAGGATGTGAAGTTCATTTCTTGTTGTGCCATAGCATTTATTCATCCCTTTGGAGTTCCCTTGGGGTGTGGGGACTGTAGTGTTTTCTGACCTGACCCCTCTGCTGCTGCATTTGTTATTTTGAGTGCAGGATATGTTTTATGGAACCTGAAGTCATGTAATTCACTACAATCTGAGATTCTTCACCTAGTATTGGACAAATTTCGTTGATCCAGATATATCAATCTCAATTTTGTTCTAATTAATACAAAATCTTTATGCTGGATTGGGATCTTGGATGCATTTCTCTGGACTAGAAGAGAAACACCCTTTTGTCATATCACCAAATGGAGTAGCACCTGACTTTTTTTTATACAAAAAAGAGTCACAAAGCAGTTTTCTTAACCTCTCAGAGAGTTTTGCTTTGTGTATTAATGGATGTTGTTTAGAAGTACAACAGGGAGTCTTACAGCTCACGTGGCACTCAGATACCGAGCTAGGGCAAAGTACTTAACCTCTCCTTGGTTTAGTTTGTGAAACAAACAGCACTGTTTTAACTACTTTTCAAGGATATTAGATAAAATTAATTAGTTTTGTATTTGTACTGCAATAAAGGTCTATATAATTGGAAAGTCTTATAAGAATCTCAATCGTTTTGTTTTTGTGTTGATTTAACTTTGAAGGGCTGGTTTTGTTACTTTGTACTGTATTTGAAGTGTGCTATTGTTTCATGTTTATAAATAACAGCTGATTTTTCAAGCTCCTGTAACGAACCTATTTAGTCTCTGTGTATGCCAATGCCCTCTACTGGTTTGAAACACAATCACTCAACAGAGGGTATTGCTCAATATTGCAGTTCTCCTTTATTGAGAAAACTGTAATATTTAAATTATTTAAATAGCAGTAGAGTTTTGGTTGTGTAGCCAGGCTTTCTGTGAAGTGCAAGAAGCTGCACCATGGGCAAGCTGACACCTGGGTGACTCTTGTGCTACACGTGTGATTCTGTGCCAGTTTTTTCGTTGCCTTCTGTGTTTTTGTTTCACTGGATTTGCTATTCTTGCCGTGAAGGCTCACAGGTAGCAATCCTGAGAGGGAAGAAGACACACACCTGAGACTTGCTCAGTACAGATCTGCTGTGTAGATGTTCCCTCAACACAACAGCCACCACCCTAAGGAGCCTCTCTGCTCTTCAGCCTGGTCCAGGGCCTTCCAAAAGTGTGGGGCAGTTGTGTTGACAGGCTGTGATATAAACAACCCTTGAGGCACAGGAGCTGCAGAGGTAATGAAGTGCCTTGAGGAAAAAGTCTTAACTATCAAGGGATGGATCCACTCCCCCCTGCCACAAACCAGGGGTCACGTGGCTGAGGAATGTGTATCCACAGATAGTGCTACCTTCAGAGAACTCTACTTACAGGTAAGTAACTCTTCTTTAAAGGAGGTATCTTTGTGTGGCAGACTGTTTATGGGAGCAATTTGAATTGAACTTTAAATGAAAAAGGCATATCTCTGTAAGTGGTAATAATTTTAGTCATCTCGCTGTGGCTAGGGGTTGTGGAATTCATTAGCACAGATTAACATATAAAGTGGGTGAGATATCTAATAGCAAACGTAGAGGTTTAGGGACCTTAATTCATCACTGAATGAACAGCGTGTACAGTATTAGGGACTATGAAATTTTTAATTTACACAAAGTGTCCAAGAATATAGGGAATAAATTTAAACCCAAAACAGATAATGGAGCTGTGCCCTGCCTAGCTGGCAAGTTGAATTGTTTTTACACTGAGTGAAGAAAGCTAATTATCCCAAGCACAAGGAGACTGCTAAAAATAATAAGATTATAAAGAATAATTTGCTGATATAATTACAACAAAATTGGGTACACACAATCGTCAGATACATGTATTGCTTGACCTGGGCGAGAAAGTGAAATAAATCCTTCCTCTATAGCCTTCGTAAATTTGTTTTTATCATCTCCAAGTGGTGTTTGCACAGGCAGCACAATTTGCATGTGTAATGTGGCTGTACAAATTGACAACAAGTAAATTATTCAAGGAAATAGGCTGGTCGTGGGTCTGAACTATCTCGCAAAGCCTATTCATTTTGAAGAATCACTGAGACGTGAAGCTCATACATCAACCATTTTCTGACAATCCTCAGACTTATTGTCTCCTAAAATGTCATTATGGCTATTATTTATGAAGCTAATTCATTTATTAATATATATTTAACTCTGACTTGTCATGCACCTTAGCAGGCATTCTGTGCACTGCATATTTTTGAATAGATGAAAGAGTTTTGCATGCTTTAATGATTACTGTAAGCTGCTATAGATTTATAGAATGCAGCTTTATTATCTGCTTGCATTAATACCTTTTTGTAACTTTTTTTTCCTTAAGGCCATCAAATATAAATGGCAAATGACATATCCAAAAGATGGTATAAAAAAAGAGATTTTCTCAGAGTTTGTTGAATTTTAGAATAAAATGAGGTAGCTAACTGTTAAGGCCTAACTCGTCTCTAAGAATCTATAATAATTATGTTGATTTTTTGTGTATTTCGCTGAAAAATATGGAATAAACTATATAAATGTAGATATTTACTGTATTTTTCTTTTTGAGGACAAGTGGCCATCTTTTGATTATACCAACAGAGGGAGTAGAGTTTGAAGGGGGGAAAATGTAGCAGATGGCAAATAGATCTGTTCTGCTATGGTATACATGTAATATAGATAATTTTCCTCATATAGACCAGTCCTTGGGAAATGAACAGCACACAGAGTATGGATTATGAGGTTGCCTATGGTTCTTGGATTTTTTCATCTTGATTCACTTATCTTTAGGGCATATTAAAAGATATAGGGATCACAGTAACCCTTTCCTGACATCTATACTGTGTCAAGAAAAATTGCAATCTGCTCTGAGAAACATATTTGAGATAGTTCTAAATTTTATTAAACACACAGAATTCAGATTAAACTTGTAATTATGGCAACAAACTGGCTAATTTAAATGCCTAGTTATTATGACAGTATGGTCCATTTGACTGTTTTCAAAGGACCTATGATCACAGTTGGAGGTTACTGGGCTGATTTGGAAGTTATGATGTCCTGCTCGTGATGCTGATATCACCCACATATTTGATAGGTCACTTGGTCCTGCTCCCTCAGTGTTTGTTCCTACCTGTAAGATGAGGACCAGAAGTTTGCCTTGTTTCCTGATGGCACAAAGGAAGAACACATAGGGGTAAAACAATTCTCTGTATAGAATTGGTCTTTAGCATTAAAATTAGGAATTGTCATGTTTTTCACCTGCTCCAAGGATGTGCCAGGTAGTAAAAGCCAAGGATTATGTTACACCATGGAATGGACAGGCTATGACCAAGGAGAAATTTCATTCTCTATCATTACCTTTCCATCTTACAGGGATGGGTTCTTCATGGCCAGAGCTATTTCACCTTAAACAGAAGAACAAAAGAAAGTTTTCAATGTCAGGCCAAGGAGTCTTTTCAAAACAAAGGATTACCAACCCTTTAGGTAGCATGAAGGTCTTTTAAAGCTAATTTTGTATTGTAAATACTATAGATATTCATATTGGAAAACTACTTTGAATTCTTCAACTTCTTTAGAATGTGAATAAGAACACAAAAAGTTACATAGGAGCAAACTTAAGTGACTGAAATAAGGGCACCCTGAAAATCCAATTCAATCCAGACAAGGGCAAAGAAAGTAGTCATGTGGTTCTGAGTATGTGTGGTGAATAAGTAAGGCTTTTTCATGTCTGGAAGTCAGTAAGAGTAATAACTTTCTGTGCTTTGGACATAGAAGCTTATGTTTTCCAAAGTATTCTGGTACTTGCAATTTCAGGTGCCTGCCTTGAGACATCTTAGAAAGTAAACCCAGACCTGTAGAGCACTTTTTTTAAAGCAGAACCTTGTCAGGTGATCTAAATTTGCCCTGTGGTAACTCCAAATGGTTTAAAATTGAAAAAAAAAAAACAACCCACATGATTGAGCTTTTGGAGTTTAAATATATTTTGCTGCTTCAGAAACTGCCAGTATAAATATTGCTTGTTCTTCCAGTCAGACATCCATCATTCAGTAATCAATGCCTTTATAGTTTTTGATCTTGATGGCCAGTTTCAACTAAAAGAAAATACTCACAAGCTGCTGGAAGGCTTGTTGACTGCAGCCAGTTAAAGATAGAGACTGAAATTAATGCTACCACTGAAGCAGTGTAGAAGGCTGATTTCTAGCATATTTTGTGTTTACATTTAATAAGAATATTTAAATAATCCCAAAATGATATGTTGAAGAAGAAAATTCATTGAGTGTTTCCTTGTTATATCACAACATTAGAGACTTCCCACTTACTTTTTTTATAAAAAAAATAAAATAAAATAAAGAAAGAAGAGATTGACTGAATTGTTTAAAAAGAGCTTTTACTTTTTTCATCCGACAAGAGATTACAGACTTCTGCAAAGACCCGGTATGGCACATCAAATTACTTCATGCCATTGCTGTTTAGGGTAGTGGAGCTAGTTTTTTCTTTTTGGGAGATGGAAATTCCACCTGCTACATAAGATATTAATTCATCTTTATTCAGTAACCTGTAAATTCAGAGTGTAGAGAAGGTGCAAATCTGCTTGATAGTTCTGGACAAAATTTTTTCAGCTGTGATTTTCTGAGTGGCTCAGCTGTAGAGCCTCAGAATGATGTGCGAAGAAAGTGCCCCATCAGACTGCCTGTGCAGCTCTTGCTGCTGCTCCTGATGACACTAATCCATATTCCACTTCTAAGTTGGCTGCTTCTCAGGGAAACGCTGCTGCTTCAACATCTTTTACTGCTGATCCTGTTTTACATTCCTACAAATTCTCCTATCCTCTTTTATAACCAGGGAAAGTAAACACCGTTGATTGTTTCATAAAACACAACTTGTGAAGCACACTGTCTTGGTTTGGAAAGACAGGTATCTGACAGGGAAAGCTGGAGTTTCCCTTAGAATGGAGAATGTAAACCCCTCACCCCCTGCCAAATTATAATTTTGCAATCAAGGGCTTTCAGGCAAAGATTCGGGAATAGGAATAACAGTTCTTTACTAGGAATACTAACAATACAAATGTAGTAGAAAAACAAAA
Organism: Phylloscopus collybita; assembly: GCA_027886175.1. NCBI lineage: Eukaryota > Metazoa > Chordata > Aves > Passeriformes > Phylloscopidae > Phylloscopus > Phylloscopus collybita. The sequence goes on from JAJNNQ010000129.1 coordinate 32,221,937, forward strand.
CCACCCAACCAAACCAGCAAGCAAACAACAATTTTGGAAAACCCTGACAGAGTCAGAGCTACAGCCTGACACCCTTTTGGTCAGGGTGTTGGAAGCAGTCCAAAAGTGAGTCCTCCTGGAGTGGCAGATGTGGTTCTGTTAGAATAGAGATGATTCTGTAGAACAAGAGTCCAGTGGTGGTGAGAAGGGGTCCAGTCTTCCTCCAAGAATTGGGTGAAGCTGGATTCTTTCTGTTCCTATGTCTCAGTTTTATCCAGGTAGGAATGGTTGGCTCCCCCCACTGGCTGGAGCATCTCACAATACGATGATGTAATGTGGATAGTCTATTCTGGGGATGTGTTAATGGTCCATTAGCAGAAAATATCCCCCTGGAGGGAGGACCGGTGGTGACAGAGATAAGAAACACTGCCCTACAGAGTTTTGACAGTTGGCCTATTATCAGAAGGCGTCCACCCACCTCCTCCCAGAGTAAAGAAGAACAATTCTCCAACTGCTTTCCGCAGATAAAATAGAATACACATTTTTGGTTCCATAACCCAAGACACACACAATCATTGGGCATCCCAGCTGCAATGCCTTGTGCTGTGTTTTTAGTGTATCCTGTGATAGTCCTTGTTGGCTACCAGCCTGTCAGGTTGCATGGACAGCCTGAGTGACCAGTTTGAGATTCTTCCAACGAGTCAGTTCTCTGTAGCTGCAATGAGCAACTCGTTTTACTGTTAGCAGTGTGTCAGGAACGTGCCAGCTGATACCCAGGGGACTGCCTGGAGCTGGCTGCTGCTAATCCCTTCAAAGGGGGCACATCCAGAAAGGACATGGAGTGAGCAGCTTCCAGATGCCACAGTCGCAACTAGCCTACCTATCCCTACCCCAAAACTGCTTTCCTTTTAATTATACCAATAGGTATTTTGGGGAAAAAAAAAAGAAAAAAAAGTTTGAACTCTTACATTAAAAAAACAACAAACAAATAAAGGGAAACATAAACCAGGCTTTTTCATTGTGCATTTTCCTTCCTTCTGATGCAGCCACCCAATCAAAAATTATTATTCGTTGTGCAGCTAAAGGATGCCAACCATCCAGATACCTTGGGAATGCAATAAGAAGAGCAGGGTTGTAAACCCCAGGGCTTAATCCCGATCAAATTCCAAGTTCAATGATTATATTTGCCCCCTAGACTGATAACCAATTCTTCACTTTAGTTTTAAGCATTTACACAGTATTGCCAAGTGCTGACAGCTTCAGAAATAGCAGTTGCATATCAGCAGTGGACATTGACATGCCATATTGTTAATTATATTTGCAAAGCATGTTGGGATTCTTTGGGATAGAGGAGTCACTGCAAAAGGTAAAGTAATTGGTGTGTGTATTTGCGGGGCTGAAAGGCTCCTGAACACTCACTTGGTAAGTGTGTGCTGTTTAATTTCTTCTGATATCTTAAATGGTCTTTGATTAGAAATAAACATGTCAGCAAGAATTATTTGTTTAAATAAAGAAAGGAATTAGTGGTGGTAAATCAACACACATTTTGGAAAATGCTTCTTCTTAATTCTACATAAGACAGGTGATCGTAATTTAGCACATTTAGCCATGGGTTTACTGTGTCTCATCATTTTTCAGGAGTAATTTTCCAAAAGCTGTAGGGTTGTAATGTTGTTAAAATATTGAATGTGATGCTTACAATAAACAGAATCCTATTCTTTTCTCCTTAAGCATTGTCTTGCCTACTTGTGCAGAGTACACAGAGTTTACACAGAGCTGGATTCCAAGAGAAAGATATAGTTTAAGCGAAGGAGACATCACCTATACCATCTCTTATCTTTTAACAGCCCATCATTTATGTTGTAAGAACCCATAAGAACCCAGGATGTTTTCTTCATCCTTTTTTTCTTCAAAACTGCATAATATTGCTATGCTTTTTTTTTTTTTTTTTTTTTTTTCCCAAAATACATGCTTTGATAAGGGCTCACTTAAATTAGTGCTGATTATTTTAAGTTCTAAATTTAGTGCTCCTACTCTAAATTCTTAATATATTTAGTTTGGTCTATTTCAAAGTGTCAGAAAGCCACAGCACATATTTTCTATATATTGAATAGTCTGTAAACAGCAGAATTCTATCTGATGTGGATTTATGAGTGGTTTGGCTTTTTTTTTTTTTAAGGTTTGCACCTTCCTTACTGCCACTGTTTTATTATGGGTAGACACCAGTAAGATTGATTCCTCTAGCTTGTCTTTTGGTGTAGGAATCAAATCCAGGCTGGTTTGTATCAGACCCATGACAAAACTCAGAAATACTAAATTTTAGTATTTGTTTAGGTTCCCAAATTGAATCTGATGAAATCAAGAGTCCCAAAGAATGGATGCCTCTTTTGAGGTGCAGGCACCACTTGGCAAATAAAATAGTGGTTTTTAAGAATGCTTTGAATTTCTTCATTAAGTGGCTGCTGCATTTTGCAGATGGTTGGATCAGCAGTGAGATCTGTGCAGCTGTGTGTGGTTGGCTGAGGGGTGTGTAATTCTGCATTTGTGAGTTAACCATCAGCAAGGAATAGATTTTAGCAGCAGTGGGAAAGGGAGGAGCTGAGTGCAAGGTTAACCTTGCTGTTCACACTTCTACACAGCCAGTGTCAAATTCTGTTTTGTATTGGAAAGCTCAATTGCCTCCCCTATGGTTTTCATGCATTCAAATTGCCAACTTCTTACCAGTAAAGAGTTCTTAAAATGTTTAGTGTTTATGAGAGTGCAGAGTAATACAGTGTGTTTTGGAAGTGACTGAAACATGCAGTACATGAGTCATGAAGTGGAGGGGAGCAGTGAACTCCTAAAAAATTTGTTAACATTGTGCTGGGTAGTGACAGGTTTATGTATAATCATGGGACAATCTGACTATCTTCAAAACATAAATGGGGTTTTTTTACCAAGAAGATTTTTTTTTTTAATTACCTTTACATTTTTTATATTTTTCCAGTTTGACACTCTTGTTTGGGAAACACCTCAAAAGTACAAATTGTCTGAACTTTTCCCATTTCCTGTATAGCAATGAGGTAAGTACCAAAGAAGTACTATGCAGAAGTCCTCTAAATTATTCTCGTCAAACTTATAAGAAATATAAACAAAAAGGGATGATAGAGGGAAAACCAATTATTTGTGCCGAAATCCATGCATTGGAATGAAAGAAATTATCCACAGCAGTCACTTTTGGAAGCCATCTGTACTATACTTTATCTTCCTGAAAGTTAGGAATATCCTTGAGATTGAAATTTTAAAAAACATGCTAAGATAGAGATGGATTAGAGAGCAATGATATGTTTATTAGTTGCTTTAATGAATAATCCACTCTCCCATATATTTGATTTCCACTGATTCATATAGAAAATGTTCAGAGATGGTTGTTAAACTCAATCTGCCCCATACATTATTACTGCAGGACTGTGCTATTTGGTGTACTAATCTCAATAATATGTATGTATGTATTTTCTTTAACTTCCAGAGTCATGTTTCTAAGCATTTGAAGCATAGATCCTATAGGATTACCTAAATCTGACATTTATCTGGGTAAAAGCTAACATTTAAAGCGTCATAGCTAATCACATGTTTTTTATACTTTCCCTTGGAAAAGAAAGAGTTCTAGAAGTGACACACTAACAAATAATACATAATCTGTACACGTGAAGTAATCTTTGCTGCTTTGTTACCTCTTAAAAATGCGACATGCACCACTCACAAATGCAGCTTGTTATCTTCGTAGTTGAGAATCATGATATTTATTGTAAGTACCACAGTAAGTAAATCATAACTGAAAATTTGGATTGGGAGAAATTAGCTGATTGGGATTCCAAAGCATGCTGTTATTTTTTTTTTTTTAGTCATGTAACTTTAAAGTACAAATCAATGGCAAAACTCTGCTCTTAGTTATACCCGTATGGAAAGAAAATATGTAATCATGAGATTACTTGAGAGATCAAAACACCAGAAGTCTTATTTTGCACACTTTCACAAAATCTGAGGTCTGAGAGGAACTTTTTAAGTTCATCTAGTCTATCTTACACAACCCAAAGAAAGCCTAACTGTGCCATCTTTATCTTACTCTACCTCACAGTTCCTAACAGTCAAAAGCTTTCCCTAAATACTTAACAGATGTCATTTGGACTGATGGTTGAAGCTATTCTCCCTTCTAACCAAACCTGACCCATAAACCATTCTCTAACTTTCCTGTTCACAAGACAAAATCCAAACACAAATGTATCAAGAAATACATTTGCTTCTTGTACTTAATATAAGATGTCATGAAATGCCCTGTGCAAATTTTGACTGAAAAAAATAAAACCATAAATGGAGATGATAAAAAGCAAGGTCTATTAATTCCCCTGTTTGTGTGCTATGAGACTACAGAATAATAAATGGAGCACTGTGTCAGACACAGTCCAGTATGTATTCTAGTCAGATATTGTTCAAGTGTGGCAAGACAATCTAGCTTCCTAAAAGAGTGTTAAAATTAACCCTACCTTGCTTGTGCCCAAAGAAGCCCAACTACATCTGCTATTAGTGTATAGCTATCATAAAAATAAATTAGCCAGTCTGCATTTTCAGGTTAATCTTCAATTTCATAATTGAATCAGTAATTACTGTAAGTTAATATAATTAGGTGCTAACACTTAATTGAGAATTATTTATTCAAGAATCTTCACTATTGTAACATTTTTTTTTATAGCTCTAAATTATTCTGAGTAATGGACTGCATCAAATAAGCTTAACCAGAAACTGAATGGACATTACTTGGAATCTCGCATTCAGCTTCTCTGAACTACTTTTTATCCCTAAGGTTTTGCAGAAACAGAAGTAGTGGTTTTGGCAGTCCTTCTAATTCTACCCATGGCTGAAGTGCAGCCTGAGCATTTTCAAAGGATTGAGCCAAATTTTATTGGAGAGAGCCCTGCTGTGTCCAGTAGTTGTTGATGAACATCCCAAGAGGACACTTTAAGTCTCTCAGTGACTTACAAACCCTCATCAGTATCTGGTGTTTGCATGTGTGCTTCTACCTTTAGCCTCATATCCAAACATGGATCCATAATGTGTTTGTTGCACAAAAAATGAGTCTTTATATCATAGTATGTAGGTGCTATGGCTAATTAACCTGAATACACAGTGATGCAGTTTAAAGATCGTCTCAAAGATCAGTGAGATTTTCTCTGAGAGCTTTTCTTTTATTTGAATAAATTAATCCCTGCCAGCAATTTAGAGAAGATACACCAGTTAAACTCTGTGGCTTTATCTTTGTTGTCTGTGCTTGAGTCAAGGTTCACTTTTTCTCTACCACATGGCTGCATTTCTTCTGTGTACTTGAATTTGCTTGAGTTTGTCTCATCCTTCTCTTTGACTGCTGCACCTGGTGACTCATTCCAGTGTTGGCCAAAACATAAATCAATGTGTATCACTTGTGAGGTCTGTCAGGGGGGTTTGGGCTTGAGTGTGAGCACAAGTCTGGAGCTAACATGACAATAGATTAAGAGAATATGTCTATCTCTGGTATATAATACTCAATATGCAAAATTAAAGCAGTATGGAATAATCAACTTTTTTACCTGAGTCCTACTATAAATCAGGGCAATTGCATAGAAGGAAATAAGAAAATTCAGGAGGCAACTTGTACATTACATCCAAGTCTTGCATTGCTGATTCAGTGTATTCCAAACCAAGATGTGTCTTGGTGAGCAGTTCACAGTACTATCATTTGCTGGTTCAACAGAGAAAAAATGCATTTTTCAAAATGGTGTTAGATTGTTAAGCTGACTCCCAGGGAAGTCAGTGTTAGTTGTGCTCTTAGATGTCTGTTTCCCACTTTCTAAAGTAACAATGAAGGGCAGTAGGTTCAACAGAACTTCAGAATTACTTGGATTAATTTATCAGAGGGAAGATATATTAAAACCTGTGTACTGTCTGTTTGCCTTTTTTCTTGAAATATAAATTAATTATGACTGTATAAAAACCTTTTACCATAGCTAATTAATCAGAATCTCCTAATAAACTATGTGTCGACAGCACTGTATGTCTAATTAACTTTTTCACTTCAGAATTGTGCAGTTGAATAATGAAGAAAACATTACCTGATGAATTCTTTTATTTTATGATGATATCTCTAGAGACAGAAAAGACAGAGCAGCTTAAATGCCATCTTAAATTACATCTTGGCCTTGGCAAGCTTTCAGCTGGTTTTGATTTGCATGGAAACCATTTTTGTAAGACTCATATTCTCTGAAAAACAGAACTTAAAGCTATAACTAGAATAAATTATCTATAGCTATTTAGGGCTCTATTAAATCTAGATGCTAGGCACCCTTTTCACATGCAGAATGCAATGGAACAGCTTTTAATACCCTGTCAACCTGTTCTGTGAAAAGTCGATTGGGCAGGGAAGGTTTGATTTGCCTGGTTTTATTAAAATATCTTTCCTCTCCTTACACCATCATGAACCACTCAGCCTAATTTAAACCAGGCAAATTCACCAATCTGTCTTGCATGTCTTTAGAAACAGCTTTTATTTTTTAAAGTGATGATATCTACCCATAACTGTTGGCATGCAAGCTCAAGACACAGTTATTCATACACTGCTGATAGGGAATTGTTCTTTCTATGATGCACCAATATAGAGAGCATGCTGATGGATTAACTGCATCCATGCCTCAGTCTTTTGATTGCATCATCCTCTCTGCAGCCAGTTGACTTATCCCCGGGACACAGGGGAAGGGTCAAATCAAATCCCCTTAGACTCTTGTTAGTCAACCTTTTAAGTTTGTTATGCCTTCATAATTTAGAATATGTCCACCTGTAGTACCGCTGTGGAATGTCAGCCTGGTCACACCACACAGGGTGTCATAAGAAGACCTCTTAGTACAGTAAAATTATGATCTGATGAAATCTTAATAATTATTTACATCAGAGTTTAATTTGATCTGTCTGAATTCAGTGCTCATTTACTGTGGTGCACACCAGCTAAACCAAAGAAACTTCTTTGGTTTTGTAGTCATGAGAAAAAGGAAAAGTTATAAATGTCCTAAAAGCAAGTGCTCATAATATTTGCTCTAAATACTTCAAAAACTTAAAAAAGTAATTGTTCTCTATTTCATCTGCTGTGCTTCCTGGAAATATTGATCTAGATCATGTTGTCAAATGTGCTTTAAAAGTAGGAATGTCTTGTCTAAGCACTGGATTTCCATCTGCCAAGTCTTTTCTCTGCAGATTCTTACAAAGTTATCAGGAAAAGTTGCAATAACACAAAGTGGTTTTTTTCTTGTGGTGCACAGAGGAAAAATAACCCTGAGACAAGACTAATCCTAACTCTGAAATACTGACGCACAAGGATATGTAGAGATGTGAAAAACTATTTCAACTTAGTAGAGATAATCATATATCTTTTATACATCCTAATATAAGCAATCTGAAAATGTGTACCTTAAGTTCAGATTTAGAGCATGTTAGAGAGTCAGCCAGTCTGACCTCCATGGTTAATGAATTCCATGAGGAGCGAGCAAACACTAAAAATGCCCTGTAGCTCAATGTCTTCAGCCAAAAAGAACTAATCCAATTGACTGAGACCAAAGAAAACGACTGGGGATGTATGGTTCCAGAATGTCTCTGAGGTATTCAAACCCAAGTCAATTTAAGGACTTGTAAGTTAATAACTAGGACTTTACACATAATCCTGTACTTTACAGGTAGCCAGAGAAGGTTTTTTACAACCAGGGTAATGTGATTTTCATGCATGGTGTCAGTCAAAATTTCAGCAGCTGAGTTCCAGACTAACTGAAGTTTCTTCATCGGTGCAATTGTGAGGCCGACAAAATGCTGACATGGAATTGCATTATCGAGTTCTAGAGTGGGCACAGCCGTGCAAAGCTGTATCAGCAAGGGCAGGTACCATGGGGATTTCTCTATGTTTTAGACCAGAAGGAAATAAACCTGTCAGTAACCAACTCAATGTGAATACCTGAATATACAACAGCCTCAATTACTGCCTGCTATTATGTCATTAAGTCTCACCAATGGAATGTGTTAAACTAGTGCCTTTTGAACCTTGAATCTATAAAAGTTGGGAGTCTATATTAGAACTAGTCCCATTTTTAGTACATATGTGTTAGCTGTAGCAGACTTGTATTGGGAAGGAGGGTGGGAAATGGTTTTCTGACAGAAAAAAATGTCTGGGATAAAGGATTGCTTTTTCCTTTTCATGTTCAAAAAAGTTAAACTGTTATTTGCAGACACTTGATTCCTGCCTTAGAATTGACTGAGTGAAGGATATCGTTTTCATCTTCAGTGGTTGTTGTTGTAATGATGAGCTGTTTGTACCTTAATAGATGATAAATAGATACATAGACATTTAAGCATAGAGCCACCTGAGTTCATCTTTAAACTTGCCTCGGCAGATGAAACTTGCTTTTCAATAGCTCTCCTCAGATATATTGCTGAAAGTTAAGATACGAGAATCAATCATTAGGGATGAAAGCGCTGGGTATTTATCGGAGGAAGGGTTATTAAAAGAAGATCAGCAATGGTTTTACCAAGAATAAATCCTGTCAGACAGAATATGACCGAGTTCTTTGAAGGAATGACAAAAGAAATAAATGATGGGAACGTGGTGGACATAATTTATGTAGACTTCAGTCAGGGGTGTAGCCAGCAATTTGAAGTTTGTACACATCCTGGCTGATCCCTTGCCCCCTGCCTGCAGTATCCCCATAATCTCGCACAGCAGACAGGCCATTGCGTATGATCACTAATGCAGCAGGCACACAGAGATGTAGATTTGTATCAAAGCTGTGCTTTCAGAGCCCAGGAAAAAAAAAAAAAAAAAAAAAAAGCTGGCCCCAGGAAAAAAAAAAACAGATTGTATTTTGCACGTGCTGCTTAAAATGACAGTTTTAGAAAACGTCTTTAGTAAGACAAAATCAGAAACACAGGTATCAACGATATAAAGGCAGAATAGCCTAGGTCATTTAGAAGTGTATTTCTGTTGGGCATGTAATAATATTTATTCTGATGTTTTTCCTCTTTTTTGCAGACTGAAAATCAAATATTGATTTGGTGAATTTACCATTTTTTTTTCTGTAACTCTCCCCTGTAGTTCCTGCTTCCAACACCAGGTCCATAGCACAGTTCCCTCTTTCCAAAGGTCTTCACCACTACGATTACATCATCTTATGTAAAATGCAGATGTTTTCACCATGTTTTGCAGGTATTGCTAACCCAATAAGTCAGAAAATCCCCTAACAGTTCTTGTTCTGCCTTCCCTGAAAAACTGAGTGGGAATTATATAGAATTTCAGCCATCATCCCTGTGCTATATTCTAAGGCAGTTTCCATATCACATCCATATGTAGAAATCTATATGGTGGTTACTTTCTTGTAGCCTTTTCTGAATGCATTGAGAAGAGTCTACTCTTCTTCCACTTATCTCATATAATCTGTGATGTATTACTGGATGTTATTACCTTCAATACTGTCGTGCTCCTAACTCATATTATTTCTATTCTCCTGCATGTAATTAACTAGACATCATTCTTCCATATTTACCTACATCTTAAAATTACGCTTTGTCTTACATTTTCTGGCAACTCCTCTGGCTAACTTAGTCTTTTAATTACTATTTCTTCATAATAATAATGTTTCAGCTAAGCTTGAAATAAATCTATGGCTTTGAAGAGCTACACGTGTACAATTTGAATTAGGTTTCAGATCTGAACTTTACAGCTGAGTTACACTGGGTTACTGAGTCCTGAAAATTTGCATCTGTGTTTCAATTTATAGTTCATCTTAATTTCTGAATAATCTATATGTTAGGCACTTACTGTTTCTTTACAGAATTATCTGGAACAGAAGCAAAGGAGGATGTATTTGCTTGAAGCTGGATATAGATCTTGAAAATGTAAACCATATACTGCTTCTTAATCTTGTGCTACTAAGATTCTGCCATGTGGAATAACACTGAATGGAATACAGAGTACACCGGGTGGTTTTGGTGACACATGGTTTGCAAATGGTCCAGTAATTCTGCCCCAGGTGCCCAAACTTGTGTATTTTGACCACAAATGACCTGTATTCTTGGGCTTTTTGGGACCTAATTTGAACCTAACATGACAAGTACTTTACTTGCAAGGTGTTTTTTCAGCCTCTAACACTCGCTTTGTTTTTAGCTTTTGTCTAGATCTTCAATCTCTGCAAAAAATTGTTTTCACTCCTCAGTATTTTGATATGGGAAAGATTGGAATGACACAAGGAAAGTCTGCCACAGAAATCATTGCTTTTGCTTTTTGTAGCGTCATATCTGTTTGTTTCCTCACATTGCTACTAATGCTCACCACTAGACAGCCAGGGAGATTTGTTCAAGTAAGCATGTAATCACATCCTCTAAGAAGTGGTGAACCAGATTACCACAAGGCGTGCAAATGTTTGACAGATTATTACTAGCTGTGTGCTTGCTCACAGGAGTCAGGCCAAGCTCTTCTCTTCCCTGTGCTGAGAGCTTTAAATACTGGCTGAATTTGGGTCTGATTGTACAGGCTCCCCACAATGGCAGTGCAGTGATAAGTGGTGGTCTCTCCACCTGAATTCAAACATCAAATGCCCTGAAATTTTTGCCTTGAACAGCAGCAGCTGGGGTTTTTTTGTGTGTTCATCCTTCTACCAGTGCTATCCTTCAGGGTGTCATTGTCAAAGTAGAGCACACTTCTCAACCTCAAACAGTGTGAGTCTTGTGGAAAAAAAAAAAATCAAGCAGCAAGATATGTGAAATTCTCATTGCATTAATGGGCTTCTTTGATTTTTTGCCCAAGAGAATAGAAAAATCAAAAAAAAATTTAAGCCAAAAAAATCTGGCGTCTCCTGGGTAAAATGTGAGAGTTGAGAAGTATGACATAAGCATTAGTAGCCTTTGTGCCTCTTGATAGCTGTGCTGAATCTCCCAAGACTCTAAAAGTTGATTTGTCAGCTTAACATTAGCTTCAGCCTTAGCTGCAGCAGTGGCTGTTGTTTCACCTTTATCAGCAGAAATGGTACAGCTACTGGAGGGACTGATGTGGTAAATCTTTTTGTGACACCATTTTGTTTTTGCCACTATCTCTAATTGGTTTGCTCGTGCACTCTGCATCCCTAGCTAGATAGGCTGAAAGCTTCATCACACTTTAATTAGAAAAGAGCTATTTTAAAGTTACAGAGTTGACTAATTTTATTCATCAAGTCTCTAAGGGTCACGTTTTCAAACTGGACCACTAAAAATGCCATTGGTGATATTTTGCAGAGGCTGAATACACAATACTATGTTATAAGCATCATAATTTGACACATTCACAAAAATTAATGTATGTCTGCAGCTACAAGCAAAACACAGTGGGTTTTGTTTATAAAAAAATTAATGTACAGCTTCCATCTATTTGACCAAGTCTGGATGCCCCATATTGAGTGGTTGGATATAAAGTCACTTTGGCATGACTCCCTCTTTCTTCTTTTTTCTTCTATTTCCTAGTCATCTTAACTGAGATTAATATATTGGTTTGCAAAACAAGGCAGATAAACATACTAGAGGTAGGTGTGGCCTCATGAGGATCCAGAGGGTTTCTAGGACAGCCTTAGAATGGCTGATGGAAAGTTCAAAGCTGATGGCACTGACCTTTCTGAATGTCCACATCCTCATCTCTGAGCCAGGGCGTGGGAGGGAGAGAGAGACAAAGACCAGGGTGGTCACCTGAGGTGAACCACACATTCTGTGCAGGGAAATCTTGCAATGTCCTGCAGTGACTTGTGGCACCACACAACAGGAACTGCAATTTCTCAACTGCAAATCCCTCCCTGGCTTCACTGTAGTCAGAAACATTTCTTACTACAGCAGAATGCAGTTGTTCATTGTTCTGAAGAAATTATACCTTCAGATAGTCTCCAGGACAGCCTTTATGTGAGAAGGGATTTTCAGTTTGGTCAACCATATTGGGATTTTTATTGTACTGGGTCCTGATGTAGGGGACTCTGATGGAGCCTGTTGCTTCTGTGTTTAGCTTAATTATTTTCTGCCAAATAAAATCCATTTTTACAATCTAGTACCATTGTAGTTCAGGAGGGATCTCTGGCTTGGTATTCCAGACTGTTGATAGGTCATGAACATCACAAACAAAAAGCACACTTTGCTTATGCAGATACACTGAATGTTTTATTCCCAATGCATTTTCCTTTTATCAGGTACTATAATAAAGCTAAACTGGACAGCCTACAATCCAGTTTTGAAGATAAAGCCAGTCAGCCCAGGGCTGGTATAAGGTGGTGGTAGTAGGAAGCCACTGCTGACACGCTGAGAGTTCTGTGATCTACCTGCAACAAGAGGAGGCAGCTCTTTATTAGTCCTTTTGTGTTTGTGTAGAGCTGCTACATTAAATTGCCCTTTGATTTCTAAAGCCTTCAATTTGTTTGTTACTCTGGCACAAAGAAATTTCTTAAGCAAGAGTTGACATAATCTCTTTTCCTTATTATGGTTTTAGATGTTATCTCAGTATCTTTCTTCATGTACGACGATAGAGTGGAGCAAGAAATCTATCCTCACTTGATAATCATCAGAGAGGGATTCACCTTGATCAAATGCAGTTATGCTGCATCATATTTCCCATCTCTCACTGTAAGGCTTTGTGTTAGCAGAATATGGGGCTTCATGATGTATTCAAGCAATTTGGATGGCAGTTACTGGTTTTTTTTTTCTTTGTTCAGTTGTTGTGAGGGTGTGTCTGCTTTTCCTCTAAAACCCCTAATTTCTGCCTATATTTTTTTTCCTCCATTATTTCCCTGTCCCTAAGTTTCCCAAATATGAAGCTCAGGAGAAAGCATTTTGCAAAGTACAGCTGAAGGTGCATTTTTGAAGTGTCCTGTCATGCTAAAATATTTGTTATATGCACAGAAAAAGATCTGCAGTTTATAGTAGGGTAGCTTTGGTACACTTGGCATTCTGCATTTCCAACAGTGATTGTGATGGTGCGTGCTGAAACACTGAAATTTTGTGACAAAATCTTTTAATCTCATTTCAAATGTGTCATGCAGGTGGATGCTGTTGCATCTAGTTTCCTTTCTTTCATACTGCTCTATTTATTCATGGTGGGCAGCAAAATGAAAATTGGATGATCATTGCAGGGCTGTTGGAAACACTGCCATGCTGACACGGCTTTGTACCTCCTTGCCATCCAGCCACCTCTAAACCAATTTGATTTCTGGATCTAAGTTTGTGCATGTGGAGGAACTGCCTGAAAACAGAAATATCTACTATGCTTAAGTTTTGATGTATCTTGGTTCATTATATCACACCAATTTTTCAGTTTAATATAAATAATATAAATAATATAAATAATATAAATAATATAAATAATATAAATACTATAAATAATATAAATAATATAAGTAATATAAAAATGTTAAACTGTTTCATTTTAGTTTGTCACACCAAAAAGATTTTTCTGTGGTGTAGTTTGAACTATTTTTCTTCACAATACACCACAGTGACTCACGGGAAGTATAATTCAGATGTTTTCCATTAATCACTTTCAGTTTCATTTTAAAACCAAAGCAAACCCCAAACCTCCTCACATTATTTCAAAGGGAGTACCTGCCTGACAGATATATTCAGATTCTGCAAGAAAATCATAACATTTTGATTCTTCTGACAGAAGCACTATTTTTCCTGGAAACAGCATTTTGTAAAAAATTCTCACCCAGCTGTAGTGAGATACTTTCATGATTACAGCCTTGCAGAGAGAGTGAAACGTGAATGGCAGTTGTTTTTCCTAGAATCTTTTCCAGTGTCCCCTACATCTATATCCTGCTGTGTCTTTAGGTTCTCATTTTCTTCTGAGTTCAGGGCTCTTCTGTTGTGTCCTTGTTCTTTCAGGCAGTTTTATGCACTGAGAAGGTTGGGCTGCCAGGAAGATCAGACTGGAGAGTCCTAATATGTTATGCAGACAGTTCCAGTAATAAGCATGTGGTTATTTCATATCTGAAAGGTGGGGAAAATGGTTCTGCTTGGGACCAGCTTGGAAGAGGCAAACAGGTCTGTGACAGGGCATTGCTGTCTGCCAAAAATCCAGCTGGAGTGAAGGCTTGGATGATGCTCAAAGGAAAATCAAAACCAAAACAGGATTATACAGACCTTCCCAGCCTCTGAAATGGGTTTGATCTATAAATCACACAATGCAGGTTTCTCTGTTTCCTCTGTGAAGACCTCTAAGTGACAACTCCCTTAGTGATTCTGGAACCTAAGTAGTGCTGGGCCGTGGCAATGTACTACTTAAAACCCAATTATTTGGAAAAAACAAATCTGAACTGATGAATAAACAGAAACCCTCAGATGAACCTCTTATTTATTCTGTGTATGTAGGACTTTTATTTCCCTCACTGAGATCTACTTATTGCAGGTAATTACAGTGTCTTTAAATGGTTAGAAGAAAGCTGTGTTCAGTTTGCTGGGATTGAGGACTGACTAGGTTGTTTTGAAGCTCACATTGTTTACATTTTTGTGGACAGTAAAGACAGATTATAAATTAGCTTACTTTATTTTACCAGCCTCTTAGAACCAAGGTATTGATGTAGAGGAACAGGCACCCAAATTTTCATTTATAGCCAATGACAAAGTGTGTCTTTCAGTAATCTGTCCTGTGCATTTTGTGTTGGATGTCTTGGGTTCTACCTCCAGCATGTTCCAATGTCCTCAAAATAAATGCCAAAGTAATCAGAGGTTGTAAAACAGTTTAGAAACCTAAACATCTTAGAAAATCTAGGCCCTGGGGTCTTAGATGAGAATGCTCTATAAATGTAGCTGCCAAATATTAATCTAAGAGTAAAGTTTGCATTCTGAGATGCATGTGCTTCCAGGAATAATGTCACCACAGCCACTAGAGAAAGAGCACCCAGCCTGGGGCTGCTGTCTGCTCCCATTTCCAGCACAGCAATGGTTCAGGGCTCTTTTACTTCCATCAGCTGAGCCATCACAGGTGTATGGCACCACACAGGCCACTGCTGAGGTGCTCTTCTCAAGGTACGTTTACAGGTTTCCAATATTACTGACAAAAGAATAAAACTTAATTTCGAATATTTTATTTTGGTTTGTGGTTTTTTGGTCACGTGCACTTGGTGCAATATTAAACCTGTATGTGTGTATGTATGTGTGTGTGCATGCATGCATAGATACATATTCACCTTCTATTAAATACTCGAGACATACCTGATATGGAAATTGTGGCAATGTGCATTAAACAAACACTGAAATTTCTGAAGATTACATCGAATAGATTATAACAAAGTCTTTGAAAAGTAGCAATGGCCCCATCTTGCATTTCTTTCATACACATTTGCTGTCCTGGGTTATACTCACAGAGTGGGATTTGAAGCCTCCACCCTTGAATTTCTAAACAATATTTTCTGGTTTCCTTTCAACTCCAGTCTTCCCTACACACCCTGGAGAAATAGTATATATGAAACAAATTAGGAATAGGGGGAAAAAAGCTATCTTAAAAAAAAAACCTTGCTAATGAAATTTAGTTTTTTATATCAGAGTCAGACCAAGAGCCTTTTGAATATCAATAACACATCTTGAACTGGTTCTAATTTCCACTGAAATGATCATCTGGATCTGTAGGATGAATCTGAATTCACTTTGACCGAATCTGGCCAAGTGTTGTTGCTGTGGTTTCCTGTGTTGGAACATTCCCTCCTTGCTCTCCTCTCTGCCATGCAGGGCAGTGCCTTCTGTTCCACAATCAGAAAGCAATCCATATTGTGGGTGACATGTGAGACACAGCTCTACACAATGTATTTGGATAGCCATTGATTTCTGAGCTTTGGAGATAATTCTTCACTAAAATTCAGTAACTGGAAAAAAATTTTTCTTCCACATGACAGAAAATAAAAGACAAGTATTTTTTTAGCAGGAGAAGAATTTTTATTAGGATCTGATTTTTGTATTTTGTAAATACAACTGCATCGCTTAAGAAAGAAATATTAGCAATTTTTATCCATAATCAAAACGCTAAAAAAAATATTTTTTCTCATCCTGTCTTTTAGCTTTCTTTGAAGTCACAATATTAAACCTCCTTAAAAATATTTATGTGTATTTAGTTAACAAAAGCTCCTGTAAGTTGAATCCATGCTGGCAAAAGGTTCAGGTAAGCTCTCTATATAAGCTTACAGACAATTGTGTAAATCTTCAGCCATTAAAGAGAAAGGAGAAAAAAGCCATCCTCATTACACTGCTGTCATTTACTCTTCATCTCCTGTCCTCTTTAGCAGCATTAAGATGGGATGTAAATTTGCCAGTTAATGCTGTTAGAAAATGGATGGTTCAAGAAGGGCAGGAATTAGAGATCAGTATTAGGTGCAGATAAGCTCCTTTTCCTCCGCAGTGGCGGCTGTTTAACATTCATGGGAAAATCATCATCAAACAGCGTTATCACAGCTCTGTTGATGGCTGAGGAACTTCATCACTATGATAATTTTTTTTTTTTTTTTTTTTTTATAGCTGTGAGCCAAAAAGCTCCCTTTTATTTCTGCTGTCTATAACTGCGATAGAAGCTTGTTTGTATGGGTAGGGTATTGCAAACTCTTAGCTCTTCAGCCAGGTTTGATTTCTTTCCACCATCGCTCCCCCACTCAACCCCTTGTGTACGTTGCACTAAACAGCCATGCTGATTAAAAAAAAAAAAAAAAAAAAAAAAAAAAAGTGCTCAAACAATCCTTCACGGAATAACTGATATTTTTATGATCAGTAATTTAAAGTTCGACAAGTGATGCCATTCTGTAATGAAACAACTGTCATCCATTTTGTGCTGAGTTAAGGGCAGAGACTACAAAGCAAACATCCAGGGATGAAGTGGATATCTGATGCCATGTGAACTTGACCACGAGGTGCTTCAAGCATCTCAGCATGGCTAAGAGCTACTTTGTTTTGATTTTTTCACCATCAGCTGAAAAGGTCTGTAGCCTGTTACATCAACCTGAGAAAGGGACTATACTTATCTGTATTTTCTTGAATTTCTTTTAACTTAAATTTATGAGAGTTCATCTATAGGTATTTCGTCACAACATGCAAAGTCCAGTTTGAAACTCATCAGATTTGTGTAAGGACTCACCTCTAAATGATACTTCTACCCCATGCTCAGCCATCTTTGAAGGTATCTGAGATGTAGATCACAGTTCTTTGCCTCATACTCGTGAGGAAGGAAGATATACAGTTACAGACCATATGCATTCTTCCAGGGGAGATAAGGTGCTATTCAAGGAAATTTTTTAATTTATTAAGGTTCTCAGCTAATGCTTCTTTGCAGCTTTGACCTCATTTTTTGTAGTTTATCTGCTCTAAGTGACATTTCTCATTTTGAATATAGCTGGAAAACATTGTGCTAAACAGCAATTTTGTAGCCTCCACAGCACCACCTGATAATTTTGATATTTCCACTTTGAATTCAGTATTGATTTGATTACTTAGGTAATTTACTTCTGACACAAGCTCATTCCTTGTCTTTTCCTGAGCAGGGAGTTCCAATCATGACATGTTGTGCTGAATTGTGTTTGGACTTTAGAGATAAGGACTTTTGTCTACTCGAGACTCCACTTAGGCCACCAAACTCATTTCCCATAGGAAGAGGGTTTGAATCCAGTCAGGAACCTAAAGGTGAAAGGCCAGTGCTTTATCATTTAAATATTGCCATATAAACATAAGTTTAAAGTAGATATGGTGTGGTTGGGGGAATTGTAGGGTTATTTCGAGTGAAATTTGAAGGAACTGTTGCCTGAAGAAGGGCCTCAAGAGACTCCCAAGGCTGCTGACTTCCAAAGGTCCCAGTTGCCTCCAGGGTGACTGCTTGCCTCTGGAAAAGGCTGCCAGGCTCCTCCTCAGCTTGACTGGGAAAGGTGACAGGAGAGCCTTCCTGGGCTGCTGCCCTGCTCTCCCCAGTGGTGTCACCCAGCTGCTGCTGGAGAGCAAGGAGACCACAGTGAACCTTCCTTTGCTGAGCTTCAAGGCAAGGGAGATCTCAGCCATGGTCAGAATGGTGCTCCCAACTATGATTACACTCTTGCATGAAATCATTGTCATCTAAGGTTCAGTCATTCTTCATGGCAAAGCAAGGATGTACTCCAATAAAAAGTCATTCCAAGCCCAGATTGCTGCTGGGTGAGAAGCTACCAGCTCCTGTGGAAATGCAACAAAGGCAGCTGTACTCTTGCTGTGTAACAACCTCAAAGACTGAAGATGGGTTAATTTTTCTTCAGACAGAAGGTTTGTTGCTTCTTCTGAGTTTCTACAAGAAATAGTCACAGTATAACCAAGAGTTTTTCAGGAACCACCAAAGACTTCTGAAAAAGTGAAGGACTTGTGATCTTTGGATTTGAGACGGTTTGTTTCAGTAGGGCATTAATAATTATTATGGAAAAATTGTAAGTACCAAGCAAGGTCTGTTTCAGAGCTGTTCTGCCACCACCATATGCTTCTCCTCCTTAGTTCTTGCTTTTCTAAGCAGGTAAGCCCATCTAGTTTCACCTGCAAGTACTTTTTAAATTTTTGTACTACTGAGCTGGATGAGATTTTGTATTGCAGTAGTTGTACAATTTCGTCTCTGTGTTCAAAGGGAGGAAGCTTGTGTTTTCATAACTTTGACCTTAAGATACTGTAGGACTGTTACAAAGACATTTGAATATTTTCTTGCCTTTTCCAAACTGCATGAGGCCTTTGAAATGTCCACACATGTTGGGCTGTTTCAGTGTTGCTCCAGGTTGGCTTCATGACCCATTTAAATATCCTGGGCTATATTCACTTTTTTCCTACGACATCATAGTTTCTTGTAGGGTTCATTTTAAAATAACTTGACAAAAAAAAAAAAAAAAAAAAAGAAAAAAAAAAAAAAAAAAGTGCCTTGGGTTCACAAGAACAAAAGACAATGATTGTAATTTGCCTCTGCCCTTTAGCAAAGCAATCAGCAATTTTCTAGTATTTTACAGTCATCCATCTAGCTATCTGTTCATCTTGTAATACCCTTATTTTTTCTTGGAAATATTCAAATTTATTAACCTTTTAGTAACTGGCAACCACTAAAATGCTGTATTGGTTTAACAAAGAGGAAACTTGTGTGTGCAAACCTTTGTGTGCTAATTTATTGGTTTACTTTTTTTATAGGCAAAAATTGTCCAGATATTGCCATTGGCAGCTGCTACCTATACTGCCTTGACTTCCACCTGGAAGGAAGGCAAATTATTGTCATTAAGAATGATATTTCACAGCAGTGCTATGGGGCAGAAGACAGTTGGTATTGGCTCACTGGAGCCCACTGGAATGTGGAAAACATGGGAGGATCTTTGGTTGAGGCAAGGCTGAGTGCTACTCATGTACAGATTTTGTCCTGATTATTTAAGGATTCTTTCTCAAGCAATAATAGAGAGCATATTTATCTCTTCATTTCATATAAATGGACTCTGTATCGTTGGTAAGAAAAGCACTTTTTAAAAATTACAATTCATCATTCAATGCTTTCTGAAGTATCATGCAAAGATATCTGATCAGGCTCTGCATGACCTAACTCAGATCCTGACAGCAAAACACCTACATCACCACAGTGCTCAGCTGGCCAGGGAGCCCTGGGCAAGCTCAGGATTGCAAGGTTGTGCAGAGATAACCAACAGCCTCAGCCTTGATGGCTGGGGAAATCTGGCACTTCTGATGTGAAAAACAAGGTGCTTTGAGCCTCAGCTGTTTGTTCCCACAAACCCACTGATTGCTCTTGGCTGAGTCTTGAAAATTTGTAGTGCAGATTTGAAAGTGGGCCAGACTGCATCAGAAAGATGGATTTGAATAAGGCTGAGGTCCTAGTTATAGAAATTATAAAACTAGGCACAGATCAGATGGTTGTAGAGGACAGAACCATAAGAACTTGGGGTTGGATGGTTACTGAGAGTACAAATCACTCTTGGATGGACACTGTAGGACTGTTCTGAGTAAGAACATTCTAAATACTAACCACTAATGGCAGTGGCAAACTCATCTGCATTCAAGGAAGGTGAACCTAATCAAATTATGTTCAATTTTGGTCTTTAATCTTTCACTGATTTTTTTTTCTTATTCTCTGTCCAGGGAATCTGCTCAGACACTTCTCTAGGGCTTAAGCTCACCTGCCCAATGCTGGTATTTAGGGATTCAGCAGTGTCCAGAACTGTGAGGCTCTTCTTGCTCCAGTCCTTTTCCAGGCATAGACTCACCTTCTTCCAGGCATGATTCCTTATCAGGGGAGTTTACATTTACTAATCTCTGTGGCTAGAATTCGTGCTGCATACCTGTGGACTTGTGTGTGTTTGTTCATGCTTCACTTATGCACTAGAGCTGGGAAGATGCAAACAAGTAATTGCACAGCACTGCTGAGCTTTGTGCTCTGATACCTCTGGCTACCTCAGCCACTGTATTCTGCAGGGACAGGGACCACGTGTCATCCCCTCTCAGTGGCTTCTGTATATACCAGGACAACCAGAAACTAAGCAAGTTTTGGACATTTATCTGTAACCTTTAATAATTTGCTATGCATATCCACTCATTCCTTTGTTATATTATCAATATTCTGCAGTGCCACTGGTTTTAATAAGAAGCCTTTCCACTGGTTTTCTTTGTTCTAGTCATCTAATCTCCTAATGGAAGTTTCTAATTAAATTCCTACAGCCATTTTCAAACTGTGTTTTGAATAACAAAGTCTTGCAAATGCTCAAAGTGTATGCTCTACCTTCCAAATAGCTGTGGAGAAGTGCTGCAGGTCACTGTGGAGAAATGTTGCTGAGAACCTCTGTCAGCTGAATGAGAGGGATGTAAATTATACTTTTCTATACAGGAAATAATGTCTTCCAGAGTCTCACTCACAGTTTTAATGAATTTTGAACTGATGAGGAAGAAACACCAGGTACTCATGAAGTAACCAGCACTTCCTGGTGGACCTAGTGCTCCACAGAAGCTGAGAAACCAGGATCACCAGTGAAATTTATTACCTATCTGTCCAAAACCCTCTCATTTGGGTTTGAACTTTATGCACTGGGTGCAGCTTAGGGTTGAATTACTGTTATTCATATCTCATCAGCATTCTTCAGCCATTTCTGCAGCAGAAAAAAGTGGAAAGAAATGTCAGAATCAGCTCATAAATACGGTTGTTGTGATAAATATGAAAGAACACACTTGTCTAATTGATCCTTCTTTTATTAATCCCAGGAAATATTGCTGCTGGCATGTGCTGCCATTTCCAGCTGGGTCAGCAGAAGTACTCAGAGAAATGTTTCTGGCAGAAGGTATTTCCTGGTGCCCACATCTGCACATGGTTCTGCGCACAGAGATTTCTGCATACAGACCTGCTCATCCTCTGCTGTGCAGCTCAAAGTTCCTTGACTGCACACTTGATGTGAAAGCCTCAGCCAAAGTTGCCACTTTCTCCCCTTTCTCTAAAACACTGTTGCATTCCTGCTGCTCCTGCACACCTGCAGAGGATATTGTTTAGGCCTGGTGGTAACATAATGCACATTGCATCTAGGTTTAACAGCTGTTGCACAAAGGGCTTATGAGTTTTATTCAGTTTTATGCAAGTTTTTGGCACTCTGGTTTTCTTCCTTTTTTTATTTTAATCATGTTTAATATGTGGACAAAGAGCAGCAATAGATTTATTTAGAGGTGGTTCAGATTTGTTATCGGGGGGCTGCTCACAGAGGGTCTGTGTTTCAAAAGTGTTTATTTCCTTTTGCAAAAGCATAGATGCATAAGTAAAAAGGTCTGTACATTTTACAGATGTATAAATTTGTCTTTTCTATGTTATAATAATGCCCAAGTTGTCTGTGGTCAGTCTTACCTGACAGTCATAAAGTGTGGATTTGGTGCACAGTTGACTTCAGGGACTGGATAAGTTTGACCCAAAACACTTCTGCCTTTCCCCTGTCTGTGGGATGTCTCATTCACAGACTGGTTTCAGATTTGCTTCTCCTGGTGCTTTATTGTGAGCACAGAACAATTTTTAGGTTGAAATTAGATCTCCCATAAAATGAGGGAAGGCCTCTGAAATTCCCTAAATGAACAGTGCTCAGTACTCAGAAATGTCAACGTTTCTGCTTCCTTAACCTTCAACCCAGAGACTTCTGTCCAGCATGGCACCCTAGCACCTGTGCTTTTAAATTTTTTTTTGTTTAATAATGTTTTTGAATCTTTAACAGGGAGTTTTGTGATCTACTAGAAAAATAACTTACAGGAAAATTATTCAGGAAGATTTATTAATCTGATAGTCTTTCAAATTCCATTTAGTTCCATTGACAGTACTCTTTACCAGCACCTGAAAAAACCCCCTGTTTATTCTAAACATTTTTTCTGAGCTTGGAAATTTTCTTCCCATTCTAAGAGAAAACTTTGAAATTGCAACATTCTTTTAAAAGTGAAAACAGACAGAAAAGCTGCCAGTTTTCCAGTATGTTTGTGAGTAAATTCCCTTTCCTTTTTCCCCAAATAAAAGACTGGTTATCTCTGTGCAGGAGACTCTCCAGTACAGAAACCTGACTGCCTTATCAGAGATGTAGATTTCAGGACAGAGAGTACATTGCCTGTAAACTTGCAGCTCGGATGACAGATGGAAACCTGATAAAGTGACTGTGCTGATCACTGCACAGAGATTAGACTCTCTAATTTGCATCTTGTCTTCCAATAAAGTTTTCTCTGTTTTTTGACTTCAAATGCACCTGAGCTTTAAACACAGGCATTTGGGGCCTGAGCTTATTTAAAGTTTATTTTTTCAAGTGGAATACTTCTGTTTAGCTGGATTTTAGTTCTGCATCTAACAAAATACCAACACTTCAAGGAAGGTGTGTCAGCATCTCTGCTGCCTCAGAATTCACCACAGAGGCTTTGTCTGGCCCTGCACCCCAGCAGCCACACTTCTGAGTTTTTTGTGCTTAGCAAAGTGTCTCAAGTATCTCTCTGAGAATTCCACTCTAAAGTGCATGTCTGAGAAATATCTCCTCTACCCAAAGTGCTGGGGCATTTTCTAGATGGATAAGCCTGTTCCCCTTGAGAGACAGACAGGAAGGAGCTCAGGGTCCTTCTTGAGGGCCAAACTCTCCAGGCACTGTGGAGGTGGGTTGGCATTAGCTAGCCTGCACAAATATTTGCTTGCATCTTTGCCACTTCTGAATTCTGTCTCTCTTGTTTACTCTTCTCTGTCTCTGCCTATCATGTTTCTTTCCTGGCTGTTGCCATTAGCATGTAATCTTTCTGTTCTGTGCCCTAAACTAAAGCACATTTGTCGGTCTTTATCTGAAAGACTCTTTATTAATAGGCAAAAATAACAGCTCTAGTGCCTAATGTGCATCAGTCTAGTGTCAGTACTGTTCCTATCAGGTGCCCAAATGCTCTTCCTGGGCATTGCAAGGCCAGTGTTCAACTGACCTCAGGCTAAGAAACTTCATTTCATCCATTCAGTATGTAAAGACTTGTAGGAGTAGAAGAGAGAAGGCTGAAGGAGGGACAACAATGAAAAGCTGGATCTCCTCACTTTCCCATCATTTTTACTGGAGTACTGTGAAATTCCACAGGGTAGGAGATGTTCATGTCATGTAGCCTGTGTGAATGGCTGTGGGTGTTTGTGGCATTGTACATGTCAACAGAACATGGCTTGAAATGCTTAAAAATTGCTCTGGGGTGGAACAAGTATGAAGGATGTGCTCTTTAAACAGGCTTCTGTAAATTTGAGTAAGATCATGTTGAGCAGATTGAATGTATTCCCACTCACCTTGAACAAAAAAGATGTTTAATTTCAAGCAGTTCTGTTTTCTTGTGACATTTCCAGACATTCACCATCGGTGGGACTTTTGTCCCTCTAAGGAGAGGGACACCAGAAAAACCTTGTTTCAAGTAACTGGTAACAGAATCACAGGATAATCAGGGCTGGAAGAGACTTCCAAGATCATCGAGTCCAGCTGGAAACCCAGAACCATGATAACCATCCCTAAACCATATCCCCCCAAATCCCAAAACCTTGCTTTGGATCTTAGCACCCATTTCTAAACATGCCTTTTGGAGAAGATGGAAAAACCCTCGTGAACAACAACTCAAGGAGGGAGCAGTTTTACCACCCTTATCTTAGGGTTCTGGATAGTCCAGTGTCTGCTGAGCCATTGAGTACCTTCCCATGAAATATGAGGAAAAAGTTTTGGTGCACATGCAAGCTCCCCAGCACTAAACACAGCTCAAACCTTAAGCCTTTTTTTTCTCTTTAAGTAGCGATTAATGAGAATCGTGATCTAAAAATTAAAATGGTAATGAGCTTTTAGCATAATGAAAAGAGCTTGTACAGGCAAGAAAAAGCATTTGTGGGTCTCTGAATCACATTACTCCCCAAACACAAAAGCAGATGTTAGCCTTGGCTGGAATGAGGCATATTGACTTGTTTCATTTTGCACAAAAACCCCTCATGTCACACAGAAGGAGGATGCTCTCATGACTCCAGCCTCGTATTCTAGTGTTCTTATCCATAGCTTCGTTAATTTTGGGCTGAGAAATCATTATATTCATTTTGGATTGATTATATTTTCCTATGTTTGCACATCCTTATTATCATTCCATCAAATCATAGACTGGTTTTGGTTAGAAGAGACCTTAAAGATCATCCAGTTCCTACCCCCTGTCACATGCAGGGACATTTTCCACTGGAAGGTGGAAATTTCAAAATTTCAGAACAGAGTGATGTACAGTCAATGATTTAGGAGTCAAATAAATAGCTAATAGCAGTTTAAATCTGCAGAAAATAATGTCATTTTTATGTGCCACAAATTATACCCGGAGTAATTCAGGTGAGATTCAACAAAATTGCTCCAAATGAAAAACAAGTACAAGTATATTATCTTGATCTTTCTCACTCAGAGTGAGTGCAAACAAGACAAATACCATTTTGAGGAGAGAATGCAACTGATTTTTGATGAGTAACTTGGTTTCTTTTTTTTTTTTTTTTTTAATGGATATGTAACATTTTGCAAGTCTTACAAGTGTCCAAGTATAACAATGAAGCTTCTTTCTGTGGCAAACACACCTAAGAACATACAAGAGTTTGGAAGAACCTGTGAAAACACACAAGTTTTAAACTTGACCTGATAACAAACTCATTAATATTGTAGCTAGAGTTTACTCCTCACTGTTGGCAAAATTGATGAGTTGAATAGATGTCCAGGTTTTTTTCATCTGAATTGAGAGTATATTTCATTTATGGGGGAAAAAAAGCATCATTCAGAAGAAGAGACTTTGTTTTTGAAATAATTTTCTTTCTTTTAACATTTACAGAACACTCATCTATTTGAAGTCTAGCTCCCAAATATAACAGGTTTTATCTCAGAGGCATGAAAATACGTGGTAAATTAAAAAAAAAAAAAAAAAAAGAAGAAGAAGAAGAAAAAAACTGCATAAAGACTGAACAAGCAAAACAAAATATATTTTAAACTGTTTCCAAGTGTTTTGAGTTGTTAGGCATAGGCGGTACCTACATTTGGGGTCTCAGGGAGTGTTAGGGATATTTGCTGGATATTTTTTCTTTTTCTCTGAATCTGTTTTATGAGCATAATTTGAACCTACCTCATTAAACAAACATATATTCTCACAAACAATCCTTTTGCATTTCACGCCAGTGGCTTATCATTCTTCATATTTTTTGGCTCGCTACTCTATTGACTTCTTAAAAAGTTGGAAAAGTTTGAAAAATAAGAAGTCTTGCTCTCACCAAACAACTTTGAGAAACTCGGTGTGAGTTTTCAAAAGCGTTGGTATAAAGAAAACACCCAATTTGCATGCTGTATCTAAGGGATTTGTAAGGTTAATTTCCTTGTTCAGCTTTGAAGATCCTGCCTCGAGGACTCAGTCTCACAACTGAGTATGGAGAAGGGGAAGGTCACAGCAACATTGCCACGTCCAGGACACTGACGGTCCCCGTGTCACCAGGGCAGACCAGCTCCCTGCAATGCCTGTTGGAGCAGATCTTGCTGAATCACCCTGTTCCTGGCCCCCTCAGCAGGCAGCTGGGAAATTTAACAGTTCAGCAGGGAATTTTGTTCCTAAACCCTTGGCTGAGACTGGTCACCTCATGAATATGGGGCCTTATCCTCCCAGTCTAACACAATTGCGGATGTGCTTATGAATATCTGATTTTGAACGTTCTGGACACGGCTCTCCTGCCAACCCATACATGCAAGCTATGTCTGTAACTTTTGTATTTTTTGATCTATCTCACGAGCAAAAGAAAGTGACCTTCAGAGGGAAGCCTGTACTGCAAACCTGCCTGTGTGAGGCTACTTGTGCAAATGAGGTTTTCAGGAAGGGGAAGGGGGGGTAAACACTAACTCTTCCAAACGGGTTTACAAAAGAGATACAGTGCACCATATTATGTAACAGAGCTCTGGCTTTTCACTCGGGGAGACAGACATTAAGGTGCATTAGTACTATCATTTGTATGTCTGTAAATATCAATAAAGTATGTTATTTGGCATTCACATTGACACAATGAAGGACGAGGACTATCCTTTTCAGGAAATTTCACTGAGCCATTCACAAACAAAAGCTCAGTAATTTAATCTTTCAAAAGCTCAATAATGCTAAGTTCAAAATTGCAGGTTTTAAACTAATGTACCTGATAAGTAATGATGACAGAATTTAAAAGGTCCATTATTTGGTAATCTAATATTCCCAATCCCAGTTATCTGTCAAAGAGAATACTCTCCCTTAAACAGCGCTAATGCGTTCACATCTACATTAATCTCTTAGGGAGAAAAGAAGCATTCTTTAGGGGCTTTATCTGCTCCCAAATGTCTGACTCCAGGAGGAGCCATTTCGCACTGCTGCCGGGGCTGTGTAAATGACTCCAAAGTCTTTGTGCGAGAGGTGCGATTTCCTAGGGATACACACGGTCCGGAGTCACCGAGAGGCGCTGCCTGCCCAGCCAGCCCTCGGTGTTCCTTTACACGCTGCGCCCGATGCCTCTGAATCCTCTGCTGCTTCTCCCCTTCAAAACAAACACCCTGCTCGCGCCTTTGCTCCTGACCTGCTTCTCTTGCACCGTGTGCTGCTTTGCTGTGCAGCACAACTCTGCTTTTCTGTTCTCCTCTCCCATCCATCACCCTCCAAAAAGTCGCGGGATGGTGGTGCCGGTTGGACGGGATTCATAAGGGGACAGCTTGAAAGGGCTGTTCCTCTCCTTTCTAGGGAATGAGATGTGGCCATATACACAAGAGACAAGACCAGGTGTACCGCAGCTGCCCACTACTCTGAGTTCATGCAGGGGTGCACAGGGTGCCACAGGGAACTGGAGTCACTCTGTGTTTTCCTTGGATTCGCAGCCAAGGCTCCTTCCTCTCAGTTTACCTCCTCTAGAAAATTTCTCAGCTCTTTAAATCTCATCACTAGGGAAGGTTTGGGCCTCAGGTAAACCTGAGTCTGCCCTGCTCCATTCTAAATTCACAGAACCGTAGAATGGCTTGGCTTGGAGGGGACATTAAACACCATCTGCCGTGGGCAGGGATGCCACCCACTAGACCAGGTTGCTCAGGGTCCAATGTGGCCTTGAAGATTTCCAGGGATGTGTTCCAGGCATCCACAACATCTCTGGCCAACTTCTGCCAGTGCCCCACCACCCTCTTAGCAGAGAATTTCTTACTGTCATCTAATCTAAACCTCTCCACTTTAGGTTTAAAACCATTCCCCCTTGTCCTATCACCATCTGGAAGTATAAAGAGGTACTCCTGTGTTCAGGCTGATGCAGGACTTTTCAAAGTGTGTGTGCAATAGAATAGAAGCAGTCACTACTTCAGGAACACTGTGCTTTTTCCTGGCTGAATTTTTCAAACACTGAAGTAGAACTTACATAAGTACACACAAAATTCCTTGTGGTTTTGGTTTTTTTTTTTTTTTTATGTCTTTCTCTGTCTTAGCTTTCAGAACTTAAAGACACCACAAATTGACCCAGAAGGAAACTTTTCTAAATCATTACATGTATCAATATAAAAGCTTTATTTGCAATGCTGCCTGGAGCACTGAAACAACATGATTTCTCTGTGAATCCTATGGAGCAGCATATAAATACACTTGGCATAGTGTTGTAAAGGAGTTCTGAAGGTGGTGTTAACTCAAAGGTTTTTTTGTACAATTCAAAGAAAAGGAGAAATGGTCAGAATTGTGGTATTGTTGAGAAAATGTAGCTGTTTACTATGTCTGCAGGCTATTGATTTGGGGAAGTAGTTGAGTGGAAATTGCTTTAAAAAAAATCCTATTCTGAGTCAGGAAAGAAAGTCTCATGTTCACGTGTGACAGCAGCTCTGTTTAAATTTAAAGAGTGAAACAAAAGGTCCAGTTCAAGGTATGGTAACTATCCATGTGTAATGCACTTAGTCCTATGAATAATGAGGGAGTACATATTAAAAAATATGAAGTTGCCTATTAAAATTACAAAGGAATCAGTCACATTCAATGTAATAAACAGATGGATGGTTATGGTCTGTCATTCATGGCTGCTTCAAAACAACACCCTGCCACTGCCCAGAGAGCAGAGTGCCTTCCCAGCTCCTCTGCAAACTGGGAGCTGCCTTACTGCTGGTGTGGGTGCTGCCCATGCAAACTGCCTCCAGGAATCCAGTAAAGCCAGTTGCCCAAAGAACAGGATTCACTTCAATTAGGAAAATCATCCCAATGGTGAAATTACCACAACCATTTCCAAGGTGCATGCAAGCTGTGGAAATTTGCTAGATTTGCTAAATTTGCTGTGGAAAACAAGTGCCTCCACGTAGAAACTGAGCCCCATATTCAACCCCTGGCTGGAGAGTAAGAAGCAGTTATCAGGCAGCTCCAGGAGAGCTCCCCAGCAAGTGCTTAAATCTGCATTCACGTTTCAGTGTTTTGCTGGATCATGGCAAGGGCAGATATGAGCGTGACATGTGTAACCCCTGTGGGAACACTGAACTGATGTGCACACATCCTCACCCCAGGTGTGACACCCAGCCTGCCAGCAGCTGAGGGGACAGCAGGCACAAATACAAACCGAAGAAATGTTTAGTCTCTCCCCAGCAGCATTTTGCTCCTAGTTTGCCTCTCTGGAAGCCTGCAGGGAAGGCTGGCCCTTTTAATCCCGTTTGGCACATTAGGCATTTATTTGGCGACGTTTTGAAAAGTTTTGAGGGATGGAATTACATTTTCTTGCAGCTGTATGACTCAGAGCGATTCGCATTTTCACTGAAGTCACCTCAGTGCCACGATTTACATGGGAAGATCAAATCCTCTGTATGTGCCACTGAGCTGGGAGAAGGTGCAGAATATTATTTGTGTTTCTCTGTCTCGCTCTGAGCTTTCAAAACCAGGGAGTGCTCAGTTCCCACCTGATGTATCTGATTGCCAAAAGATAAATTGATCTTTATCTACAAAACGAGACCTTTCCTTCTGCTCCCATGAAAGCATCTTTCTGGATGATGTTTAAACAATTACATATTAAAGAACCTTTGCAGTATCAATAATTAAAAGTAAATAGGTCAGAGAGTTTGATAGGTGCTTTCTGTATTTCTAGGTAGTGCCTTCTCAATTCCAAACAAGTTAACTAATAATTTCTGCCTTTAATTGCTTCTTGAGTCAGATTTTCTTAGCTTTCATTGCTTCACTGCTCCTTTGGGTGCTTTTAAAAGATAAATATGTTTGTTTTGATTCATTCTCCCGTTAAATACTGACTTTGCACAGTTTACTTCAGCTAGCCATCAACTCAGGAATATGAATGTTTTCATTTTTTAGGCTGATCATTCTGTCCTTCCAACAGATGACGGTCAGTATTCACAGCTCACTCAAAAACCTGTTCCAGGCCTGCCTTAAAAAGTCTGGATTTCTCCTCAGGTTTGTGAATCCCCCCCACACGTGCTTTTTTTTTTTTTTTTTTTCCTGAATTTGCTCTACAGGTCTTTAGCTCCAGCTAGTGGCTTACTCCAAAATGCAAATTTTGTCCAGTGCCTTAGAAGAAAGGTGAAGTTTAGTCATAATTCTTGTAGCATTCTGAAGTGTGTGTTGAGCAGGAGAATTACTCAGAGGCATCAGTTCTTCCTGGCTAATTTGAGTTAACCCACAAAATCTTTAAAATGTAATAAACACACTCCTTTTTCCGATGGCAGGCTCCTGTGTTATCACATTGGGCCAAATTCTGCCCTCAAGTGTAGACTTGTATAGCTCCTCTGGACTTCAAAGAGACCAGCTGGTATATGTCTTAAAGCAAAAACCCAGATGTTTTATCAAATAAAAAGCTCTACCTCAGCTCCTACTTTGCACCCGTCTTGTGGAGAGTTGGTGTGGCTTTTTGCACAATGTGCACAAACAAAAAAAACTGGAAAGCTTTGTTTTTAAATAGGGTTGGTGATTTGGGTCCACCTTTGGTGGGATTCCTTTTCTCTCAGGACTCTGTGGTGCACATGGAGCTCTTCCCGCTCTGGAAGTCCTTTGCTCAGCCTGGACTGATGACAGAGTCACCCTTGGCAAACTGACCCCTGGAGGAGCACAAAAAGGAAGATTTTGGGGGTTCTACTGGAAAGAGGGGTCAATATCCCTCCTGAGAATCTCTCTCAGGTGGATTTGTGCTGAAGTTCTGCAGGCGCAGCCGTGTCCTGCCTTGGTAAATCTGACCCTGCAGCCACAGACAGGGAGTGTTTGAGAGAAAATGAGCACTGGTGTGGAGGGGTGCAGGTTGTTTCCATATGAGGAGAGAATTAAGTTTTTTCCGGGGACAAATGATTGTGTCTTAATGTAATTAATTCACACAACCTGCCCTAATCCTCAGAATGTAATGTTTAGATGGTAAAAAGCAAAATGCAGTTTAAATTCATAGAAACCCACACATCACTTTCTCCTCGGGTTTCAACTGGGAGTATCACTGAAAGTGTAGATAAAATAAGTATCATTTAAAACTCTTTTCTTTCCCTTCTGTACCCCAAGAAGTACATATATCCATAGTCTGTGGGATAAAAGCACATGGGCAGACACAAGTCAAGCTTTGTTGTGTGGCTCTCAGCATTGGCACCAATACAGATATGGCTGCCTTGGCAGCACTAGAGGAAACCCATTTGAATTCTACAATCCTCTTGTTTAAACCCAAAGACTCAAATGTCTGTTGTTTGTTCAAAGACTTTTATTGTTTCCATTTCATTACCAGGTGAACTGGATACTGGGACAGGTGTGTCTGCAGTCTGTTCATATTGACTGTCCACCTAAGATACCAGATAACATGATAATGCATTCCTGGGTTTCACAAACTTTGTCACTTCTGCCATAAAACCCTGGCACCCAGTGTAAATAAATATATCTAGAAGATACTAAATTCAATCCAGGTCTCTCTCCAAGGGCAGTAATCTGTTCCTGAAGGCCTAACCTTCCTCATCAGTCAGAAATTCTGCTAGTTCTACTCTGTTGATTCAATCCTTTTCTGAAGGTGAGAAAAGCACCAGAGGACATTAAGAGATTTTATGTCAACATCTCAAATGTAGCTTTTGCCATAGCTGAGGCAAACTAAATAACATCTCTACTATGCAACACCAAGAATTCCTGTGCCTGCCCTGATACGGATACAGCTCTATCTCTATTTTGTCTGTTAATAAATCTAGGCACAAACTCATGTAGACATGCCATTTATGTGTGGGTATATATACTTGTATAAAAAAATTATGCATCTGCACACAGTCTTCCACCAATTTTTCATTTCCTTATCTCTCACAGATATTTTCATTTAATTCGGATATATCAGAGAGTGACAGAACAAGCAGAATTGTTAAGTGCTTCCTAAGGTTCTGTTGTCAGTGTTATACCAAGGCAAAAAAAATAACACTAGTGCTGTCATTTTCTACCAAGTGCATCAACAACACACTTGGGACACACGCAGGAGTCTACTGATCCACTGGGTCAGGGACCTGAAAATATTTGAAATTGTTCTTTAGAAAAATAAAATAACCCACACTCTTTTTGAATTACTGTGGTCTTTCAAAGTCCACATAAAGTATTACGCAAGGAGACAAAGCTATTTTACCAGGCAGGCAGATATTCCAAATTACTGGTTCTTAACAAGCATGGTAATACATCAGTCAAAAGCAATAAATTTAAACTTAATGAAATCTCAATTTGCCTACAGTGCATTTCACTTTGACATTTTCTACATTGCCACGGTGCTTTGATAAAGTTTTTTAAAATGCAAAGAAAGTGTCTGTAAGGCTAAAGAGCAGACTTGGTGCCATTGTGCCCAGTGGAACATTACAGTACTTAAGTTCCATCACTATATGCCCTGTGGCAGACTAAGCCTGAGTGCTAACATAGGTTCAGTTTTCATTATCATCATGTGATTATCCATTTTACTGCATTTAACTGATAATACAACTACCAGCTCACCTTAAAAGAATTAGCTTGGAGGTTTCATTGCTTTCCAAATGGAATTCATTTGACAAACAAATGACAATTAGCCCAGTCTCCCTGTTCTGTGTCAGGATGGTTTTTGATTGAACCTAGACCAATTTACAATTTTTAAATGAGTTTAGACATTTACATTTAAAATGTCTAGAGGAAATTAGCCTTGGGACATCTAACAGCCAAAATGCTTTTTGAAGTTGATTATTATTTGATCTAGTACCCTCTACCTGTACATTTTGTTCTGACTTCAAAGTTTTGGAATGAAAATGCCACCTACACCTCAAAGCACGGGGAAAAACTTAAAAGCAGTTTTACTCATTATGTTATGCAAAGAAACCTATATTTTAATATTCGTTTAATATGGTTAGTTAGCTTTAATGACACCAGTTTGACGGTGTCATAGTTTTCGAATATAAGACATTGATTGAAGTTTCCTGTGCTTGCCGGCTTTTTTTTTTTTTTTTTTTTTTGTAGAACGAAAGAATATCTTTTGAAGGTGAGATTCATATGCCCCACACTGCCATTCTACCACAGATAGAAGTGTAATCATTTACAGATGAATGCATGTTTTTGTACAGAGTCAGAAATATGTTGTCGTTTCTCCATTATTCTGCGGATCAAAATCTTCGTTGTTTTTTTTTTTGTTGTTGTTTTCCTGCATGCTAAGTCTGGCCAGCTATATATTCATATTGATCTTAAAGCAGGAGGAACTCCTTATGAAAAAAAAAGGGTTGTCAATAATTCCATTATAAATATGCAGGCCCAGATAACACAGCCATGAAAATTGGGCTGAAATTAGGCACATGGTATCTCAGCCTTGAGGTAATTTGGATCGTACTATTTTTATTTTGTATTATTAATTTATGCAATTTTTTTGTAAAGTTAGAAGGCTGTGCATTTGGCCACTGCAAAATTATGAGCATAAAAATAAGTGCTGTTGCTTTTCTGGGTTCTGAATCTTTAAAGCTCCGCTCAATGCCTATGGGAATCTTACAACTTTCAGAAATAGATCTGCTTTATTTTAACAAAATCCCTATTTGTCCTGCAAGCAGTAGTGATCACTTGGGAAGTATTTTTTTAAAAAAAAATTTAATGGCTTCTTGATATATCTGAGCAGACAAAATTACCACAAAGTAAGGTTTTCTATCATGGATCAGTACCATTTTCTTACAACAGTTCCTACAAACTCTGCTTAGGAGAGGCTTAGGCTTCTGAGGCCTTAAGTGTCCAAACAGAGCTGGAAGCAATTGGGATTTTGAAAGAAGCTGGGTTAGAAACCCAGGTCTGAACCAGCACTCCTGTTTTCTCATGCCGTGGTTGTTACAGAATCAAAGGAACCCAATCTTGAGGAGTGAAACAATCTTGTATCATCATCATCACGGTACTATTGTCTAACTTTCAAGGAATGCCAGCTCTTGTGGGGTCTGTGTGATCTCACTTGCCAGTGTTCAAAAATTCAGCTTCACTACCTGCACAAAATACTGATTTTTGCCTGTCCTCAGCTGAAAATGTCTGGGCACAACTGTGGTTTGGTTTGGTACTTCTCCATGTTTGTCATCTGAGAGAATTGACCCAGTAGAACTAAATATCCAAGCAGACCTGTACAAATGTAGTGGGGAGTGTAGTGGGGATCAGGATGATGATGACTCTCTAATTTTACCTGCTTAGGTCAGCCTCCCCAAAATAAGGTGATGATGGGATCCCTTTCTTTGACAGTCAAGGCAAAGTGTCCTCCCCTCTTGGCACAGGGAAGGATTTAGGATAAATTCATGCCTCTTTTGTCAGCTCTGGAGCTTACTGGTTTTGTGTATTCCCTCCACAAGGCATTTAATTCTACTTCTGCTTTGGATATGAAGCCTAAGTGCCTTGTTGAGGGTTCCAAAATTTGCTGTGAGGGCTCAGAGATTAAAAATTGCATGAGTCTCAGACAATCTGGGGAACCAAAGATCTACTGAGGCTTGAGTCTCACTATTCCATGAATGATTCCTTGAAGAGGACAAAAATCTTTGGCCTGAAACATTTCCTTGAGTGGAGAAGGTTCTCAGGAATGGGGAAAATGTAAATCAAATAATGACCTGGGAAGAACCCTTTGGCAAACTGTGTTTGGCCTGCAGTGATGGGGGCTTGAAAATGTGAGCAAATTTCAGTCAAAAATGTATCATTACAATCAGCTCAAAGTGATGCTGCCACAATCTTTCAGAAATAGTTTTTAATATATATTTTTGTGCCTGGTACACTCTAAAACATGTACAACAGTGCTAAAATCATTTCAGGTATACTTGTTGCAGAAACAAGCACTCCAGCGATGGAGGTCAAAGAGAGCTTTCCTATGATATCTTTAACTATTAAATTCAAAATCTATAGTTTCCTATGGCCTAAAAAGCAAGTTTTTCAAAAAGTAGATACGAAGATCCTCAAGTAGGCAAGTGTGAATGTCCATAAGCAGGGGTGGACTGAAGGCACTATAAAATCAGCTTGACTAATTCCTCCAGTATCATCATTTAGAAAAACACTGGCTTTCCATTCCAATTAAGAGAACAACAGCTGGGTGTCTCATGTGGGAAACTTTTTCTTGTTGTGCATGCAGTGAATTCTCACAAATGTCAACAATTTCTTCTCACCAACTCTGAGAATTTAAGTCTTGTTTTTTGTTTGGATGAAAATGTAGATGTAGGGGATGGCGTGAGTGGCAGTGTTCCTTTTCTGGAAGGTACAGAATGCAGCAGCCTGAGCATGAAATGCTCTGGGTCTTCAGGGACTCCTGCTCTCATTGCTCACCCATGTGACACAGGTATTTGGAGCATGAAGAAATGAAACAGGGGAGAGGCTGAAGATATTTAGATCTAAACATGCTGCTGTAGAAAGGACAGGAAGTATTTTTAGAGGAGAAAAAATGGTGGAGGTCCAAAGCATGGAACTCATTGACTTCCATGCTCAAAGTCACTTTTCTCTAGCTCCCTGCATCATCCTGACCTTATTCACAAGCACAGAACTCTCAGAGAGAGAGAGGGGAAGAGCAGGATGACAGTATTTCTAGAAAAAGTTGGGTTTCATTTATTATTTATAAATTTCATTTTGTACATATCTTTAGGGACATTAAGAGATTAGTAGTCATGCAGTTTGTTCTGAGCATTAATGCTAATCCTTAAAGATAGGTGAAGGGTAATTTCATTAGTTTTTATAAAGGTTTGGAATAAAACTAACCATTCAGTC
The DNA here is from genome assembly GCA_027886175.1 of Phylloscopus collybita. Lineage (NCBI taxonomy): Eukaryota > Metazoa > Chordata > Aves > Passeriformes > Phylloscopidae > Phylloscopus > Phylloscopus collybita. The sequence continues at coordinate 32,257,604 of JAJNNQ010000129.1, forward strand.
AACAGTTTGAAAGGAGACATTTAGCACTGTGCTCTCTGCTCTCCCAGCAGGCTCTGCCTCTCACAGGAACGTGTCAGCACAGACTGGCATCTCAGCAATGAGGGTACATTTCTCAGATGTTCTTTTATGTAAAATAGGTGGGTTCCTCTTTCCTAAATATGTCATATAAAATCATTGTCTCTAGCATGACATACAGTAGTTCAGGAAGGGAAGTTAATCTAGGAAATAAAGGGATACAGACTATTGATGCCAAAATCAGCAATTACATTGTATGAGATCTCATGAATAATTCCTGAGCTGTGGTTTAACATTAATCTGAGTGTTTAGTACAAAGCTGGGCCGACACCAATAAAATGCTGACTGATTTGTTTTAAAATAGTGCTCCTTCAGGCTTCACTACACTGCTTTGAAATGAATGCTTTTAGGTAATACCTCAACCTTGCCTCTGTAAAGCACAGACAGATGTACTCATGTGACTGCATGCTCAAACTTTACCATTATTCTTTTTCCCCCTAATTTTGGGCTGACATCTTTTTTCCAAGTGCAATATTTAATACTAGCCATGGCTTAGTTATGTGGACTTCATAAGAGAGAGCTTTTCCTTCCAGGAAAATCTCATCAACACAAGACTCTGTCGTACTGGGTGGTGATATTTGCTCCCTGTGTGTTACTCAGGTGCAAAGGGGAGGAGGCCATGAGCAGTGAAGCAAGCAGGAGATTACCAACCAAACCTCAGGAGAGCTGGGTCTGCTGCAATCGCTTCTGCATCATTAAATAATGACTCTTTTCAATGAACATTGAAGGACAATAAAGAACAGGTGAGTGAAACGGTGGTGACCATCTCAGGACACACCAGCCGTGTGTTCTGAAGGACTTCCACCCATGCCCAGGGAATGTTGGAAGCATTTCCCATCTCATTGACAGCTCCTGGCTCTCTAATAATGGTTTTGCCACTCAGAAAGGGTAAAACACTGAACCTGTTCCGTTTCATCCATTAGTATTTCATGTCTGTTCAATAGAAACCCTCAGCCTGGGGCTCACACAAACCCCTCATGTGCTCTTTTGGGGGGATGTTGGTTGATTGTTCTTACAAGAAAATACCCAAGCAAGGCAATCATCTCTGTGATCTGACTTCTCTTTCAGTTCCGCTCTCTGAGGAGCATTTCAACTCATGAAGCTCCTCACTGTGCAATCACCAAATCAGCACAGTGAATAAAATGGAGAGTAACAACAAGATGGGCTGCAATATGCTGAGCTAAAAAGGTAATTTTTTACAAATAATCCAATGAATGCTCTCAAATTACAGTGTCTCATATCACCTGGAACTTAAAAATATTACCATGTCAATGGTAAACCAACTTTGGCTTGTCTGGACCATAAAAATGGTCTTCACCAAGGGAATTTCCAACTAAAATGCAATCTCCAGTGCAGTGCACCAGCAGGTGTTGGTGGATTGTCTGCTTTTTCTTCTGACTCTGATTTTGCTCAAGCACAAATAACAGTAAGGAATAGGATCTTTGTCTGAATGACTTGTTTCCTCTTTATATATTTGTTTATAAAACTGCCTGGACATGACCAAGTACCCTGGAAGTGACAGTGTGTGGAAGTATTCATTCAGTCTCCCCATTCCTAATATCAATATTTACATACTATGCACAGCAGTTTGCATTTCTGTTGATATACAAACCTATTCTGTCTTGTCTGATCACCACAGCAGGAGGAAAGGACAATAAAATGAAGCAGGAATATAAAACAATCTGCCAGCTGAGCAGCCAGGAGACTGAGGAGCTCTCTAAATGGGGTGGGAGAGGAACCATTTCCACTCAGTAGTTGTTGATTAAGATGGAGTGCCAGGGAGGTGAAAGGTAATTCCATGAGCTGCTATCCTGTCTGGGAGAACATTTGCTGCCCTTCACCCTCAGAGTTTGTTCACTGTCCCACACTGTCTGCACAGGAATTATGGACTAACAGCTGAGGAGGATAAAGCTGCATCCCCAAAAAGAGATGGATTTCTTGCTCTGATTCTTTGAAGCTCTGTTTCCAGTTTTGCAGCCCAGCTGCATTCCTGCCTTTTTGGCCTTACCCAGGGCTGAAGGAGGTGCTGAGGTGAGCTGAGAGGCTCAGTGTGCTCTGTGCACATCCCTTCCCTGCTTGCTCTGAGTGCTTGCTGCCCAGGAGCTCTCAGCATATGATGATCACCAAGCTGAGATCAGAGAGGAATCTCCTTTGGGGCACTTGCCAGTATTTTTTATTGGCAAATGAGATCTTGGAGAAGATAACTTAGCAGTGGGGACACTTATGGTACAGAGGGGTTTGAAAATAATTATTTTTCTTGGGAATAATCAAACTATAGGTCAGGGAGTGGAGTTCATAGGGTTTTTTAAGGTCTTTTCAGAGATGTTTGAAGGATTCCCTCTCTTACATAAATCTTTGTTGTTATTATTGTTTTCCCCCTTCTTGACTCATGATATAAAGCAGCCTCAGGACTGATCCAACTTTTTTTATCTCTTGATAAAATCCCCTGGAGTTATGTTACACTGGAAGTGTCATAATAAAGAACATCCCAAATATATCACTTATTAGCAGTGGCATGCCCTGGCATTGGGGAATATCCCAGCACTAATAATTACACCGTGTGATCCTCACAGATATGCAAGGACAAGCTGCCTAATCCAGGAGAGGAATGGGGAAAAAGATACAGTTGTCAATACTTAGAATTGAAATTCTTTATACATTTCAAGTGTGCAGTTGAAATATAGGTAGTTGAGTAAATGCCGTGACTGTTACCCAGGGAAAAGTTTAGCCATTAAAATTAATGAAAAAATGTATGTTTGTAGTTTGCAAAATGAAAGAATATATGGTGTTAGAAGAGGTTTTATCTTCTGTATATTTTTTTTAAATGTAATAAATACAAAGCAAATAGCACTGGTTTATCCAAGGGAATATTGAAATCCATTAGGAATGTACTTGGAGTAATCTGATTCAACAAGTCAGTATATTTCTTTCAAAACATAATATCGGCACTACATTGTGCAAGATGAAGGTTAGATTACATTTCTTGCCAGTGCAATAATTCCCACATCATAAATTCTGATGAAATTATATCAATATATAAAGCAAATGGATGTCTGACCCACCGTGGCTCTCTGGTTCTCAGATGGAGAAGTTGACATACAAGCAAATCCCCAGCTGCTTTGTGCAAAACCATTACAACTCTGCCATTCCTGGGAACTGTTATTAGCTGTCCTGACCAGAAGCGGCTGCTGGAGCTTGTGGTTTCTGCTCTGAATATTAAACTTTGGCATACAAGAGTCCTTATTGTGGGGAGCACTTGGAAATGGTAATACTAAATTGCTTTATATTTGCAGGGTTTGATTGCCTCAGATGATACAGGTCTAGCTGGTGGGCCTCCCTTGCTGCTTGTATTTCCAGATTATAAGTCACTCCTTTGACAGGATATCTGCCATAACCAGTTCTCAGTTTCTTTAGTATCCTGCTTTATATTGCACCTGGCAACTGGTTTTCTGGGTTGTGTGCTTTTTCCATGACTTCCAAGAATAAAGGCAAAAATTGAGTTTATATATATATTTATATACATATATATATCCTAATTTTAACATCAACTGTCATTGAGGATGTGAAACAACAGGATAGAGATTTGGAAAGCACGAGTGCTATCTTCCCAGTAATCTTCAGTTTTAATAGCTATGCTATGATCAAGCTCCAGGATTAATAACTGAACTTGAGGGTCCCTTTAAATGGCCAAAAATGCTTGGGTAAAACAAACCCAACTTACCATTATGAGTGCTGCTCTTGACATATAAAGCCTTTTAGAAGAATAATAACTTAAGAGTTGATCTTCCAGGTCATCTTGGGGTAAAAAGTTTGGACAGCGTTTGAAGTCTGTGGCAGAAAGAGTTGAGTTCATTTAGGACAGTCTGTTAAAGCAGCATAACAATTTTCTCAGAAATAGGAAAATTATTAGAGTTATGCTTCTCTGATTCTTGAAGAATGGTCATGTTAAATTGGAAAAAATAGTCAAAAAAGAATTATTGTTCTTGATATTGCAGTTAAAATATAGACTACGAACTATTAAATGCAATTTCACAGTTTTTAATCATTGTTAGTGCAGAGTCTTGGGTAACTCTTTGCTGTCTCCTTATGCCTTTGTGAGATTAAGACCTCAATGATGTTTAACCCACTATCACATCAAAATGCCTCCATAGGTCTTTAAGAGTATATACAAGATTTTGAAACTTTACAAGTTTGCTTTTGGGTTTGTTTGGTTTTTTTAATGTTTCTCATTAACCTGCAATTTCAGAGAATTTCAGGAAGTTCATGAACACCAGATTAGTGACTATATCAGAAATATTCTGGTTTCTTTCCAGGAAGTCACAGTAGCAATGATATAATAGTTAAACAGAAAGGTATTTGAATGCACAATAATCAAATAATGTGAAACACAAAGGTTCCGATAACATTTACAAAATTATTTCTTTCTCCAAGCATTCTCAGGGAAAATGGAGGGAACTTTCTCAATTCAAGAATGCTTCAAAGAATATTTTTTTTTCAAGAATTGTGTATGAAATTTGGAAAATATTTTAGAATTCTACACAGAACTTTTAAACAATAAAAACTCCAGGTGTTCTTTGAGAATTGAACCAAAATTCCCTTTAAGGAGAAAACACACTATTGTCAAAATTGAAATTTTAACAAAATTGAACATTGATTAGCCCTACAAAATAAAGCATCAGTGTTCTCTACTTGGAAATAATAATTTACTTTCAAGGAAAATTTAAAATGTATTTGAAACACACATTCAAATGCAGACACAGTAGGAATCTGACTCATCAGAGATTTCCCTGTGTGCTGATTCTGTGATGGAAAAAGTGAAGGGAGGAAAATCATTCATCCACACACCCCATAATTCAGCACACAAACCCCAGTACACTCTTCCCAAATCTCAGCAAAGATTTAACAGTGAAATACTGCAGCAAGGTCTCAGGTTACCAGGATTTATTGTTTTCCAAAATACACTAAGGAGCATTGACTAGAATGCCAAGAAGTTCAATTAGAAATAAGAGAAAGAAAAGTACACCTGTTGGGTTTGAGGAAAAGCCTATTTGGGGATTCAGTTGGCTTCTCAGTGTGCTTATGTCTCGGGGAATTCTGAAATTCCTCCCTGCTCTTTAAGGGGTAATGCTGGCCCAGGACAAGTTAATGTTATATTGCTATCAGAAAGCTGAAGCTGGTGCTGATTTTGACAAAGTGATAAAGAGCTGGCTAAGCACAAGTGATGTGTGAAGGAGGCAGCTCTCTCCTGAGCCAGGGCTGTGCTGGCTGTGTGCAATGTCTGGGAGGAGTATCTCAGTCTGTCACCCACTTCTCTCCACAAAGCAAATGTGCTTGATGGTGGTAGAAATCAGCTTTCACTGGTAGAAATCTGCTTGGAGGTCCAGTGCAGGGCCATTCCATCAGTAAATGCTGTTTGCCTGAGCCCCAGCAATGGCCAGCAAGGGCATTTTCACCACAGCTTCATGCTGAAGCTCATCCCTGTGCAGCAGGTCAGGATTAAGTCCAGGGCTAATGCCAGCATCACTCTGGAGTCCCAAGGTGAGGGACCCAAACAGGGGAAAACTCTGTGCCTAAAGCCAGGGCACTCTCCTCATCCAAATTCCCAAACACTGCATCAATCAGGATATTGCCTGCCTTCCTTTCAGGTGGCCAGCACAAATTCCCTGCTGGAATGGGCACCCCAGCCAAGCCCAACGCTGGACTGACAGAGTCAATTGATCAGCAAAGTTGCATCTGGCCCTCACTTTGATTTGGGAGGAAGCTGGGATTTGCCTGTGTCATCCACCTGAGGATTTACATGCTGCAGCATCACTGACAGCTGTAAATAGAGACACAAATTTCCTTGTGGTATGAACATCATTATGTGTCATGTAAGATGTGAATGCCATGCTATATTAGACGAAGATTGCCTCGTTCATGAAAGAGGAAGGGACTGTGGCAGTGTGGAGCTAAAATTACTTGTGGCAATTTCTTATCCAAATTGAGATTTTCCCTGGACTCCATAAACCAGCTGCTTGCTTATTCCATCACTGCTGAAGATGTTAACTGCACAGCATAACAGCCTTATATAAATGCTTCTTATTTTCCAAAAGCTGAGCATACAATGGACAATGTGCAGGGGAGGTGAGGTTGGCTTCACTGCTGCAGAAAATTTGCTGAATCAATTTCTGCTGACACAGATTTATGTCTATGGCTGGTATATGAAATTATTTTGGATCCTTTCTGGATTCACAGGGCAATTATAAAAGATGCAGAGAAAGAATCTAGGTTATCTCAACAGTCAGGAATAATAACACTGGATGTGATATTACAGCTAAATGTTACTGCAGCAGCTTCCTCTTTTTTTAGCAACTGTGCCCAAAGTTTTGCACTTAAGGAGGAGGTGGGCTTTAAATAGGACAAATAAATGTGTAGCTCACCTACAAATTTATTTGTGAGCTTTAAATCAGCCACTGGTGTGAAATCCCATCCCATTTGGCCAGGAAGCATGAAACAATGTATGGAATTTTAGATTTTTTAGAAACTTGGGAAAGCATAAATTACATCCTCAAGGAAAACCAAAGTAAAAATGGACAGGGACTGTGCTGCTAGGAAAACAAAAAAGGAAAAAGAAAAAAAAAAGAAAAAAAAAGGAAAAAAAAAAAAAAAGGAAAAAATAACCTGTTTCAAATAGTTTCTTGTTACCTGTTTGTTAATCTGAAAGGAGATCTAAAAACTGTCTTAAAACCAGTTCAGGATTTTGCTAACTGGAGGTTTCTCTCACAGGACCTGATTTTCAGAGATGGACATCCAGCATTTTCTCTGTCTCCTCAACATTCTCAAATCACTAATCACGAGGCTGTTTACATGTTTATACCATTTTCTGAAGCTACTCAGATTCAAGGCTGCCTATATATTGAAGGTATCTTTCCATATAGGTACACATGGCAGGAAATCAAATATACCCACTAAGAATCCTCCTGCCTAGGCCTCAGAGGTATTTCTGTTCACCAGCAGTTGTGGCTGTGGTGAGTTGTCACTAGGTAAGCTTGGAAAGCCTGCACTGCCTGTGGCTTGTTTTGTGATACATTTTTTAAAATGCACAGAATGGTGTTTTTCCAGACACCCTGGCAGTTTAGAGGAGTGGCAAATTTTGTCCTTTACATCCCACTGAGTGGAAATAAAAAAATGGTGCCGGTCGACAACAAATAAAGGGCATGAAAATGTTCCTGTAACACAGGGCTTGCAGCAATCTAATAACAAACCTTGTGGAAGATGTTAATATTGCAGGAATTTAATTCTGTTTATCCGGGGCAGAATACACATTAATTGCCTATTTAATCATGTTTATAATTAAACTCGTTATAACAATGATTCACGCATCAGCTTCTCTAATTACACAGGCAGGACAGCATTATTTCCTCCTTACTGTTCTCTCATTCAGGCTGGAGACTCCTGGTGTCACCTACAGGCTGGTGCTTCCTGTGAACAAGTGGGGATGGACAGGGAAAGCTGCTCCCCAAGGAGAGAGGCTCTGCTGGGGCTGCTCCACTTGTTTGTTTATTTAACTGGACTGTTGGCTTATTGAAAAAAAAAATATATATATTGTTCTTGTATTTACCCTTCCCGTTCCTTCAGAGCTTTCAGCCAGGTTTGCTGAGTGTGACACAGCTCCTGACATCAGAACTCATCCCCACCCTGCCTGCAGAGTGATTGCTTTGGGATTCAGGCCCTGGGAAGGGGCAGGGCTGGGTGTCTGAGCACTGCCAGTGACCTCTGCAGACACAAGGTGAGCTCTTGGCTCAGTCTCACAACAGGGTCGTGACAGGAGCTCCTTGGCAAAGGGTCTGCAGCTCAGCACTGAGGGGACCAGGGAGCCAAGAGGGTCTAGCACAACATTGGTTTTTTTTTTTTTCTTTTTAGATAGAATTACATAATTCATATCAACTAAGAGCATTTGGTCTTAGATGATATGAATTATGTAATTCTATCTATTCTATTCCAGCTCCATTGTCAAGCATTTTGCAAAGGAGTTCAGCATCATTATCCCCAGTTCTCAAATCAGGAGGTGGAGGTTGAGACAGCAAACACACCTAGTCCAGAGCCAGATCATGGAAGGGCATTGAAAGTTGATTCCCTGAGATCCACCAGGTGCCTTATTCACTGAACAGCCCACTTGGAGCAAGGTTATCTTCTTTATTTATTTTAATTTTCGTTTTTAAACAGATAAAATACTGAAGTGCAGTGCAGTGTAGCTCATTCTTTCACTGAGCACAAAAGGTTCAGTTCTTGCAAGAGACATTATTAAAATACCTGGTGACATGCATGCATGTGTATATAAAACACATGATTGCACGGTTCCAGATACATAGCTCCTTCTCAGTACTACTTGCACACCATAGGTAAAATTCTGGAAGATAAACTAGGAAAGCATATTTTCAGCAGTCTAACAGCATTGTCATAAAAATTCACAGCAGGCTGAAAATAGCTCAGGAGCTAATTACTTTAAAACATTTTTTTTTTCTGGAAAAATCTTGTTTTCCCCTTGAGGCAGTGAGTTGGAAAGTGTATCCTTGTTTAAGCCTCCACGCCCCCCTTCCCTCCTCTGCTGCAACTGAAAAACAGCTCCGTTATTTAGTTAAAACAATTGCAGGCAAATTGAATCTGTAATGAGGATCAATTACTATTGGTATCTTGGAATGTTTTTGCATAATTAGGTTCTAGACTTTCCCAAGCAGGTCTGGCTGCATAGGAATTAGAGATGAGGATTTGAGTCATCACACGAGGCTGCTACAGTGGAGTACAAAACCTGGAGCACTGGAAAAGCTCTGGGTGCTTTTTATTCCTCTGACTTACACAAGTGCTCCAACCCTCTCCTGAAAATCTAGACCCTTGTTTGGGGGGCTGGATGAGTCCATCAGTCAATGCTCCAAAACGTTTTGATCTAGAAAAGTCTTTTGTCCTTTAGGTCTTGAAGGAGAGGGGTTGCACAGCTTCAAACTCAGCAAGGTCATGAATGAAACTTCCATAGCAAGACAGAGAGATGTCTGTGCCCATGTAATGTTATTGCAGCTTTTTACTGCAGCATCAGAGATGCAGCTGGAGGGAGCCCACTTCAATTCTCCTTACCCAGCTGTTTAAAGGTGCTTTCTCTCTAAGTTTAAATACAAGAAGACCATTTTTGTGGGCTGACTTCCAGTGGGCTGGTACTCCCTGACCTCAGCAAATGATCAGCACACTCTTTTAGAAAATCTTCCCCAGAACAAAAGTCAGGGTCAATTGCTTGTTCAGGAAATTAGCTCCCTGTTCAGCATGCTGGGAGAAAAGTGCTCAAAGATCAGAGAAGCAGCATAATGGAACAGCATTTTAAAAATCCTTTTCTCCTGTGAAACAGTGGTGCCAGCTGAACACAGTCACACACTCTGTGTTTGTTGGGACCAAGTCACTCTGGTCTTGCATTTGGCCCAGGAAACTCTCAGAGCATCATGCCTGTTCTGCTATCTAGTGGCTATTCTTAAAAATACATCCAGTGCCACAGAGTCTGAAAAAAAAAATTAATCCTGCTTTCCCCCTCCTCCTTTATCGTATAACTTGTTCAATTATATTGTCTTTTCTTGTCTCAATTCCTATCTACAATTATACCTCCCCAAAGCAGCTATTGTATAACCTGTGGGTCTTGGATTAAGTTCAGTTGTCTAGTTGACCCTCCTCCTGACCTTCACTTAATTAAATACAGGATTAAGCCCAAGACGTTTGCAACTCAAATCTCAGGTTAAAGCAGAGGGAGTTCAGAGCCCTGGCAATGAACTGTCTGATGTTCATGAATGAGCTCACCTGGCCTTGTAAAACAGCAGAAAGGGCCTGTTGCTTTGAAAGGGCAACCAGTTTTAACTCTTTCGTGGTGAATCTCTCACTGCCTGTCAATGGAGAAGTGGGAGAATGGGAGAGGAGAACAGCAGCGGGTTGGACAGAGGCAGCTGCCTTCCCCAAGTCATGGTAAAAACAAAGGAAAGACAAAGTCTCACCACCAGTTTTGGGAGAAGTTCAATGTCAAAGAGGCTGTTAAGGGCTCTGTGCTACCCCAGTGACCTGAGGAGGTTTTCAATAATTTTAATCAGCACATTGTTTTCCTCCTCCAGTTTTCTGCTGCCAGGTCTGGGGATCAGCCTTAGTAGATAATCAGTGTTTCTTTGAAGCTCACATGGAAGCATGGATTATCTTTTTTGCCATCAGAAACACAAGCTAGTTAAAGCTAAAATAAGTCATAAATCAGCAAAAAGGGGCACCTGATTATAAAAATGAGGTGTATATAAAACAATTCTCTCTCTTGTGTAAGCACAGGAATGAGTACTCTTCTTAAAAAAAAATTGAAGTTATCTATGCTTAACCCTTGAAAGGGAGCATTCCTGTTCAACTGAAATAAAACAGAATAACAGCCTTGAGTGTGTTGGGGCTCTCTGCGTTTTTTTCTGAAGCACACACCATCCTGTGTCATCTCTGGGGGTATCAGGAGTTTTCCAGATTAGAGCTGTGGGTGCAGGGACAGGTTGGTACAGCTGAGTTTCCTAGAGCAGTTGTGTGCATATTCCCTAAAGCTTTCTTCCAGAACCTGGATTACCAGAACCTGAGTTACCAAAATCATCAGCTCATCCTACATTTGTGTATTAAAGGGAAGAGAAACAACCCCACGCTGGGCCAAATCTCCAGACAGTGTAAACCAAAGGAGAAAAGGGATCAAACCTGATTTTCATTAGCTGTTCTTCTAACCTGGGGCACTTGAAAACTGCCTGTTAAATTTTACAGAGCAAATCTAAAGCCTTACACTTAACAGGGATAATGCAGATGTTATATTCTGTACATTTCCCATCATGTCTGGCCATAAATGGGAATTTTGAGAAAGCACATCAAGTTATTACTGTTAAGGGACTTTTTTGAGGCTTGGCTGTAAAGGATGCAGAACTTAATGGAGCTTTTAAGTGCACACAGGAAATCCTGCTGTGTTCCAATAGTCAGAGCATGAGGATGAAATCTGGAAACAGTCAGGAGACAAGGTCCCAGACTGCAAAAACTTCTGATTTAAGAAGGTGGGTAGTTCTTATTGAAAATTGAATTTGTACTTGAACATTTTACACATTGGAGGATAAAATGTCTCTCTCTTTGCTAGCCCAAGCAGAAATGAAGGGAGAAAGACTGAAAAAAAAATCAAGGGTTATTGGACAGAAGTGTATTTTGTTTGCACCCTCCAACACCTGAGTGCAGACCATTTTTTTTCCACAGTGTGAGATGAACACTGAGCTTGTAAATTACAAATTCCCTGAAAAAATCTGTGTTTTTCTGTGAATCAGGCTCCAATCTCTTCACCATGAACCAAACCCTACAGGCACAAGGCCCCAGGCACCAGCACCACCTCTGAGGAGACTCAGTGAATGCACCAGCCAGTGAAAGAACAATTCCAAACACATTATTCAGGGTGTCTTGTATCATCTCTATAACATATATTGACATTTTCTTGCTGCTGTCTGCTTTGCAAATGTCATGTCACACAGGATAAAATGAAGAGCAGTACCAGGAAAACCACATAATCTGACTGGGTCAGGGACTGAGCTCCTGGGAAACCCACAGGAGAACTCCCAGCCTGAACTTTGCCAGGTAATCAGCATTCAGGTACTTCAGGCTTTTAAACCCATGGCATTAGCTGAAGAGCATTTGTCTAAGATGTCCCTTACTGGTGACAAAGAGTTTGTTTGTTTTTAAAATCTGCTTTAAATCTAATGGGCCACCGAATCTCCCCAAACTCCATTTGACAGTATTATTTTTCCAGATTATTTTTTTTTTTAAGAACAAAGGAGCTTGACACCCCATACAATGTGGAATAAAAACTTTGAAAATGAATAAAAAGCAACCCCGTGACTAATACATTCACTATGTGAAGGAGCAATGGCTTAGTGGATCTCCTATTTCATAGGCAAAAATGCAGAGATTGCCTCTTTTGTCAGTTCATAGATAAAATCCTATTCTTTGTAATCCCTGAAGAAACAAATCAAATAAGCTCTGGCTGAGCTAACCATTTTCAATCCATCAAAGCAATCAAATTCTGTTTACCTGAATCAGAATGATTTCTAAAATGTTATTAAAAAGTAAAATGGAGTTTAACTATTCCAAAAAACTGAAAATGATGTGCAAACACAAAAGGGATAAGATTTCAGTAATTATGTAGACACAAAGTCGGTGCCATCATTTGTACCACAATACAATGTAGCTATGGCATATAAAGATAAAGCTTCCTTTGTCTAACATTACTGCTGCAAGTGATGCATAAACATAATTAATGTAAGAAGTCTTCAAAGGGGCGAATATTCATTTAGTCAGTTAGTTTTATTGCTCTTTCAGGCAAACAAAAGTTTTATAATTTAATAAACCAATTAACTGATTATGTATTTCACCCAAAATATTTGTATATCACACATTACTATCATTTCACCAATTGCCATGGTTTTACACACAACAGAGCTGGCATGTGGTGCTTCAGTTAAAGCATTGCATTTAATGTTCATTTGCTTTGCCCATTATTCTGGAATGAATGCCATGAGAGGCTTCTGCCAAACCAGATTCCCTAAATTCAGCATCAGGGTTGATGTACCCTATGCTGTTGTACCTCTGAAATAAAATCCTTATGCTGGTCCTCTGTCACAATCCTTGAACTGATCTACATGAAAAAAAAAAATATTTTTTTTGTTTGGCTTTTATTTCATATATACATTCAGGAGGATTCATAGTTAGATTTTGCCTTCAGTCTACAATTCAAAAATAGCTTTGCTTCATTAGCTGCTGAGGTCTAATAGAGACTGTGACATCTGCCATTGTACTTCTGTGCTCTGTCAAAATACAGCCCTAAATTTGTCAAAGCTGGGACACAGAAATTATGTCCTTGTTCAGTGTGGAACCAAACCTCATCTGATAGTTATTTCATTGTGTAATGAGAGGCAGCATATGCCAGTGGTTAGCATGAGACTGAAAGTGGGAACTCAGCCATCTGTTTCCAGCAATAACAGTGCCTGCGTGTTTCTGGGAAAATTTCATTCCTCTTGTGCCTCAGTTTCTCAAGCAGAATTATGGATAAATTGTTCTGCACCTTCTTGGAAGATGAGAGCCATTCCTACTGCACTAACATGGCCATAAGTGGAGGAGCAGAAAGGGCTCGTGCACCAAATTATGTTCAGCCAAAGCAAATTCTGCCTGATGATACAGCCCCACTCTCAGCTCCCTGGAATGCTGGAGCCAATGGATGACCATCCATTCATATTCCATATTTCAAATATTCAGGCAGTGAAAGTGCCCTAGAGGTAATAATTTAACCCCTCCTTCTGGGCTCTGAAAATCAGCAGTGAGTTCTAGTTCAGAAACTTGTGTTTCGGGAAGAAATACAATTCCTAGAAAATCTGGAATCTGCACTGCCTCCCCAGGCCCTCCCTGTATGAGTCAGAACCCATCACTGCCTCTGTTTCTTCTCAAACCTTCATTGTGTTTCAGTATGTCTGGAGGAACCAAGAGGCACTTAGTCCAACTGCATGTTTTTTTTCAATGCTCTTCTTTCTGTGTGTGTGTGTGTGTGTGCTGTTTTTTAAAGAAAAAGAAATTACCATTTCTGCAATTATTGGAAGTAAGAGCACAAAAAAAAAAAAAGAAAAAACCAACCAACCAAACAAACAAACAAAACCAATAACAAAACAAAACAAAACAAAACAAAAAAAACCAACCCTCTCCCACCCCAAAGTATCAAATTCTTGGTACTTTGTCTTTGCAGCTGGTAGTTTAACTTTTACATTTCAGTTTCCCATGCTGCAAGGTGCTCAGCTGCACTGATAAATTTTAAGTAATGAGGAACACACCAAAAATGTGCAGTGCTGTCCCTCTCATATACACATGCACAACCACACACACACACACACACACACAAAATACTCAGAACATTAAAGAAAGCTGTTAAGCTAATCTAGTACATCTAAATGGGCAATATATATTGAATCCATGCTCCATTGATCATAATTATTGCGGTGCCCTTTATCAAGTAACCATCTTAAACCATTATTTAGAGATCATTTTGCTTTCCATTACTGTCACTATATTGCAGAATTTGCTAGGAATTGGAGGCTGTGTGATAGAGGGGTGTGCAGCTGTATTAGCCTGGAATCTGCTCCTGTTATCCAACAATGTTTCTAAAATGAGAGACTTAGTGCTGTATTCACACAACTTTTGGACAGTCTTTAACTTCATTCTGGAGTGAAAAGTCACTCACAAGCTTTGTTTAACACAGAACTCCTTCCCAGCTCCAATTCTTTGCTTATTTCCCTTAAAATTAATTTGTCTTTTTTATGAAACTACAGCCTGTATGTACTGAAAAGCATTTCTTAAGGTGTAACTGAGAGTTACTAAATGACTGCACTACTGCTCTGTGTGTTTGAAATGATTTATGAACACCCACAAAATCATTATTGCTCTTTAGGTTATATGGAAGAGGGAGAGAGCAGCATTTTCTCCTCAGCTGGCCCTTTCAAACTGTGCATCACACAAACAATAACCTCATTGCACAAAACTCCTGGTCCAGGAACAACTGGAGCTAAATTCAAGGTACAGTATTTTCACAAGTACTCAGAAAACACCTGGCTTGTTTGCCTTGTAAGAAGATTAGAGGAACACAGTGAGAAAGAGGAAAACACAGTTCTTAATGAGACCAGCATCATTTTAGACTGAATCCCTATCCCAAGCCTCTCAAAGTAATGCACCTGGCATGTGCTGCATGCTGTGATATTAATAGATGTATCAGGAACACAGGTGTTTAAGCTGATATTTGCCAGTTTAACCAGGTGGTAAGGAGATTTTAATGTCTCACAAAAGTAAGAGGATGGAAAAACAGAAGTTTCAGACACTCATCATCAGTGTTAGACTAGGAAATGGTGCTAAACATGTTGGATATAACTAAATCAGCATTAATCTTCCGACTTAGAGCGAGGTGCACAGCATATTAAGAGATCAGTTCAACTCTTGATCAGAGTTTGTCCCAGGCCTTAAAGACTGAAGTGTGGGAGTCCTGAGCAGCCTGGATACTCAGGAGCCTTTTGTATATCACAGCCCAAGTGACCTCTGGAAAAAATCATGTAACCTTTCAAAGCTTTTTTTTTTTGCCTATCTGTAAAAGGAAGATAATAACCCTTCCTAATCTCAGGACTTGTGAGACTTTAATTGATTATTAGCATTTGTATAATCACTTTGAGCTCCAGAGGATGCATATGCAGTGCATATGTAATGTAACAGGTAAACATCCTGCTCAGCCATGGGGACAGTCATCAAATCTTATCTCACTGGGGCTTAAGGTCAAAGGCAGAGAGAAGGTACCTGAACCTGATAAGGGCTTAAGTGTTACAGGAGAGCTACTTATGTTCTGAAGAAGTCACCTCTATCAGTTTCTTCTTGCCTCTAATCTGCTCTCAGATGCTGTGTCTGCTACTATCAAGCTATGATCTCTCTCTTTCTCCATGCCTGAGGAAGAGCATATTGACTAAACTGGGTAGGCAAGCCAGGGGAGAAAATGCTTAGTGTCCTCACAGACACCAGCAGCTATGAGTTTGCTCACTTCTTGTCTCTCTCAAATCTCTTCCTGCCACCTTAGCCCATTAAAAGACTTGGTGGAAGAAGCAAAGAAATGAAAGTAATTTGACAGACCAGACTCTAATATTGCTCAGAGCAGTAAGCAAGCTGTTTCAGTGTTCAGACCGCTTGTAGATGTCGATGTACAACCAAATTTCTGACATAATTTCAAAGCTTTGTTACTCTGCAGCCACCCTGGGTGTACATTGCACAGCAGAGTAATGGCACACCTGTGAGCAGGACAAAGTGCCTTCTTTCTGTGCAAGGTTCTAACAGAGGTGTTTGGGTGCTAACAGAAGTATTTGCAGCATACCACCGACATCCTGAGATTTGAAATGTTTTTATAATTGCTCTGGCTGTGGAAGTCAGTAGAGCAACCCCTAAGGACCTATGAAGGAGAAACTGGGGGTTCTGGAATCAAGTGTGATTGATGGTTTAAGTAGAACAGAGTCCATGTCAATTCAGATCTCACATACATTTTGTCACTATTTTCATGTACTTTGCTTTTAGCTCCATCTGAAACTGCAGTGTCTATGAATATTTCTCAGCTGCAGTAGACTGGGAATTACCACACACTCATTGTGACTCTACAGAAGAAAGGGAATATGGATCATTATATATGGACCATTCAGAATGAACTGTCACCTGTGTGAGATGTAGCAAAACAAAGTTCACTGTCCCCTGAACAAGGATAAAGGCCAGTGTTCACAGACATGGAAGAGCAGCTTTGATGGACCATTGGGCTCCTCTGTTTCATTGCCCAGTGTGTAGAGCTTTTAACTGGGCTTTGATTTGTTGTGCTCTGAGGTTCAGTGCCTTCCACAGTAATTCCTCCACAGGGACTGTGTCTGCAGCATCTCTGTCTCTTTAGAGCAAAGCATATCTTTGCCATGCTTGTACATGTGACTTTGCTCCAGATGGGGAGTGAGTTACCCCAATTACTGAGTTGTTATCAATAACTTTCTCCTGAAAACTTTGTGGACAGAAAATGATTCAGAGAGATGTTTTTCTCAAACTGTCATTTTTCTCCACCATAATGGTGATCAGGAGTGTCAGGATGATCAGTCAGGAAAGAGCCTTAATTAGTATAAGGACCCCTGTGAGGGGGTGTGCCTCGTTATGCAACACAGTGCTACATTCAACAATTTGTACCTCCCTAGGTTAGGCTAATCTCTGCTAATTTCCATTTTCTTCTTCTGAATATTATATAACATAGTTACCAGTTTTGCAGTTCAAAACTTTTCTAGTTAATTTGAACTTAATTGTCTCTAACAGTGTAAAATATGTTTGCCTTTCTTCTTCCGTCCTTTAGAAAGGGAGTGTCCTTGAAAATATCAAGCAGACAGAAAAGGCAAACCTTGCTCTACCCTGCTGTGAATCTGCTGCTCTGTTTATGGGTTCTTTACCCACTCAAGACTTCCCCAGGTACTCTGTAAACTGATTTGCAAGCAAAACTGCTCTGTCTTTGCCAGTGTTGCCTGTTTTATGCAGTCTTTGGAGACCTTACTCATGGTCACATCCAGGTACCCTGTGTCTATAAAGGCATCACACCTTATAAACATAAAATAGGAACTTGTTTGTGAAAAAGCAACTCAACTTCTTTACCCTACAAAAACTAGAAAAATCAGAGCATTTATGCAAAAGGGTGGAGGGAATATGAAGACCAATCACATTGACCTTGCAAATATGACTCAAAAAGTACCTTGGGCGCTGAGCAGCCAACTTTGTCTGTGTTTCCTTAAACTTCCTTGAGGTTAGCAATAAAATTCAAATTAAGGTCTTTATTTTGCCCCAAGATTGGTGTTTGCAGATTGCTGTTTATCAGGTTACATCCACTCCTGCTCTGCCATGCCACGCAGCAGATTCTGCAAGGTGTAGTGTTGATGGATGGGAACAGCCCCTTGAGGCTCAGCTCATGTGAGTCATTAGAGAAAGATTTATTTCTCCTGCACTTAACAAAGGAGGCTCCCCACATGTGATTTTAAAAGTGTTTACATTGAATGTATTGACTAAGTTTGATTAAGTAATTGAAGTCGCATAATTAATAACATTAAGAAAGGTTAATGATTTCTTGAACAGATAAAAAAAAATTATTCTGAAATAAAGTTATATATATGAATTTAAATAGAAGTATGCAGTCAGTATCACAGGTAAAGCAAAGTAAAAAACCCAAAGTGACTATGCACTCCCCAGCAAATACATAGTTTGTTTTTTTAAATTTTTCTCCAAAGCTAAGCTGTTTCTTCTTGTCAAAGTATAAGTCAATTATACTGTAGCACAAAAAGAAATCTGCAGTATTTTACCGTCATTGTTGGTAATTTGTCCCTTAGGGTGTTAGTATTCATACATAATTGCATATTGTCTCTCCCTGTAACATTTTCTACTTTCTTTCTCTGTTAGAACAACATAAGAATTATTGCATCCATGGGTTTTAGCAAATTATCCAGCTAACTTGATTTACATTCTATTCACAAACAGAATTACAGAAGGGAAAAATAAATTGGCTTTGTTTTTTTTTCCTTAGCTATCATTTGGCCCTGAAAGATTAGAGTTTGGTGGGGTTTTTTTCATTTTATTTTGTTTGAACTTTCTTTAAAAATATAAACAATGCAACTGTCTGCAGACCTTATCTGGTCTTTTGAAAGAGAATCACTCTGATAGCAATATTGTGATTTACAATTGTGTTCCCCCATTTTTGCTTCTAAATACTGGAAATGGCAGTACCATGCAAAATTCCCATCCTCTTAAATATGGATACCCTGGTGAATGTGCTGTCCTAAGCTTTGGCAGATTTCTCATCTGAACAGAATTCAGGATGGATGGAGCAGCAACCAGTGACAGCCTTCAGGGCTGCTGGCAGCATAATTTAGAGCCCAGAACCCATAAGTTTGGTTCCCAGATTTTCCAGACCCTACAGTCACCAGTCACCAATGAAGCAATTCTTCTAGTGAAACCTCCTGAGGATACTTAGATTATCCAGGGTAGTAAACATGCAGGTTAATTGTGAAAACCTGAAGACAGGCCTTATAAAATTCTTGAGTGATAGGGCAAGAGAAGCGACGTTGAAATTTGATGTAGGTAAATGCATTGTGACGAAAATGGAAAAATACTTAATTGTGCATGTACTGAAATGAAGTCTTCTTTGTCTTTAAGCATGAGGAACAGTGTTAGGGTTATAGTGAGTAGTTTTGCAGAAATATCAGTTTAAAGCCAGACCCCAGCCAAAACAATTAACTGGATATTATGAGGGAAGAAATAGAGAACCACACAGAAAATATAATCATGCCCCATTGTGGATCCAGGATGTACACAACAGCATGTGTAGATCTGGAGAAGGCCTGAGAAAGGTGACACAGACACAACTTTTCAGTGATTTCCATTTGGGTGGATGTTGAGCCCAGCCTGGAGAGGCTGCTCTGGTGTGTGACCTGTGTGGCCAAGCAGTGGTGACCTTGGCAGGTCTTCTGCCTGAACTGGAAAGCTGGAAAGCTCAGGCAGCAGAGATTTGTGTGGGAACAGGAACTGCAGAGCAAGTGGAGACCCATTTGGCACCGCTGTTGCTGCTGAACTGACAGGCAGGGAAAAGAGGAGCCTGGCTGTAATTAACAAAGCAGCTTAACTACTAATACCTTGGTAATGTCCCTCGTATTGTAGATGAAAGGCTCAATTGGTAATTTGAAATGAGAACAAACACACTGAAAGGATGGTGGCGGTGAGAGAAAGGAGTACATGAAAACAGCAATTTATCCAAAAGAGCAAGTTTTTGGATGTGCTTACAGGGTCTTCTGGGGATGCTGTAATCTGCTTTTGCAACTGCTTTTAACAGCCTAAAGCAGGTGAACTGAAGTTTTGTGCAAGTCTTGCTCAGCAGCTCCCAGAGCAGTTCAGACAGGATTTTACCATTATGGAAGCACCACAAAAAAGCCACACACATACATAAAAACCAACCAACAAAAACCCAAATAAAACAAAACCCAAACAAACAAACAAAATGCTTTTTGAAGGGCTTTTAGAGTGCATCTACATAATTCAGAAAAATTAATAGGAATACAATTCTTGTCTGGCAAATAAAAAAAAAAATATTAGCACATTTTCAACAGATAGTTGTACTGGGGAAAATGCTTTTGCCAAACAGAAACCTCATAAAACTCTAAGCAAGAAATAGTTTTTTTTAGACACAGAGGATGTCTACACAGAGTCACTTTGCTTTACAGCATTGAAATTGTGTTGTATTGGTATTTTAGACCTCATCACTTCTTACTGCACCATATTGCTGGTGCTATCATTGCAAAGTAGCAAAACAAGAGAAGGAGATAAACTTCAGACTCAAGCACCAACGGTGTAGGATCCCTCAGGAAGACTCCTCATTTCCCAGTGGATCTGACATTCCAGGAGCTCAGTCCATCCCACTGTGTGATGCAAAGGTCCCAGGCTGTGTCCTCACCCTGTTGGTTTGGCTGCCTGCACTGAACCTTTCTTCCAAGGCATTGACCCTGGGCAGCAAAGGTACTGACAGATCCCTGTTGAGTGAGGTGAAGCAAAGTAGATCACATGATACATTTCCATTTTCTTTTTGGTTGTCATCCTTTGAGCATGAGGACACTGGGGAATTCCCTTTAGGAAGCATTGCGTTGTATGGAGAAAAAGAAACGTTTTCCTGTGTCACAGATGTAACTTTTGGGGGAAATACATCAATCTTCTAATAATTATACAGTCCAGTAAGGTGAATCCCACCTCATGGCCAGCACAGCTATATCATTGTTATCATAGACAAACCAGAGAAATGTTTCCTGAGGTAGAAAAGCCATGAGTCTGAATCTGCCAGGTAATTCCTTCCCAGGTATCAATCCAGAAATTCTTTGTTAAAAAGATTTTTTTTTTCCATTTTGAAATCCAGATGACGAATCTTCCAGCATTCCAATTCTGTCTGCCAGAGTTCCTGCTCTCCTGGCTTAGTGGCTCTTTGTATTCATTGCCCATACAGCATGGGCTATGTTTGCTTAGCTCTCCTCCTCCTCTTCCATTTCTCATGAATAACAAAACCACAGGAATAGGCTGAATGTCTCTGGAATCATTCAGGTAGCAGATGAACTTTGAGTGTTGACTTTTTCACCCTCACAGGCATTGTCCATTTACTTTCTTCTTATATCCCTGCTCTAATTTGTACAAAGCTATTTGTGATTAGCTGGCATTTACAACCAGGTATTGATTTTTTTATTAATTTATAAACAGTTCAAACAAACAGTGGTAGTCAATTCTAGGAATAATCCCCCAGGAGGTTCAGAAAGATACAGACAAGTGCACAATCTAAAGGCATTGCCCAGTGCATTAATGGGGTAAGATTTCAGATGTCTGTGTGTACATTCACAATATCCCTTTGTCTGTGTATTGAAGCTGGTAAATGTTAAAATGTTAAGGGAATATTTTCAGCAAAATATTTTCAGCATTTTAAATTATTCCACCTCATATAAAAATCAGCATGGCTGTTCTTTAAAGATGTGCTGGCAGCTGACAAGGGATTCTCTCTGAACTCTGGGATTTTTGGGGAAAAAGAGGCCTGTGTTGATCACACTGAACACCAAATGCCAGAGGCAGAAACAGAACAGGTACTGCAGTGTCTTAGCTCAGAAGAAAGAAAGGTGCCAGCTGGGGATCCCCCAAGCTGGTTCAAGGCTGTTCAGGGACAGGATGGAACACACACCAGTCCAGTGTCACAGGGGTGGAGCTACTGCACACCTGCTGTGGGATGCACACAGTGTGTGGCTGGGCAGGCTGCAGTAAAGAAAATATTTACATGTACATGGGGCTTTCTGTAAAAACTCTAGAGATACAACAAGGTTTCTTTCTCCACGTGTCAAATTTCTTTCCCTCTTTTTTTTTTTTCTTTTTTTTTTTTTTTTTTTTTTTTTTTTTTCTTTTTTTCTTTTTTTTCTTTTTCTGGTGTGTGTATTGATAAGCTTTCTCCAGAATATGGATGTGGTATATCTGGGTATATCTGCTTGGACAGCTTTCCAGCAGTACTAGACTTACTGAAATGGATGGTTTGATTACATGAATGTTTCAGAGGAGAAATATTCCATTTTCCTTAAAAACACCCACATCTATTTTTGAATAGCAGTAAGAAGTGTTTCAGTGGTGTTTTAGCCTGAGTGCTCTTGGGAGACCTGGTAGAAATATTTGACTTCAAATGACTATCATTCCATGCCTCACTAAAAGACAGACTGCACGGGGGATCCCTCTGAATCCACAGATTCTGAATCCATAGATTCTGAATCCACAGATTCCAGCTGGCTGTGAAAGGAAAGCACCTCCTTTTTTCATAGCCTCTGCCTACTGCCCTCTCCTGAAGGCTTGACAAATTAGGTAAATGGATAAAAAGTAGCAGTGTCTTATGCAATGAAATGTCCTGTGAATATAAGAGCAGAATGCTTGCAAATGATTGTGAGAATCGTCTGAATTAAATAAAACCACCATCAGATAGTCTTCAGTGATGTGTTGGGGAATGTTATTAGTCAGAGTCCAGCAGTCGTCTGGTATTTAGAATCCTCTGGCATTTCAGTGACCTTTTATAAGGCAGATTGCATGGAACAATTAATTTATTTCATGACCATCCCATTGTATCCGAGATAAAAAATGTTAGTCAAAACCAGGTGTCCGGATCAGAGCCACGTATTGCATTTCAAAACCCATTGAGTGGAAGCTAATTTCAGCAATTTGCATGAGAGCCTTTTGCTATCACTTCTACCATAGTATCAGTGTCAGCTCAATTTTCAGAGCAGCTGTAGCTCAAACACTGACCTGCTGCCTATTACAGTAGTGTAATGAAGTGCAATGGACTCGTAATTATTCTGCATTACTGTAGATCAAGTAACATGCAGCTTTCAGTTATCACAATGGAATCCCAGTTCTTGCTCAAAATGAGAAAACTGACCATGAAGTTGATTTAAGGGTGTCATCAAAAATTACTTTCTGAGCCTGAAAATGTACTACTTATTTCCCAGATAGCATCTGACATTGCTGTGCAAATGTCCCAGAGTCACTGCATACTTGAATAAACCAGTTTCAAATAACTAAGCGAGGAGTTCTATCTGAGAGGCAGGAGTAAATTGAGATGGGATGTTCTTAAAATTTCTGGTAATGCAATTGCATTAGGCAAATTATTTCAATGTCTCCTTTCTAGCACCATCTGTGAAACTGCCAAACAACTTATTTATGAAATCACGGGGATTTTTTTTCTATTGCTCCACCAAGAAATGTTGAGCTTTGTGAATTTGACATAAAAGCGTGGCAAGTCACTCACTGCCTGCCTGTACAAACGTGACCTCAGCCTGCCCAGGTCGTATTTCTTCCAAAGAATGAGCCATGATTGTCATAATCTCTACATTTGGACCTATTCCTTCCCCAACCCCCTTGTTAGGACCATCTCAAAACCTTCTTTTAGCCCTGTCTTTTGGAGGGTGAGAACCTTGGAGGCAACTCACAGCACAGCAACATGGAATACTTTGTGGGACAAGCAGGGGGACAAGGGCTTCACAGTAATCAGGTTTTGTCACCCAGTACTGACACATTGCCTCAGAGTGAGAGGACAACAGAACTCCTCATGAGTATTTTGCATTTTTCTGTGTAGGCAACAGGCAGGGAGTGTTTGGAAGTGGGCTTCTCACCTTTTATTTTCCAATTTCTTGCTTAGTTATTACCAGTAGTTGCTTAGGAAGTTGTGTTGCTGCAGAGAGAGGTAATTATTTCTATTTTTTAAGCAAATTTTCAGAAAAGTCTCTTGGCACATCACCTTCAGTTTCTGGCATGAAATTTCAGCTCTTCCCTGCCAGAGGTAGCAGGATATTGAAATATATGGAACATGCAGACTGGAAGGTTTAACTGTCAAAGACAGTCCATTGTGTCGGGGGAAAAAATCAAATAAAGTTATAAAAAGGTAAAATAATCCCTGCAGAGCAATTTGTTAGAATCTGGGTGGTTTGTTTGGCATTTTCTTTTCCTAGGATGAGGAGAAAGGGAATGTGGCTTAGATTTTCACTTTCAGCCCACACAGAAGTCACACACAGTAATTCAGTTCAGGTAAGATGCAGTACTGGATGAACACACAATCCTTTCTTTGGGACAGAAGCAGGGAGTGCTGGGGTGGAGAAGACAGCAGGGTTTAGGGAAAGGTACAACAAGGCAGAAAACTCAGCAGAAAGTAAAGACTCACAGAATGGTTTGGGTTGGAAGGGACCTTAAAGATGGTCTACTTACAACACCCTGCCACGGGGGTGTTGCTTATAAGAAACCAAATTCCATCTTCATTTAAACAAAGTTATGGGTGATAGTGTATCAGAAAAATGTCTTTCTCTTTCAAATACAGAAAACGGAGAGAGGAGCAGTTGATCTCCAGCATGACAGCAGCACATCATTTATGTACGAGTTTCAGGCTGCTTACAGTGCTCACATTTCCAAAGGATTATAAAACCTGAACTCCTGGTTTTGTAACCTAGCACGATCCTTCCCTGATCTGGCTGATCCTGGTCACAGGTCAAGGAAAACCACGAAGCAAGAGCAGCCATGGGTCTGAACTCCAGGGGTAACCATGTCTCAGGACAGTCTTGAAAGAATCAGTGTGTCCATCTTCTCTACCACACGGGATCAACATGAAAGGGCAAACTGCAGCAGTTAACCCACTGCTAACAAATAAAAATAGAGGCAAATACTTGGGTAATACTAGAAAAGAATGGGAATGCAAGATTGCAAATCCATCTCAGACTGGAGGAGGTTTTTCTACTTTTACATTCATCCAGTATAAATAATCACCAACAGAGTGACTAGGATTAAGAGCAGATTTTAAAGAGTCAATTTTAAGGAAGTGTATTCCTGTTTGCTTGAAACTCAGGGTGGCTAATTTCTACTGTTTTAAAACCTAAATCCTAATTCTAGATGTGACAATATTTCAGTCAAAGGCACATCAATATGACAAGGCTAATGTGTCCAACCAGAAGAATTTACATATGGAGAATTGACTATTTTCAGTAAACAACTCATTAACGAGCCATCAAAACTTGATTGTAGCAAGTATTACACAACTAGTCACAGTGAAATAATAATAATCAAAAGAGAAAAGCTAATTTTGCACATTTCAAATGAAAGAAAAAAATCATCATGTAAATTTTGTTACAAAGGCGTATTTGACACCACTTAATATGTATTATTCACTGGCACTAAATTACAATTCTAAATCAGGAGGGTAACAAGGTGTTTTCCTGCATAAGATTTAGCTAAACCTCTAGAGTTTTTAATCTGTTTTCCTAACAAAGTTTACTCAGAAACATTGGCTCTGTTCTGACTGTCTGGAGACCCCGAGTCTCCCTGTGTAAACTGAGAGAGGCTCCCCATGCTGGCTCATGCTTTTATTATGGGAATCACACTAAATGTGATAATTTCAGAGAAGTGTGTGCTCCCTGTTCCATCAGCTCCTAATGGTGCTTCCCTGGCATCAGCAGAATACGAATGAAGAGCTTTGGTCTAACTTTGAGGCCACTCACCACACACAGGAGTGGCTTCGCTGGGCCCCCAGCAGAAGATAGACCAAAAATACGGCAAATTCCAGTGGATGGTTGTTTTCTGAGTTTTTTCTGTTATCTGTTTTTTTAAAAAGTTTTTCTAAAGTTCTGTTTGAGTCTTCTGTATTTACCTTTTGCAACGGAGTCTCTCACGATTTTCACATAAACAACCTCTTGTTATCATAACTGTGTTTTCATGTTTACATTCTTCTCATAAGGAGAAGACTGTTAGTGGGCTGTTGGGTTGACCAGTGTGGTTGGAGAGGAAGATTTTCTTCCTCCAATCCATGGTCACTGTTAGAATTCTATAAATATCAAAGTTTGTAAATTAACTTCCCTTTTTTTGCCTTGGACATCTCAGTGTGTGTCGTTTCTTTTGTGTCATGCTGCCACAGATGGTTTCACCTGCCCTTTTTGAGAGAAATATCTGAAACTTCTGCCTTCATCTCCTCACAAACTGTGCTCTGAATATAAAAGCTGAGGGTCCAAAGTCAAGCCTCTGCTTTTATTTGCATGGCAAAGTTTCTGTTGGGCCATAAGGAGCCTGTCATGGGTAGGTCTAGGGATTATGTCTCAGGAGGTTGTAGGCAGAGGCCAACTCCAGCAATGGATGGGAGCTCCACACCTCCTAGAGAGCATGCACGGGGATGTTGGGGGTTTTGAGAGAGAAGGCTGAAGGGCTGCCATGACCTTCTAGTGCTTTGATGAAAGCGTCTTTGCAGAACAGGTAGTTTAATTCAGCATCCATCTATGTGGTATCAGGAGAGAACATTTGAAAATGTAGAGATGCATATTCCTTTCTCTTTTTTTGGTCAGTCTCTCTATGTCTGTTGACTTGAATCTGCTAATTCCTATCTGCCAAAAATTTGGCTCATGGACAAGATGTATTTGAAATGTAAATCTCTGATGCAAATAACCAGGGATGATTGAGAATCTGTTATCAGGACAATAAATAATTTTTAAAGAGTATTTTTTCCCCTAATAAAAATGCAGTTACTGCCAGATCAGAATTTTCTATTGGAAAGTCGGGGTTTTTTCACTGAATATTTACAATTTCCACAGAAAAATGGAATTAACTGTTTCATTTGACTTGGAACATGTTCTGAATCGCAGATTCACAGATTCACAGATTTGTTGGAGTTTGAAGGAACCTCTGGAGATCATCTGGCCCAACCCCTCAGGCTCACTTACGATAGGATGCATAGGATCATGTCCAGGTGGGATTATGTCCAGGAGATGCCACAGCCCCTCTGGGCAGCTATTCCAGTACTCAGTGCCCCTCACAGGACAGAAGTTTTTCCTCATGTTCAGATGGAGCTCCCTCTGTCTCAGTTTGTGCTGTTGCCTCTCGTTCCATCCCGCTGAAGATGGTCTGGACATCCACCCCTAAGATATTTGTGTGCATCTGCTCAGTTGTCTCCTCTCCAGGCCCAACAGCCCCAGCTCCCTCAGCCATTCCTTGAAAGAGAGATGCTGCAGGCCCTTCTCCATTTCTGCAGGAAGTCTGGGCTGCAGGGAAGGGCAGATCCCAGTTCCAGTGCAGCAGTGCCTGGCTCCCATCCACTTCCGAGGAATGCATTCCTGACACAGGACATTTCAGATTGTTTTATCAGAGACTGGAGCAGAAAAAAAACCCCATCCCTTTCAAAAGAGCTGAAAGTTTCATTCTGTTAGAGGAACGCCCAAATGAATCTGTTTGTCATTTCCGAACTAGAATTAATGTGGAATTTCCATCCCACACACAAAAACAAAATCTGAATCTTGCTTTTAATCCCGTTTTAAATTGAGAGAAAGACTGAAATACCAGCATTTCTCCTGGGATAGAAATGCTGTACTTGCTATCCTCTGTAAACAATTTTGAATAGGACACTGTTTCAGTGGAGATCATATTCTCAAATGCATGATTGATGGGCTTATGAGAATATTAAGCATCAAATTAAGTGTCTGTAAGGATCTTTTTCTCACCTGAAGAGTCCATAACATAACACAAAGTAGCCTAAACTGGCAGAAAGTGAGAGAAATCAATATGACAGAAAAGAGTAAAATAGAAAGGCACCTGATAAAAGTGAAATTAGCTCCTAAAAATTGTAAAGATCCAGCATGACACTAAATGCTTCATCTGAGTGAGCAAACTGGCTGCAACTTTAATGCCGTGTCACTGTCTCCCTTCTCACTGCGTTGCACATTCCCCTCTAGTGGCTGGTAAAACATTTATGTGAGGAAATTCTTCCCAGAGCTAAAACCAAATTTGCAAAGGGAAATCAAGGGGAATTAGAGACATAAATACTTTCAACAACCTAAGCAGGGGGTTCTTACCTCGTGCAGTGACAAAACTCACCCTCCCCCGTGTGCTGTAGGTAGAGATGGAATTGCTCTTTTGGCCTAAGTAATGTCAATTACACATAGAAAACAAAGGCTCTGCTCCATGTTTTGTGCAGCTTGAGGGTGAGAGGCAGAATTAGGGTGAAGAAGGAGTTGGAAAAATTCTATATTGTATAAGTTTGAAAGTGTTAATGGTTGTTTTTTGGTCCTTGGGTTTTCTGTTTGGTTGGGGGTTTTTTAGGTAGGGTTTGGTAGCTTTATGATAGCTGTTGTTCAGCTTCCATGGGGGTTTTATGGATTTGCACCTTTGTTGCTTAGGTGCTCTGGGTTTGAATTCCATCTGTGTCCCCTGGATTTGGGGACTGGGGTCTGGAGTGTGTGTGTGTTTTCTGATTCTGGGTGAAATTACAGTGTTTGCTCTGAGCACTTCCATTGCTCCTGTTGGCTGCTGTGGTGCACCTGCCCAAACCAGGGAGAGGAACAATCCCAGGGGGAAGTCACAAACCAGCTGAGCTCTGTGGCTCTCCAGCTGCTGGGTGGGGACAGGGACAGTGTGCAGGCAGTCTGTGGGATACTTCAGGAATCAATGATGGTTTTTCTGAAAGAGTGCTGATCTCTGGATGAAGCCTGAACTTTGGGTTTGCCCTCTGAACCGTGTGCTGGGCTGTGGGTGCAGGGAGCACCTGGGACACTCTCACTGCTCCCCTCTCAGGTCCAGCTCCACTGCTGCTGAAACTGCAACAGGCAGCTTCCAACTGCACCATTTCCTTGGCTACTCAGGGCTTAAATTCACCACGTTTTGCTGAAAAAATAAATATACTTCATTCTCAGCATGACTACAACCTGTGTTGGCACAGGACTGGCAGTGTTTTGGTGCCAGCAGCCAGCAGGTTAAGTGGCAAGGCAGGTTTGTGTAATTCCTCTTAGAGCAAGCAGAGTGAGCCAGGCTCATCAGCAGGAGGATGTCCCTACCACCTTCCAACTGTGTTTTCAAACAACATTTGGGAGTGATTTATGCTGCGTTGTGACACTGGTACCATCTGTTCATCATCATAAGTATGAATGAAGTGATAATGAAGAAAATGTTCTAAGCAGCTAACAAGATGATTACACTTTAATAACATAATTTTGGCATAATTTGGATCTTCAGCGATCTACAAACACTTCATTTCAAAATCTAAAGTTCTGGAGCCTTCCTGCAGCTACACAGAGCTCTCCTCTGACTTTTTAAATCAGGGAAAACATAAAATTGATCTTGAAATGTGTCTGAGGTCCTGCCTTACCTGTATGCTGACTCACACCCTCTCCTACATGTCCTCTGCTGTTTGCAGACTCTTGATTCATTTCCTTTCCTGCCTCACCTCTGTTTGGAAACTTCTCAGAATAGACTCAATATCTTCCCAGGGCAGGAACCATCTATTCCTCCTGCCAGGGGTTTCCAACTGACTCACTCACTGTTCTCTTACAGCAAAACAACAGGAACTGTCCATTCTAAATTTTATCAAGGCCCTTCAGTATTTTTTCAGTGGAGAGTAAACTGGAAGTTCAGAGAAAACACAAAGAAGTGGTGACTGAGTAAATTCAGTGAAATTTCAGAAGTACAAAAGAAAGAAGTTGTTTTTGTTAAACTGTTAAAAAATGATTTTAGATTTGTGTTGCAAAAATTTTCATTTCAAAATGAAAAAAAATAAAACTCATTGCTTTAAAAGTGGGAATTGTAATGCGTATTTTTTTTTAGGGATTAACAGAAATGTCCCAGTTCAGTGACCAAATGCAGAATTTTGATTTTTCCTCTTTGTTGTTCCAGGAGGGAATATCCTGGTCATCCACAGCAGCCCTAGGCCCTGCAGCTCTGGGGAGAAAGGTTATTTTTAGGAGCCCTACTTTTCCAAGCAGACCTGTGAGACAAGTTTGAAGTTTCCTTCATGGTGCCAAGTCACCATAACTGTCCCCTCCTTGTGACCCTTCCATCCACTTCTGACAGACTCAATTCCAACATCTCCTGGGGCCTTTCAGGTGCTTTCTCCAAATCCACCTCCCACTTTAGGGAGATGGCCAGAGTAAAACACTGGGGGAAACATTTTGGGATGCATAGATTGGAAACTTCTGGACAGAACTTCAGGTAACCTGTAACCAGGGGATGGTTTTGCCTTTGTTTGCTCAGCCTGTGGCAGGTGAGGGCCCAGAGCTGCAGTTTTGCACAGGACTTTTGCTCCTGCTCTCTGTTGTCAGTGACTGGGTGACTGCACCAGGGCTCTGTGATGGTTAAATTGTTTATTGCAGCAAATCCTGACTGTCGCCCCCAGCCTTAGGTGCCTCCACGCCATAGTGTGGCAGGGATGCAACTGTGTGAGCAAATGTGCTCAACAGATTTTAGGCCAAGAAAACCACCCAACAACACATTCCTAGGAACTCTTGAGCTGATTTCTTATGCCTGCAATAGCATTTCTTTGTTACTCAAGTAGAAATGCTGTCTAAATATATTGCTTTTTTCTGGGGTATTTTTCTGTGGTAATCTCTTAACATCTGTATAACATCTTGTTACCAGTCTGATATAGGACCTTGCTAGAAGGAAAAAATGCTGTTTGTTGGGTTGGTATTACAGCAGCAGAGCTGCCATCCAAGCTGATCTATTGTTCAGTTGGACTCCACTTAGCCGAGGTTATGATCAGAGTGACTAACAGGAACAAGAAATTAGAAGCATAATGCAGATTTTTATGTTGCCATTTTTCTTCCTTGTATTTTCATCTTTCTATCAATCTTTTCAAAGTGAGTATGCCAAAGAGCAGGGAAGAACCCACACGAAAAGGGGTGGTGCTGAGTGGGGCTTGTGTAACCCTCTGGCTGTAGCTGCTGAGAGGATTCGTGCCTGTTGTACATGACTCATGGAACAGCTATTCCTGCACCAGGTGGTTAAAACTCATCAGTGATGGGTTTACAAGCAACTCCTCCTTAATCTTTCTCACCACACATGTGGATCAATGGATCTGCAAGAAGAATCATGATTCTTGTTTACATTATTTCACGGATTCTGGCACCGCTGAAAACAATTTTATCCCCTCTTTGGGCAAAAGCATTTCAGAAGACAACCAGAGTCTGCTCTCATTTATCTTCCAAGCTGGAGAACTGCACACAGGATGTCCCTTCAGCCCAGAGGAGTCTGAGTGCACAGTGCTCTTTATGCCTTCTGCCTCATCCATCTGGGACCAGGAGAGCTGGGAAATGGCACTGAAGCTATGCCCTATTCCCAGCCTGTCCTGGGAAATGCCATACAGGGAGTGTTCCATACAAGGAATTCCTGTTTTCCACTTGCTTAGGGCCACTACCATAGTCACAATGTGGAAAGAAAAATATATATGTGTAGATTAAAATCTGAAAAAAAAGGTAGGTGACATCTGAGGAAAGGCTGAGGTTCCTGTGTGGAGGCACAGGGTCATAGACACAATCAATTTCCCAGGAAAGTAATGGCATGAAGAGGTGTTAGAAAATACTCCTCAGTAATGTAAAGAAGCAGAAAAAGAAATTAATAGGAACCTACAACCTGAAAGAACTCCATAAGGCATAACAAACAAGCTTATGTTGGTGGTGTACAAATATCTGTTCTAATTTATTTTTAATCATTGGAAGGAAAAGAGGGGGAGAAAGGGAGTAACAGTCTTTGCCAAGTGTTCAGTTATTCTCATATACCTGATTCCCAGCTGCACCTATCTCATTATCACTCCTGTGAGCATAACACTTCTCTGCAAATGCTCCAGCCACTTAGATTTTTTGAAGAGGGTTTTTCAGCAAGGATGGAATGCGATAAATGCAATTTAAACAAGCCACTTAATCAACTGCTTTATATTAGATAACAATATAAGCAAAGTGAGTCAGTGTTCCACACAGAAACCCTCAGGAAGTCTCTGTGGAAAAGAAAACACCACAAGATCACTCCTTTTAAAGCCACCCCATTAAATATTTCTCTTCTGGATGGTGGGTCCATGCCCATAATGGACAAGCAGGACATGTTGGTAGGACAGAGCTCATGGGTAGGGAATTCACACTTGGTGAGGACTCATCTGCATCTGCTCATAGCTATTGACTAAATTTCTGTGAGAATGAGTAAAAGGAGTGTGGGAAAAACAAAACAACTTTGATTAATTTTATAAATGTTATTAATATTCTATTAATTTCTAAGAAGATTGTCTCTGGGAAACTGTCATTCTACCACACTGTTAAATATGCCCTGAGGCCAGAGAAAGAATATGGAACAAATCTCTGTACTCAGCTTCCCCTATCCTAATGCCCATGGGCCTCAGGAAAAAGTTAAAATTAAAAAAAAAAAAAAAATCTGTGCAGGTGGAGCTACCAAAAACATCAGTGAGAAAAAAGCTAGCTTTTAAAATTATATTTTCAGATCAGAAATAGGAGATGATCCTCACATTGGGTGAGGAACAGAAAAATAGAGACAGATTTTTTATTTTAATTATTCATCTTACTTAATCTGAGAATTTAAGTTGATCCTCATTTTACAGAAGCTTGTGGAATCCCTAATTTGAGATAAGGTCTGAGTGGGGATCAGAGACCCCAAGCTGAGAAGAGGGCTGATGGAAGTTTAAGCTGACAGAAGTATAAAAAGAAACAAATGGGCTTTGCCATTCAGAGAATGTAAGCAAAGACCACAGCTCTGGAGGGAAAACAAGACAAAGTCATAGTAAAACAATTCAGAAACCACAGACTCCGCTTCAGGAAATGCAGAGGCAAAGGTGAAGCTCCAAGAGGAGATGGAGTGAAACTAAAGTTTGTTTTCCAGAGGCATCCTGAAAGTGTGCACAGACAAGCACAAAACAGCCAAGTTCTGAAATTTTTGTCCTTTTGTCTGTGTAAGAAGCTAAATCCTGACTGAAGATATTAAAAAAAAAAAAATAAAAGAAAGTATATGTAGTTTGCACAGATGAGAAGAATTTGTGGGAAATTTTAAAAAGACAGCTACATACAGTGATGGAATATCAAACTGAGCCCTTTTCACTTGTGATTCACTTGAGCTGCTGCACAAGCTCACTGCTCAGGAGGACTGGAGTTGCACTAAAGATTCTGAAGAATAAATTTAGAAATGCTGCAAACAGGAATGTAGACCTTTGTTAGAAGCAGTGGGGAATTTCTGAGCTAGATATGGAGAGAAGGAGCCTTTCAGCTGCAGGGTTCTTGGAGATGTGAAATAGAGCAGGATGTGACAAGTAAAACACACAAGTTCCTTTGAAGATTTGTGAGACAGGGCAGCCCAGCTCAGACTGATAGAGACATTTTGCTATGCATGGTATATTGTCACTTCTCTATAATATTTCCTTATTATGAATAAGAGCTAAGTCAAATTAGCCTTTTATGAGATTTAGGGTGAAAAATGTCACTTGCTGTAACATTGTAACAGAAACTAAATGTTAGATTTAGCTGGTGAGCAGCCTGTGGGAACTACAGGCCAAATATTCCCTCTCCATCACAAGGACCTTGTCTGTGGAGCATCCTGTTCTTCCTTCAGGGATGTTTCTGTGCTGCAGCCCAGCTTTCTCCTGCGTATCTGTGAGAGAGTGTGGCAAGGCAATCCCCTTCCCCTGGAGACCCAGGGTGGATGTGTCACTCTCCCTTTGAGCCCACATTATCAGTGGCCTCCTAACACCCAGGACTGGGCCTGAATTCCACCTTTCTTCCACTCTTGTCTCCCCCACACGCAGCATTTGCATTTGTGGAGCGGTAACAGCTGTCAGCCACTGATGGCCCCATCCCAAGTCCGGGCCAGGTCTATGGTTTCAGAGCTCCATGCACACTTGCCATATGGACAATCCTGCAGTAACGTGTCTCCTAGACTATCGTGGGCTGGAGCTGGAAGTTCATATGGAAATATTTTTTTGTGTGTGCGCCGGTTTTGCCAAACGTCCTGTTTTAATTATTCATCTCGCCTCATGAATAAATGAAAAGGGGAAACATCAAAAGTCGCCAAATACTCTGTGCTGGTCACAAACATTGAAGGTTTCTTTTTAATGTGCAATCAGAAAGTTGGATTAAGATTCACTCCTTTGATATGCAGCTGATTATTTTTTTTAATATATAAAAAAGGGAGAAATTCCTGTTTCCTGCAATTAACTGTATTTTTTTTTGAAGCGCAACAGGCATAGAGAAATCACATATCAGTGGCGACTCCTTTCAAAGAAAACAATTAGCATCCATATCAAAAAGCTAATTCAGAGAAATTAAAAGAACACATACATCAGTAAAATATAATATTTCCTCTTTAGCACATCTCATTGTGTACAATATGTCACTGTAAAATTGTTAGGCTTGGAGATAATGAAGAGTGACAGTTGAAGGGTTCAGGGCTTCATATAAGACTTTTGGGTATGTAAAGATTTTAATTGCACATAATTATGAATGTGCAAGTGGAACGATTTAATTTTTTAGCTTTCATGCTATTAGAAGGCTAATAGAACCAATATCAAACTGAGTTAGTTACAGCAGAATTACTAGAAGAAGCTATTTTTTTCATTCAGCAGTTTAAATTCAATCAAAACAAAAAAAAATTAAAATAGCTCATATGTTTCTCTCTTCTTTTACATTTATATAGTGGTAGCAAGATAAGTGGTGTGTTTTATTAACAAAGAGGAAGAAAATAGTATTTATAAGATTAGAATATCCTGGAATATAATGGCAATGGATAGTGGGGAAGCACAGAAGAAAAGGGGTGGCTATAAAGGGTGCAGTTACAGTAATAAAGTGATCTGTGAAGTTTGAGACTGATTGTTGTCTAAGGCAACTCAATATTCTTGCTATAAACACATAATTATAATGTCTCTCCACCTTAGACAGAAATGCTTCTGCTGACAACAAGGAATGAGCTCCTTTTTCTGGCTAGGTGAGGTTTTTGACTGCTGAAAACACAAAAACTACAGGACAAAATGCTTCCAATAAGCCAGAAAGATGCCTGAACTGGGCCTTGATTCCATGAATCAACGACAGTTTTCACCTTAGCAGTGTAAATAAGGACTACATGGCAGGGAATGTTGTCTCCCAGCATCCTGGATGACTGTGAGCACCACCACAGCTTCCAGGAAAGCTCAGGCTGGGATAAACAAGGTTTCCAGCACAGCCCACCTTCTGCAGGGTTCAGGACTCCCCATCCAATACCATTCCCCAGCCTTCTCCCTAGCTGAGCACTCAGCTAGCCCATCCCTCTCCTGGGAAAGGGGTCTTCCCCCCTTTCTCTCTACAACATGCCTTTTCCATGTTCCCCCTCTGGCTCCTCTGGCCAGGCTTCTGTGGGCATTTCCCTGAATCTGCCCAAATTCAGGCTCTCCCTGCCACCTCCCAGGGCTGTGTGCAGAGCGAACGCTGCAGCTGGGGGGGCTGGAGCTGCAGCCTTGCTCCAGCCTGGAGCTGTCACACAGCCTGCCCAGCCAGGGGACACAGGGCAGCAGGAGCAGCTCTCAGCAGAGAGGAGGGAGAAGAGATAGTGTCCAGACGCTCTGCATTTTCTCTGTCACAACCAGGCTTTTCAATTCTTGCACTGCTTTTGCATTCCCCGTATCGTGCCTTTACAACAGGGCTGGAAAATGATTTTCTATCTTCTGCTAAACCCCATTTAGGTCCATCTTTCAGCAGTAATTAGAAGTCTGTTGGTGTTAGGATCTCTTTGCAGATCTTGGACCTTTTCAATTAATTTTAATCAGGTTCATTAGCACTTTTTTTAATGTGTAAGAAATGGGCAAATACATAACTGAAGAGCCACTTACCTTTTAATGAAGGTAACAAATATGCAATTAAAAAAGCTCTGTCTTTCAGCAACTTTGCAGCAAATTAACTTGTTTTGTCATTATTGTGCATGTAGAATGTCACTTACTCCAGAGTTTTGACATAAAATTTTTTATCACTGGCAGAATTAGTGAGTAACATTAAGAACTAGGAAATTACAATTAGTTCATGAATTAGGCGGGATATACAATGTGTTAATTATTGAGGGACCAAACTTCATGCAATTAAAATTTAAAATCAAGATAAGAGTAATGTATTATTAGGCATCTGAGTATTTAATGAAGTTGTGAATGATTACCAAATTTTATAAATTAATTCTAAGGTTCCTTGACTATTCTTAGAAAATTTTGTGCCGTGGGACTTATAACAGGCTGCAGTTGTTTGTGAATAGAATAATAATATGAAACTCAGAAATGCTATAGGGATCTTTGCTTTTTGTCAATTCTACATGGGTCTCTGAAGATGTTTAATAAATGTCTTGCCTCTAAAAAATACCATACCAATGCTTCTTCACGAAGAGTTTCAAATATGAGTTTCATATATAACTGCCATATCCAAACATGTATTACCTGCTCATCAGGAAGCTGTTGGAAGTTCACCCTTCACTGAAAGTTGTCTTAAAATCAAGGGGCTCCTTCCTGGGCAGGCCATATT
This sequence comes from Phylloscopus collybita, assembly GCA_027886175.1. Lineage (NCBI taxonomy): Eukaryota > Metazoa > Chordata > Aves > Passeriformes > Phylloscopidae > Phylloscopus > Phylloscopus collybita. Next base: position 32,293,609 of record JAJNNQ010000129.1, read on the forward strand.
CTGTCCGTGCAAAGTGTAGATACAAAGTAAATACAAAGAGCAGCTGGCTGCCTCCTGCGAATCCCAGAATGACACAAATCTCTGCCCCACTGCTACTGACAAACTGGACAAAAGCACCCCAAGGAGCCAGTGCCAGCATCTCTCTGATTTTGTGGTGTCAGAGCGAGATGGTTTTCATTGCCAGAGGAGCCACAGGGTTGGGACCTGCTCTCAGAGTTCCAAAAATGACAGTAAAAAGTGATCCAACAGCACTGAATTGTAGCATGGGGCAGCCCAGGACAAGAGCAGTGAGCCCAGCTGGCTCCATCCATTCCTGCCTTCCAGGGCCCCTTACCTACCAGATGATAACAACCATTCCATTTCAACAACTTCCACAGAATTGTGTTTCTCTTGTAAAATCTCCATGGTCTTTGTGAGAACTGTGAACTTCAGAGCAGCCTTGTGGCAGGGGGGGTTCTTGAATACAATCCCCAATTTCTGCAATAATTTCTCCACTGCAGTAAAATAAACCTGCTGCCCTCATGGGTCAGTGCCCCAGGTGATTGTACAGAACTTCCCATTGAGTCCAGCTCACATCAGCTCCATTGGCTGGACGATCCCACAGCAGACAAACCTTGAAAAATTTGTAACAAGAGGTCCTGGGTAAAAGCTGATGTTTATCTTGTTTGTTTATTATTTCTGTCATAATCAACAGCAGAGTGTGATGCTGCAGTGCCAGCATCCCCCAGGGACCCTCAGGAGGACACCTGGTGTTTTCAGCCTGTGTTGATGTGGTGGCAGGTACCCACCAGGTCAAAAAAATCCATCTGTCCCAGCACAATGTGTCTGCATAAGGAGGCTTCCAGAGTCTACTTCATCCTGAGGGATATCATATTTCACCCCATAGCAGTGGCCCCATCCTCATGGCTCTGCCCAGGCTCTCATTCTGGCTGTGGGTGTCACTCCTGGGCTTCTGTGGGGTAATGCAATGTGGGTGCTGATTCTGCATGCAGCCCACAAAAGAGACTCTGTGTAAACTATCTTATTTATTTCACTATCCTTCCCCCATTCACCAGGCAAATTATCACATGTGTATTTAGTTTCAATAAGATAAAAAATTGCCTAATAAAATATTTACTCAGCCTTTGTCCCTGCAAGTGTAAACTCATGTAATTACAGAGCACTCCAGAACCTGTGGCTATAAATCTCTAGAAATAAAATCCTCAGCACATTGACAGAATAAGGCTCCCATTTACTGTGAAAATGGGAAGCTAGTCCATGCCAAGCTGCTAGATTAACTTAATGTGCTCCAATTCATGCTCCTTCTCTCTCTTTAGCCTTCAGGGAAGGATGTTTATCTCTTCTTACTGCCTAGAGATGGCTGTCATTACCTTTCCATCTTAGGCTGGAGAAGTAATGATCCCACCTTTTTCCCTGAAATCACTGTTTCTTAACCCAATATTGCCTTGTGTTGCTGGCAGCCAGTAACACCTGGGGTGTGCTGTTCAGAAAAGCTGATGTGTATGGATATCCTCAGAAAATTCAAAGTATCCCAGTAAAGAGGTGGCTTTATCTCAACTATTAACAAGAGGCTGGTAGATAATAAAGTGCCCTGGCCTGATCATCCTGGCACAGGCAGCGTTCCGTGGGACATGCTGCCAGCAGACATGGTGTGACCAAGCCTCTCTTCCCAGGAAAACATTCCCAAGGGTATTGGGAACCCATGCCCGAGGAGGCTGCATGCAAAAGGCAAACACTCAGTCATGATCTGTTTGTTATATGGGCAGGGGAGAAAGGGGACTGTTATCCTTTATTTTCAATAATGTTTCGGTTGTGGGGCTTTAGCTCGGAGGGATCAGAGAAGGAGGGAGCATGAGGAATATAACAACCTCTTTTGTACCTGTCACTTTAATGTATGCCTGCTCCCACTTTGGCACAGCACCAGAGCCTTTGAAACACAGGAGAGTGGTAAGGAGTATATTTTGAAGGAACTTTTAATTAAGTCTTCCCTTGGGCTACTGAGCAGAAAAAGGTGGGAGTGCCTTTGGCTGTTTTTAAAGGGTTCCTCTACAAAGGCAATTTTTTTCTCAGGCTATCACAAGTCTAGGTTTGGTGGAAAAAAAGAAAACCCAAACAGGTAACTTCTCTAGCTCAGCAGGTAACCTAACACACCAGTCCCTGAAAAAACACAGTAATGCAGGCTTTTACTTCCCCAACTAATTACTTGAATAAAACACTGCTTGGACTCAAACCAGGTATCAACATTGCATCCAGCATTGTCACTCCAACCACAGCAGCCAGCTAACACCCAATAGGGGAAAGTAGAGAGCAAAGAAAGAAAATGCTCTTTCCTGCTGGCTCTGTAGGGGATCAGGGTGACCCTCAGAAAACCCTTCACAGAAATGGAGGAGCAACTCAGTCCTCCACAAAGTCATGGCCAAAGGTCTCCCTCTAAGAATGAGGGGAATCTTCCTGATGTAAAAAGCCCGGTTGCCTTTTCTTCTTATCTGGGCAGACCACCCCAAAACACAGGCTTTCCTTTGCCAGTATATTTTCTGTCTGGAAACATTTCATTGATGGAGAATCCCTAATGAGATCTGCTAGAAGCTCCTGCAGAGGGTGACCCAAGGTAAGTATAGCTGGAAGGGGTAGGAGGGAGGAATTTCTTCAGTTAAAAGTCAAGCACCACCCAAGTTCTGTAGTCATTGTATTTATGAAAAGGAGGTTCCCATATCAGCCCAGGTGTTCACATGGATCTTTCTGTGAACCTCTGAGCTTCATCTCAGAAACCAGTTCACCCCAGGAGTCTGCAGTGCCAGTTTTGCAGTGGTGCATGCTGACAGGAAACACATCCCATATATGCAACAGAGCCCACCTGAAATGAACTCAGGCTTCTCCATTTCCAGCCCAGAAGGATGACCAGGGATGGCAGCTTGGCTCCTACAGTTTGCAACAAAAGCAGTGTCCTTCTACTCCAGGACAGACCTCCCCAGGTAAGGTGACTCTACTAAAATAACCTTTCTTCCTTTATCTGGTATGAACTGGCCCAGGAAAGAGCAGGGAGCAATCTGGAGGTGGTGAGTGACCAGGCTGAATGCAGACCTTACACCACCCACCTCTGGGGGCCATCACAAAGCTTCACCATGAGGTTGAAAACAGGAACTGGGATTTTCATTCCCCTTTCCTAGGTCAAACATCATTTATGGAACCAAGGGCTGCTTCCCTCTGAATCTCCCAAATTTTTTATGTTGATTGAACATGAGATAAAAAAATCTTGTGTCTCAGTTTTAGATCTCCTTCATGCCTCTCTCATCCATTTCTCCCTCACTTTCTCTGCATCTTGGTGCCACAAGAAAACTGTCTCCTTTTACCCAGATGGCAAGACAGAATTGCATTCCAGAGAGTTCAGCCTTCAAAATCAGAAGATACCTGTTTCTTGTGGCCTGGCCCTCCTATTCCCAGAGTCTCCAACTGCAGATGATGTTTTTGTTGCAACCAGTGCCATTCCAGGTTCCAGCACCCCTGAAGAGTGAAAGTCCTGCCCTGGGGGCTGCCACATGCACACGTGCATCCACTGCTTTAAAAAAAAGGATCATAGCTGCCTAAAATAAGTGACTGAAGGTCTGATTTTCTTCCCGTTTCTGCCCAGTCTTAATAAAAAGCAAACATCCCCTTTGGGAAGTTATATTCACGAAGCAATTTTAATTTCAAGACAGGCCAGCTTCAAATTCACCCAGGCAGCATTAACTCACCACTAACGCTTCCATCAGATGCCACCCTGTGGCTGGAAAACACCTTTCCCAGCTGGAGTCCAGAGAAAGGGCTCCATTGCCCCTGGAATTGGAATTGCCCTGTCCCAGAGCTGTGAGGCAGGACCTGGGCAGGGGTGGGGGGGATGCCGTGCCTCGGGCAGGTGTGTCCTGGCCCCCAGGACGTGCGTGCGAGAGTGTGACGCCACTGCCGTGACGTCTGGAATGTTCCTGCCTCGGGAAAGCAGCGCTGGCTGCCGCCCAGGGATCTTTAATAGAGACCGAACATGGATGTGGGGATGCTTGTGTGTAATTACACACAACGTATAGGGCCATTTACCATATGGGAGCAGTTGGAGCCCTTTGATCCTTCTCACCATAAAACTGGGCTGGAGGGGCCTGGCGTGGGGGAGTGGGGTCACAGAGGGGCTCACTGTCGTTCCAGTGAAGGCCAGGGCTGTGCCTGTATTTTCTCATTTCCCATCAGTGTTCAGGAAAGACATTTGCCAGCACAGCTGGAAGAAAGCAGGAGCTGGTGTCCTCTGGAGCCCAGCTTGGGGGCCTTTGTAGGCAAACCAGAGTGGTGCTCTGGTGAGGTTTGCTGGAACCAGCAGCTCAGCTCCTCCAGGAGTGACCCCCTTCCCTGTATCCCCCAGTTCTGGGGAGGGCACCCCTCATTCACAACACAGCTCAGAGTGGGGAGCTCTGGCTGAGAAATGTCCATGGTGCAGGGGTTTCTTGTACGTAGGGTGGAAATGCCTGAAAGCGTAGCTCACCTGTACCCCAGACCCTCTGCCAGCCAGGATGCCAAGTGCCAGCTCATTGCCAGGACAGCATCGCTGCCTGTCTCCAACAAGTGAAAATATTTTTGGGAAGGTCTCAGCTTTTTGAGAAGGTCTCAGCTTGCCCCCACACTCCTTCCTGATTGTCATCTGCTTCACCTGCACCCGTGATCCTGGTACAGGTGTTTACAGGGCAGGACTAGGAAGGAGCTGCTCACAGATTTGAATGGGGCTTTATCATAGCAATGCCTATCATGCTCTGCTTTCCACAGTTCCCTGACTGGATGATGCCAAAACTATTTCATGAAAAGGAATTACATACTACAAATGCTACACGGACTCAATTTCTTGTCTTTTTCAATTCTGAAAAATATTCCCAATACCTCACTTTGCAAAGACAGCTGAGAGTTTAGTTGTATTTTCCATAGTCTGGAGGGCATCAAGCTGTTATTCCCCAGCCTGAGTTTATTTCTGACTCTGCCACTGAGGTGTTAGTAACCCTGACCAGACCACTTGGCCCCTCTGACTCGGTTTCTTCTTTTTTCTTTTATTTTCCTGCAGTATGAAGTCCTTGATAGAAGAGCTGGTTGTTAGTTTGCATTTGTGGGGTTTGTCATGCAATGGGGGGGAGGGCAGGATGAGAGCAAAAGCACTGAGGAATGCCTGCCAACAGTGTGATAACAGGCAATTGGGGAACAATCAACTGGATATGTTGCTGAAGACAAGGGGTTTTAATTGCATGACTTGTCTGTCCCCCTTGCTCACCAGCAAAACCTAAACCTGAGCCTCTGGATAGTCCAGATCTGGGCTTGCCCCAAAAACTGCTCCAGACCTCATGGCAGCCCTGCCATGCTCCTGCCATCCCTGCAGCTGGACCCTGGGGGGACCTGCCAGGACACCACAGCATCACAAATCCTCATGCTCAGAGGCTTTCCTCCATCTTACAGGCTGCTGACAAGCATTTGCTTACAGAGGAAAATCCAGAGCAAAGGAATGCTTGTGAAGGTAAGGGTGTCTTTGTGTGATTTTCTCACCCACACTCACCTGTGCAGTCCTGCTGAAGCTGAGGGAGATGCCTGGGTACAGAACCACCTGCCTCAGCACTCAAGTGTTTCAAGGAATTATGCATGGGTCCTTGCTGGTGAATCTCCCTGGAGCCATTTGTTTTGCTCTCCTTATGGCTAAAACATGAAAAAAACCAGCCCCTCTGCCTGCACGCAGGGGTATCAACCCAACTACTCCCTCAGTAAATCCTCACCACCCAACAGATACTTGTAAACTCCTTCTATCCATCCTAGAGGGACAGAGCTGCTTGAATTAAACTTCTCCCATTTCTCAATCTTGTCTTCTTCTTTTTTTTTCTTTTTTCTTTTTTTTTTTTTTTCCAGGCTATTTAAGCCACAAAACTGGCCAACAGACACAGCTGGGAAACACACTGCAGCACAAAGAAAAAATAATAAAGGCTGGGAGAAGTTCTTTTTCCCTCTGCAGAACTGTAATTGGGTCTTCTCTTTTTTTTTTTTTTTTTCCTAAGCTCAGTTGGGGTATGAACTCCTTAATCTTAGTTTGACTTATGGGAAAGGGAGGGCATTAGCATATTTATAAAAATTTACCTTGTTCTGAAACTGTAGACATGCTTCACCTTATAATTTCATGATTAGTGTCATTTCATCATGGGGGAAAAGCTACTTTTTCTATCCAGCGGCACAAAACGAATACAAATCAAACACATGCTTTCTGGAATTATTCACACAATGTTTTCAAAAATCGACACAGTTCAATAGTTGAGCAATAAATTTTCTTACTAATGAGACACTAAAAAATGTTTTTGATGTTACGCCCAGGGAGAACTAGTTATTGCAGATTTATAGGCAATCTGTGCAAAGACTGTCCTTTGCTTCCAATGAGTTTCTAATTTTGATTTGATGATATCCAGCTGCGGAGATTTGGCCATGATATTATATAACTTGTGATATCACATCTATACAGTATTTTGTTCCCCCTCGATGCCTGGCCTTTTCATACACGACCTGGACTGCAGCATACCATGGTTCCCTTGTGCAGACAGCCATGGCATGTGGTGTTTATGGATCCCTGTAAGGAGTGTGTGCAGTTACAGTACGTGCATCTCGTAACTCTCTGAAATACGGGAGGCAAATTTAAGTTTTGCTGGAAATGCAGCTTTTCCTTCCAGCTCCTCCTGCTCTCTCCATGGCTGGGAGCTCAGGGAAGGTCGGGGTGTGGGCAGTCATGCTCCGGAAGGCCCTGCAGACAGTGCTTTGTGGTTCCTTTTGTTCCAAGGATTTCTTCCATCATTTGGCTGGAGCCAAGCCAGGCTTGTCCAAGCCAGGGGAAGCCACCACCCCAAGGACTGAAGTCACCACAACCCACCCCCACACACAGGAGGGTTGGGAACAGCTGGTGACGGGCAGTCAGTGACCTCTTGTGACACCATTTTATCAACAAGAAGCCTGAGAGGGAGGGTTTCCCCACCCAGGCCCAGAATATTCAAAGCAGAGTATTCAGTGAAGGCGAGCACCTATTCATTTCCTGGAAGTAACCAGCAGCAGGGCTTTATTCCCCAGACTCTGCTGAAGACGAACTCAGGCCTTCCCTGGGGACATTTTTAATCCAAAACAAACCAAGCTGTGCCTGTATGGATACTGCTGGCAGGCCCCCTCCCTAGGAAATGAGGGAATGTGGTATCTCTCAAGGGGTAATAACAAGGCTCCTTGCCTGGATACAAGAACGATGAGTGCTTCAGAAGTGCTGATGATTAAGGCCCGCGTTCGGGCCGCTCGGAAAAAGTGATCTCCGAGACAAAGCAGCCACAAGCCAGTTCTCTCCGCCGCTCGCCCGCCTTCTGCCCACATGGCTGCCATGTGGGGAGGCCACAGAGAGCCCGGGCCAGCCTTCCTGGCAGGAGGATCCTGCTCCAGCTGTGCCCGAGCACACAGGGCCTGCTGCCCCTGCATGACCCGCGGGCCCCGCGGCACGGCCCGGCTGCTGCTGCGCCAGGACAAGCCATGGGGAGCCCAGCACAGCAGCACTGCTGTGGGGCTTTTCATGTGAGGGCAACTCATGGGGAGCCTGGTACACCAGCAGCACTGCTGTGGGGCTCTTCATGTGAGGACAACCCATGGGGAGCCTGGTACACCAGCACTGCCATGGGGTTTTTCATGTGAGGACAACCCATGGGGAGCCTGGTACACCAGGAGCACTGCTGTGGGGTTTTTTATACCAGGATAACCCACAGGCAGCCCAGCACACCAGCAGCACTGCTGTGGGGTTTTTTATACCAGGATAACCCACAGCAGCCCAGCACACCAGCAGCACTGCTGTGGGGTTTTTTATACCAGGATAACCCACAGGCAGCCCAGCACACCAGCAGCACGGCTGTGGGGTTTTTCATGTGAGAACAACCCACGGGTAGTGCAGCACACCAGCAGCCCTGCTGTGGGGTTTTTCTTGTGAGGACAACCCACGGGGAGCCCAGCACACTAGCAGCACTGCTGTGGGGTTTTTCATGCCAAGACAACCCACAGGTAGCCCAGCACACCAGGAGCACTGCTGTGGGGTTTTTCATGTGAGGACAACCCACAGGTAACCCAGCACACCCGGAGCCCTGCTGTGGGGTTTTTAATACCAGGATAACCCACAGGCAGCCCAGCACACCAGCAGCACTGCTGTGGGGTTTTTCATGTGAGAACAACCCACAGGTAGCCCAGCACACCTAGAGCACTGTTTTGGAGTTTTTCAGGCAAGGACAACCCACAGGCAGCCCAGCACATCAGGAACACTTCTGTGGGGTTTTCATTCTTTTTTAGGAAGTCTGCAACTTGAGCACGCTGCCAGTAACTCACAGGCTCTGCTCCTGGCGGAAGACAATAAGACAGTGGTGGGTTATGCAGAATGGCTGCAAACACAAGGGCTACAGGGCTGCTTTTTTGCCTAAACAAACTTTTCCGGCTTAAAAACTATGATGAGGAGACTGTGGCCACCCTAAATATAGTACCAAATTAACTGATAACTCACAAATACTTCAATCAGTTATTCTTCTAAAGGACTGAAGGAGCAAACCCATGGCAGGGACAGGTGCTCCCTTGGGAATCAGGCAGAGTCATCCCCTCATTCCTCACATGCCATGAAAAAGCATATTTCCACATAAATCATGGGTCTGAGCAACATAGAAGCACTAAACAAAGGTAAAAATTCACAGAAACACGCTCAGAATGACATCTTATTCCCAGCTTTCAGTAAGCGCATTATACATTGAGGAGCTGCCATTATTTTTTTCTTCATAAACCCCTGGGTTTATGAAGAAAAAGGTCCCCTCCTCCTCACATGCACCTTCTCGTCACATTTCTATCTCCAAATTCACTTCTGATGCAAATGGCACTTCAGAAACATACTCAGAAAATGCAGCCAGATGTCTTCCTTGGATTTCAGGAAGGCAGAGAAGTGTCAGAATTAAATCTGGATGGTTATGATGTTGCCAAAAATAGTTTCTGCACTCACCCCGTGTCTGTGAAGATGGATCCCAAGGCCAAACACAGAAATTAGCTTCCATATCAACATTTTACTGTCACTTTCATCGCCACGCCAATAGATTAGTTAAAATAACATCGTTTACTGGCATGGAGTGTTATTGCAAACAGATGTCATCATTAGGACGCGTTCTACTATTTCATCCAGGAATTTATTCATGGAAATTTTGATTTTTCTCACTGAAATAAGAAACAGTTTTCAGTCTTTGAATCTTTCATCCCTGAAAACCACTTTAGGGTGGGTTGTTGGGGTTATTGTGTTGTTTCCCTCTCACATAAAGAAGAAATCAGCATTTTGCTTGACATGGCATCATTCCGGTGGTTATTTTCAGCTAAAAGTTTTCCTCCAGTGAAAGGCAAATGTTAGTTGGAAAAATACCTATGATCAGCTGTAATTTCCTGTATATCTTGCATAATTGTATCTAATTGCATTCTGCTTCCTTCAACTCTTCTTCATCTGGAGTTGAATAATTCTAGTATCAAATATATTTGTTTTTCCACAGTCGTTGAGTCACCTTCTCTGTGTTATTCAGATAAAGCTGGACATTTATTTGTAATGTTTGGGTTTTGTTGCCTTCCTTCTTTATGGAGTCTGCATGGATAATGGATACACATTTGACTTCATTCATTAGAAAGGAACATGAAACAGTGAAATGTAATGAGATCAGCCACCAGAACTCTGCAGCTTGTGAGGGGTAAAACAAGACTGGAACAGGCAGAAATCTGAAATCTCAGTCCTGCTGGAATGAGAGGCAGTGTTTTGGTTGACTTCAGCAAGGATTCTAGGATTTCATCCCGAGAATTTAATAGTACTGCTGCTCTAAGTAAGTTCAAGCAGAAATGCATGCTCACTGGCGTAGAATAAGGTTTCAGTCCTACACAAACAAAAGCCTATGCATTTAAGCAAAAGAATTTTGAGCCCCTGAACTTTATTTATTTAATCTGCTTATGACATATTAAATATTAAAAACTACACTATACTAGACTCTATGTACCTCTGAGAAATAACCACAAAAATCACCCAACATACAAAAAATGCAATAGTGGCCAATTTTTATTCTTACTCAATCTGCTCCAGAGGAGAGAGCAACAAATCAGGTCATGTTTGGCACCTAGTTTTGTGTAATATATTGACTCATTGCTGCTCTCTGGATCTGTGTATTCCTTACACCATGACAAATACACTGTGCATAACTTCTGTATGGAATTTGCAGTGTCCCCATTGCATGAGTCCTAGTGCCAAGATGGAAATTCCCAACACCCCAACACAGCCCTGGCCTCTCTGCTCCTGCTCACATCAACGGAAAATTTCCTTTAGACCTCAGTAACAGAGGGTCAGTCCCTAAAATCAAAACCCTTTGAAGAAAAAAAACCTACTACAGCCTATTTTTAAAGGCCAAAATCTTGAGTTCTCTTATATGAGAATGGACACTGGCAAGAAGAGGCACCTTTGTAATGTAAGATAGATATTTAACTTGGGAAAAAAATGGGAAGAGCTTATACTAACAGAGCTAGAGTGCACAACAAAGTCAGCTTGACTCCTGGAAAATCCAAGCAGATCTTGGGGCACTCACAGAGAGTCTGGAGCAGGTGCAGGTGGTGCAGAACCAGCTATGCAGCAAGGAGGTACAAATCCCCACCCCGCTGGGGCTGACAGGTGCCCAGGTGCCCTGGAAAACACTGAACTAAATCATCCTGACTGTAAAGGTGCACAAAGAAGGACAGAATGGTTGGAGTTTGAAGTGACCTCTGGAAATCACCTGGTCCAAACCCCCTGCTAAAGCAGGTTCAGCTACAGCAGGTGACACAGGATTGCCTCCAGGTGGCTTGTGAATATCTGCAGGGAAGGAGACTCCACGGCCTCTCTGGGCAAACTGTTCTAGTGCTCAATCATCCTCACAGTAAAGCTTGTCCACACATTCAGGTGAAACTTCCTGTTCCAGTTTGTGCCCATGTGGTAGTATCTTTTCCAGAATAAACAGCTTCAGCTCCCTCACCTTTTCCCTGTAAGAGATGCTCCAGTCTCCTCTGGACCCTGCTCAGTTGCTCTTTGTCTGCTCACCGCCCCTGCCCCTCTCCTCCTTTCTCCAGCACAGGGTGTCGTCACAGCACTGCAGCTTTCTGGGATAGCCAGAACAGGCTGTAGAACAGCATTTGCCTTCTATCCTCGCTCACAGCCCTGTGCTGAGTTGCTTAAATGCGTAAAAATCTTGATCCTGCATCTCCTGTGAGTGCCTACAGGGACCACCGCTGTGTCTCATTACGCTGAGCTGGGAAAAGAGCAGGAGTTAGTTACCGACGGCAGAGCAGCCCCCAGAAACTCTAGCTGGAATCTCTATCTTCTTCTGCATTTGCCTTTACTGTAATTATGTTTCAGAATAATTTCTATGTCAATCTCCCACTTCCAAATATAAATGTCACTTCTCTTGCCCAGATTCAAAACAAACTGTCAGTGTGAAATAGCTTCTAACACGTTAATAATGAAATACCGTTTTACCCCCACTGAGAATAAAATGCTAGGACTAATCATACCATTCTAAAGGGCTTATAAATCAATAAACCAAGAGGCAGTGAATGAACAAAATGCTGATTGAAATCATAAGCGCATCAAGTATCTGCAGATAATCAGTTTCACATGTTTAAAATAAAAATAATAATAATAAAAAAAAAAGAAATAGTTTTCCCTATACATGTGGATACACACAGTGCCTTGCTAGATTTTATTCTCACAGCGTGGCTTGATTACCTCACCAAGGTAGATGAAAGCACAACTGACTGTTAGAAGACGAAGGCAGCAGATCACTTTGTGATGTGACATTCACAACCCAAGTGGTACAACCTCATAATAAACTGTTCCAGTAGCTGGGACTTCTCCTGGCTGGGATGCCAGCTGGCAGCCCTGAGCTGGGAGCAGCTCTGATGCAGTTTCTCAGGTCAGGGCTGTGTCAGAGGGCCAACATCACAGCTACCAGCTAGCCCACATGCCAGTCTGGGGTCACAGGGTAGGAACTGCTGGAATCCTGCCACACCTCAGACCCCACTGCCCTCTAACCCAGCTCACACTGCAGCCTGGGCAGCTCAGGGCTCTACCTCTCCCTCCCACCTGCAAAGTGGCCAGCAGAGTTTCCCATGCCTTTCTCCCCCTGAAGCACCTGTTTTGTGGCCTTTGACCCCATGTAAATTTTGGGGTCATCCCCTCCACAGGGATGGTCACCTCTGGTATCTTGTATAACATACTTGTTCAAAGTTGGCTGTTTTGGTGTCCTTAGCTGGATACACAACACACCTGAAAATCCTCCTGAGGCTAAGAAAGATTTGTAAGTTTGGTGGTGAGGAATTTTTTTTTCTCAAATTCATGGTACTCTCTTTAGTGATTCACGTGACTACAGTTAGAGAATTCCTTCCCCTTTTAGGGGTGTTTGTGAAGCTCTGTTATAAAAAATGTTGTCAAGCTTCAGTTTCTAAGGATTTCCAAAGTGTTGGCACCATGGAGGTGTCCAAGCAGCTTAGTTTGGCCTCAGGAGATCTGGCAACACAATCCAGTGTTTGCAGGTGTAGCACCTCCTGTCAAAGACCCTCCTGAAGAAAGGAACAGCCCTTTGTCGACTGACACTTGATCACCAAACCCACAGCTGCTCTCCCTGCATGTGTCACCCAAACCCTGTCCCTTTTGCCCCTGGAAAGGGGCCTGTGAGAAATCTCTGGTACTTTAGAAGTGGCACATTGCCATTTTTAGCAAACAAACCTTGTTTCAAGAGTAAAGGCTGGCACTGGATGTACAGAGAAATGTTAGATGCAAAACACCAACAGAGCAGCTCCTCGATTTTATGGAAACTGGTGACAGCAATTTCCTGTGTGAGAGTAAGAATGGTTCTTATTTACAGTCAACTCCAAATTATTTCCTCATATACATTATTGAATCTTTCTTAAAGATAGATTCTGTAATGCTCATTGAATCTATTTCAAGAAAAAAAAAGTTTACATCATGCATTGAGAATCATCTATAAATTCTTCCTCTGAATCCTGATACAACTTATTGAATAAAATACAATAGAAATGAAGATGCTGGGAATCCATAACAGAGTTTTTAATTATAAATCTCAGAGTAAATGAGCATGAGATTCTCTTGCTAAAGAATTGTAAATTAAGTTAATGGATATTGAGATTAAGTCTTTTTTTAATTTATTTTGCAATACTTGATGTTAATAGAAACTTACGTTGTGTATTAGTCCAAGTGCCTTTAAAGACTTTTATAGTCATTATTCAATAATGGATGCATGTTTTAAAAAGTTTGCATTTCTGAATAGGTAAATGGATTAATTGAGAGAGGATCATGAAAAGCTTTGCAAATGTGTGTTGCTGATGAGCCTCTTAATAAAACATCACACAAAATGTTTTATTCACACAAGATAGGTAGGCTCACCCCTTGTTAATATTCAGCAAAGCTAAAATATTCCTGTGAAGTGGCATTGAGGCATCATGATCTTCAAGTGATATGGGGTAGGAACTTCTTTTTATAAAACCTTCTGGGGAAACACACCACATCAGTGTTTAAACTGTTTATCTTGTGTCACACATGTTATTCAAATTGTGTCACTGAAATGCTGCTGCCATTTGAAACATTTGTCCCAGAGTGAGAGTAACTCTTCACAAGTGAGGTATCTCTTAATAGATGCTTTAAAAACACAGTGGAAGACTCTCAGCATGGAGTTCTTTTCATCCTCTGCAAGATGACAGGTATTTCTTCATCTCTTCCTTCCTCCCTATTTTTTTCCACAGGGGTGATGAACCCATGACTCTCAGTCCATGTCTTGTAGCACCGTGCACTTGTTGGATCCAGTGAGCAGGGTAGCAGAGCTGTGTTGCACTGAGTACATCCTGCAGCATTATGGTATTCAGGCACCAATCTTCCAAAAGTGTTCAGAAGCTCGGCCCCTGCTGGTATTCAGTGCCTAGGAGGTGGATATTTCAGTAAAGTCAAGGAGCTGAACCATAAATTTTCATATGTGTTGTCTCCAGCTATACCAAAGCTCTTGAAGCCCAGCTCTGCACCATTCTACAGCTAGTCACTGTAGGTCTGTCATTGTTCATCACTATTGCTTTCTGTCATTGAAGGCTCTAATTCTTTTGGGATCTCAACTGGAAATTTTGTGTGACTGTGTTTGCATGCACAGAGGCAACCAAAGGCTCAGAGAACATCACAGGCCACCAGGACAGTGTATCTCACTAACATCAGGGTACTAAGAGGAAAATATTTTTATACCCTGGGAAACAAAAAAGTTTCCATTACTTTGCGTGTAACCTTGCAAAGTTTCTCCTACGTTCCCTTCTTCACAGTGCACCCAAGTTGTCACACTCCTGTCTCCAGGAGCCTGGGAACTGCCAGCAAAATCCCTACTGGAAGATACTCTGCAGGGCCATCAGTCATATCTAAAGCACTCAAATGTTAGAAAACATCAGGATTTAAGCTGTTGAGAGAACCTTATCTCTGCCCTTTTGTGTGTTTGTGCTGTACAGGGTAAGGCACTACTCCAATGAGTAAAGCCAGAGATCCTTAACTCCCTGTAGCAGTACAAGTGAATTGGGTCACTAATTCAAATGTTTCAAACATATCTACTGTCCCTTCAATAAATATTTAATACCTGCCTAAACACTGGCCCCTTCTGAAGTCACTTTGCAAATTTTTGAGCTGTACTTCAAAGAAGAAGAAAAAAATTAAGTAATCTGGCTGGCAATAACATTTTTTCCCTAGAATGGAGCATACCCTCTGTCCCCGGGCCACTGAACATCTTGTAGGAAGGAAAGGGAAATAAAGCCTGGCTTTGATGTAGTTTCTCCATTCTGTAGCTTCCACTGACACCTGCTGGAGGCAGGCGCCGTCATTTGGAATTCTGTCTCCAGACTCGGGAGGGCTGGGCACTGCTGTGTCCAGCTCTGGGCCACCACACAGAAGAAGGACATGGAGCTGCTGCAGGGAGCCCAGAGGAAGTCACAAAGATGTTCAGAGGGCGGGAGCACCTCTGCTATGGAGACAGGCTGGGAGAGCTGGGGTTGTTCAGCCTGGAGAACACTCCAGGGAGACCTGAGAGCCCCTTCCAGTGCCCAAACAGGTAGAGAGCTGGAGAGGGACTTTGAACAAGGGCCTGGAGTGATGGGAGAAAGGAGAACAGCTTTTAACCGACAGAGAGGGGTTTAGGTTAGACATTACTAATAATTTCTTCCTTGAAAGCATGGTGAGGCCCTGGCACAGATTGCCCAGGGAAGTATGGGTGTCCCATGCCTGGAAATGTTCAAGGCCAGGTTGGACAGGGCTTGGAGCAACCTAGGATAGTGGAAGGTGTCCCTGCCCATGGCAGGGGGTTGAAACTAGATGACCTTTAAGGTCCCTCCTAACTCCTTTCATATTAAAAATTTCAGCAGGCTTCTGATGAACATTTGAAACAATATAGAGAATTACAGTTTAAAAACCAAGCAAATAAACGAAAGAACACCCAGCAAAACACTAAAATATAGGCACGCCCCTAAAACTTTGAAAACTAGAAAATGTATGACCATTTTTACAGTAGGTTGTTTATGTTGGTGTAAAGTGTTCTTACTCTGCCAAGCCAGGGAACAGAGGCACTCTGATAGACCTGAGCCTTTCCTTCACTTCCAGATTAGCATCACAGATTGTGCTTTTGTAAACACTAAGAGCTGTGTGAAACTGAAAATGCCTTTCCAGGGTTATCTCACAGCATCTAGCTCATAGCAGTAGATTTTCACTGAGGTCTCAAGACTGGTGAAAAAATTAGAGGTCTATACAAAAAAATTATTACATTTGGAGTGCTTCCCAACGGGGGCCATGTAAGGTGAGGGTGGGTTTTGTTTTTTGTTGGGTTTTTTTTCCTGATAGGAATGGAAGGGCGGTTGAATTTTGGCTCAGCATCTTTTCAAGTTCATGTAAAGCTTTTATTACCTGGTCTCTCAGGCGGCCCTGGTCGCATCCAGGAGGTGGCAGTGGAGGAGCATCCATCGCTCCGCAAACACGGGGCTCGGGGCTCACGGTTCGGGAGCCAGGCTTGGGGCAGCTCCGAGGGCGTTCGGACACGTTTGGCAGGTTCTGGATGATGGAACAAACCGTGCCTGGATTGTTCCCCAGCCCGGCTCGGGGGAAAAGCAGTACCAGAGAGAGAAACACGGCCGAGGGGTTCTGATGTGACCCCTACTGAGTGTGTCTTTTTTTTCTGCTGAAGACAGCAGGATCAGGTCGATGTCTTTTCATAAATAAACAGTAAAAAACCTCCTATTTCATGTGTTTGAGGGCTATTTGCCTTTTACTTTAATTTTCTATACAGAAAATTGCTCAACTGGAAGTTTCTCTCTAAAAATCCCTTTAAAAGGAAGAAAATGACAGGGAATTGTTGTGAAAATCTTACAAAACCTTTGATTCAATTTAGCTTTTTAAAAGTAGATGTAGAAAAGAAGGAAAAATATTTCATGGGTAAGTGAGCAGTGTGAAGCAGGGCAGAACTCTTAGTTAGACTCCAGCTCTTTTGTGGAGCAGCACAGGGACACTGGCACCTTCTGTTCTCAGCATATCACAGTTAAAAAACAAGAGCTGGAGAAGATTTTGAAATATGATGAAAAGTCACAGGTTCTTCAGTTTAAAGACAGAGAATTTGCCTACAGAATGCTGCAACTAAATGAGGCTTCTGTCACAAGTATCAAAGAACAGCAGGAGCAAGCAGAGTCAAAATTTTGAAAAGTGAAGAGACAGAAAAGGATTTTATAAATGATAAAAAGGAGTAGCAAGAAACGATTCTTAATATACATTGAGAAACAAAGGGAAAGAGACCACGCAGGTTATTGATTCATCAGCAAATTAAAAGGAGGGGTCATCAGCAAATAAAATATATATATTAAAAAAAAAATAAAAGAATCAAGAAGGCCAAAGTTCTCTGTGTCTTTTTTTGTGTCTCTAAGAGGAAAGACCAAATGCAAAGGCTTCAAGCAGCAGCAGCATTGCAGGAGGAAATCCACAGGGAAACACACAGGGAGGCAACAGCACACACAGAGAGCTGGGAAATTTCACACTGCCTAAGCCTGATGCATTTCATCCCAAGATGCTGCAGAAGAATGTGACAAAGTTAATGTCAGAACCACTTGGGGTTATTTTAGGGAATTCATGGGGTGTCAATAAGCATCAGAAAGCTGCAGAGGAGCAAATATATTCAGTTTCTAAGAATGGAAGGAAAAGATTAATCAGGGATTTGTCTATCAGTCAGCTTACCTTCAAATGCCAGGAAAATCTTGGAAAGCACAAAATCTTTGTGAGCAATGAAAGAAAACAAGGCAATGAGGAAAGTCAGAATGGATTTTGCAACTGCAAATCCTCTCACAGCAAACTCATCTCTTTTATGAATGGGCTCTGGGTCTGGATTGATAGGAAACAATAAACACCATCTGAAGTCACAGAATGAGCTTTGGTACCTTCTCATTCAAAAGGGAGAAGAGTGGGTTCTACATCACACTCTGAGGTGGTACAGACCCAAAAGGCTGAATAAACATGCTGGACTAATGAAAATGTAGCAATTTTCCTGCAATTCAAGATACTCTCCTGAACAAAAGCCATGAGATGTGCTTGTAATGGAGTGAGATTCATGCAGCAAAACACTCAAACACCTTTGAGCCAGATGATCCATTTCCTGATGCCCTGTCCCCTCACAGAACAATTAAATGAAATGTTCTGTGAGAGCCAACCCTGCTGGAAGGGACTGTGATAAAGGAAGGATCTGCCTCCACTAATGGCACTGACTCACTTCCCAAAAGCTGAAATCACTGAGTGACCATCAGTAATTAGGGGGCTTGACACATTCTAAAATTCCTTTTCCTATAACAGGCCAGTTATTGAACTTTCCCTCTCAGCTGCACATGAAGCCAGTGCAACATTGATTCAGCAGTTTCACAAACCTTTTAGCACTGGCACAAAACCCCCAGAACTTTCTGCCATAGCTCTTGAGAGGCGACCTTCACTAGCTAACATTGCTGAATTTTAACATCATTTGCTCTTATCTAGTTACATAGCAATATAGGCTTAGCAAAAACATCAACCATCACAAACAATGCAACCTGTTATTTACTGCAGAAATAGTAAAAAAATGCTAGGACCCAAATCACAGCCTATGTTAGTGCAATTCCTGTCTGTGCTGGTAAGCCACCTGTGCCAGGTGAGGAACGAGAAAGCACAAGCTGAGGTTTGTGCTGCAGAAATATTTGCATCTGCCAAGGGAAAGCCTTTTGTCCTGATGTTTGATCTTGTTTGCCATGATGCTCCCTGTAAGACTGGGAGGGGAGTCTGGGCTGCTAAGGAGTTACCTCCAGAGACTGATGCTGTCTCTGATTGGAAGTTGGGTGATTTTATCTTTTTTGAGATGAGAAGAGCCAGAGCTTTGCTCATGTCAGAGGTGAGGGAGGAAAAAGCACAAGGTGTCTCTGCCCAAGGGGAGTGCCCAGACTGCTCCCAGCCAGGCAGTGGGATGAGATGATGAGGCAGCTCTGCAGGTTGCTGTGTACCAGGTCCAGGTCTCAGTCCTTTCCCTGGGGTCTCCAGTAATGCAGAAGGGCTCTGCTATGTGTCTGTGGGAGTGAGTTTGCTGATGACTCCCTCCACCAGACCTTGAGGTCAGCGCCTACTGATTAAAAAAGTTAATTACCTTCCTCATGCAGGAGTGACTCTGTTTTCAAGGTCTCCCAGGCCATTAATCAAGCATCTTCTTTTGAAAGCAGTTTTAATTAAAAGTAAGTCATCATTGGAGCCAGGGTGGCCAAGTCAGAGGGGATGTCTTCAGAGACCTCACTGGGCTCTGCTGTGGGGGATGGAGTGGTTCATGTTTATGCAGCCCCCACCCCCCAGCCTTCCCCCCACTTCTGGTGGGTTATGAGCACTCTTTTCTAAGTGTCAAGCTGAATATTTTAAACACTGCTTAAAATCTATATTTTATAGGCAAATCTTCAGAAGAGTTCAGTCATCTCTTGGTGCTGGGAGTGCCTCTGTCTGCAGCAACCCCCACTGCTGTGCTTCGCGGTCAGACTCAAAGGGTCGAGTGAAAGACTTAAAACGTCAGAGTTCTTGGTCAAAGTTAGATATTTTGTCTTTGGGTTAGTATCTTTGCAAGTTCATTTACTGCTTTTATTAGCACGTCTCTCAAGTTCCCCTGGTCGTGTCCAGGAGGTGGCAGTGGAAGAGCATCCCTCACTCCACAAACGCGGGGCTCTGAGAGCTCACGGTTCACCAAGGAATCAAGGACTGCTGCTCATCACAGCACAGCAAACAGCTGCAGTTCAGGGTGCTTTAAGAGGTGCCTCCTATCTGTGATGCCCCAAGAACCAGAATCTGTGGCTCCATAGTTAATAACCCGGGAAGGTGTAAGGAAAATTCTTCACTTGAAAGCCAGAAGGAGAAAAGCTCTTCTGAGTGTGTAATTACAAAGAACTGGATTTCAAGACAGTTTTAATCATTTTAATGACTCAAATGAGTAGAACACCTGCATATCAAATTCACTGCAACTGACTAAAAACCAAACTAAACACAGTTGTGCCAACATCATGTTATTAGTTCCTATTTTTTCATAAGCCTGTAGCCCCCTTTTTAACTGCCCTCATGGGGGGATAACTGCCTCCATGGAAATGCACAAGGAGGTATTAGAGAACTGGAAAGTTTCACACTGCCTGAGCCTGAGGCATTTCATCCCAAAACACTGCAGAAGGGTATGACAGAATTAATGTCAAAATCACTTGGGGTTATTTTAGGGAAGTCATGGGGTGTAAACAAGCATCAGAAGACTACAGAGGAGCAAATATATTCAGTTTCTAAGAATGGAAGGAAAAGATTAATCAGGGATTTGTCTATCAGTCAGCTTACCTTCAAATGCCAGGAAAATCTTGGAAAGTACAAAATCTTTGTGAGCAATGAAAGAAAACAAGGCAGTGGAGAAAGTCAGAATGGATTTTTCAACTGCAAATCCTCTCAGAACAAACTCAATTCTCTTTACAAATGGGCTCTGGGTCTAGATTGAGAGGAAACAATAAACACCATCTGAAGTCACAGAATGAGCTTTGATACCTTCTCATTCAAAAGGGAGAAAAGTAATTAGTACAGGTTTGTCTCCTTGCTCAGTCTCAGGTTTGCAAACAGAGGACACATGACATGGTCTGAAGCTTATTGTGATCCTCATATGCCTGCTTTAGGTGGCCAGGGTGAGAGGAAATGGATGAGGTAATATCTGTAGGAGCAAGAGACCCATTTGGAACAAAAAAAAAAAGGGGATAATAAATCTATGGGAATGAAATCTGAAAAAATTTTAGGAAGAATATAACAATCTGTGGACAGCGTTTAGGGACTCTGAGAGAAATGGGAGGTCTAGATTAAGTGGAATGTCAAATTCTTCGTGCACCCACAAATACATTTTACCAATTTTCATGAATTCTTTTTTGTATTTATTTTCCCAAGAGATTAGGGAAGACTTTTTACTCTGTTTTTACAGGCTGCTTTATTAGTATCAGGTACTTACTTTAATCACTGTCTTGCATATGTGGGCTCTACTTGGCTCCATGTAATTGCATCTCCTGACGACACAGCCTTGGGAAATTTGTTGTTTAATAAGCTGAACCCTCTGTAAAACACTCCCATCCACCTCAGCCTGCAGCAACACCGTCAGTGTTTGATGAGGGGTCCTGTGTGTGTTTAAAGGCTCTGCCTGCTGGGCTGGGGGGCAACTGATGGTGGTGGAAGGACACCATGGTCACCAGAGAGTGAGTTCTGTTGGGAAATGGGATGTAAGGGTTGCTGGGCGTAGGGAAAACAGGTTTTGTCTCTATAATGAAGAAAGAATTAGTGAGAAAACAGCTGACTAGCAGGTTTCAGGGTAACAAGGAATAATTTACAAGAATACTTTGAGGGAATAAAGACCCAGCCACTTTATCAAATGTGTTAATGCTGAATGCTGAAGGGAAGCTTATATTAATTTCTTGTGAAGAGATGGTGCTTGATAAACCTACTAGCTCCAATTCAGAGTTTAGTTTTAGCTCTGTATTAGGATGATAATTACATGTACTTGTGCTCTGCCTCACAGTTTGTGCCACATGGACTCCAATCTCCCCAAGCTGTTTGGAGGAGATATCTCAGACTTTAGATTCTTCCTCTTACTAGAAACTGTACAAAATGTGTGGAAGGAGGAACTGCTGTGTCCTGAGAGCTACTGATCTAGAGGGGGAAACAAAAAAAGTTTTTCTAATTTCCAAATTAGAAATACTAATTAGAATACTGTACAGAAAACAGGTTGGAACTTCCCTTGTATGATGTAGTTTAATGTGTAGGGCTTGATATTTTTGCAACTATTTTTAAATAGGTGAATTGTGAAACTCAGTGTAGCTCCACATTACCTTTTATCCACCTCATTGAGTCTCAATATTTGAACACAAACACCTTCAGATTTAGAAAGCTTTACTGACACTCTTCATTTAGCTTTCATTCACAGCTGTTAAAATTTTTCAAACTATTCTTGTGTGAATCCAGCATTCTCCAAACCCACCTTCCACCCCTGTTTTTAAATACCTCATGCTAAAACTGGAAAAGAAAGTGCTTGCCTAATTATCTCTATTTTCAGCACTGTAAATTAAGCTGTTTGTTCAAAATAATGTTGCAGATTCAGCTTGTCCAGCTAAATAATTTTAGCACTAAAAATCCTGTGCATTTTCCTCTTGCCCTCAAACCTTTTGTGTTTTTCTGTTTATTCAGCAAACATAATGGTTTAGAAAGCTACCAAATATCACACTTGCCTTCTTCAATGTTGAACAAACATTAGAACATCTTCTACTCCTCTTAAAAGTGACCTAATCCCCAGGAATCAAGGCATTTTAAGAACTGTGGCATTTTTTTTATGTGGATCCATTCCTTTATGGAAGGAATAGGGTTGGGGGTTTGGGGTTACTTGCTTGGGTTTTTTGCTAGGTAATAAATTTCCCATGTATGGAGAAGATATTCAGCCTGGGGCTGCTGGTTACTGTACCACTTCTGGAAAGCAGATCTGAACTAAACCCACAAATCAGATTTAAACTTTGTAAGAGTGAGTGAATACAGGGCAGCATAGACAGCATCCCAAGGCACTTGTTTGTACAAGGTTCTAGGAGAGTTTTCACCCAAAATGTTGAATGCAGATGTGCAGAACAGAAGCTCCTGTCTGGCCTGACCTAGCTCACAGCCTTTGCTGAGGGGACAAAGGGAAGATGTGACTTCAAATTCTGCATCTCTGAGCTTGGGTGTCTCACACTGGGCTGAAGGGAGATGTCTCTGCATGAAAAACAATAGCCTTATATTCAAGAGCCTTTTCTTAAGATATGTGGGGAGGGAGAGGAGGTAAGTCTTCTCAGTCAATAGCTGAAAGATAGCTTTTCAATGTTCTGATGCCTTTATCCAACCAATGATTTCAGGATCTGGGCAGTCTGGCATTTGACACCCACTTCTTCTTTGTCCTGCCCCCAGCCCTACATTTTCGGGTATTACAGATATTTAGGCAGCACTTACAAGGTGGGTGGTGCCATTCCAAACTAATTCATGGGAATCGTTTCTTCATTTAGCAATAAACAAGGAATGTGAAGAACTGTGAAAGAATGCAAATCTTGTCAGACACTGTTACGAGAATTTTGGGGTCAGAACTGTTGGGAAGGTGCTTTCCACAATGCCTTAAGAGCAAAGAAACCCATATTTTTGTCACTACAGCAAAACACAGGTCTTCAAAATCTTCCCTGCACTTTGTCTGTGTCGTTGTCAGAACTTTGACAGGTGATGATTTGCATTTCCTATGTCCTCGGTCTGTGACAATTTTCCAAGAGGAGATAGTATCAAAGCAATCTAGAATTAGCTGTGACAAGTGACAATTGCATGGGTGGCACAAAAGGTTTTTACAAATAGACATTATTTTATACAACAGGCATAAATACATGTTTTAATGAAGAAGTGATTCACAATGGTAGTATTATTGACTGTTAAGATTAAACAGGCCTGCCATATGCTGTCTAGTACTTCAGATGGTTTCAAATTTTCTTTTTTTTTTAGTCTATGCATATTAACAACCGGTGTTGAATTTTAAAACGGTCCAATAATGGAGGGGAAATCATTCCAAAGCTGAGTGATAATTTTGTCATGTTAATGATTTGAAATACTTTGTATGTATTATATATTGGTTATTTAGCTCATAGCTAGCTCTTGCACATGATAGTTTAATTTTTGTCATCTTACTTCTTCCAGAGTGTCTTCCAGTTGCTGAGGAGTGGGTTGGTTGAAGACTTGCCTTGGAACTCCATCCCTAACCTTTCAATTACATTTATTACAAAACCCTTTCACAAGTGCATCTGCCCTCACGTCCTCTGCCTCTGGACTGTACAGAAAACGGGGTGTGAACTTCACTCTAATGTTCCTGGTTTTGCCTGGCTTGCCCCTGTTGCACTGAGGGGCTGAGGGGAGGGAACAAAGATGCCACAAAGCAAATACACTGAGCTGACACACCACAAGTGAGGGACCATGCTCTCAGGAAGGCTTGAGTGGCTCCTACATTCCTACAGGAGCAGCCTCTGGGTGACTACAGATTTACCCTTTGGCTGCTTATTGTTAGCTTGAAGGTCAGAAATATCTTTCTTTCTTTTTTCTTCCTTTCTTGCTCTGCCTCCATGAGCCCAAGATGGGGTTGGTTCACAGCACAGTCTGTTGCTTCTCCTTCCCACTCCCAAACACAGCAGGTCACAAACTTGAGCTGTGGGCAGTGGCAGCCTGGGTGCACCATGGCTCCCCTGTCGTTTGCTCTCACATTTTCACCTGTCTTGTGGGTGTGATGGAGTAAACAAACACATCTCCCTGTGGCTGAGAAGCTCTACAAGGAGAGACACCACCTCGAGCTGATCAGCCTCCCCCGAGCACAGCTGCCTCAAGCTGAGCACGTCACCTTTCTGCTGATGCTGCTGGGGAGAACCTGAGCTGCACCGAGTGATCCTCAGCCCCACACCCAGCACAGCTTCCCACAAACCACAGCTCTAAAACCACTCCTGCTGCCCTGAGCCACGAGCTGCCTTTCCAGCATGTTGTCTGGAAACCCAGAACTGTGCTCAGCAGCAGAGGCAGATCCCATCTCCTCGCTGGAAAGCCGCAAGCTTCTCTCTGCAGTCCTCCTGCTGCTGCTTGTCTCCAGTGCCTCATGGAAATGTAAAAATTGTAGGAAGTGTAGGTGTAGAGATTTTTGCCATCATCTCCTTCTGGATGTTCCCTGCAGAAATTAAGAAAAAAAAAAAATCCAAGGAAATCACAATGTGATAATGAACATAAACAAGATGCAAAGGATGGAGAGCCCAGTCAGCTACAAATAGATAGCAGTGATCCCAAATCGATTTCCAATTGGCTGGAGACATGAATCGGGGAGCTCTTGAGTGTGTGCTTTATTATTTCTATGGATTACTAGCTTCATTAACTTAACTTGACAAAGCAAGCTGTAGAAAGGGAAAGTCAATCCCATCTGCTTCGTAGTGAAGAGAGAAAATTTATAGATCCTAAAGGGACATAACTCCCAAGGAGATCTATTTGAGCTTCATGCCCTTAACCTCTCACTTTTCACCCTGTAGGGAGGCAGCCTGACTATCAAGTAATTAGTCCTGAGTCATTTAGGTTGGACAACATCTCTAAGATCATCAAGCCCAACTGTTAACCCAGCACTGCCAAGCTCACCACCAAACCATGTCCCCAGGTGCCACATCTACACATCTTTTAAGTCCCTCCAAGGAGTGTGAGTCCAGCTCTGCCCTGAGCCCTGTTCCAATGCCTGACCAGCCACTTGGTGGAGAAATTTGTCCTAATATCCAATCCCTGTGTAATCCTGTGTGGGTTCCTAAAAGACAGATGACTTTTTATTCCCCATGAAGAAATGAGAAAATTCCTAATTTCAGGTGGCAACAACCTTGAGGCTCCTGCTTCCACTGCTGATCAATGGCTTCAAAAGTTTGGGGGAGAGTTAGGAGAACAAGGAGCAAAGAAACAAATAATACAAAATTTTATTGAAATCAGCCTGGGGAAGCCATCTGGTTATGTCACTGCACAGTAAGAGTAGACTTCAAACCTGCTCTTGAGACAGGGATTGTGATAATGATTTCCAAAGGAAAAGTCCCATTAATACAGGATGGATACCTCAGATGCATCTGCAGCTCCTCTCTGGGACTTTCAGTGAAGCATCTTGTTGCTGTGGAGGGAAATCAGGTACAAAGAATCAGAGTTAGTGATGGCTGTGACCCAAAATGAGGTCACTGAGCATGGGGAGAGGTATTTACTTGAGGTAAACACAAAAGCCAGAGCTCCGAGTGTCAGGCCAGGCCAGCTGCTGATCCGCACAGCAAAAGGTTCAGTTCAGAGCCTGTGTGTCTTGCAGAAAGAGGAGAGAGGAGGATATTCTTCATTTTAGAGAGCCCTTTTCCCTTTTGAGAGCTCTCCCTCTCTGTATTCTTTCCATTAGGCAGAAATGTTTGCTTTGACCCTTGAGCCACCTTTTCTCCAGGGTAAGGAGGAGGAATGTGATTATTTTTTCTGAGAAAAGAAAAAGATAGTGAGCAGTGAGAGGGGATGGCTGAAGGTAAGCATTTGTACTACATTTCTTCACGCAGAAATTGCCAAGATGGCAGTGACTTTACCACCAGCATGTCTGTTTTTGTCTCCACCCTATTCTCATCTGGTGGAGAGATTGATTGATGTATTGTACAGTTCTCTCCGGTTTTGCACTTTTTTTTTTTTTCCCCAGCTGCAGGTGCACCATTTTCAGCTTCTGTCACCTTAGGCAACTAATTATAGCTCACCATTGACACCTCAACAAGCAAAATTTTCTCAATTAAAACTGTACAGAGCACCTGTTGTTCAGCAGGTGTGAAAACTACCAGCTTTCCCCAGTCCATCTACCAGCTGTGAAACACTCACCCTGCTCCTGTGAGTCATGACCTTATGGCAGGAGTTGCCTTTGCCCACCCAGATAATAATAAGATATTTGTACCATTGCCATTCCCCAGCAATGGTACAAATGTAACTCTGAGTCTTCTTCAGCCAAGAATAAGGAAAATGTATTTAAAGCAATGCATTGCACGGACAAGTTAGTCTTTGGTGATGGTTCTGAGTAGATGTCCCTGAAGTGGGGGGAAGACCAACTCTACCTGACCCTAACTGAGGTTTTATTGTTTTCCTTTGGCTGCCTGATTTCAACTTTAGTGAGTTTTGGTCACTTCCTAACCTAATTCCTGATCAAACACTGACTTACTTTTCCAAATGTTTCATGAGTACATTGCCTTTCAATGCCAGCCCCACTTTTGACCACGGGGAGTAATTCATGCTTGATCAAGCACTAGTGTAGTTAATAGGTTTATCAAGTTTTGAACTGAGATACTTTACAAAGTCCCATGATTTCTTAAGCTGCAATTAAAAAATATACCACCAAAAACACCTCAGTGATGAGCCCCGGTCCTTCCAAGAATTCAGCAGTTCCCTGGAGAGGGGTGGAGATTAGCAAACACGTTTCACATGACAGCTTTCATTATATTTATTTGCATGACTGGACTACAGAAGTGCATCAACGTGCCTCTAAATCTTATTACTGTTTATTACTCTGGATATCAGACAAAACAATAATTAAATTGGGCAGAGATTCTTGGGGCTCAGTTAACAGAATTGAGGCTGGGTGAATGTGGCTGTGCTTTGTTCTCTGCCCTGTGGAAACCCCAGACCTCAAGCTCAGGACTGGACCTCCTCCAGGGAGGGAAAGCCTGGAAAAATGGCATTACAGGACCACTGAGGTTGGACCAAGGGGAATGGGGAGGAGAGAGAAGGAACTTCAGGAGCCCACAGCTGGGGAATGCAGATCATTTCAGGGTGCATCTGAAAACCTGCTTGTGAGGAGGGTCTGAAACGAGGGCAGGCTCCAAGCTTTCTGCTTCAAGAGCCAAAGCATGTTCAGGTTAAACCAGCACTTAGATGAGAGTGCCAGCTGTGCTGGGCATCTCCAGGAGCTGCCAGACCTTAGCACTGCTCCAAAACAGCTCCAGAGGCAGCTGGAAGTGAGATATTCCCCACACATCCATCACTGTGGGAACATTCTGTGCACGGAGCAGCCCTTCATTTCTGTCTCAAGGAAAACCAAATGGAGAGAGAAATCCTTGTTTGCTTCATGCAACTCTCTGCAGTCACCATCTCCAGTCATTATCACTCAAGAGAACATGAATAAGTCAAACTGCAGTGATGACAAATGAGGGAAAAAATATGATGTGTAAGGAGGAAAAGATCCCAGGACTGCTGTGGTTAGGAAAGTCTGGGAAGACTCCACTGGGCTTTGGATCCCTCTGGGTAACAGCACTGTCTGTATTTAGTGCAGGAGGTTGTAGACATTAGGAGCCACCTCAATGTTAGCTAACCTTTACAAACTGAAAAATTAACAGTTTGGATTTATTTAATTCCACAGAAGAAAAATCTCTGGAAATCAGGATTTTTTTTTTTTTTTTTTTTTTTTTTTTTTTTTTTTTTAGCTGCTTTTTGCATTGCTGTTTCAGTGCTCTCTTGGTGTCCTGCTCTCTGCACTGTTTAAAAAAGTCCTGGAAATGAGGGTGAAAAGATTTTAAAATTAGGTTGGTTTGTTTGGAAGTGGGCTTTTTGCCTTTTCAAGGTGACCAATTATTCCAGTAACTCACTATATTGAGCGTCAAGGAAAAACCATTTCCTAGAATTCAGCAAAAGCAAAACATTCTTTAGAAGGTCACTCAAATCTTTAAATGGAGGTAAGCAAGGCAGACACACGTAATCACAGAGTAATGCAAGTAATGCCCAGTTTAAATGAACCTTCTTCATTCAGTGCCTGTGTAATCAGCTTTTAGTGCCCTCATTACCAGCAACAGAACAAGTTCAAATTGTAGGAAGTTCATGAAATGGAATTTCAAATGTTTTCCCAACACTTTTCCCAGAGTGTTCATACAGATCTGGGGGATTTTTTATCAGATTAATTTTACTGAAACATGATGAGCAAAATGATTTTCATGGATTCACGGTAGGATTACATTTATAAACTAAAGTAATCATCCTCTCTCTTCCCCCTCCCCTCTTGTCCATTTGCATTGCCCCCCACGGACACCTCTCTGGCCATGTGCAGGCAGGGTCAGAGAGATGTCCTTGCTGACCATGGCCAAAACTGCCCCTGGATTGTGCTGCTTTTTTGGCTGATGTCAGTTCAGTACCAGGAAGTTTCTCGTGCTATCCCAGATTCCAGCTGAGCAGGCTGGAAGAAACCTCTCAGAATCAATATCTGTTGTCAAAACTTTGTCCTGTACACTTGACTGTTATACCAGATATTTTCAGGGAGGAAGAAACTAGAAACCATTGGGTTGATTACGGCGTCTAACTCCCTTTGGAATGTGAATGTCAAAGGAAATTGTTTCTTCCCAAAAGCCTCCTCCAAAGCAGAGCACCTGTCCCTCATCTCTGGCAGCTCTTTCTTTGCTGGCCATGCAATGGCTCAATATCCACTGCCCTTTCAGCCTTCTGTCTCTCAGGGCACCTCCAGAAGGGCAGTGCCAAAGCCTCTGGCTCTCTCTGGAGATCAAAGCTGATGCCAGCATTGCCACACATCAAAATCAGTTCCTCAAGGAATGAATGGAATTCATCTCAGCACTGACAAGGTGACTCGCAGCAGGGTCAGTGAATTGGGGCCACAGGAGACAATGACTCTAACCCAAAAAGGACTACAGGAATGTTGTGAGTCCTCTACCCTAGAGCCTGTTCTAAGGAATGGACTCTGGGTAGACACACAGATTTAATTTTTACCCAATTAGAACACTCCCTCTTTGAGATATTTAGGTTTCATATTTGTCCTTGCTTCTCTTTGTCCCCTAAGCCCATCTCTGTACTGACAGTAATATCCAAAACAGACAGGAAAGATCCCTGTATCTTATTGTTCTAACATCTCCTTGGTTTCTAACTCCAATCAAAGAAATAGAGATATTTTTGAGGCATGACATCTGCCTGTCATTCCCCATTAGAAGTGGAGA
The DNA here is from genome assembly GCA_027886175.1 of Phylloscopus collybita. Lineage (NCBI taxonomy): Eukaryota > Metazoa > Chordata > Aves > Passeriformes > Phylloscopidae > Phylloscopus > Phylloscopus collybita. The sequence continues at coordinate 32,322,751 of JAJNNQ010000129.1, forward strand.
TGCTGGGGAAGATGCACACGGGATTTGTGTTGTTACAATTGAGCCCTAAGGGCAAATGTCAGGAACGAGGACTAATTAAAAGTGGAAAAGACTTACAATGTTAATGTACAAAGGAGGTGCACTCCCACCAGCTCTCGTTTACAGCACCACACTGGCCATAATGCAGTTTGTAGCGGGTCCAATTTTCTTCTTCCTCCAGGCAAACATTTTTTTCAGCTCTCCCCTGAAGCTGTCATGGAGCCAGGCATAGAGGAAGGCATTGGTGCAAGCAGACATCATTGCAAACCAGTGGCACAGCAGCTGGATGAAGTTGAAGTACTGCTTGTCAATCAGGCTGATGTCAATGTCCTTGATCATGTTGAAGATGTGCAGGGGCAGCCAACAGACTCCAAAGGCTGCCACCACTAAGACCAGCAAGCGGAAAGTCTTTCTCCTCCTGGCACGGTCCCACTCAGCTTGGCCCTGGGTGACATTGCCTGGGACTACACGGTTCTTCAACTTGACTGAGATCCTCAGGTAGGACAGGGAGATGACAGCCAGAGGCAGTACATAGGTGATGATCAGGGTGCTGTAGGCGTAAGCCAAGCGATCTCTTTTCATGTGGAACCAAAACTCCTCGCAGATGGAGAAGTCCAGCTCCGGGAACTCTGCGTGGTAGGTGTGGACCAAGGCTGGGGCAGCCAAAGTGCAGCTCAGCAGCCAAATAGCAGCCAGGATGTAAGCACAGATGGGGATGGTGAGCCTCCTGCGGAAGGGGTACACCGTGGCACAATACCTGTCCACAGCTATGACAGTCAGGGTGAAGACAGACACGAACACGGTGACAGGCTGCATCAGGAAAACAAAGTAGCACATGAAGCGCCCATAAACCCATCCCCGGGGCTCAAAGGCATAGGCCAGGGTCAGGGGCACACAGGTTGCACACATGAGCATGTCTGAGAAAGCCAGATTGCCTACCAGAAAGTTGGTGACATTGTGCATTTTTTTTGTCTTGCAGATGACATAAATGAGGAGGTAATTCCCAATGACACCAATAAACACCACCAGCGAGTAGCAGGGGATGATGAGTGGCTTGAAGGACTGAACAAACTGGAGCCCTGAGAATAAACTGCTGGTATTGCTGTGGATGGCAGAGAGGAAGCTTTGGGAGGTTAAATTGTCCGAATTCATCATTTTCCTCCTTTTGTTGTCTGCTGTCAGCTGAGTGAAGTAGTTAGCACTGCGCTGCTCCCGCACTCAATCAGGGGGGATAATGAATGGATTACTGCCTGTCCAGAGGTTACCACATGGATTGTAAACAAGCAGCCGTAAATGCAGAAGGTGAACTTGCAATCCTCGAGAGGCAGCTTTCAGCAATTCCTAAGAAAAATCAAATACAGCCAATTTCCATTTAAGTCCTCCTGTATTTACTATTAAATCTAGCTTTTGACAGCATGCCACTTAATAAACATTTAATGCAGTGAGTACTTACTGCTGTGGGGTTTTTAATCCCATATGATTTTCCTGTGGATGCCAAGAAGTGCCCTAGATGTCTGTCTTCTGCAAATCCAGGAGCGTGTGTGTGTGTGTGTGTCAGAGAGAGAGAGAGAGAGAATATATGAGTGAGAAAGAGGGCGATGCGCATTTACAAGCTAAGTGGAGATCACTGTTTTTAAACAGTCTTCACTACTAGGTTGTGACAGATTTGTGCATAAGCTTTTATCCCCATTGGCTGCCCTGGGTATTACGTTGCTCTTTGTGTGTTTTTTACTGATAGTAATTAGTTCTAGAACATCCTTTCAAAAAATTCCCCTCTCCTTCCAGTGCATTTATAATTGCCCCTCACAGCTAAAAATCAATTTGCTTTCATTAACATGAGCCTGCACAGCATCTAATTCTAGATTCGCTTTGCCAGAGCCCCCAGAGTGTCCAAAAATACTACCTGTAATTTTGTTGCTATAATGTGACTGTAAAATAGAATTTTAATCACATGCTGAAGGCAAATAAATGTTTATGCCACTAGAGGGTCTCAGCTATGTACCTGTGAATGAAGTTAGGATTAGAAATGTGCATTTAGCTTGTAGCACAAAGGATCTTATTTTACTTAAATTTATTTTCCACTGGTGCTACAATGTTTGCTCACCCGCTATGACTGTTTTGAGTAGGATTTACACATCTTTAAAACTAAACAAACACGTGTGAGCATCTCAAAGGAAATATTATCATCCAAATAGGTTAGATGTAAGGGTTTACCTGCAGAGAACTTCAGCAAACTGCTACTAATATTGCAGCTCCACAAAAATATTTGGGGTGTTTCTTCCTTCCTATATTAGAATTGTTAACCTTTTCTGTACCAGACAACAAGTGCTAAATGGTCTGTAAAACAATCTATAGTTGTTTTGCTTGGTTCAGACATTAGAAAGCAAAAAAAACTAGGATAAATGCTTACAGAACATTTAATTAGACATCCCCACCCAGCTCTTGTCTATTGTTTTAATTCTCCCTTACCTCTTCTCCATTTCAACCCAGGACCAGGACCTCATCTAGTGAAAAACAGTGGAAAATCCACAGCAACCATTTGTACCAGCTAGAGAAACAAACAAACAAACAAACAAACAATAAATCCATGGAGCAGCCTAACTTCTGAATGCTTCAGAGCAGAGAATGTTAGGTTCTGCAAGGCACTCAGGAGATTAAGACACAATTTTAAATCACAGTTTGTGTCCTAGTCAGTCAGACTAAGGAAATATTAACCTATTATTTTCTAGGAGGCTATGGGCAGAACCATATCCTTTGGATTTGATATCATTTCACATGAATCAGAACTTTAAATAGACTTCATTTTTTGTCTTACTCCTTTCCCTAATCCTAAAACAGAAGCTAATTTTGTGCAGCCCTTGTTCTGACCAGAGACATTCTGCTTGTGAAGGATGGGAAATTCAAACATGGCAAGTGCTGGCTCTGTGCTGCTGCATCCAGGGTTAGATTCTGCCATGGACTGGAATGTGGCTGTAATTCCAGCCTGAGGGGAATGGAGCATGTAGCCCCAATTGCTCAGGAGTGCCATCCTTCACTTCATGGCTATAGTCACCTACTCATGACCCAGACTAAAAATGGGATGTTATAGCCCACTTCAGAGTCCAGTCTCGCCTCTCTGAGCTGTATGGGACCTGGGGGAATACAGTGCCTGTTTATCTCTACATACCCAAATCCAGAATATGAGAAGGACCTGAGGGCAGAGGTTGCAAAGAGGAAGGGAAATAGGAAATTCCTACTGCTGTCACCAGCCAGTGCAACCACACTGCTTGGTGATAAGCAGCCTGCTGCAGAATTCCTAAAACCTGTAAATTCAATTGTTCCATTTAATGTGGGAGAAAGCCATGGCCTGGTTTAAAGTGGGATTTCAGTACATGGCCTCTCATGGAAGCCAAAACGTAGGAAAATGAAGCGGGGCATATGTAAAAGACCTTCATACTGCCCACATCCTACTGGAATGGCTTTTATAAGGAAAGGAGTCTCACAATAACATCATTGCAAACAAAATAATTGAAAATTTCATTTTTAACTAAGTGAATTTTTTGTTTCATTCCCAAGAGCTGCAGAGTAGATCCCATAAATATCCTCACTGTATTTCTTATGAGAAAAAAGGTTTATTCTTCTCTGTGTGAGAAAAATCAAACACAGTATCATCTCAAGAAGCCTTCAAGGTCATTTTAATGCTCAGGTCACAAAACTAAGCTTATATATTCTTTTATTTCAAGCTGTAACAGACAGTCTTCTTGCATTTTTCCCTTGCCTTTAAATTTATTTTCTTCACCTCTGAAACCAGTAACTGGTACACCTTCTGTTTGAAGGCTCCCACCTATTTCTCTTAGTGATTTTCTGTTTGTTTTGGCTTCAGGCAGAAAATGTCTTCAGTTCAGCCATATGCCACAGCCAAGGTCTGGAAAGATAATATTTAATAGAGGCTTGAATAGAAAAATATTCCAGCAATTTATCTCAAGGAAATAATCTTTTCTCCTTCTAAAACCGCAAATATTAGTTTTGTTCAGAATTTCCAAAGCTATTTGACAGAGTCCTCCTTGAATGGACCATAAGTTCTTTTCACATGCAGAATTTCCTCATTAAAAGAGAAAAGGTCACAGAAACTGCATTACTGTCATAGTAGAACTATTTTGACATTCCAAGTGTACAAAGGTATCACACAGAGGAATGATTATGAGTGTCTGGTTGAAACCCTGGTCTTCCTTGAGCCAACAAGAATGTTGTATTTAGAGCCAGACCAACATGTCACAGAAATGTTTCACAGCTGAGCTTTCACAATCTCTTTTATGCTAACCTGTCCAACTTCCCACAGAAACTCTGAGTACAAACATTGAAATTTGCTTTTAGGCTTTACAAACCAAAACATTTTCTTCTGTCATTAAACTGTCACTGTTTCTGCTGTTAGTTTTCCATGTTCCTGTTTGTTTGTTTATTTGATTTCTTTTTTTTTTTTTCAATAAACCACAACTTTTTTTTCATCACAGAGCTACTTTAAAAATTCTTTCATATTCTTCCAGAAATGTTCTGTGCAGAACTGATCAGGTAGTTCTTCCAGAGCCTATAATAAAAACATGATTTGCATGTTTTGTATAATGCCAGGCTGGGGGTTCCTTTACCAAATTCTTCTTTTGAGCAGACAGGGAACAAGATTTTATTTCAAAAAACAATTTCAAATCAGAGCAACTTGTCCCTCCCCCATTTAAGCATATAAATGCATCCTGTCTGTCCCCACTGTGAACTGAGACATCATAGTCCCTAAATTCTAAGAACCATGTTTACAACTAAGGGGTTTTTTGTTTGTTATTGGGGGGGAGGCGGTTTGTTGGCTGTAGGGGGTTTGTTCTTTGTTGGTTGTTGCTGCTGCTTTTCTCAAATGCAAGGCATCAAACTTTGATAAACACAGGATTTAGAATAAAATAATTCACTATAGGTGAAAAAGAGCACATAGAGTGGAGGTCTTCTAGTCTGCTACTAGTTTTATAGTAGGCTTTAGACTAAATTTGAGGACAGAAGAAAGCACACAAGAGAGAGAATAGACAGAATATACCAAAGGAAGATTTTGTGAAATTAAGTTTTCATCTGTGTTGTTAAAATGACTTTTCTCAGGATATAATATGTAGCCATTCTCAGTTTAGGTTTGTACAACTTATCAGAAATCATCATCCATACCAGAGGAAATATCCTAAGAACTGTGAGGTAGGCAGAGAACAGCAGCATCTATAAAGAAACTGGACCAGAAGACAGCAACTATTCATGGCACCCAAGAACCTTGTTTAGGGTTGACCAGCCTTGGTAGCTCTTGTCATTTTAGCATGTTAGAACAAAAAGCAGGACTGCACCAAGTAAATTTGGTAGAAACACCAAGTTTGGAATCAGAGATGACGTGGCAGATGACTGCACAATTAAGCAGTGAAACTTTGAAAACCTGAGGGAGGATAGAAGGAAAACTTGCCATAAAAGACAAAATCAAGGTCACTGTAATAAGAATTATCATTGTGGCTTAGGACAAAACTTGTGTCATGGGTCTATAGAAAGAAGTAGGCAGTGCATTTGAAATGCAAACAATAGAAAATCCACTGCTCTGTGAGAGTTCTCAGGTTGATTTTGCCTCTACTTTCTTACAACCTCTGGACAATTTTCTTGCTATAAGTGTCTATTCACCAGAGCAGAATTGCACTGTGTTCTTTAAAAGCACTGGGGAGGATGGTAAACTCCAGGGCAGCAAAACATGTGTTTAGAGAAAGGAACAAGGCTAATGAAAGAAAAAACTCACTTAGGGTAAATTTAGGATGGAAAGCAGAACATTTCTAGGTTGGAGGGCAACAAATTACCCCTTGTAATTGCTTGCCTTTTGAGTAACCAGTGGATTATGGGGGATAAAAACACCCATGTGGACTGATTTCTTGAGTGAGGCATAGGTTTCAGGAAGTTCCTTTCCATCCTTCATCAACACAGGCTTCAGACTACTCACTCCTACTTGAAAATAACTCCACTATCACCTTTTTTCAGCAGCATTCCTATTGATAATAGGAAGATATAATTCAAGATATAGAATTAAAATTGATATACCTGCACACCCACACATAGGCACAGCTCATGCTAAGTCTTAATGTGTTTCTAGTATTCTTTGTCATTTTTCAATGGGAAGATTGTTACAGTAGTGCCTGTGAAGATCTACTAGAACAGCACATAAATATTTGCCAGACAAACTTTTTTTTTTTTCCTGTTGCTGGTCTTGGCACCTGCTCAGAGCAGCTGATTTACAAAGCAGGGAGAAAGGCAGGGTCAGCACAGTCACTCTGTAAAATGGTTTCAGCCGCAAGGCACTTCAGTCAGTACAATCACTGATCCTTCTTTCTCTGATCTGCCTTCCTGCAAAAGTGCTGCTGAGACACTTGATACAAGCAGCCCCAATTCTCCCACATCCTTAACCCCTTAATATTTTCTTTCTCAGCCAAACCCACACAAGAATTAATGACCAAGAAAAAGCTGATTATTTTTTTAATGTTGGGTTTTACTGTGCAGTTTTGAGGGATTTTTTCAATTTTTTTTCTCTGTGTGTGCTGTTGTTGGGGGGAGGGGTTGGTATTTTTTAAATTTCTAAGTAAGCACAGGAGACATGGGTTGAATATCAGGATGACTAAAGAGGTATTTGTGTTTAATAAGTTGCTTGAGCATGCTAAAGGAGAATTTTAGGGTCTAGCTAACAAATCTGACCATCTCCAATTTGATTGGACAGACAGCAATAGAATTTCAGATTTTTACTACAGATTCTTCTGTAAACCCACAACTGAAATGGACCCTTATCATGTCACAGTAGGAGACAGCTGCTGCCTTCAGCATTCCCATGGACATGACTAGGAAACAAACAAACAGGGAAATCACTGGGGCAAAATCTTTAATATCAGAGGAATATCAGAGCTAGAAGTTTTCTTCTTCATCTATAATTGTAATTTTAGGCAATACTGCTGACACATGGTGGTAAAATGCACTTATTTGTGTTTATAGCTCAGTCAGAACACACCTGGGAAAAGGTATCTGAATGTCCCTGATCTAAAGGTTGCTACAAGGAAGGATAAAAATGGAAAAGTATGCAGGCAGATTTGCATACCCGTCGGATCCAACAATTCCTACCACTCCAGAAAAACTGGCATTTCTCCTCTGCTCACAGGTCCTGAAGGGATGCAGAGTGAAATAAAAATATGTGCCCCGAGCCAGAGCAGACTGTGGGAATTGGCTGCCACACACATCTGAAGACTTGGTGCTGAGCCCTGGAGAAATTCCGTGTTCCAGCTGTTCCCTGGAGCCCTGAACAGCCGGGAGTCACTGCACACCCCAGGTCCTGCAGGCAGTTTAGCCTGGGGCATCACAGGGCTGCCAGAAAAACCCAACAGCTGAAGCTTGACGGGACAAAAATGCTGCCCTGTCCATGCCACTGCTCTGTAGCACAGCAGAGAAACAGTGCACCTCTGCAGCACCGTGGGTGTGAGCGGAGATTGGGCACCTTCCAAGAGGTTTCCCCACGCCTGCAGCACCAGGGACAGCGGGGATCTGCAGCACCAGGGACAGCGGCGCCTCCAGGACCATGGACAGCGATGCTTTGAGCACCACGGACAGCTCCCGCCGGCAGCCGCAGAGCCACAGCTTCACCCCGGGGTGGGCTCGTGTCCCCCTCCCTCCGTGTGACAGGCAGGACAGCCCAGAGCACGGCTGAAAGGCAAAGGCAGAGCTCTCAGAGCCACCCCTGTACCTGGGGATTCTCCCACCAACTACAAAGTGTGCTTTTCCCATAGAAATCCTCTATGTGGGATCCAAAGAAAAAAAGTCAGACCAGAAGTTGTACTGAGCTCTGCCCTCAGTGGGGATCTCTCCCCAAGAAATAAAGGGGGAAAGCATTTCTTGCTTCCTGAATGTTGTGATTTACCCACAGCAACTAAGCCCCATGCAGCCATCGGCTCACTTCCACCTGACGGGATAGCGGGAGAACCAGAAGAATAAAAGTCAGAAAACTCACGGGTTGAGAAAATGACAGCTTAATAACTGAAGTGAAAGCTGTATGCACAAACAAAGCAGAAAAAGGAATTCATTCACTGCTTGCCATGGGCAGGCAGGTGTTCAGTCATCCCCAGGAAAGCTGGGCTCTATCACACGCAGTGGCCACCTGCCACTTGGTCTTCCTTGGTGGAAGACCAAGGCCATCACTTCAAACATCCCCCCCTTCCTTCTTTCCCCAGCTTTACATGCTGAGTGTGACACCATGTAATGGGGAACACCCCTGTGGACAATTGGGGTCAGATGTTCCAGATGTGCCCCCCAACTCCTTGTGAACCCCCAGCCTCCTGACTGGTGGGGTGGAGTGAGGAGCAGAAAAGGCTTTGACTCTGTGCTGCTTAGCAGTAATAAAACCGTCTCATTTTGGCAACACTCTTTTCAGCTCAAATCCAACACAGCCCTGTATCAGCTACTGCAAAGAAAATCAACTCTATCCCAGCAAAACCCAGCACACTGCACTATCCCAAAGTTCCCATTTACACTGGTGATGGACAAAGGACAGAAGAGATCAACACCTACCTGATGTTTTTTAGCAACCATGTTGCCATAAGCAAACTTGCTGATTTCATGGAACAATGAGTTCAATTAATATTTGTCAAACAGAAAGGAAAATAACCCAGAGGACCATCATTACTCCAGCTGCCCTTAGTTGTTTATAAATAGTAATGAAATCCAACTTCCATTTAATTAACTATCCCACTAACAACAATCTGCCCGGGAGCTTTGAAAGCTCTTAATACTAAAGGTTTGTCTGGAGGACTGTCATCTAGTTTGATTATAGTTTGCATAATAACATTATGTAGAGATAAGAACACTATTTAGAATTGAGTTGTTCTGCTCTCTCATGCAAATTCTTGTTTGAAGGAAAAAAAAAAAAGTAAGAGGATAAGAGAGGCTGGAGTTTTATAACCTACATCATCAGAAAAATAAAACTTAACTTCTAATGAAGTCTTATGCATGTTTTCAGTACAGTTACATTAATAATAAGGACAGGACATTTTAAATTTTTTTATTATTATTATTATAGCATCTTCACAGTCAGGCTGGTTTATGATCATCTTCCCTCAAAATGTATAGATCTATATTTGCTCTCAGGATTATTCCCTCACTCTGTGTGTGTGTGTGTGTGTGTGTATGTGCTTTGATCCCTTCTACCTACACGTCAATACCTGGATTTATTCTGTTTCTTTGTCTGCATTTCTCTTCCACAGTAGAATTTGGTTGTTTATTTTGCTCTGCTCACAGTAGTCATTGAAGGCATCTACTGCCAGATGAGTAAAGTCAAAAAGGATAAATGTGGAAGAAATTAGAGGAACATAGAAGATGAATGATCACTTCATGATGATTCCTACTTCCATGACTTGCTCTCACACACCACTTCTGCTGTTTATTCTTTTGTGCTATTCTGATATGTGTAGCTGGTTAAAAATGACAATACTACTGACTAAAGGTTCTCTTCCTGTGAAAATAAATGAGAATTTTGCTGGAGAATTCAACATTGTCCAGTTTTCCCCCTGCCCTTTTCTTTAACATATTTGTTTCAGAGTTTTTCTCTCCAGCTCTGTCAGCTTCCCTCATCTTTTTGTCTACCACAAGTAGTTTGAAACCCCAAAGACTATCAGATTTCCTTTACTGTGTCTCCTTCTGTCTCACCTCTGTCAGCCCCTCCTCTGGATACTCTTCCCCCCTTTATGAGTCTTACCAAGAAGGAATCCAGCCCCATCTGCAGAGTTCCTCATCTCATGTTTGTAAGTCCTATTTTTCCCCATAGATACTCTCCCATTACCTGATTGCTCTTAGATTAAGAGTTTAACCTCAGAGTAGCTTTCCCCTGTTTTTCTTAAAGATTTGTTTGGTTTATTTTGTGTGACAGCATTTATGATGGGAGATCTGTTCTCATCCATCGGCTCTGTCAAGCACATGAGCAGCACTAAGAGTCACAGGTTAGCTCTAATTTTATGAACACTCTTGTTTCAATTGAATGCACCAGTTAAGCTCCCATCCGTTAGAAGTCTTCAACATGCAGTTGCTACTAAAAATATCTATCCCATAAAGTATCCATTTTGCCACAGGCATTTTTATTCCAAGGATCAAATTTGTTTTACTTTGCAAGATTTCTGGATGTCTGTTACGCATGGTCACTCACTTGAGGGCTGGATGTGATCACTCTCTAATGACGATGATGAATTATACTGAAACCATACTCATCAAACAAAGCAGCTAAGAGCCTTAACCTGGAAAATTTTTTTGCTGAAATCTTGTTGTTAAGCACTGTAATGTCATAATAACTAATGGATGAGGGCTTGGCTGAAATCTGTGAGGCCCAGCACGCCCTGGGTGTTTACAATTCTTACATCACATGTATTTTGTTTCATCACGGCAGCAAAATAAATCTTTCCTATTAAGAAACATAAGTGTTGTTCCAGATATTTCATTCCCAGTAGTAATGAATCATGAGAGCCATATCCTAATTAGAGTAATCTAAAAAAGCCCCATCAAAGTGAGTCTATTTATTATTTATTGGACTCATTTATTATTTTAACCCTCTTGCTCAAGCAGTTCCCCAGGTGTTCAGAGGGACTTTAAATTGAACAAGGCAAGGCCTGCCCAAACAGAGGACAACTTAATCACTGCAAATGTAACAAGCCCAGAAGCTCACAGCATTTTAAACATGATAAAGAACAGGTCTTTCTGACACCAAGCAAAGATCACTGTCAACTCCACACCAGGGAGGTTGAGACTGAGGCTGAGTAATTTTTACCCTGGAGCAGGATAGATATTCCTGGTAGAACTGACAGGGGAATCCAGATCTGCTGATATCATATCATAGGTAGGCAAACCACCTTTCCCTACTACTGGGTGAGGTGTCATCACTCAAGAGGAACAAGAAGACAAGAATTTCTGATTAACCATTCTCCCTTATTCCTGCTTCTTTTCTAACATTCTAAAGCCAGATTTGAGCAGGCAAAATCAAAATACACAGCTCTAGGCAACAAATTACTCCAAAGCCTCTTCTGAAGATGCTCACAATATTGTACTTTCAAAAAGGCCAAAACTCTTTGCTCTATTAGTAATGGTTCCTATTTTTGTTCTAGTAGGAAAAAGAGCTTTTAAGCCTGGTTAGAGTTTTACTCAGCAGAAGTATTATATAATATTCTGTCTCATAGAAAATGAAGTAGGAAAAAAGCCCCACTGAATTCTTGTCTCTCAATTACTCTTTCTGAGCACTGAAATACAATTCCCATTCTTTTGAAAGCTTGGAGAGAAGTGGTGGACCTCAAAAACAGTAAAGAAGGCATTGTTGATGGGGGGTGATTATATAAGATGTGTATTTAAAAGCTCAGAAGGACTGAAGTACCTGTATTTATTTAAGCTTTTCCTTCTTTTTTGTTGTTCCCATTGAGCATTCTAATTGAAAATACATGAGATCTTCTAGAATTCTCAGGAAAACATGCCATCAGATGGTAACTTTTTTCATCCCGTTGAGCCCTGAAGAAACAGCAGCAGTTTGATTCCATGTTGGTGGAAGTTAAATACTTGGTGGAGCTGTGGGATGGCACTGCCATTGACATAGAGGTTTTTTGCAAGGCCATGGGTCACAACCTTCAAAACAGAGAGAAAGGGCTGTTCCTTGCAGCCAGATCTCAAGCCACAAGAAGTCAAGAGAGGTAGTGAATCAACAGATCAATGCTCACACCAGATGTTCCTAGTGTGCAGATCTCATTTTTTCAGGGTAGAGTTTATAAAATCTCAACCTTTTTTTCTAATTTATAGTGAAAATTAAGAGCTTTGAAATTATTCTTAAACCACTTTTTCTCCAGTTCCCCTGAAGCACGTCACCCCCCAAAGCTCCAGTGAAGTCAACAGCTCAAAGGAATGCGGCTCAAATCTCTTCATTTGTATCCTTGAGAAAATGGAGCTGCCATGTGTCTGGAGTATGAATACCTGGGGTGTATTCCTAAGTCAATAACTTTCTGCATCTCAGTCTCAGGCTCCTATTTTAATCTGAAAACTCCATCTTTGCCATCAGTGCAATAATAACCTCCCTGCATTCTGGCTTTAAATATTCAAGGCTGTAATTCCCCTTCACATGACCTCTGAACCAAACCTACATAGCTCTGGGTTCACACCTCGCATCATGACAAAGTTTTAACAAATTGCAAGGAAACCTCAATAGCTGAAAGCAAGACAAAGGCATCTTTTAATCGTCAAATTAGCTGGAGGGAAGAGCTGGAACTGCTTTCAGTCAGGAAAGAAGGGGAAATCATTAAAGGAAATCATCCCCTTTTCTTTCTCCAAGTAATTAGAAGAACCATCTGTATGTTCATTTCACCACAGTGAAGGGTGTGGATTAGCATTTCAGAGAGATTTGAGTTCAACCAGCAATACTTTGATGTGTTAACGTGAATGATGGTAAAATTTCTAAAGCTTTCAATTTTATACAAGTTAAAAAGGGTACACATGTCAGTTTCCAGTCACTCTCCTTAAACCTCTATTCAGCAGAGCCAAATTTACATTCAGAGAACTTTCCTTTTATCTCTAAAAGCATATTTAAAAAATAATATGTTCCCATTAAAAGGAATGTATTGTTTACAGAATGCCCAGCTATAACCCTGTGGATCTGTAGACTATGCAGCATGCACTGCCAGAATGAAATGAAAATTGTACAAAAAGAGAATCCAGGTGTAAATAAGCCAAATAAACCTTTTAGTTATGACTGCTTTTACTCAGTGGGAAACGTAACCTTGCTAATATTTCTTTGGTGATTTACTAAGGTATAGCAAAATTTCAGACACAGAGTCACAAATAACCAAAGCACACTGAAAAGTGAAAATGAAGAAGTACTACAGGCCTAGCTTCACATATATAAAACAACAGTCTCTAGCGTGGGACCAGCTCTGGTTAATCTGGAGACAAATCTTTCCCATTATTAGTTCTCCAAGTACTATAGAAATCTGCACTTGACCCGAGGCAGAATGGAAATTATAAGATAATATAAGAGACCCTACAGACCTCATAGATGAAAGGCCATGGGATGTCTAAATCATTCAGTCAAGATCTCTCCCTGACTGAAATTAAGTCCTATGGATAAGTGAAGTTGAATTCAGTTATCCCAGGATCCCTTATCACCATTCAGTTCTCTTAACTATACTTGTTCAGATCCTTGCACAAAATTCTATTTATTTACCAAGAAATGGTAAACTCCATCTCCAGCAAGATTAGAATTACCCTCCATGAGCCCAAGTCTTTTCTCATCATCCATCATTATAACTAACCAGTTAACTGAAAGTAAAAATGCACACCTGAGGAAAAAGAGCTTTGAGACTTGGCCACACCTTTGAATTTCCCAGCCACATCAAGAAAATAGCATCTTTTCCCTTGAAACAAAATGAAATTTCCAAGTAAAACCACAGTGCTCTAGATCTGGGCATTGCAAAATATTGACAGCTCTCACCATTTCTTACAGAAATAATTAGGGAGGGGTCTCAACCCCCCCATTACAAATCTTTGCAATACCTTTGCTTCATAAATGAAAACAGAATATGGAGGATGTTTGTCCAAATGGCAGCAGTTCAAAACATGAAGAAGGACAAGGGAAGAAAGAACTAATTTATTTTGCTGCATTAATGTCATGGTGTCATTTTACCACCATATTGAGGAGTCTTGTTCTTGAGTTCTACAGGCCAAGGATTTTACCAAGACAATATTAAAATGAGGTGGCCATTGATGAATTAAATTTCAATTAAATGGTACATTGTGGCATACCAACCTGATTGAATTTGAACACACACACATGTCCAAAAAGAAATTATAATCTGTTAATGCCTCTAAGTGTTCATAAGTCATAATAATACAGTTTTCTGCTAAAATAAATGTCAACTAATATACTATGATATTCTGTGGTGGATATTCACAAGGATTGAATTTATTCTAGTGAGATATATCTCCTGTGTTGAGGGTGACACGGAGAGAAGGTAGTTAAAAAGCAGCAAAATTCATCTGTTGAAGGTTTTGGAACCCAAATTTATATGTCCCATATCAAATGGGTTTCTGTTTGTTCTGGGGTATTTTGTTATTCTATTGGAAGTAATTTCTTTAAAATAAAATTTGTTTCAGAATTATTTTCTCTGATTAACATGCTTGATTCAATTACTCAGACTCCCTTTAACTCACTTTTTACTGTACAGCACATAACTTCATCCTCAAAAGGGCCGAGGAGGTCAAATCTGAATGAGCAGAGTGCAATGATTTAGTATAGCCACAGTGCCTGCTCACACAAAACACCCCATTACCAACAGAGCAGTTTCCCTTCTGTCCCATTTCTCTCTGAGGTTAATGCTGCTTGACCAGGATGTATCACTGTAGACAATACCCCATTATCAGCAAAGATAGACTATAATTCATAATAAAGCAATTTCTGACCCACTTGAAACGCTTTTTGCACTTAGTTATTCTTTCCTTTTTTTTTTTTCCACGTTCAGGATGAGTTGCCTCTATCCGGTCTAGCAGCTTACTTGATGTACACAGACTTATTTCACATCACTGAAATTACACAGTGCTCAAAGGCTACCAAAATGCTGCAGAACCAGTGAGGAAGAGGCATGAGATCACAGGAGCAGCAACCAGCTGAAAAACCCATTCTTCGTGTCAATGGGGCTTGGAGGAGACATTCACCATCCTTTGCTGATTTGTTAAACGTGGAAGGGGAACAAAGCTCTGAGAGCCTGAAGTGCAAAGTCTGGGATGGCTGCATGTCCTTGCCATGGGAAAAGGCACATCTAGGCTGGGTGAGAGACTTGCATGCACCAGATTATCAAGTATCAAACACCTTTGTCCATGAAAAGAAGAGAGAGGTCCAGAAGGGTCTGCAGAGAGTGTTTGGTGCAAAGGAGGGGGCAGAAGAAGGCAGAAGTGTAGATTCCCCTACTTTTCACTACACCTGACTGATGGAGTCTTCCAAGCCATCTAACAAGCCTTGCTGTTTATAGCCACCATCACCCCTGAGAGCACAGCTGGAAACAGCCTGAATCAGCTGCTGCCACAAAGGGCTGCAGCTCAGTGGCTCCCAGAGTCTGAATGTGTGGTAATTATCCAGCTGGGGAGTCTAAAATTGCTCAGCTGGAAGCACAAGACATTAACTCCAGCCAAAGAAAGAGTTATCCTGCTGTAAGACTCGTGAGGGGAGGCTCAAGCTGCTTGTAGGGTATTTTTGACACCAGCCAGGCACAATCTGCACTGTCCCCACATATGATGAGGTGTTTGGGGTCTTCCTTGTCAGTGATCTTCTGTCACTTAAACAACTTAGGGCCCTCATTATCCCAGACATCTACTAAGTTGTCCCATAAAAACCAGAATTACCAAATCCTGGGCACACAGATAGATATCTTAGATTTCTCACACCACAGCAGCTGCCTCAGAGCTCATTTCCTTTATGACCTTCTCAGCACACTGTTCTCAGCTCCCCATTAAAACCACCAACTGGTGAGGACGAGCTGGCACTGGGAATCTCTCACAGTAAAGTTAACATTAGTGATGGAGATGGAAAGACACTGAATTACAAACTGTTGTGGAACTCATTTGTTAACCAGATGTTTGCCAGGTTTTCTAATCCCAAAGGAACATAATCTGTCATAGGAACTCCCTGCAATTCCAACACACAAACAGCTGCTGAATTTTACAAGCCAATAAAAGTTTGGTGTTGAAAACTTGATATTTGTGCCTAAAATTATGATGCCTAATTATTTTGTACAGATATTCTCTATGTATACACAGTTACTACACATACAAAGTTATAATACCCACACTTTGAAAAGAGGGAAAACCACAAGTAGCTAAAAATTAAGTGAAATATGTAATTTTGGTGGCAAAGAGGCACAGTGATGAGTCAAAAAAGGCCTTTGAGAAGGAACATGAGAAATAATGCAGTTAATGGAATATATAAATTATTATTCATATGCCATATATAAAGCATGACTCACACATGCTTTCAATACTTTCATAATTTGAGGTCATGCCTCATTAGGGATATGATTCAGGTATATAAATGAGACCTCAAAGATTTTAATTTGGGAGGAGAGAAATAGTCCCATAACAGCAGGCTGAAGAGGGAAATTGTGACCATCAAATGAGGTGTGGCAAGGTAATGACAAGCCAACACTGACCAAACCTTCCTGTTCTTTCCCCTTTAATAACATTGTGATTTTGGAGTTGCAAGCTAAGTTCCTGATTAAATTAATTTAAATTTTGTAATAGAAGAACTGCAGCACTAGATTAATGTATCTATTCCAGCAGCCTGTCTCTGGCAGTGACTTTTGGGAGAAGGAAAAGGGGAAGAGAAACAGGATGTGTTGATGCCTCCCTTGTGAAAACCTTCCTGGAATGTTGATTGCCTCTAAGGCAAGGTTTAATCCAGAGAGATTTGTTCCATGGGGTTTTCTCCCACAGATTTCTCTGGATTTTATTCATCCATATCCAAAACAAACTACCAAAAGCATGCCACGTTTTCACTTTGCAGCTTTGGGGTTTAAGCTGACCACCTGATTGATGACTTTATGGTTTGCTTCCCAGTTTCTGCTTCCTCAAGTTCTGCCACACTGAACCCATAAAGTTATCCACTAGGCAATGGGCTTAAAACCAAAGCCATGAAATTAAAACATGGCACTTTTTTTGGCAGGCATCCTGTCTGAATTGCTGCCTTTTTTCTCCTACAGAAAAACCCAGAAACAACTCAACTATTCTTGAGTACTGAAGATGCAACTTAAACTTCCAAGCAGGAGAGTACAGACCTGCCTACCAGTCATTTCTGCAGAATTACAATAAAATTCTGTTTTGATGTCGAATATTGATCAGCATAACAGATACTATATGAAATACAGATATCTAGTAGTTAAATTTTAATGAGATTTTGTTCTCCATCCCTTCCTCAGAAATTTTCTCCAGCCTTTATTAGTTAATTCGTTCTGCCTGAAGCAGTAAACTTGTGATGCTTAAGAAAAAAAATAAATAAAAACAAACAGAAAACCAGTAGCTCAAGAGACCCTCAGAAGCTTTGATCATTTGTTCACTCATGCTAACCTACAAATCTTGCCTTATTTTCACTTTGAAAATTCTTGCTATAAATTCCTGTAGGACTCTCAGGCTCTGCTGCTGGGGTCCTTTCAGGTGAACTTCTCTCAAACATTTTCAGTCTCAGGTTGCTGTAGAGAGTTCTCCAAAGCAGCTGAATGCCACAGAATGAACAGATTAACCAGAGAGGCAGAGTTTCTCCAAATCATTAAGATACCAAAGATGTGGATAAGCTCAGCATTTTTGATTTGCAGTTTCACTCCCTCTGCAAAAAAAACAGTAAAAGGCAGCCCTGAAACCACACTGAGCTGGACAGTTACTCACCAATGTTAGCACTGCAATAAATTACCATGAGCCTCATCCAAAATCAATGACAGTGTCCATTTCTTCATAAAATGATCACTTCTCATTTGTCCTCCAGTAACTTTATTAAGTCATGGTTTAATAATTAAGAGTATCTTGCATCTATTATTCATCTGAAAAAGATCAGATGCTAAATCTCAGATGAAAAGAAACTTAATATTTTTGAAAACTCCAGGCATATGAACTGGAAACAATATTGATTTAGTTAGCCTGGTTAGTGCTAATAGCAATAAATACTACTGGGGAAACACAAAAGAAGTATAAAAAAATGTCTTCCTTCTCCAAGTAATAAACTGCATCATTGATCTTTTTGTTCAAGAGCTCTCTCCATGAGATTCACACATTTCCCAGCAGAGCCACTGCTTTCAAATTAGGCAATTTATTGGAATTTAAACTGATTTGTAATTTAAAACTATTCATAACAGCATTAGGATTATTTTATTTACTGGATGACTGGAAAGTTAATATTGCAACCATGAGCTTTTCAGACTGTTTCCAGAATAATAATCACACTGTAAAAGCCTGGATATAACTGTCTTAAAATCTGTGTTAGTAAAATTCACAAGCCCAGGAAGGTACATTCTCCAACATCACTGTTAGAGAGGATTTATTTTTGATATCAGTCCATTAAAACATCAGATTGAGGCCAGTTGAGGAGAGCAGCATTAGGAGTCAGAAAATCCTGTGTTGTTCTTGTTGTACCTTTGCTTGAACCTCAAGAGGGAAAGCTGTCTTTTAAGGTCTTTTAAACATGCAGAGTGTTTCAGGCACTTACCCCTGCAGCCATTGATCACAGAATATTTTATTATGATGTGCTAAAAGAACAAGGATTTATTAGTGATTTATTCTGAGGATGTACAGGAGTGACTTTGCTTGGGAAGCTGGCACTCCAGATCCTCTCATAAACCCACCCAAACAGTATGTGACCTTTCAAAAAGGTGTGCTTTGCTAAAGGCTACATATTCCGACCCTCCCAGACCTGTCAGTGGAGAGGAATTTGACTCACTCAGCACCTGAAATCTGAATATTTGAAAATCACCTTCCTTTTTACTTTCAATCCCCTTGCCAGCTCATGGTGACTGCATGACAAGTGTATAGTTGATAGAATAGTGGAATAATGGTTTATGCTGAAAGGGATTTAAAGATCACCTCCTTGCAACCCTCTGCCATGGGCAGGAACCAGGAACACTTTCCTGACCAGGCTGATCAGGGCCCCATCCAACTTGGTGTCAAACATTCCCATCCTTCAAAGTCTCCCAGCTCTGGTCCTGTGCTCAACTCTGTTAGAAGCAGGGGAGATTTTTTTCTTTTGATATTATGATCATGTCCAGACCCAAATTTCCAAAAGCCTGTGCTGAGCTAGACATCCAACCAGTTGTAATGTCACAGCTGCTATTAGAGCTCAGAAGTTGTTTTCCTTGGAAATGCAGAACTCCTCTAAATAGCAGATCCAGCTGATGTAGCTCCCAGTTCCAGCAGTATTCCTGCCCCTCAGGTCACCTGCTGGAAGTGTTTTGGGCAGCTGCCCAGTGAGCTGGGTTGGGCAACCGGTCTCATTTAAAAGTAACAGTGTGAAAAACAAAATTATTAATAGGCAGGGTTGATTCACAGGCTGTTCTCAAACATCTCTGACTCACTACAGAGTCCCAGGGGCTGGAGGTGGATGGCCTGTGACCCTGACACCATCCCTTGTGCCTTTCGGATAGTGGCAGAAAACATGTGGGTGTTTGTGAAGCCACAAAAAAAAAAAAAAAAAAAAAAAAAAAAATCCCAGGGTGCCCACAGCTCTGCTAAAGGTCTCCAGACTGAAATTCAGAAGATTCTATTAACAGCTCACTGGTTCCCAGGAAGAGCTTATTTAACCAGGCTCTTTGTCCCCCCTGCCCACATTTCAGTGTTCACATATTTATCTTTTCCCCGCACGTATTCTCTCGCTACCCAATGGGTCCAGCTAATTTTTGCAGCATCCCACATGCACACGTATTTTTCAGTAAGTGGCAGCCAGATCCACATGACTCATCCTCAGAAATTATCTTCCCCTACAGAGCTCCAATGGGTACAAAATTCCAGCCATCTCCTAACAACCGGCCCCGTTGTTGAGTCCCTCTGGTAAGCGGTTGCTTCAGTCATACATGTGGCAATTAGTGGGGATGGAGAAAGAGCCTTTTATGCACAATTCCCAGCTGTGAGCAGAGTGATTCTGGCTCTTGGCTCAGCTTATTGACACTCTGCTTGTTTCCCCCCCTCCACACATGGGAATGGAGAAGAAGATGAGGTCTGTGCTAAAAATTCAGCACGGGCTCAGTGCTGCTCTCAGTGAGGCCACGGCAATATTCATCCGGTTCCATGTGACTAAATCACAGTATAGGTAAATAAATATGATCTTACAAGCTTCCCAGAGGAAGCAGTCTGCAAAATAGAGGCAATACAGAACTACTACATCTGCAGGGAGTAAAGTTCTGCCTGTTTATGAGACGACTAAGAAACGGGAAAATCTTTTTTGTGTGTGCATGACACAAAATAATTTCTAATTCTTCTTCCTCCCCCTCTCTTGACCCAGCTCATCACACCCAAAAATAAGGAAGGTTTTTCAGACCCTTTTGTAAGGAAAGTTTTACAGACCCTTTTGTCAGACAACAAATATTTCTTTTTTCTCCAAGGCATTGTCTACACCGAGGCTGTGCAGGACAGCAAGAACTGGATGCAATTGCAGAGGGAGGGAATAATCAGCCATGCAGAGTTGTTGTCCTCCCACTGGTCGTGGTCACACTGAGCTGTGCTGGGCTCAGCACCAACCAGACTCTGCACTCACCTTTGATCATGCAAAGGTGCCTCCACAAAGGTTGGTGGGACCACCCACAATTTGCAGAGAATCAGCACAGAGCAGGCACCAAAGGTCACTTAGCAGTGTCCCATTGAAAAGGTCTTGTCCCACAGAGTAGGAATCAGATTTACCAATACACTGCCTTGAACAATCAATAGAAATCCTTTGAATGGTTTGATCTGAAGCTCAATGTTTGCACGGGATGATTTATTTTTTTAATACTTTACACATTAGCCTGTCATCACTATTTCTTTTCAGCCCTGGCTGCCCTGTATAAAAATCAGCTTTAATGGGTACAGTCAGGTTTAAAAAGGATGTTCATCTCCACAAAAAATATGACTAAGTATTTAAAGTGTCCTTGAGTAAAATTAATAAAAACAGAGAAGTAAATAAAAAGAGGGACTGAATTACACTGAAAGCCATTTGCACTTTAAAAATATAATCCTATTGATGTCCATAGAAATTAAATCAAATGGAGAACACTGAAATGAAAATTACACTTTCATCTACACAAATTATTGGAAAGTAGTTAGGGAAGGTGATTGTTATGCAAATGTAGATCCAAGGCAATCACAATGCCTGGGAGTATTTTCCAAGAAGGCCTGTTAACTCTTTCTAACACATTATATCTGCTTTGTCCAGAAGCCCTTGAGTCTGGCTTTTCTAATCATCTCCATGTGCTTTGTCTTGAATGGAAACATTTACAGTTATGAGCATTCACACACAAATACATTTGATGTTTTTCATGAGTCACAAACGTGGTTGATGAAGAAATGGGTGTTAATGTGTATAAGCTTTTGTAAAGCATTTATGTACTGGCACATGGCACGTGGATTAAAAACCAGAATATACACAAAAACAATATATTGTAGAAAGTGAGCTCAAGTGTGGATGACATACACTTGTAGAGAGTAAGAGGTTATCACACCATCTCTGGGGAAATGTTTGTTCACTTGTTTTATGAAATGTGCAGAAGCACAAGGGATGGGTTTGCACCAGCAGAGCAGCAGCAGAGAATGAAGCAATGGCCTGTACCCCAGAGAGACAGAAAAGCTGATGCCCCTGCATACCTTCCAGGCTTCCTGCAGCCCTGGCTGAGAGCATGGGGGCAGAAGGGGCCACAGGTCCCAAATTACCACTTCTCAAACACAAAACTTTCTCTTGGACCAGCTTTAACTTTGTGGTATGAATAAGTAGCCCTGGGAGGAAGCTGAGAAAGAGAATTGCATCACAGCCACCAAACAAAGCTGTCTGCATGCACAGCTACCAGAGAGCAGCCAGAGAAGGCTCTGGTGGCTTCCAGCTGCTGGAGGTCCAACATGAGCCTCTGGTGTCAAAGCAGAAGGATATCATGACGAGGGAGAGGAATGTTTGGTGGCAGATGATCCAGCCTCAGCAGCAGCAGAGCCACAGCTCAGCTTAGTGACAGCTCCCATGGGTCTTGTTGATGGATCAGCTGCAGTCCTTGACACCAGTGTTTTCCCATTGCCCTCACCTTCTGTGTGGCCCCACTGCTCAGACCTAAACCATCCCATTTCTTGAGGTGCACAGTCAGCTCCCAAGCCTTCCCAGGGTGCCCATCTCCCTCAAATAACCAGGAAAACCCTGTTGCACCAGGGCTGCTGGCCGTGCCTGTCCCACTCCTGCCATTTACAGCACCATGGCTGGCTGCTGGATATTTGCAGGGCTATTTGCCCTCTCTCAGTTTCTCCACATCCTCCAAAAAGTGCCAGAAAACCAAATATTCTTCAAATATTTCAAATAACCAAATTCTTCTGCTGCTTATCCTAGAATTCACTGTTATCAGGAAAGACTCAAAGGACCTCAATATGAGTGCATGCAAGAGGAGGTTAAAAGGTGAAGATGTTCTCATTCATGCAGGCATGATGAGAACATTTGGTAATGGAGGGACTATTAATCAGCAAAAGCCATAATGAGAGCTG
Source organism: Phylloscopus collybita (assembly GCA_027886175.1). NCBI lineage: Eukaryota > Metazoa > Chordata > Aves > Passeriformes > Phylloscopidae > Phylloscopus > Phylloscopus collybita. The sequence continues at coordinate 32,345,023 of JAJNNQ010000129.1, forward strand.
AAGGCCAAAGCTGGAGCTGGATAAATTAAAGCTAAAAATAAGGCACAAAACATCAGCGATGAAGTTTATTGGGCACTGGTGAAATTTTCTGAGAATATGGGGGGTTTTTTGTTGCTCAAAGTCTTCCTAAAGGTTATAAGATTTAAGGCCTTGTTGATTTTCTAGAAGAAATTCTGCTCCTCACTAAGGGTTTACAGCCTTACAAGTTGTGATTGAGGCTGCTTGTGCCATACACAGCATCCAATTACCCAGAGAAATTCCCCTTTCCTGAGGAAGATACACTCCTGTGGAAGTGAGGGGAGTATAAACTCGTGGATGCATGAAGGGTTAAACCCTGCATCTCTGTCTGATGCACATGCCCTGCACCCTCACCTGGGATTTGATTGTGCATCTTGCTAAAGAATTTTTACTTCTATTTAAAGCCATGGATAGAGACGGTCATGAGCCACAAGCTACATCCCTGGGTTACAAGCACACGAATTTCAGGCTGAGCCTGGAGTAAATGAATCTGTGATGACAAAGGCTCAGGAGTGAGATTAATTTGAACTACAGGGGCAGCAGCTGAGCATTTCCTAAACAAATGACTGCTGGAACAAATATTGACACGTTTAAAAGCTGGACAGAAGGAATTCAAGAGCACTGAGTGTGTTCATTGTACTTGCTAAAAGCATGCCTCTCTCCTCATGCTATTTTAATCAGGCAGCAGTACAGAGAATTAAGACACATTTCTCCCACCAGACTGTCTCTTCTCCCTGTGCCTCTGCTTCTGCTCCATCTGTAACTCTTCCCAGCATAAAGAGAAATTGCCACACAGCAGAGGAATTATGCAGATTTTATTTTAAGGTGAGGGAAGGCAAGAATTCTAGCTCCATATGAGCTAAACAAGGGACCTGCTCCCACACTGAGGGATAATCATGGAAATGCTCCTGCTGGTGACAGCACACTGTGTACCTGACCTATACTTCAATACAATTTTTTGTTACCAATGCAACGCACCTGAAACAGCAATGAAAATTACACAAATTCGGTTTAAAGCCCTCCAGTTTGGTTTTTCTCTTGTTTTGGCTGCAGTTGTTAAAAAAACACGTGATTTTTTTTCCCTACTTGTTGAATTTATTTCTTGAATGTCATCCCAGAGGGAAGTTAGAGCTGTGTGAAAGCCTTAAATGGATCCATAGTTAGCAAAAAATAAAATAAAATTTAACAAAAAAAAAATCTCTGTAACATAAAACATGTGCAACGTTTTTATTCGAAAATAAATTTTGCATTCTGTCTATCATACTATCATATACCCACTCAAATCCCAGCACCTGGATCTTCCCAAAGGGGTCCATGGCATAGGAGAAGTACCCATTTCCAAAACGTGCCTTTGGTAGGGGAAGGAACAGCACTGAAACCCCTTGAGATCACAAAGATGGGTCTCTCTAGTGCCTGCTCAAATCTCCCCCCTCCTGTCCTGAAGCCACAGCCCTTCACATTTTTGCTTTCCCAGTCTTGGCAGCTGCCTCTTTGCAGTTGATGTAAGTGGTGTTGCAGCTCAATGCTCAATGCACTGCCAGGCAGGACGGCTCTGCCTGCTCACTCCATAAATAGTCAGTTCTGAGGTAGGAAATAAAAAAAATCTCCTAAAAACTTGGCCTAGGATGAACTTTATAAGAAGGAAAAAAAAAAAAAAAAAAAAAAAAAAAAAAAAAAAAAAAAAAAAAAAAGAAGTGGGGGTGGGTACTGATTGGAGTAAGACAGAAAAGAATCTACAAAAATTTCAACCTGGGATGTGCTTTGCCCATCTGGGACAGCTTCAGCTTTTCATCCAAAATCAAAATATAACACATCAGTATGAAAAGCCAAGGTTGCTTTTTGAGGAAAAAAAACACAGCAACATGAAAATTAACTATGTGGACAACTTTGGAGTGAAGCTTTTTCAAAATGCTGAGGAAAGGCAGGTTTTTAACATTCTTTCTCCTTCTCCTGTGGCAGGATCTGTTCCTTCAGTTCAATTGAAATTCACAAGTAATTTCTCTCCTCCCTGTGTTCTCAAGAAACCCTTCAGCCTTGTGAATCTGCTGCTCACAAAACAGACTTGAAAGGCTTAAAGTGCATAGGAGTTGCTACTGTTCAGAGCCAAAATAATATAAAGAGGAAGAAGTTACAAAAAAGAAGGGAAATTACTTTTCCCATGGTCAGGTAATCATAAGAAAAGGGGGAGTGTTTTTTAACTTAAAGAGGAGAGATTTAGAGCAGATGTTGGGAAGAAATTCTTTACTCAGAGAGCAGTGAGGCAGTGGGACAGGGTGCCCAGGGAAACTGTGGATGCCTCAACCCTGGAAGACCAGGCTGGATGGGGCTTAGAGCAACTTGGGATAGTGAAAAGTGTCCCTTCTCATGGCAGGGGGTGGAATATGATGGCCTTTAAGATTCTGTGATGGCTAGGATCTCCTCAATGTAGTAGCCCAAATAAAAGCCCAGGTGTTCTCCTGATGGGATTTGATCCCTCAGCCAGGGGTTTCCAATAGTATTTTTTGAGATGGTCTCATGGAACAAAGGATTAGGGTGGACCATCCCCTCCTTTTCCCATTCCTCCCCACATTTCTTTTCCAGTGTTACAAAAGAAAGGACATCTGTAACACCAGAAAAGGGGTGGTGGAGGGAAAAGGCTCCTTTGTCCTCACAGCCACACCTCCTCACCCTCCTGGCAACCTCCTCTCAAGATGATGGCCATCAGGTACACTCTGTGCCCATCCATATAAATAGATCCATCGCCCATAAAGAGCAAATCATGCTCCTACAGGAGCTGGGACACTGAGTTTAATCTCTGAGTCCATGTTCCTCAATTAGCTTTAATGTTCCCCGGGGTTGTCATGGCTGCAGACCCACGGCGCCGTTGGGATAATGATTCTGTTCCTCTGTGCAGAAACTGCTCCTCCTCACCACAGCCAAACTCCAGGCAGCCTCTGCCTGCTGCACCCTGGCAAAGCCCTGCTGAGGTCAGCAGGGCTGGGCTGAGGAGCTCCTCTCCTGGTTGCAGTTCTGTGCCTGCAGCTGCACCCTCAGCCAGCTGCCAAGGGTTTCACTGGCGAGCAGATCTCTCCCATCATCAGCCCTCAGCTCAAACAGGTCACTGCAAGCCTTTGGAAGGAGCAAGAAAATCACACCACCAGTGCCAAGCAAGAAGAAGAAACGCCACATCGTAGTCTGACACTGTTAAAGATCACAATGACACAGACTCCAACTCAGAAGGCTGACAGTGACTCTGTTTATTTCCAGTTATTTCATCCCTTTTTATGCTGTTCTACAGAGAGCAAGCCAATGGATGAAAGAAAGACAAACTTCTTCAGTCACATTGGTCAAGTCAGAGGGACATCAAGAAGCCCCTCCTAGGGAAAGGAATGCAAACAAAGGTTACAGTTAGGAAAATGTGTCTCTTTGTTGACAGAAAACTCTCTGGGAAAAGAGTTTTGGAAAAGCCAAAACATCACAGGCATGAACCAGGGCTACAATAGTCACTTGGAAAAAAAAAAATTAAAAATTGGTATTTTCAATCAACAAGCACAGTAAAGTCTGAAATTAAGTGGACTCATCCTGTCTGGACTCCTGCCCTTCTCAGAAGGTGGCAATGCTGCCCAGACCATGCTGCATGATTAAAGCAGCAGCTGGGCTACACTGGGGCTTGCAGTGCCCAATGCCAAGTGGCAAACACAAGTAGCAAAAAGCCCAGCTGTCCCTCTAACCATTGACTGATAGTTTTATTTCATAAAAGAGACTAAATCAAATTCTCTTCCAAGTAAGTCCAATTGACACAGCAAGGAGTGATCCTGGGGAGGGCTTCAGACTGCTGGAGAGGTAAAAAAGTGCTTGTTGACATTTTCCAGAGAAATGTTGCCAGAAATCTGGGCTCTCACCTCAACAGAAATTGTAGTACAAAGTATCTGTAGTCCATGAAAATTTGACTAAAAGATGAAAGCCACACATCTGAAATATTCTTCCAGGCTACTCCCTGGCAGTTTAAATTTAGGACTTGAAGGGAAATCAAAGGTACTTCCCCCAGCTAATTAATAATATAAGGTACTTCCCCCAGCTAATTAATCTAAGGTAATTCCTCCAGCCTGATTAAAATAATGTATCCTTATTCAAGAAATAGATCCAGCTAAATATTCAGAGCACATATGATTTCTGTCCATGTCCCTCTTCCAGGGGCTCTGGTTCAAATTCAACAGCTTCAACAGGAGCCTCTCCAACTTGCAACTGAGTAAGACTGGTGACAATTTAATGATAACAGAACCTGTCCTCCAGCAGGAGGGAAGGCTCAGCAATGAGACCTGAAATAATGGCTGTGTTTTGGTGGTTCTGGATGTCCAGGCCTTACACAAGTCAAAAAGGGAAGCCACAGTGACATTAGGGGAATATCAGAGTAGGCAAGAGTAGACTGGCTACTGATTGTCCTCCTGTTCCTCCTCCAGTCCTCAAACCTGGTAATCTTCTACTCTGATAGCTGAACACAGGGTTACTCATGAATTCAGCTTGAATCAAGGGTGTCTCATGTAGAACCCCATCTGCAATGGCAAATAATTTGTGGCCTAAAATTATTCTACTCATTTTATAACAGAGTAAAGAATACAGTGAATTTGGGAAAATGTTTATTTTGTCAACATTTGGCTACTACGACAATATTTCAAAGGAGAAGTTGTGAAAATCCTTCATTGTTTCAACTGCAACCCAGTTCCATAAATCATTTGCAAAGAAGCACCTGGGTCTACCCCCACCACCTGGGTTTCTAACTTGTGGAACAATTACAAAATAAATCCCCCAGGCTGGATTAATTAAAATCTGGCTGGAATAACCTGGTGTTTTCCAAGATTATGACAGAAAGAAGTGTAATAGAGAAACTGTTCATCAGCAAAAATGACAACAGCTGCCCAATTGTGCTTTTGAATGTATATCAGCACTGCTGGCCTTTGTCAGACAGGCTGCAAAGAGTGGAGGCTCTTTTTAAATGTGCTCGTTTCCACTGGCAACCAATGGAGCAAAAGGACAATCAGATTTAATCAATTGATCTCAATGTGCCATGTTCAAAGCAGTTTTCTTTAAATGATTCAAGAGACAAAAGGAGGGTGAGAAAAGTCAAGCAATAAATTGTAATGGTTCTCATTAACTGCTACAAATCAACTGTTTCACAGTTTAATTTCGTTAGGAACTTCTGAGCTTTTCATATTTTCATCAGATAAAACCTTTTTTTTTTTTTTTTTTTTTTTTTCCCCAAGCGAAGCCACAAAACTTAAAAGTGAGCTCCAATCCCTTTGTTTGGATGTTGATTTTTCAACTCAGCTTTCCCCCGGTGCTGCAAATAATCAAAATGCCTATTCCTGTCTAAAATGCCATCTGCATTTTTCTTCTTAAATAACTCTCTGTACATGAATCATCCGTAGTTTTTACGCTGTTGCTGAAATGACACAAAAAAAAAAAACAACCCCTTCCACCCAAATTGGAAACGCGACGAGCCCGGGTGACATTTGCAAAGAACGCCTTCCCGGAGCAGCTTTCCACTTAACCTTTAATGAAGTGTATTTTCCATATATTTATTAATGTCAGTAGAAGAACACGGTGTCCTGGAATAAAATATTTACGGAATTTCTGTGTCTTTGTTGCGTAGGGCTCCCGGTTCCAAGAACCATTCAGAGGCTTTTAAGCTGTTCACCATGTCACTCCTGTCAAGTGGCACTTTTCAAGTGCTGAGCTCTCTGCCCTCCCCCCCCCCTTTTTTTTTTTTTTTTTTTCTGGTGCATTAATGCACACTGGCATCGTTTTTTCTTGAAATTTGCAGTGACTTGTAACAGCACCACAGAGCACATCCACCTCACAGACCTTAGGTTACCCTTGCTTGATTTAATTCTTAAACAGATCTAAATCTTTGTATATCCTGTTCAGAGTCCTCAGCTTCCAGTTCAGCGTGTTCAGGACAGCTCCTGACTCACAGCCAGCATGGTACCAAGCCTCTTACTCTCTTTTTCATGCTGCTTTCCTATTTATATTTCTCCACCCTGTATTAAGCCTCATGCTCTTTGTTAATTTTGCCTCTTCATTAGCAAACGGGCACACACGTAGTGGTGCCTCTCTCTGCAGGAGCTGTAACATGCTCTGATGCCCTGATGTCCCAGTAGCACTTTTTGTGAGTGTGGTATTTCTCCAGGTTTATTTTATCCCGTTCCTGGGCAATGCCCAGTGAGTTTGTTATGGGGGATGTGAGTAGAAAGGGAGATCCTTGCATCCCTACATCCTATGAGTTTGTTTTACTTGCTTCCCTCTGATTTCCCCTGTTACTTTCTTAACCCCCTTTTTTTTTTTTTTTCTGTTTTCTTCCATGATTCCTTTTAAGCTGTTCCACAAATGCACATTTCAATAGTCTAACACTACTTTATAGTGTTCTTCACTTCTTAGAAAGTTTTCTTCATAGCTCTCAGGGGGAAAGAACATCAAGCAAGCAAAACACTTGCTCTATGATGAGAGAAAAGTTTGTCTCATGTTTTCCAAGCCACCACCTTGTGATGAGATTTCACTAGCTGGGAATTTGACACGATAGCCTAAAGTGAGAGTAGGATGTGCACTGCCAGCCCACACTGTTCTCAGAGCCTGCAAACCAGTTCCAGTTCCTCTTCGAAACAGATCTGTTGTTCCAAGTGTTTGTCAATATTCATAGCCTTTTCTCAGCAGTTACACAATTCTTCACTTTTAATGAGGAGGTTGAAATGCTGGTAAACAGGTTGAGGAAGGTGTAAGATAATAAAAAGGTCAGGCTGAACAAAGACTGCACTGCATTAAGGAGGAATGTAAAATTATTCTTTGTGATTTTTTCAGTAAAAAACAATGAACCAATCCAGATTTCTGCATTCTTGAGAAAGACAGTAATTCTCTGCTGGACTGAGGGTGAGGTGTGACACTGGTACACAGGAAAGGCAGGTCAGGAAAATATTAAATACCTTGCAAAGTGCTGATCAAAACATCCTTTCAAACATTCACTGCTGGTAAGAGCGCAAGAACAGGAGATCAAAGTTCAAGCAGGTTTTTAATTAGATGCCTTCCTTACTGTGGGATGTCAGACACATGGTAAGAAGAAACTTTTCTCATCTGCAGCCTTGCTCTACAGAGCACTTTATCTCCTCTGGCATGTTAGGAGTTGGCCTGAGGGAAGCTGACACAGGAATGCAAACCTGTGTGTGACAGCACAGAGGCACTCAGGATCCTGACATTGCCTTTCCCCACACTGGGCACAGCCAGGCTCTGATCCCAGGCTGAGCTCACCTGCTTTTTGGGGACAACATGATTTTTTCATTTGTTTTGGGTCCTGCCAAAGCACAGCTCCCAGGTTCACTGTGGTTTGCCACAAAGTGAACAAGCCCAAGGGTGAACACAGAGGTTCAGAGCTGCACCTCAAGAGACAGGACCAGGGTGTGCAAGGCCACAGGACTGGCAAGAAGCTGCTCTAGCAATAAGGTTTCATATCCTGCTTTCTTCTCTCATACTAATTAATTTTTCACTCTGAGGAGGAAGGAGGACTATTCATTTTTATAAGATTAAACAACAGATCAATAAGGGGAAACTATGATTCACTCAATACTTGACGACAGATTAAATAAAAAGCATCATTCTGGGTCTGCTCTAAAGTAAAAAATTAAAAGATAAAAGTAGATGTCTAGGGAGATATAAAACCACAGCAGTTTTCCTCCCTTTCCTCCTTTTCTGTCTCATTAAAACAGAAGTTACAAATGGTTTTATTATCCTGTGTTCTGCAGACAAGCATCATGAAGGTGAACAGTAAAGCCATTATTTTTAATGAAATTCATACAACTGTAAGAATACAAATGTAGAAGTGAAGCAAAGAAAACTTTTGGGACACGATTGTTATATTCTACATAACCCTCAAAACATTGCTGTCTGAGTCACTAAACTGAGATTCAGCAGAGAAGGAGGCAGCTCTCCAAAGTATTTTGCAGCTCTGTGTTTTGCAAACCAGAAGCCAGATTTGCTGTTCCTCTCATCTGCTGTCCTTCAGCCAACTGTTGCTAAATCCACTACACAACAATTTGTCAGGGACTTGAAGCTGTTGCAGCTTCTCCATGCTTGTTGGAGAGATTACCAAACAGATATCCTGTCAATCTGCTGACTGCTCAGAGTTTTGGGCTAGCAGTGAACAGGTAACCTTTTCTGGGAATATTTGTGGCTTGATGAGCTAAATACCACATCAAGGAGGGGGCTGTCTACTGGTTTGGAGGTGGTCTGTTCATCTAGAAGAGGGCAGGGATTTTCCATCAGGAAAACTGAGGCCAGGGATTTTCCATCAGGAGCTTGCCACACAACTGCTCTTGATCTTCTCAACTCCATGCAACTCACATCCACAAGACAGAGCATATTGAAAGAGGTATATGACAGTGAATATCTCTGAATTATAATAATTAGGCTCCAGCTGTTTTCATTATCCTCTGATGGGGACAGAAACCAAACACACTCGATTTCAAACATAAGGAAAGGCATTCTTCTTGTTCATGGCAGTGACTTTTGAAAACTGTCTTGCATTGGGGCATAGAAATATCAAAAATCTGCCTGCTTGCTTCTGTTAAGAGCCAAGTATTGTGCAACACAATATTGAACTTCAGTAATTAATTACATGCTGCCAAATTCAGCTGTTTTCCTGGAATGTTGTTTCAGCTAGCCTTTGTGGCTCTGCCTCAAACCCCTTTAAAATGGATCAAAATCTCTCCATTGGCTTCAGGTGGTCTTAAAGCTGATCCTCACTGTCAGGGAGGCTGCTGGAATTTAAAAAAAAAAATAGGGACTAAGAGTCTAGTCTTATTCACAGAGGAATAGAAATGAGAGCTTTGGAGTACAGCATTCATTCAAGTATCAGTTAAAAATATATGAAGTTAGTAGTACTACTACTAAGAGAGAAAATACATGCAAAAACCCTCTCTGGACCTTGAAACAGTCTGAGGATTTTCTGTTAGCTCTGCTGTCCAAAGCCAGCTGAAATTGGAGAACTGGAAACGTGTTCCCTTTTCCCTGCGACCAAAGTAAAATAATGTCTCATCAAAATGTTCTGCAGGTGGTAGATTTCTTTGGAACAGTAATTTCAGGAGAGAGCTGAAATAGGTTGATTTTAAAGAAATGTTACTTTGGTGCTTTATGGGAATGGAAGCTTGGCTTCTTTAGCCTTCTCTACACTTCTGTGTAAAGTGTAGTGAAACCACTTGGTTTCTTTACATTTTACTCGGAAAAAGCAGCAGCCAGACCTGGAAAAACCTGCAGTAAAAGGAACCTGATCTCCTTGCTGTAACCAGACCTGGAGAACCGGGAAAACCTTTGGGAATAAAGGAATCTCAAAAAAAAAAATCAAACCAACAAGCAAATAAAAAAAATAATAAAAAAAAAGGAACTAAAAATGTAGATTTTGAGCTAAAACAGTGGAACCAACAGTCCTGGAAACTGCAGGGGAATTGTGTCTCTGGAGGCTGGACTGCTGTGACCCCCAGCAGAGCACACCAGGAGCTGCCTCTTGGCTCTGTCCCCCTCAGGGCTCTCTCTGCTGTCTCACTTCAGATGCACTGTGAGACAGACTGTTCTGGAAAGCAGCTGCTGAATACTTGGAGGCAAAAACAACCCCTTATTCTAACCAGCAACCTTGTATACAAGACATGCTAATTCACTTCTAATGGTAGTGTTGACTTTAAATATGGGGCTTGCCTTGCATTAGCAGATACCCAGAGATCTGATCAAACTCACCCAAGCTGCAGGATCCCTCTGTTGCAGTCAGCATCTGCTGCTGTGTGAGCCTGCACACATCCCTTGGGTCTGTGAATCCAGCTGAGCAGGGAGGAATGCTGGAGCTCAGTGAATCCTGCCTGGGGGAGAATCTTTGGGCAGTTTGTGGAAAACTTTTGTTTCCTGTGACTTCTTGTCTGTGGAGGTAAACTCACCCCTCCTTGATAGAGTGAAAACAGCTGTGGAAAAACAAAAGTGCAGCAGGACTGGCACTTGGTAGGGATTCCAGAACAAACAGAATTTGGGGAAGAAAGGAAGGAGCTCTCTTTGCTGTATCCACAGCAGAGGCAAAGAGAAGCCAGCAGCAGAAAGGATTCCTGGAAACTGAGGAGAAGTCACAGGGATGAATAATGTGTGATTTTTGACTCCTTGGAGCCCTGAGACTTGTGGCCAAGAATCTTTCAGAACAAGCAAGAAAAAACTCATGTTGTTGTTTTGATTAAGATGTGAGTGGTGGATTTTGAATACTGCAAAAAACTCAGGGGTCTGGCACAAATCTGTGCTGGATGTCCATGGTCCAAGCTCTGAGAATGGGTGCATAAATTGCATGGGTGTCCCCACAGGGCAGGGTGAGGCTTTGTTTGTGAGTGATCACTGGGCCAGAAGACCCCATTTCCATGAAGAGATGAGAGAAGTGACACCTGCAAGGAGATTGAGAAGCCAAAGAGGTGCTGCTGAAATTATTTAAAATTATAATAGACTGACCATGGCTGAGAGGGGAGAACCTTCCTCAGTGCTGATCTTCCTTGTGGCTTTATGACAAAATATACCAAAGTGATAGAACAGTGGTAGAAAGCTCAGGGATAGAACAAGAGCATGACCATGATTTTGAGAGCAGGAACTGTAATTGATTGTGCCTCTTGGACTGATTAAACATCACCACCCTGTTAGCACTTTAACAAGCAAATAAAATTACAATTTCACATTATGTACACTTGTACAGCAGTTGCCTTAGCACACCTAGGAACAGATGTGCCACACTGAGACTGTCAGTCTCTGTGTCTGCTGCCTGAGATGTTAAAACTGTCCTGGTGGATCAGGTGCCTCAGTCAATCTAAATGATGGAAGCTGCCAGTGGAATGCCACAAATCTGTGAAATAATATTCCTTGAGGTTGGAGTTTATCAGCTTCAGGTTTGCCTGAACAGGGAGCAGCCTCTCACACCATCAAACAACTCACTACACACTCTGTAGCCTCAGAGCACCAAGACCGTAAACAACTCTTTCCAAAATCAATTATAATCTACACATTTGAGCCAAACATTTACTCCTGCAGTTGGGAAGGGAAGGGATTAGCCTTGCCCTGTGCCAGGAGTTTGCCTTGCATTGAGGAAGATAGCACAGGTCCAGTAAATCACGAGCTTGGTGCAGCGCCAGCCATGTGGAGGTTGAGAATCAAATTTATTGATGTTGACCCGGGAGAGCCACTCCTGTCAGAGCCCTGAGGCCTGTGAACCAAACAAAATGAGGAACTCTGCCCTTCAGTTTATGCAGGCAGTCCCAACTCACACAGGCAGAGCTCTTCCCCTGCACAGGGGAGCACGTTTCTCAGCTGACACCTGTGAAATACCTGTGGGGTATTTCACACCAGCCTTTGGGATGGAAACAGGGGTGGTCAGGAACAGAGCCAGCACCAGCACAGGCACTGCAGAGGAGCACTAGAAACCATCCAGAGTGGGGGAAGAATATATAGAAATATACTGATGTAGATACAGGTTGATATAGATAAGAAACAATATAGATATTTATAGAGATAGATATAGAGATAGATATAGAGATAGATAGATAGATAGATAGACAGATAGATATATAGATATAGATACAGATATAGATATAGATACAGGTATAGATCTAGATTAGATATAGAGAGATGATTATATAGATATAGATATAGATATAGATATAGATATAGATATAGATTATATAGATATAGATTCATTATAGATATAGATGATATATATATAGAGAGAGAGAGAGAGAGAGAGAGAGAGAGAGAGATAGATAGATAGATAGATAGATAGATATACATAGCAGCTCCTGATATAGAAAGAAGCTCTTTCCAGCACAGCCTTGCAGATTCTGGGTGGAGGAAGTGGATTTACTCACCAAAATCCTTTTCTAACACCAGCTTCAGGAGTTTGACTTCACAGTCCTTGCACAATGGATTCCCAAATCGTGTAATTCACGTGCTTTCATGGGAAGTGCATCATACTGCATTTTCCAGCTTTAGGGACCCCATGCTGAGGTCAAACTGTGCACTGTGCATTCCTCTGGCTCCCTGACTCAGCCTTGGGGTGCATCAAGTCCTATCCCCAATGACACCAGCCTTTAGCAGCTTTCATTTTGCAATGAATTGCTCTATTCACAGAGCTTAGCTGCTAGTGCAAATTACAGCTTTGGGGATGGAGCTATTTTTAAAATCAGCCAATATCCAGTAACAACCTTTTAAAATTTTATTTGCAGTAGCAGAGTAATTCACCTTCTTCTACTTTTTAAATCCCACTCACAAGTCTTCACCTGTCTGATGCAGGAACTGGAGCTTTTTTGTTGTTCCAGTTAATCTCAGAAACTCAGGTAATCAAGTTCCCACAGCACTGGGTATAGCCAAGGAGATTTACACAGATAATTTAAAGGCACCATGCTGATTTGTTATAAAATCCAGGCTGTCAGGAGTTCAGAAATTAAATCAACAAGATAAATCACTAGGACTTCAGCAGATTCTTTAAGTTAATCTGATACATAAAAAGATGTCCTAGACATGAACTTTTACACACAACTTGAATCCCTTACACTGCAGAAACATTAAAAATCACTGAAACATGTCTAACTTTAGTGTTTTATCCACTGTAATCATCACAAATAAACATCTGTAATGACAGTGGCTCTGTCACAACAAAATTCCAAAGGCACTGAACATTATTTATAACAGAATGATGTAACCAGATTGTTTGATTAACATCTGCAGAGTCATTTCTGCACTTTATACCTCTCTTGAAACACAAACAAGCTTTATGAGGCTGCATGTTTGTTTGGGACACTCTAGGGCCTGGTTTGCAGGATGCTGAACACCCACATGCCTCACTACACCCCACAGGGACACCTAAGGCCTTACAACACCCACCCTTTAGGCTCCTTGTGTTCCTCCCTCAGATTCCATTTGGCACTGGAGCCTTGTTTGAAGGGTGAGAAATGAGAAAAGAGTAAGAAGCTGAAAAAGCAGAGTCTCTCCCATCTCCAGTGCCCCTTTTCTCTAATTTATTCTTACTCTGTTTTCCTAATCCCACTGCCCAAAGGACATCACAAAAAACCCAAATTACCAATCAGTACATCCACATGAGTTCTGCAGCAGGGAAAAGCCCAGTGTTTCCTAAGGATGTCCAGAGAGCCCCTGTGCCTCTGAAAATGATGCTTCTCAAACCAAGAGCTGAAACATTGGCTCCTCATCATCACCCAGAGAAGCTGTGGAGGTCCCATCCCTGGAAATGTCCAAGGCCAGGCTGGATGGGGCTTGGAACAACCTGGTCAGAGTGTCCCTGCCCATGGCAGGGGTTTGGAACCAGATGATCTTTGAGGTCCCTTCCAACACAAGCAGAGGACCAGGTGCTGAACTTTGCTACCTGATCTGCAAAAGATTTTGTTGACACAAGCAGTTAATCCCTCAGGCCACTTGTTACACCTCTTAAAATGCTGTAGCCTCAGTTTCCCCTCAGCTGATGCCACAAGCCTGGGATTCCTACCAGCAATGTTTAGCCCAGGGTGTGGATACACCCAGCAGTGCAAACTGATGCAAACAAACCAGGAGACAGCTCTTCACAAGTGGTGCATCATCATCTGTTTTTATCCTGAATCAGTAAAGGTTTTATTTAACACCTACAGCTACTAGAGAGGCTGACAGAACCAGCAAGGTCAGGTTTTGGGTCCAGGGATTCAGGGTGGTAGAGTCACATCAAGACAGTGCAGCAGTGAAACCACTGAAATTGTGCATGTCAGGGGGCAGAGACAAATCACTGCAAGGAAAACAATATCCTGAAAATGAAATACCCCAGATAAGAAAACATAAATGCAGGTAGAAAAATCCAATCCAGCCTTGCATGTCAGGGCTGTATTAACAAGGCTTGCTTTCCAGAGATCAGAGATCACTGATCCTTCTGCCAGATCAGTCCTTGCAGAGAGGAGGGGCAGGATTTTCATAAGTCAGGTAAGAAAGAGAAAAGGGACAGCAATAGGAGTCCTGTTTGCATTTCTGTGTCTAAATTCCTCACTGTTCTCAAGCATTTTCAGATTTACAGTTCAAAATCTGCTGTTCTCCATGCAGCTTTTCCACAGACTGTTCTTGTGCAGACAACTTATTTAGTCCCAACTGAAACACAAGAGAATCTTTGGCCAAAAGCATGTGTCTCTGGGGATCCCTCTTGCTCAAACATGTTTGTGTCTAAGCCTCCCATTTAACCATGCTGGTAAGAGTGCAGGTCAGAAATGCACTAAATTTCTTTATAAAAGAACAAAAGAAAAAGTTCTTAATGGAATATTTATGTGGAACTCATAGTTTATCCCTTTACCCTTTGTATTCTGCATTTTGGAGAAATAATAAATGTTCTGAGAAGAGTCATATCTGAGTCTTTTCAATCTCCTCTCCCATCCAAGACACTTGGAGCCCATGGGTGCAGCCAAAGAGCCTGAAGTAACCACAAGAGAGATCACTGTGGGCTTTTTTTGTTGTTGTTTGTTTTTATTTCTGAATGATGACAAATGGTTGGACTGATTTGCCAAGGTTTGTCTTGTAGGGTGGGACTGCAGATCCTCCAGTGGGGACCAGACTTGAGATGAATTCAGCTGTGGCAGCAATATGTTTAATCCAGACTCATTACAGCCATAATCCTCACTGCAGGACTCTGAAAAACTTCTCCTGCTCCTACTTCTTCCTAAAACCACTTCAGCTCAAGGAAGATGGGGGTTTGCTGAGGTTTGGGGAGCACAGAAAGGCACCAATTGAAACGAGGAGGGTGAGTGAGGTTAGAATTAAAAGAGGATAATGAGCAATTAATCAGGATACAAAGACCTGAACAAAGCACATCCTTTGGTCCTGCAGCAAACAAGACATTAAATACCCCAAGAGGCATGTTGGAACACCTAAAGGGACAGCTTAGGAAGTTAGGCACTTTTCTGTTAAATCACCTTGTCATGTTTATAGCTCCCCAAAGCCCTCCTTAAATATGATAATAGGAGTCTGACTAGTCTGACTTTGTCATTTTAATTAAAATCTCTATTCCTCGTGGCAGCAGCAAGTAAAAAAAAAATAAAACAGTTCCCACTGCAACTTTCCCATGGAAAATATGAATCCCTTCCTCTACAAAATTGTCTGTGAGTGGCACAGCTTAGGGATTGGTCTGACCTATGTTCCACATGTAAACATCCATAATTCACCTTCAAAAATGGAATTTTACGGCAGATTCATTTTGTTAATGTGAAAAAAACCCACAACCATGAATCCTTTTTCACCCCTCAGGCAACTTTTGTTTTTCTCCCTAGAAGATTTGTTATACAGAAATTTCCAAGGTTTCCAGCATTAAAAATTGACTGAAGCTGCCAATTTCATAAGTTTCCACTAGTTTGAAATTTGTTTTCAGAATTTTATTCTGCCTGAAGCTGCCAGATTTTACCCAAAGTGTGATTACCCATTAAAGAGAAAACCCAACCTGTTCCATTAAGCCACATGATTGTGCAGACTATAATAGCTCAAGTCCATACCCTTACATTTCTTAAGCAAGTCCAAACCCCCAGATTGCCAGGCACAGCAGACAGCTCACACTGCCACCAAACTCATTCCCACTCTCTGGATCACAGCTACAACTTAATTCACTCTTTGTCAAGCCTGGAGAACTCCCTCAACAGCCACAAAATCCAGTCTGCACCTATTAAAAGAAAAAAAAATAAAATAAAAGTCACTCTGGCACACATACCAGGGGAGGACAAACCTTATCAGTCATTGAAGATACCATTCTCCTATTTATCTGGATAGCAGCTGATGCTGCCCTTTCAAAGGGCAGAGATATTTATCTGGATAGCAACCTGTAGCCAGCTCTGCACACTCATCTCTTGCTGTGTGTTAACCAGCTTGTCCTTGTTCCTTTTTGGTGCTTGCAGAGAGGGTTGGAGTATTTTCAGGTTCTTTTTACCCAGCTGAGCTGTCCCACTGTCTCCAGGATCTCAGGTGAACCTAAGAGGTCTCGGGCTGGCGTTGTCATGCAGTGATGGGTCAGTGTTGTCTGGGCTTTTGCTGTTCTCCTCTGTCTTTTTAAGGAGTTTTCTAAAGTTTCTGTGTTTACCTTTTGTAATGGACTCAGACACAATTTTACATCAACAACTTCTCTTGTTATTGTAACCATCTAACCACGTTTGCATTCTTCTCATAAGGAGGAGACTGTGGATGGACTGTTGGGTTGCCCAGTGTGGTTAAAGAGGAAGATTTTCTTTCTCCAATCCATGGTCACTGCTGGAACTTGATAAATGTTGAAGTTTGTAAATAAACCTTCTCTTTTCTGCCTTGGACATTGCAATGTTTGGGTATGAATTCTTTGTGTCCTGTGCGACAGGTCAAGAGCACTCTCAAGGGAAGAAACCAACATTCTGAGGGTTCAGATGACAACAGCAGAGATCAACAACAACTCTGGCTGAGAGGGGTGATAGTCATGATGGTTTTGCAGCAAATGCCTCTATCTGCAGAGGACAAAGGGCAGCTCACACCCTGCAATGTTTTTGCTACTCGGAAAACAAGGATGTGCAGACACTGCATCTCCAAGCCATGCTGTGAGCTGCTGCACCTTGGTTCAGATGAGGGACAGAGGGCAGGTGTGGGACAAAGGGACAGACAGAAACCACCTTTTCCAAGAAGAAGCATTAAAAAATTGAACACTTAGAGCAGTAACCACACAAACATCCTTCATTAGCCATTGCAGCCCTCGACATTGCAGTTCAGATATAGATGTGCATCTGTTTCCTAGAGCAAGCTGCAAGAAAAGATCCATCAGCATCATTCCCTTGTCTCCTGAGCTCTCCATAAACACTCATGCTCTTTATTAATTCATTTCCTTTGTTGTTATTTATTAAAACTTTATTCTACTCTGATTTCACACGTTACTCCACAGCAAACCTCTTCCCACAA
Source organism: Phylloscopus collybita (assembly GCA_027886175.1). Lineage (NCBI taxonomy): Eukaryota > Metazoa > Chordata > Aves > Passeriformes > Phylloscopidae > Phylloscopus > Phylloscopus collybita. Next base: position 32,361,991 of record JAJNNQ010000129.1, read on the forward strand.
ATCTGTTGGTTCCCTTAGTTCACAGTAAAACCCTTAAATAAAACATCTAAGGAAAAAATAATAATGGAAAATTAAATAAGATAGCCTCAAAAATCATACAGAATTATGTGTAGGTATGAAATGAGTTCAGATATAGGCTGGGATTTCTGAGGAAAGCTGTCACTGCAGGCAAGCAAATCTCCTGCCTGCCTTGGATCAAATTGCCTGGGGGGTTTAAAGTGAGCAGATCAGTTTCTCCATCACATGTTTTTTCCAGTAAACACTCAGTTTCTTGTAATAAAAATTAAGCCTCACTGAAAAGCAAACCCAAGCATGCTTATGAGATGAAAGATTTGTTTTTCTCTTGCCAACCAGCCCATCACTGTCAGGAATGCAAATCCTTCCTCCACGGAGCAGGTCTGGAGGGGTGGCTGCCAGAGGGCTCCATGGCAGGTTCAGGAGGGGGTGTGGTGCAGCCATGGACCTGCAGCACTCCTGCTGAACAAGAGCCAAGGAAGGAACAGCCCAGCTTTGCTCACAGTCGAGGATCATGAGTGTGGAAGTCACCTCTAGAAGGAGGTGTTTCAATCTTTGTGTTTTTCCTCTGCTCAGATCTTCAGGGAAGAACACAACGAGTCCCACAAAGCCCTGCTGCCTCTTGTTCAGGAATGCTGTCCCACAGAGCTTGCCCACTCTTTATAAAGAGAGTATTAACAAAACCTGACATTAGACTGCAAGAAATTTATTCACTTCAACACCCTGAATAAGAGTTTTCTCCCTCTCCAGAGAGCCCAGGAGGTAGAAGCACACTTTGCTTTCTGATGTTACATCAATCTTGTAACCAAGGAGTTAGGGAGACACCTAGAAATAAGGTTTGTGACTGCAAACACCATGCAAGAGAATATCTATTTTCACTTCGATAGCATCAAGAACTTAAACGTTTTTGTGAGAGGAGACAGTAGAAATCCTTGGAGAAATCCAGAGAGTAGTTTTTAGGCTTGGAAAAAAAAAAAAAGACTTGAAGGAATAGCTAGGAAATATTTCAGCAAGACACTGAAACCTTTCAGAGTGGTCCCAGCCAAATCTAGACATCTTTTAAATCCCCCCAGGGATGGTGACTGCTTTAATGCCCTGAACAGCCTGCTCCAGTCCTTGACAACCCTTTCAGTGAAGGAAGTTTTCCTGCTACCCAATCTAAACCTCTCTTGCCACAACTCAAGGCCATTTTTGTCCTGTCACTTGTGACTGATCTGCACCTCACTACAGACTCCTCCCAGGTAGTTGTGACAGCCAGTGGCAGAACCCTTTTTTGCATTATATATCCCTTTTATGCACTCTTGGCACAGCCAGCACCCACTGGCAGAACAATAACACAGCCAGATAGGAAAATAAATATCTAAGAGTTGCAGGTGCAATAGAAGAGCCACTGAAGTTTGAAATTAGTACTGCATTCAACCACTGGAACCCAAAGAGAGCACTGAATTTATAAGTTTCTGTTTTCAGAAGACCTCCTCATTAAAATGAAGATCACATAGTTTGGAAATTGCTCTATGATAAACAGATCAGGATTTATGACATGCTATCTAATCTGCAGCCAACTATGAAAGCCAGAACAGGGGAGGTTTAAGAGAGACTGCAGGGATTGCTGAGGGCTGTAGGTTTTTTGGGGTTTTAACAAATGTTGTCACCATCACACCCCATTTTTTACTATCTCCATTGTCTTTCCTACAGAATTTGCTAAATCACTAATGGACAAAAAAACATCCCTAGGTCCAGTCTGGGCACTGCAAGCTTCTCCTTCTCCCATTAGTCAGAATTTCCTATAGCCAGGCTTTCCTCACATTTCAGGATATTTATTTTTAAATTAATCCAGCAGGTGTTGTGAAAATAATTACGAATAGCAAATGGCTTCATTGAACCAATTTGGCTCCCTGAATGGCCAGGAGCAGATTGCACCCACCCCAGAGAAAGGCTTCTTCCAGCACAGGTACCGTGAGCCACAGCAACAGAAATTAAACATTCTGCTCAGAAATGCCCTTGGTGCCCAGCAAGGCAGGCACCCACGGGTAAAACTCTGCACCAGAGTGTTCTTCTTTCCAGATGTTCTTTTATTTCCCTGCAATTGATTTTCAGTGTGATGATGATGAGGGCAGGAAGCAGTTTTAGGGTGCAGTTGGAATAACAGAAGCACCAAGGACTGGATCCTGTAACCTCTGTTTTAAATAACCTTCAGGCTCAGCACAGAGAGAAGAGCTGAGCTGGGCACTGTTGGGAGTTCTTGCATTTGCATATTCTATTACTGATTAAAAAATCAAAAGCAGGAACTCAATGGACCCTCCTCAACCTATAGGTGGACAATTAAATAACCCCAAGAATTCTGCCAGGAAGTGAACTTGTCACATGCAGCAGCCTCCTGCCTCTTTCAGCTCTCATTTCTACTGAAGCTGCAGGTTCCTGTAATTATCTAAGTGAATAACTTAATGATAAATTCCATTCCATCTCTGACAGCTGAATAATTCAGGAGAATTTTAATAGGGAACAATAAAACAGACTTTAAAAAAATTCACTTTGGTCCCAGCTCATCTTTAATGAAGTCAGTTCTGGAAAGATCCAAGTTCTAAAGGTCATTGAAAGGTGCTGACAAAACCATCAACTCCAATAAAATAATAATAAAAATAAATACATAGGTTCAGTTCCAACATTCTAAGGTAACCTTAAAGGAAACTGTATGTTATGACCAAAATATCCCTATATATTGGTTTGAAATGTAAAAACTACTTAGAGTTAATTGTAAAATAGTACTTCCATTTTTAAATTGCACTTGCAATAAATTCACTTTAGCCAAAGAACATGGTATTGTTTTTCAATTAGTGACCAAAACTTTATAAATAATGATTTTTTTCTTTGAGAGTTTTGGGGCAAAATTTGGAAAACAGTTCATCTCCAAACAAATAAAACAAGAAGGTTTTGTTTTCAAGTCATCACTTAGACAAGCAAACAAGAACATTCTGTCTGGAGTCAGCCTACAAAATTATTTGACTTGAAAGGTTGTTAAAAACCCATTTACTAACATTTCTGTTGGATCAAAGTTTAAATAAGGGAAACTGTTCAATAAAATCAACATTTCAAATAATAAAAAAAAAGAAGTCAGTGCTTCCAAATAATAAAATAATTTTCTTTTTTCCCCCCAGCTGAAACAATTCACTTATCTTTCTCCAAATTCACAGGGCACATTGATTTTTTTGGAGTCAGTTCCCTCTGTTGAACCCTTCACCAGATCAGGTTAAAACCAGCTAAGCCAGTGGAGTCTCCTGCAGCCTTTAAATAAATGATTAAAATATTCATCTGCTGCTCAGTATGGTTGTTACAGAGATAATCTAACAGGGGTGCACTCCTGGCTGACCAGACTTTAGGCAATGACAAGCATTCATGAAAATAAATGAATATATTTGGAATGATTTTACAAATATATATATATAGGAGACATTCACTGCACCTGCTCTCATAGCATGGGACTGCACTTAGCAGAAAAATTCTCTGGAATCACATTTTAAACCTAAATGGATTAGTACCTGAATTTATTACTTTCCTAGTTCAGACTGGACAGGAGCAGAGCTGCTGTCAGGAAAATGCATCACCCCAAATCATCTCATCAGCCAAGAACAAGACAGAGTGCAGATCCCAAAGCAAATGCAGCTGTACAGCATTCTAAGAACTGGTGTGTGCCTGCCTTCAGAAACATTCACTCTCTTCATCCTGTTTCCAGAAGAAGCAAGTTTCCAGCAGCTAAACAAGCCTTGGCTAATTTCCTGCTGTTGTGGAAATTGACTCCATATCCACATGCCTGGTGAAAATGTATTTTCTCCTTGTGACAACCCAAAGTCAGGGAAGGTCATTTACAAGTAATGACTATCTAACACAAAAATGAAAGCAAGCCTTGCACTGCATTTGCGTAATTTGGGAGTTGGGGATTTTCAGCCTGTTCCAAGAGGCAAGATTCCTTGTAAATTCCAGTTAAGACAAGATTCCCCATCATCAGTGCCATCCAAAAAAACCACTGGGGACTGGGAGCAAGAGAGCACCCGGACAGCGAGGCTGCAGATCAGCACTCCCTGCTAACACTCACATGCCTGGTGATCTCCACACCTCCAGCCTCGTCTGCCTCTGCAGCAGGAGCCAGTCACAGCCTGGATGCCAGAGCTGTGGGCATTTATCACCCTGCAGTTGTGCCTCTGCCTCCCTCTCCCTTGGGTGGAGGGATGCTGAACCTGCCTGGGGCTGCAACAGGGGCTGTGCTCCAGCCCCACCCTGAGCAGGGGGAGCTGCTGCCACCACAAAGGTGAGGTGCTGCCACCAAAAAGGTGAGCTGCTGTGATTTATTAAAAATATGAATATCAACCTAATACCAATAGCCAACTGAGGTGGACAAAAAACTCTCTAATAGTTTGAAGTTAGAAAGTGTGTGTTTATTGCAGCGCCAGGCAGCATGTGGGATAGCTCCCCAAAAACATACCATGCCTTACAGAAAATCACAGAGCCATTTTATTTACAGAACTGTTGAATATCCAAAATACAAATGCATATTCATAACCCTGGTACATCCCATTCCCTGCTTTGTATGGTAATTAACAAAAAAACAATTAAGCATGCGTAGTTTGTCCTTTGAAATGGGTTGGTGGTCTCATTCAAGAGGAGTGGGCTTAAATTGAGGAAGTAAAATGACTCTTCATCGCCCTGAACTTTCTACCTTTTCAATGCAAATGTGACAAATGGGTGCTGGTAGGACTCCCATTTCCTTAGGTACAGTGACTTTCAATAAGTTTCAGGATTGGGGAGTCTCTGCAATTGTCCTGTGTCCCTAAACCCATTTCTCAGGTTCCCTATTTATTGTTGCAAGCACAGCTAAGCAAACATAAAGTTGACAAGCAATCAGTTATTTGGAAAAAGTTAACTCAAGCCTGGTCTTCCATAGCTAACTACAAAGCTTTTAATTCACTTCAACAACCATAAGGCTTATTTCTAATTAAAATCCTAATTTCCCTAAAATTCTTTATGTCTCAGCTGCCACCACAAAGGCGAGCTGCTGTCCCCACAAATGTGTTCTGTTGTCCCCACAAATGTGTTCTGTTGTCCCCACAAATGTGTTCTGCTGTCACCACTGTCGCAGCACGACACGAAAGGAACGAGGCTCACACGCTGAGATGTCCAAGGCAAAAAGGGGCACTTCATTTACAGACTTCAATATTTATAGAATTACAACAGTGACCATGGGTTGGAGGAAGAAAATCTTCCTCTCCAACCACACTGGTCAACCCAACATTCTCCTCCTTATGAGAAGAACGTAAACATGAACGGACAGTTATGATGACAAGAGGTTGTTTATGTGAAAATCCATGAGAAACTCCATTGCAAAAAGTAAGTCATCAGAAGGCTGAAGGAACTTTAGAAGAACTTTAGAAAAACAGAGAAAAACAGGGCAACACACCACGAAGGTGAGCTGTTGCAGTGTATTTCCACACCCAAGCAAACGATTGTTCTATTTAAGGAAAAAAGTTTCTGTTTACCTTTGAACACAGAAGGGAGCCAGGCTGGAAAATTCTGTGCCCTTCTCATGGGCATTGGCCCAGAGCCAGCACAGGGACACTGACTGGGCTTTGGAAATGTTTCTCAAAATCTGTTGCCAGCTTCATTGGGCAAGGTGTCAAAAAGCCCACCTGGACCATCAAGTACTTAAAAGACTGCACAGAACTGCTCAATTGCCTTTTTGGACTGCCTTAGCAGTGTAAGAGTGTTCTCTGCATTGTTTTTCACTTGTATTTCTTTTGGTTGATAATGTCTGTTATTTTTGTCATTATTAAACCCTTTTTGTTTTACAAAGCATGTCCAGAGAAGTTGTCTCGTTATTTTTAAGCCACACTGGGAAGTTGCAGGTCAACCCTCAGACCTGATACATCTTCACCTAGGTTAGTACACTCGGGCCATGTGTATCAGGGAGCTGCTGTCCCCACAAATGTGTTCTGTTGTCACCACGAAGGTGAGCTGTTGTCACCAGGAAGGTGAGCTGTTGTCACCAGGATGGTGAGCTGCTTTCTGCTTCCACCAGGGCAAGCCCCTGGGCACAAAGCCAGCAGCACAAACCCCTCCCTCTTCTCTGTTGTTCACCACCTTTTCGGGAGCTGACTCCAGCCTGCAGCATGGTTCCAGACAGGGTCTGCCCTCTGCCCTTCTGCTGAGACAAAAGGGCTTGCCTCCTTCACCACAAAAGCCAAGGAACAAAATCCCCAGTCAGAGCCAAAGCAGCAGGTGGGTGGTGTTAGCCAAGCCTGGAAATGCAATGCCATGCTGCCACTTCAGCAGTTCCAGAGGAGGAGGAGGAGGAGGTGGAGGTGTCTTCTTTGAACAGATAAAGAGTCAAAAGAGAGCAGAAGCTCCCCCCAAGCTGCTGGGTTACTCCTGTGCAGGAGAAGAGGATGGATCCCACGGGGCAGGCACAGTTCCTTGGAGCACTCCAAAGGGAGGGATTGTGCCAGAGCCCCAAGCACCCCACCCAGCTCCCACCCATCCCCACAGCCCCAGGGAGGAACTGTTCCTCCTTGAACAGTCTGGTGCCACCAGCAGATGCTCCCAGCAAGGGCATGAGGAAAACACCCAGAGAGGAGCTCAGTGCTGGTGCAGTGTCAGATCAGGCACTTACAGGCAAACCCTGAGTGATTATTTATGCACAGCTGCACAAAATAATTTCCACCTCATTTCCACAGACCTGTAGTGGCTGTGGGGTCAAATTAGGGAGAAAGCTCTTTGCATGCAAGATTCCCCAGGTGGTGTGTAAGGGCAAGACAAGAGAACACCCAGGACAGCCAAGCAACTGGAACAGTCCACAAAAAATGTAGAAAGGATGAGACTAAAATGAGATGCAAAGCAAAAGTATAAATCTGTACAACTTCTCCTTGTGGGATTTACAGAAATACCAATTTGTCTTGCTTTCAGACTGAGATATCTCTTATTGCCAAAGGCCATGGCTTTTTCGTGTTTGTTTTGAATAAGACCAGGGTTTTTTTCAATGCCTACAAATCCAGACATACATTTTAATGTGAGATATGTTCCCAACATTTTGTGAACTTGGACCATCACCCCAGAATCAGGGAGCAGCTCGCTATCTCAAGTCTCTCTGCTTGAGAATGCTTCCCCTCACACATGAAGGGCAGCAGTCAAATTCCCTGCTTGGACTTGGACCCTCCACTCAGGGAGTCCTCCAGTTTTTCTTGGCTTGCTTTGCTGGGGAGAAGAACACGACATCAGTATTAGAAATATTTGATCTTTGATTTCTGGGATGTTGCACCTCTTTGGCCCAAGCTGATGTTCTCATGCTAAGGGTGAGCAGAGGATCTTCTCAAATACAAAACACAAGTTCATGAAACCTGGGGCTGACCTGGGGCTTTGCTTTGAGCTTGGTTGCATTCCCAAGCTCAGCAAACAGCACACCTTGTATGCACTTTCTGCAGCTGCCCAAGAGCCCACTGGAATAGTGCAGACCTGGATGGGAGGAGAGAAGCAGGCAGATGCAGAGTCATTGTCCATTTGTTTCCCCCTTGTAGTCTACACCAGATGCCTGGAAGGAAAACACAAAGCAAACAAATACCAAGCCTGATGTCTTTCGTTCCTCTCCACACCCAGAGTCTGCTGTCTGCTCTTTGGTAGCCTTGAGAGTCTTTCCCCCTCTCTTGAGGAATCCCCTCTACAATGAAGGGGAATAAATCCACTCCTCCCAGCAGAGCCAAGGCGTGCACTGGTCACAGGCTCACTGCTGGCACTGCTTCTCCTGCTGAACCCACTGGATTCCAGCACCACCCCAGATGCTGAGCATCTCACCAGGGCTGCACCCAGAGAAGGGGCAGCAGCCTCAGATCTCTAGCTCAGAAAGCTGTGCAGACTTCACAGAGTGCTGAGGGCTTCCTAGTGAAAGAAATGAGTGATGGTAAACACATCTCCATGTCCCACAGCCCAGAGAAACTCCTCAGGGCAGGAGACAGACCTTGCTCAGGGCACAGGACTCTCCACATCTACACCATTCCCAGCACTGGGACTGCTGAGCTGGCTCCTCTGCCTCACAGGGGACATGCCAAAACTGACTTCTTTCCCCAAGATGTTAATTTTGAAGCCAGTGGTACCAGAGCTTGACTTCGTCAGCGCCACCATCCTGGGTCAGTGCACATCCACACTGGGCACTGCCAATGTCCATGTCAGTGCAGCTCCTCCTCCCCCTCAGCATTCCCAGCCAGCTGCAAGGGCTGAGCTCACCTCCTCTACCTCAGGAACAGAATTATCAGCACCCACATCAGTAACAGGAAGTTCTCCCTGCAGGATCAACATCTGACTCCACACCAGCCTTAGACGCCTCCTCCCCCGTGTGACACAGCTCATTGTTTGGGGTTCACATGGTGGCTGGAGGAGTTTCCCTGCACAAGTGAACCTGTGCAGAAACCTGCAACTTGCCAGCTTTAAAGCTCACTGCAGGGCTCTCACAGGAATTTCTAGCTAAAGCATCTCTAGCTCCCTTTGGAAATATTTTTCCTCAGTGGGATCTGTGGGCAGGGCCAAGCTCAGCTGCAGGTGATCTCTGCCTTACCTGGCTCTGGCCCACTGGGATGGGAGATGTTTTCCTAAGCAGATGTTTTAAAGCCCAAGGACTGGGATTTGTCACACAGCAAATCTGTCCCCCAGGCCAGTCCATAAACGAGGGTCACCCAGAACTCTTGGAGGAGCAAGATGAACACACAGAGGTTCCTGAAACATCCTCACATGTAGCTCCAGCCTGCCTGTGCTGGAAACAGCAAAGTTTGCAGCTGACTGAGGTACAGCTTGGCAAAAGAGGGAGCTCCCAACAGTGAGCCACTCCAGACATGGAGACATCTGGATGTGTCACCCTCCCAGCAGCCTCTTCCTGCAGCTGATACCACAAAAAGGAATTGCTCCTAATTCATCCAGCTTCACTTCTAATCAGTCCCCCTCTCTCTCACTTCTGTTGCTATATTAAAAAGCCCTTTTAACACCAAGAATCATCTCCAAGGCTTTAGCTGGCTGTAATCAAGTCAGTTTTTCCATCAGGTAAACAGGCATGCCTGCCAGGCTGGTTTTTTTGAGTCTGGTTCTTTTCTGCCCCCAATCAGCTTTTTCTCCTTCATTTTAAGCACTGGGATGGTGACCCTGCCCAGGGGTGATCCCACCAGCAGCATGCACAGGCACCACATCCCCTCCCTGCTCCCACACAGTGCTTCCCTGCTCACTCACCCACCTTTGCCAGCCCTTTCTGCCATCTAGTTTGCACCATGATCAGCAAGACAAAGAAAAAAAAAAAACCAACAAAAAAAAACCACCATAAACCCACCCAAAAAACACAACAAACCAAAAACACAACAAAAAACAAACACAAACAAACACCAACAAAACAACAAAAAAACACCAGCTAAAAAATAAGTACTGAGTGGTTCCTGTTCATCTCAGCACACTTCTCTGCTTTCTAGCAATTCATCTCGGTATTAAAAACAAGCTACTAATGCCCATCATCCCATCAGTAATTGCCTTAATCTGATCAAAATTCCTGTAGTTACCAATCACTACAAGTTCTCATTACCCTTTTCCCTTTCTGCTCTGTTATCCCAGAGGCATCTCCACCACCAACATGAAAAATTTTCTTTTTTCAGAGAGCCTGTTAAGGATCTGTAAATCAGAGCTACCAATTTACTAAACATGCAGCAAAATCACTTTTTTTTTTTTTTTTTTTTTCCTGGTCCCAGAATCAATCACCTCAGAGTAATTGCAGCGATAAATTAAACTTCATATCTTACATGCAAGATAGTGAAAATTATTGTTTTTCACTTGAACAGATGCACAAAGGGGTGTAAAAGCCAACACATGCCATTCACACAGCAACAGGTATCTCCAAGGACTCCTGCTTCCAGTTAATGGCTCGAACAGAATACCCTGGGCCAGGAAGGAGCAGCGTTACCCAAACAACTGCTGTAGTCAAATTGCCGGAAAATTGGAGAAGTTTAGGAATATTTCTTTTGGTGAATTGTAATTCTGAAGGAGCCAGTGAAAGATGCCAAGCTGCAAACAGCCTTCCTTCAGGCAGTAAGTGGAGTCTTTTAAGAGCTTTTAGCCACGTTAAAGGTGAGGTCTGCAGCGTCTGCTGCTCACGGGGCAGAGGGGAAGGGGGGCTCAGAGCCTTACTGGGATGCTCTGGGTCTGTCTTTGCAGAGAAACACTTGCCAACAATAAAAACAAAGCCCACAGATTCTCCTGAAGCCTGTCCTGAGCAGCAGCCCTTTATGCACGGCTTTGGATGGTTTTACCTTGGCTGCAGTCACAAACAAGCCCGAGGGCAGGGATGAGGGTGTGACAGTGCAGACCTGGGGGAAAGGCAGGAGGGAGAACAAAGGAACAGCACAAAATCTAAATAGAGGAGAAATTATGGAAATGACCCATTCCCAGACAGCCCAGAAACCGAATTCCTGCCGTCAAAAGGCATCCCTAATCTCTTAGTGCATTAAGGGATTCAGCAGTCCTTGCAATTGCCTAAGCGTTTAAAGGTTAATTGCAGCCCGGATCTTTCAATGAAGTTATGTCAGAGAAGAAAGGTTTCAGGAAATTCAGCCGCTGTAATTAAGAGATTGATATCACAGATTCACATCTTCCGGGGCTTTGTGCAGTGCCTCACATCGACTCCTCAGGTTTTCTCTGGGATTCAGAACAACACAACAAAGCACACGTCTCTGTGAGGCTGAAGGCTTCAAAACCCAGCTGATCATTTCTTCTGGGTCTAATTGCTAAACCCAGGGCTCTATTGGAAGACTCCAGCCCTTTCTCTAAAACTCCTGGGTGAACAACAGCACCCCAGACACAAACATGATCATCTCCTTTCTTGTGGCCTTTTTGTTGAGAGTTTTACTTTTGCTTCTCCTGCAGATATTAAAGTTCCCAGAGTGACCCACAAAGGGCTATGCCAAGAAAAGCACATTTCTGTTTCTTGTGTGACTGCTGTGAGGCCCTTGCCTGGGATTAAGGAAAGTGGGGAAGATGTAAAAAAAGCTTCTGGATGTGACATCAGAAATGGCTGGATGTGATAGATAAGAGTGTAAGAAGCTGATGAGCCTTACAGACAGCACAGAAAGGAAGGTGTGTGTTCAGGGGTAGTGGCAGAGGAGTGCTGTGGGGAATAGCCAAATTTCACATAATTGAAGTTCCTGGTGGGGAGCAGAGCCAGCATTGCCCAGGTAATCAATCACATCAGCTGCAGAGCTGACAGCTGTGACACCCTCAAGCAGAGCTGGATAACAATTTCATGCCCTGGCCCTGCCAGAATCAGCTCATCCATTTAGTTTTCAGCCCATTTCATACACAGGGTTCTGAGAAGAGTGTTTAGGAGAAAAGCAGACAAAACCCACCTCATCTGCAGATCATCTGCCTGCTTGAAAAACTACAAAATACTCTCTTGATCAGCTGGTGTCTCACAGATCAAAGCCTCCTACTTTGGGACAGTGATTTTCCTCATGGAACAAGGTAAGAACAGGCTGACATGTGGGGCTGGCATCCCAGATTCAGAATTCTTTCTGGATCGGTCTCTTTCCAAAGCCAAGGTCCAGTAACACAGCAAAAAGAGATGTCCCAAAACAGACAAAAGGAAAACTCTTAGCCAAGCATACAGGATCACTTGGACTAAGCTGGAGTACTTAAAGCCCAGTTTTTCCCCTGCAGGTGCCCAGCAAGGACCAGAGAGGTGGTGGATGCCCTATCCCTGAAACATTCCAGGCCAGGTTGGATGAGGTGCAACTTTTGGCAGTCCACATCATTTATTGAGATTTCATTAGCAGGGTTGCTAAGGAGAAATAGGATTGAGATGTAAGTGAGCATTTTCCTCCCAGGGACAACAGATTGACCAATGCTCACTAGAAGAAGCAGTAAAAGCAGGATGTGGGTTCTGTGCCATCTGGGCAGTTGCCACAGAGAACGTGTCTGGAGTCTTAGCAGACCTGGAGGAATCCACCTGGCTTCTAGTCAGAGAACGTGTTGCAAGATGCATTTGTACCTTCATGTTTCAGTTTTAAGGCACTCCCTAAGATCAGAGTTTGCAGCTGATGAATGAGAAGGGAGCACAGTCCAGGCCTATCCAAACCTGGGAGCAGCCACTGCTGAAAGGCTTCACACCCTGCAAAGCCTCCCTTGCCAGGAGCAGCACAACTCCAGAGGCTGGCAAAGGTGAGCCTAAAACTTCATCTCCCTGAGATGAAAATCAAGGAGAGCTCATACAATCTTGCCCTGGCAGAAACAAGAGCCAAACATCCAGCCCTTGTCAGGCAAGAGAGATGCTCTGTAATGCACTTTTGGAGAGTGCCCTGCAGTTGTACTGACACTGCCTGCTCAGCTCAATAACTGCCACAGGACACAGGGCAGGCAGTGGGAAGGTCAGGTGGAAATTAGATTCCAAAAGAGACACTGAGCATTTAAAATTCTCCAGCCTCGGGAGGACAGAATTGAGTTGTTTATTCAGGAGGAAGCATGTCTGGCTAACATTGAGTTTGCATTTAATTGGCACTGATGAACAATAAAGTTGCAAACTCCTTTCACCAAGTGCATGAATGTGCAGAAAACAACCTGCCACAGAACATTATGTAGGAAATACTGTCCTTTGGCATCCTGCAGCCTTCTGCCATGTGAATCACAGCCCATTTAACAATGACATGGATGCTGGGCTGCTCAGGGGAGGGAAAGGCAGCTCTGACCATTACACACCAGCCAACATCATTAGAGTCAATTACTCTATTAGCACTGAAACAGACCTGATACGTGAACAGGGAGCCTCAATGCTCTTCAAGTGCTGCTTTCAACTGGAGATCAAAAATGGGCACAGGAAAACATCCAGCTGCTTACAACCAGCGCTCAGCACCCGGCAGCATTGGGCCCCTAATTAGGATTTAATAAGCTGGTAATTGTAATGGCAGTGGTCTCATTAGCCTGATACCTCATTACTGTGAGCACAGATCAAGTTGAGAAAGCCAGTCAACCTTGCAAGCCTTTCCAAACAAGCAGACAAGAGCTGATTAAAGCAAGCGCTGCTTTTGAGGCAGCTCCTAATGAAAAGTGAAATCACTGCCAATGGGAAACCGACAGTAATTTGTGTCACTCTTTTAAAGAACATCTTTGGTGAGAGGCATGGGACCAGGAAGTTTGTTAATACTAAATAAATGCCCAAAACAAAAAGGAAGAATTTGTAGTCAGCACTACAGAATAAGGAACACCGAACTGGAACAATGCTTGCCCCAGAGAGAGTCCGTGGAAGTTGCTAATGACTGCTCAGGGCAGAATCTCTAAAGCAGACCAACACGTCTCTGAATCTCAAAGAACCTCATGGCCCCTGGTTGCTCGCTCTGTTTATTGAAGCTGTCACTTCAGGTACACACTTGGACACTGCTCAATAGCAGGTGAAGTCACGCTGTGCTCCCACTGCAGTGCTCAGAGCGTCTTTGATCAAACAGATCTGTCTGCTGACTCTCTCATCTGCCTCTGATCGTGCAAGATCATTGCTAAAGGTCTAAAATGAAGCAGTGCATTTATTAATAACAGAAATGCAATTTGTTTTATAAACACTTCTGATTTCAGGAATTCAGATTCAAAAACTAGATTATTTCATGAACAAAACCGGAGCACAGATGCCATTTCTTGCTGGGTAATCCCCTAGAAACCAATCAGTCAAGAACTTCTGAATGCAAATCAAAAAGCCTTTAGGCTCTGTTGCTCACCTTTTTTCCAATCAAAAACATTAAGTTTACTGAGGCCAGGATTTTGCAGCAAGTCATTTTACACCACGTTTTCATCTCAAGAGAGCAACAGGAGCAGAGAGTTGGTGAAACGAACTCAAAATAATCAATTCATTAAAAGTAAGTATCAAAGTGGCTTCATGAAAATCAAATCTCTAACAAAAAAAAAAAAAAGAGAACATTTCTGACCTTGATTTCTGAGTATCCAACTAGGCAGTTTTAAATTTCCTGTGAGTGGTTACCAAGGCAGACACGTGTAAAAAAATCTTATACAGGAGGGAATTGAAGGATTAACCTTTTTTTTCTTATGAAAAGATGCCTGCAGAACAAATCTTTATATAGGCTGCCTTTCAGTCATAAAACACCCTGACCCACCACAGAGAGAAACTCTGCTCTTACCCTCGTGAGTAATTTTGGGGTGGCAGAGGATGTATCTGCACAGAGCCCTTGGAGCAGCAGCCACCCCATGGGCTGTCACTGGTATCACTCAGCAGCTGTTACCTCCCTGCTCAGAAAAGTAGCAATGGTCATGGCCACCAAAAATGGAGGAACCCCTCAGGAGCCTGAAAATGAGATTTTTTTTAAGCAGTTAAGGGGGTCTTTACTATGCTGATATCAGCACTGGTACCTCCAAGATCCACGAGCTGGTGTCTGCCCAGTCCTGCAGGAAGCTGGCTCAGGGAGGGCACACAGCAAAATCCTCTCCCTTGCCTGGTTTTGTGTCTTTCAGCATCAGGAAATGTGTGCCTCTGTGGGAAAACCCCCAATGAGTTTTGATAAGTAACTTTACAACATTATCATAAGGGGACCTTTTGTTCCAGTCACAGTATCTCCTTTCCTTCCCTTAAAATGAGATTTCTCGTGGTGTAACCCAGCAACCTCCACAAGGCACAGTTACTCACTAACATCAAAATTAACGCTAATGCCAGAGTAATGCAATTTATGAACAATCCAAAAAAGCATTCAGCACTTACAATTAGGACATAATTACAAGTTTGAAAGGAACCCAAATAACTATACCTGCTTTTCCTCACACAAGTTACTGGTCTGAGTAACCAGACCCTTGGAAAACAATTCCACAAATCCTTCTGGATTAATCAAGTAAGAAGTCCTGGCCTTTTAATGGCATTTTGTGTGACATTGTGTTGCTACTGGAGCCCACAGGTTCCCCTGTATTTACCCAGAGGCCAGGCAGCTCTGTTATCTGATGGAGAAATCTATCCATGCACTTAGAGGCTTGACAAGATGGGATGAAGTTTGCCTCTCCTGCCCAAAGCAATTGGGCATTTACCTCAGCTACTCCTCAGCAGCCCCACATTGGCCATGAGGGGCCAAGGAATGGCCCAAAGGGCAGCAGGCAATCTCTCTTTGGCAGATACTACCCCTTGTCTGGCCACAGATGTATTTTCCTTAGCTGTTTTGGCACTGCCATCCCTGTGAGCAGAGCCATTCCCTCTGGGAAAGCCTTTCCACCACCAAGGCTCAGAGAGCACTGCAGGCAAACTGAGCCCACATCGTTTCCCTTACCCTTCCCTCAGTGAAGGAAATGATCTGCAGTGAACCCTCTGAGGTCACAGACCTCAGCAGGCTCTAGTAAATTGTGTAATTTATTGTCTAACCAGACTCTATGGATCCTTCATATGTCCCAGTTTAACACAACATCCCTATTTGGTTTGTGCATAATTTAAGGAACAGCTGAGTGCTGTTTCCTTCCTTGTGCAAGACTGGACGCAGCCACGTGTCTGAGCACTTCCCTGCACAAACATCTCAGCTCAAAACTGCAGCATTTGGGATTTTGCAGGGAGTTCAGCAGGGGCAGGACTTCAGTCTGTGTCTGTACCCCTGGCATCCCTCACCACTGGCTTTTGTCACCTCCTTCCACTGTTTGCCTTACAACCACCACTGCATTTTGTGGTGCCAGTTTTGTTCTGTGGTTTAGAGGGACTTAAAGTTTCTTATTAAAATATGGACAAGAAGTAACTATGAGGTGAAACAAAGCCCTGACACGTTGAAGCAATGGCCAGCACTGCTGGCTGCCCAGACACATCCATCTTCAACACACGGATGTCCCCAAAGAGCCCCTCGCAGTGTCTTTCAGTCATCAGGCAGATTACTGAAAGCTGGGTGTTTTTATCTCTTCAACTTCCAGGAATTTTCCACCAAGTGGGAATACAGAGCTTTCTGACAGCTCTGAGTCAGAGTGAAAGGCAGAAAAAGTGACAGCTTTGTATGACTTGAGAATAAAACCAGAGAGAACACATCTGCAATTTCATACATATTGAAGTAGGCTACAAAAAAAGTGACAGCAAAAGAAAATCACACAATGTTGGAACCTACAAATCAGGAGAACCTGACTGACAGCACAGCAACACCTAGAGAATAACAGACTAGAATTGCTGGTAGAAAATTTAAATATATTTAAATGAATTCCCCCATTCCCGAGAAAGCAATTATGTTGACGCTGGAAGTACCTAAGATTTCAATCTGTTTTGAAATATCAAGCTGTCAATATTTTCATCCATTTTGCAAATAACCATTAAGGGGAATTAAAATGCAACATTGCTCAAGGATTGCCAGTACATCATCATCCACACAGGAGAGAGATGAAAGCTGCCTTGACAGCTGCAGCCTCACCCAGCTGCAGCAGATGAACAGCCCACTCCAGAGCAGCACTCAAGGACAGGAGCTCTAACATGGTGTAAAGGCTCTCCAGAGCACATTTGGACAGGCAGAAGCACAGATCAGGATTGCTAAACCCAGAGGGATTCAGGTCATGATGTTTCTCCTCAGAAAAAGACAAAGAGACTGTCGAGGTGCATTGCTGTTCTTCCTTAACTAAGCAGTCTCGTCCTGTCCCAGCCTTTCCCCTGCAAGCATCTGCTTTTGGAGACACACAGAGCAGTCCAGACTGTGCCCTGGGCTAGGGGGGAAGATGGGGATTTGAAGATGTCCAGCATCACCCAGTCAGAAGACACTGGCTAGCTGAAATAGAGACAATATTTGAAAACCACATGAAAAGTTACAGATTTCAGACACAACTCAGGCAACACACTGCAGAAGCTAAAAAATACTGAAATTGTGACTATTGGGGCACACAGAAGTTTTGCACAGTCTCAGTTTGTGGTCAGAGATAAGCTCTTCCAAGTGGTGAAGTGCTTCTCCATTCTGCTCATGAGTTGTCATGTCCAACATGACCCAGGACTTTTTCATTAGCTCTTTATGATTCTGAAAATTCTCAGAGATTAATATTGAGGCCCAAGCCTGTGGTTGGGTATTTATCTTAGCCAAGAGAAGAATTATTTCTTCTGTTTGAATATCCTTCTCTTGCTTTAAATTCAGTTTATTAGCCTTAATTTGACTGATGAAAAATCAAATAAGTCACATGGTTCAATTAAAAGCAGCCAGACATGTTGGGCTTTTTCCTGTGCAAATGTAGCCCACAAACAAAGAGAATAATATAATAATGGCCAAGGCATTTGTTTCTATCCACCAGAAGAAGAATTCATCAGACTAAAGCAATCTTGAAGTAAGTCACTCTGAGGATGCAAACCAGCAGAAGGTTAAATTAGCTCCCCTAGGAACTAACTTCAAATGTATTATGTTTTCAGGATGTTTTTTTAAAATCAATAGAGCTCTTGAAGTACTTTATACACAACCAAGAATTGGCTGCAAAGCAGCTCAATCAGTGTAAGGCTGGTTTGTCCCACCCTGGGAATGGCCAAAAGGAAGCACAAGCACCATTTTGTGGTACAGAGACCTCCTGCCCCCCCAGCACACAGCTCCCAGCCAGGCTCAGCAACCCTGCTCTCCTCAGAACACTTTTAGCAGCACATGGCTCTAAACTTTGGAACACGTGGAAAAACGCCCTTGACCAGCCAGGAGCAGTCACTGCTGCTCTGGCAGGACAATGGTTTTGTAGTTTGCCCAGCTTGACTCAGCTTTCTGCTCCTTTCTTCCCCAAGGCCCACGGGAGAGTGGTGTTTTCACAGAATCACAGACTGGTTTGGGTTGGAAGGGACCTGAAAGCCCATCCAGTGCCACCCCTGCCATGGGCAGGGACACCTTCCACTGCCCCAGGCTGCTCCAAACCCCAATGTCCAGCCTGGCCTTGGGCACTTTCAGGGATCCAGGGGCAGCCACAGCTGCTCTGGGCAACCTGTGCCAGTGCTTTACCACGCTGAGTAAAGAATTTCTAATATCCAACCTGCTCTCTTGCAGGTTAAAGCCATTTTCTGCTCACTTATACAAATACAGAGCAAAGGATAATCTTTTGTTTCCCCGTTTATTAGGCAAACCTCCTCCCATCCCTGAAGGTCAGCCCTGGGCTACACACACTGTCATTACACCTGTAATTAAAAACCTCCCTGCAGCACATGTGGCCCAAGCCTGAGGCCTTGGGCACCACTGTGCACCCAGCCCCTGCTCAGCTGAACACAGACCCTCCATGCCCATCCCACACAGGATTTGGGAACAGGAAGCCACAATTTGGATTCCTATTTCCAAATCACAAGAGCCCAGGGATGATACAGCTCAGGAGGGGCACGGTGGTTTTGCTAAATGTGCCCCAAAGGTGACTCCTGGTGTTTGCAGGTCACTGACTGTGGCTTATTTGAAAGTAACAGAGAAGCAAAAGTGACCATGAGGCATCAAAGTGCCCTGCAGATGGAACAGCAGCAACTGTGGATGTGAAACTTCAGCCACAACAGCTGAGGCTGCTGCACTGCTCTGCTCAGTCTCCTTTGCTCTGTTCAGACCTTCAGGTGCCTGGAGAGTCTCCCAAAATGAGCAGCTGTGCTGGCAAGCTGACCAGAGGACCTGTCAGTCCAAGTTTGCAGCAAATTTGCAGAAACTCTTTGCTAAGTACAGTAGATGAAATACTATGCTAATTTTTTTTTCTTGTTTCCTTTTACCCAAGGAAATCCCCAGTTCATCAGCAGGGTCAGAGCGTGACACCTCAAATTTCCACCTGAACTTTTGTCACCTGTGATGTGAGAGTTCAGACCCTTAGGTCTGCCCAACAATTCCTATAATGGAGAAGCTTTTCCACATGAAGAAATTGCCACTGGGAAGCTACACAGCAGGAACTGACTGTGCTCCCAACAGAGAGAGGTCTCCATCCCAACCCCACAGCACTGGGGTCCTGCTCATTGCTCTGTTCACAATAAGCTGACGAGGAGCTGAACATGAAACGTGAAGTTCCTGTGCCATCACCCAGGGAAGTGCAGAACATTGGCTACAAGGAGCTACAGGACTTCATTTCACTCAGCAAGGGGATGAGAGCTCCAGACCACATCTGGTTGCAGTGATTTACAAAGTGATGCGCTGGGTAAACCTGATCCTAATTCTGCTTTCACAAGGGGGAGCTGCCACTACCCACAAATGGCATCTCAGCACTCTTGACAGACAGCTGTAAGACTAGGTTTAGCTTGATATACAGCAGTACAGCAAAAAAAGGCAAAGTCAATGCTGGGAATTATTAAAAAAAGAAATAATAAAACATATTTATGCCAGAACATGAATGAACTGAAGATGCAGTTTTTCATTCCATGTCACATTCCCAGAGGGAAACAGAACCCTGTAAGCAGGGTTTCTCTTTCTGGGTGTCTCTCCCCTGCATATCTGTAACTATGGCACTCTCTGCAGAAGATTGGAGCCATAACTGGAAAGGACATTTCACTTGAATATGCATTCAGAAGTTATAGCTGAGGGAACAAATAGGATAATGAGATTATTTCCAAAACAAGTAGATAATCACCAGGTATGACGCATCTCTCTGCATTTTAAGGGAAATTGTTATTCTACAGCTTGGATGGAATTCTGCCTCAGATCCATTCCAACAGACATCCAAACTGTGTACCTGAAACAACTGAGGCTGTCTAAGCAACTGGGAACAGCAGGTGCCTGCTCAATGAAGATTTAATACAGAAGTAATTAAGAAAAAGAACCCAACAGGCCTGTTTTCCTCCTGCTCCTGCACAGGTAGGACTGGTCCTGTTGGCCAAGTTCTGCTCCAGCTCCTTCCACGAGGTGGGTTCAAGTACCAGCAGCACAGTAACTGGCCCCAAACCAGCAATCTGGGAGCACACCCACTTACTGATGTGTGGTACCTGCTGGAAAATCTTGTGTTTCACGTTGACCACACAGGGAATTTGAGTCAGGATCCTCAGATTTCAAGCCCTGACCTGTTTCAAACGGGCTGAATGCCACTGCTCAGCTACTCCAGCCACAGGAACAGGCACCTGTGGAGGTAAGAGGTGAGTTTACAGTCCATCAGCTCTCCCACAGTGACTGTGCAGAGGCAGCTGGGGTGTTTGCTGGCAGTGCAATTCACTCCATGGTCACTGGATGTGTCCACAGGACAGCAGTGATCCTTACCCCAGGGATCATCTCAGCAACTCCACAGAACCTGCAGACCCCCATCTATGCCATCCCTTGAACAGGAGCTCTCCTCCTGGCAAGGCTCCTCATCCACAGGGCAGCACCTACAGCCATCCTGAGATTTTAATTTATGAATTGTTCTCTGTACAAAACTGTCCAGTTTGTGATGAATGGCAAATGGCCCAAACCATGAGTAACACCAAATAAATCACCTGCTGCTCTCCAACAGACTCCAGTGCTGATCCAGGTCATCACAGAAACTGGAACAGTTTTTCTTAAGGAACAACTAATTGAAAAATAGTACTAATGAGGCAATAAGTGCTATTACTAAATCCATTCTGCTGTCATCATTAGGCGAGTCAACATTCCTCTTCTGTGCTAATTAGGTCAGATAGCAGAAGCTCAGAAGGAAGAACATTAACCAAGAGTACTGGAGCGTTCCAGAGACAGCCAGAGACAGCCAGAAGGGATTTCTGAGTACTCATTGCCTATGGAATTTTGGAATCCCCTTAACAAGTCATTCCAGCTAGATCAAGATACATTGGTTTAATCCTTTCCCTCACTCTCTCTAGCAAAGCACAAAGCACTTAGTCAAGGAGTTTTCAGCTGAGGCCAAATCAGCATGTTTGTCCTGTTTTGCTCATGCAGTAATGCTGATTTTCTGTCCTTCCTGACAGACAGGGGACAACTTCCCCTCACAGGTGACTTGGTCCCCATTCAAAGCCACTCTATTTCAGTGCTACAAGGAGGAAATTTAGATTCTCCAGCCTTTTTCTCCCAACAGGCACTAGGGACATAAAAATATCTTGTTGGGCCAAGTATCACACTGACTTGTGCTAAATTTACAAAGTAAATTCCCATGGCCTGTAACTACTGAATAACACCTGCCAGAGTAAGTCCACACCTAGTTCATGTCTGCCATGATAACCAATACCTGAAGTTCCTAAGCTACCAAAAAGATCTTTGTTTATCCCAGATGAAATCCAGGACGGCTGCAGTCAACTGATCCTAAAGGCCCACACTGTGTGCTGAACTAAGTGCCCCCTGGATATCTTGTGCGTGTCAAGGCATCACACAAAAAAACCAAACCAAACCAAACCAAACCAAACCAAACCAAACCAAACCAAACCAAACCTCTTTGTTTTCTCTCTGCTGGAGCTGGGTTGATGACAGGAGTCAAATTCAAGGGGTTGTTTTTTATTCCACAGTTCTAGAGAATACTCCTTTCACTAGGGTTGTCACAGTGTACACGAGAAACATTTTTCAGTCACTCAAAACATGCCCTTTGTAGTTCTTGGGGGTTTTGTTTGGTTTTCTTAATTGTTAGAAAGTAATCAGGTCAGGGACAAATTGAAAGGGATGAGTCTGGCTGATCACATTTCTATCAAATGACGAGAGTCAAAAACTTCTTCGATGCATTAATCTGTAAACATTTCCCCAACAACTGCAGGAAGGAGATGCAGCTGAAGAAGGGTTGGGTACTTACTTGGTTACACCCCCACCCCACCATTTGTACCAAAGACCATCTTAAACTGTGTATCAACAACTGCCAACCATTAGTCAGCATGCTGAATTCAAATACTTCAACTTCTCAAATAAAGAAATGAAATTAATCTAAAAATATTTTAATGTAGCAAGCTTGGCTATAGAACCAGTGCAACATAAAGAGGACACCCAATGTATAACCAACTTTACTGCTTAACAGAGTAAGCTACAGATGCAACAGATTCACCACAAGTTATTTGGTTAAATTAAACACTGAAGTTAGGATCATGCTGTTGGTAATTGTGGTTTTACAGTACCAATGCTCCAGTTGGCTGAGTTAGTTTGACTGTAAGTAAAATGCAAGTTTACAGAGAAACAAAATAATTTAGTATAGTATCCTGTATTCTGTCCCATGCTCAGTCACAATGATAAAGTCTGCAACAGATAAACAACATTTCAGCATTACGTAAATAATGCCAAAACATACAGGAATTGTAATGCCAAATTTACAACATAATGCAGTGCTTAACAGATTCCTCAGGTATGGGGGCCAGTGGTGACAATGCTAAACAGGACTAGAAGCATCCAAGCCCTACTCAGTGCATACCCAGTTGATCACACTGACAGGAAAATGCTTTACCTTTTGATGGAATTGTCACTCTGGGAGTTTGTGTCCCAAACATAATGCAATGGAAAATGAATGTTAAACCCTTGCCTCAGAGATGAAGCAAAAGCACTACATGTTATTCACAAACCTGAACCAGAAAAAACACTTTAAGGACAGAGAAAAGCTGTGATCACTTGACAAAGATGACAGAGCTTGGTCACTGTACTGTGTGAACCAGGATGGTAATGAAGTTGTAAACAAACTTTAACCAAATTAGGTTAATATATCTATTCTTAACTCAAGAATATTGCCATTTCAGCAGACAGTGATTTTTAAAGCTAAGGACACTATCAGAGGTTTTATTTTTTGTTTAAAGCCAAAATTTTAAAAACCTGGAAGCTGACAAATGATTTTTGTTCCTTATTAGCCTTCATTAACTTCTCCACAGCACACTTCAACAAAATTTTCAAACCCCTGATTTTAAATAATTCTGCTTCAACTTAAGCAGCTGGTAGCAAGGTTGAAGCAGACACTACCAACACCTGAAATACCCTTCTCAGGGTGGCTTGGTTCACACCACTGGGGATGAGTTCAGACTGCTGGCATTGTTCTACATTGAACACAAAACACTGAAGCATTAGGTCTTAATTGGAAAAGAAACACTTCCTCAAAATCAAACAGGCTTTGCAAATATGCAAGGAAAGATACAGGGAAATTGTATTTGAATCTGTCAATCCCAGCAGTGTCAAACTCATTCTTCCTCCTCCACCCTCCAACCAAATCACATTGCCAAAGTGGCTGATGAGACAGTGATGGAATTAAATCCACTGACATAAAGCCTGGATACAAAACAAAAAGAAACTTTGTCCCTGCCGCATCTATTTTTTTTCTTTTTTTCTTGCATTTTGTAATGAACCCATACAAGCACGAAAGGAATTGTGTTGGTATTTTGTATTTTTTTTTTAAAAACAGGCATAAGAGTTGTGCCAGACAAGACTGAACAAACTTTTATTTCACTTCAGAAAGATTTTTTTTTATATTACCAACCTATTTCTCTTCATAACTAAAGGTGATAAAAAAAATCCATAGTAATGAAAAAAAACCCCAAACCCTGTAATCAAACTGCTTTTTCAAGTATGTTTCTCCCCTCATGAAAGAGCTGCATTAGCCATACTGCTGATCAAAACCCACATCACAATGAGCAGACAGCCCCTAGGCCCAGACACCCTGGAAATGGGCTCAGCTGGACCTCCAGGACACAAGACTGGAGGCAGATGGGCACATGCATCCTGAAATCCCTGATTCTGACTACATCCACTGTCACAGCCCCATCACATCCCCCCAGCAGGAGAAATGGCACAGGAGCCACAGACTGATGTTGGACAGGTACCATTGTTCAGCCCAGTGCAAACCTTGTGCTGGATGGAGATGCACTTTGCAGACCTACCAGACTGGAGAGTTTTGCCCACAATGTTTTTACAGAGCAGAACATAAACCA
Organism: Phylloscopus collybita; assembly: GCA_027886175.1. Taxonomy (NCBI): domain Eukaryota; kingdom Metazoa; phylum Chordata; class Aves; order Passeriformes; family Phylloscopidae; genus Phylloscopus; species Phylloscopus collybita. Next base: position 32,385,752 of record JAJNNQ010000129.1, read on the forward strand.
CATCCTGGTGTTCTGTTCAGTCTGGAATTCTCATCTCCATCTATTGCAATTATGGAATCATGGAATCACAGAATAGTCTGAGTTAGAAGGGTCAAGGTCACCATCCAGTCCAACTCTTGAGGCCAATGGAAAGTCAGTGAGGGGAATTCTACAAGAGTTGGTCCCTGCATTAAACACTAATACATGTGAAAAATAAATGGGGACAAATTTCCAAGTCACAATTAGTGATGGTGATAGGTTCAACTTTTCTTCCTTCCTCCTTATTTTCACTTCCCATTAATGCAAGAGAAAAGTGCAACTTTGCAGCATGTTTGTTCACATCAAGTTTTTCCTCAAGAACACATTTTGCAGTAACAAAATATGGTCTATAAAAGTCGCAAAGTGCACAAGCTGAAGGCACAGAGTACAAACACATAGGAAAACAGATTTCAAAATACCAAGTAACACAAAAAAAGAGATAAAAGAAAAATCTGGAATTCAAAACTCCCTGACAGAAGATACATTTATATGGGACCAACTCTTGAAAGGTGACAGATTTTAAACAAATAATGCAAAATAATGAAACTTTATTCTTATTATTTAAGTAGAAGCTCCAGAAAATAACTTGAAGTTTAAAATCAAATACACTGACGTGTTAACTAGTTTTAAGAATGTCCTTAATATTAAGAAAAGAGTGCAAAAAGGATTCTTCCATTCTAACGCTTTTGGAAGCTGCTGATTTTGGCTGCCCATTTCCACTTTGAAAGGATTGTTTTTCAAGGTGCATTCCTCACAAAGGTCGCAGAAGAAAAGCTTGCTGACAGGCCAGACCAAGGAATCGTGTCCTTCAAAGTCATCCCAACTGTAGCAGCAACTGACATTTCCATATACAAAGAAGAGAGTCCAAAACTCTTCTTTGAGGCATAGTTCGTGTCAGAGCTTGAGTATCAGCAGTTGCCAAAGGAGGCTCCAGACACCTGTGCTCCTCCAGTGTCTGTTCTGGCTAGGAAGAGAAGCTGATCCAGTATATTCACTATCTGTATCCCCTGGAGCTTGCACAAGCTGATGAGCCATCTGAAATCATAGAAAAAGTTGAGAAATTCTCTCACGTTAAACTTCCACATTACGTCTCTTGCAACCCTTCCCCCAAAACACAGCAGTGTCTGCAAAACATTCACAGTGTAAACAGAAGCTGATAAATCACATAAGTGTTCATTCAGTCATTTCAGCCTATCATAAGAGCTCATCATAAAACTGTGTGACATTTTATGGTAGGCAATAAAGTGAACATACTCAGCTGAAAGCACATGAGAAAACTTGGTGGTAAGAGGGCCATAAAATGAGCAGAAGTTAACAACAGTACCAGAACAGATACCAATCCCCAACGGCTCTCCATCCAAGCACCTTGTACTGTTTCTTGGCAGGGTAAAGGTTCCATTGCAGAAAGCTGTTACATGTGGAGATGCAGCCTCTGACCCCTCCCCACCCTGAGAAGCCAGAAGTCCACCAGGACCTGAATGCCCAAGCTGTGAGGGGCTGGAGCCCGCTGCAGGGCAGGGTTGGATCTGTACTTACTGTAAGTTAACTCTTCCCCAGCTCTCTTGCGTGACTGGTCACCTCTGTGGGAGAAGGCAAAGAAAGGTGTTTTCATGATAACCTCAATTAAAGATGTCCCTGCTCCTCTGGACCTTCAAAGGTCCTTACCAACCCCAACCATTCTGGGATCTTCAGACAACAGTGAAATACCTCGGCACAATCAGCAGCTTCTAGAGATTTAGAAACAAAATGCAAACATAGTAACAATACTGCTAATTGCAGGAATCTCAATTTACTGAAAGTATGAGCTCTATTTCATAGATTTAATTAGCTCATCCTTTGGCTACAGACAACAGGCTTGATCTCATAGGATAATCTTCTACAAAATGAAGATGAGGAAAAAGCGCTCCTACGCAGTTGGAGCTTAAAACATACATAAAACTGTTTTCCTCACTTTGAACTGCTCAACCAAACTTCACAGAACTATCTTAAAAAGCTCTGCATCTGTCAGTCTGAAGAGATGCTCCTGAATCTTACAGACCCTATGCAAGTCTGAGCTGACAACATTTGCTTTTTAAGCAGAAGTTTTTAGCACTTAATGGTGTTAATAAGCTGTTGTTCTTCAACTAGAAGCTGATGTGCAATTACTGCTGCTGACTACACCTCACTGGGCTGTGTTCCTCATGGTTATTGCTTTCAGTCTTACTAATTCTGATAACAGTTCTGCTTACAAGTGCATTTCACCAGTTTCACACACTGCTCAGAGAACTAAACGTGACATTTCAAGTACTAACAGTCTGTACCCACAAAACCAACTGGTTTGAAGAATGTTTTTATTTTAGTTACCTGAAAATGAGAGACTTGGTTGTGAAGTTCTCTGGCGGGTTCTGTAAAGAGGAGAGACTGTATGAAAGGCTGGGAAGGGAGTAAGGGACACTGACCATTGCAAGGCAAAATGCATTTCAAAAATCCAGTTGGTTTTGTGGGTACAGACTGTTAGTACTTGAAATGTCACGTTTAGTTCTCTGAGCAGTGTGTGAAACTGGTGAAATGCACTTGTAAGCAGAACTATTATCAGTCGCCTACAGAACTAGTAAGACTGAAAGTCTGACAACACCAAATTGTTCCCTTTTCTGTTTTGTTCTGTACATTACATTCTTTTGTCAGCATTATACACCTACCCAGTCACAAAATCTCACACTTCTATTGCTTGGGCCAAACGCACTGCTCTTCTCAGCCCAGGGTCTTAAGGTTTTATTTTATGCTTCTCTCTCAAAAAATTATTTTCCTCAACAGCCTTACAAGGCAAGTGTCTGCACCATGTCATTTGCATTTAGGTCAACAGTAGAGCTCTGAAGCTCAATAATTTACCAAGCTTTGAAGAGAGAGATGACCTTTGAGGAAAACCAAAGGGTATGAAATCCAGAAATACACTAAATATACCCACATCTAGTAGGTGTTCAAATTACAGGGCCAGACTCTAAGCATTGCAAAGGTAACAGGGAAAATGAAGATGTTTCCTCTTTATGAAGAAATGAACCTCTTGGGAGTAGAGCACAAGGCTTCTCCAGCCTGATCTTAGACTGTCAGAGTACAGCAGGAATGGTGAAATGTGCTGTGCCTTTACCTGGGCAGGAAAACAGAACAGCAGAGAGCAACAGGCACTGCCCAGAGGGAACAATTTACACTATGAACATTTTCTGCTGTGCCTTTTATTGTTTGTTCCTCTCCCTTTTCCCTCTCCCCAGGTTCAATACTCAGATGGGAAATGTCTATTTAAAATAAACACCTTGCCTGTATAAATAACTCTGAAAGTGGAGTAAGGAGAAAACTGACATTTTCAGAAGTACCATGAATAAAAGAGAGCTTATAGAGAATAAACAGCCAAGGTAAAGGTTGAAGTTGAACAGCAGCACAATCATGCAGTAGAAGCACAACCAAAACCCAGGGACACATGACGTGCAAGCAACCTGATAAAAAAATTTCAAGCCTTGCAATCATTTACTTTGTAGGTACCATCTGCAGGGCTGTTAGTGCTCAAAAGACATTGAAAATAAGGCCATACTTCAGACATTGAATTGTGAAGGTTCTTTATTCTCTTAAATTATTTCTTCAGTATTTTTAGGTGTATCCATTCTTACCATTTCAGCATTGTCCTGCACAATCATTACTGAAGATTAATAACTATTACCTAGTAAATCCATTCTGAATAAGCTCTCTTTGAAGTTTCTGGTCTTGAGCAGCATATTCCTGAAGCTCAGATTCCACAGCAGGGGGTAGAATATTTGGGATGAATTTAGAAAATAAAGCTGGTGCCATCTGTACCCATTCTGTAAGAAGAGACAAAGCAATAATAAAATACATGGAAGAGATATTCTGTGGAAATTTTACTGTTTGACAAATGTAACTTTATTTTGAATACATATTAGGATCTTGAATTAAAAAAAAAAAAAAAAAGGAAAAACCCCCAAATCCACAGAAACCGTGTCTTAAAGCAGAACAAATAATGAGACTGTTGAAATCAGATGTTTACATGGAGATGGAAGAATTACTATTTTTTTCAACCCCATCATCAAATAGAAATTCAGTTCTTGCTGCATCTCACAGGACCTGCTGAGTCTCTGGACACTCCTAAGGACAGGCAACTGATGATCAGCAAATTCACTTGGATAATTGGATAATGATTGTAACACTTTACTCTGGGAAATTTATCCCCAAAACGAACCCTTCTCTCCCCTGAGCCTTACTTCTAAAAAGCACAGTAGTATCATCATACAGCACTACTCCTCCATCCCCATTTCAAAGGAATTCATGCATTTCTCTCACTGATCTTCCAAAGCTTAGACAAACACTTTTTTTAATGTTCATAATATAATTCTAACCTGTACTAGCTCAGCTCCAGGAAAAAATGTAATTTAATTTCACTACACTTAACATTGTTTTACAGGAGCAAGGCAATTTACCTTGAAATTGTTTCAAGGCTTTAAGACTAAGCAAGGGATGAAAATTGGCTTTACAGCAACTGTATAGCAAGTTCTGAGAAAAATAAATAGCCCTCAACTATTTCTGCAGCCAGACTTTCCACAGGCTGTAAGAGTTACCTGAAATTTGATTTTTCCTTAGAAAAAAAGGGATGCTTTTAAATTCACTGAGGAACATTAGGAGTTTTTATACAATTCCCACAGCCCTGCAAACTGACTGAGGGAGCACTCAATCCCCTCATCCAGATCAGTGATAGAGGTTTTAAAAAGGACTGGCCCTAGTACTGAGCTAGGATTAAAAGAGAGTCTTCTCTGGCAACATCTGGAAGTCTGACAGCTGTTAGGAACTTTCAACCTGAAGAGAAAACAAAGGAAGAGAATGAGAATGGGAAGCCCTTGGCTGTCAGCTTCTCCCTCTGTACTGCAGACACTCAGGCTGCTCTAACCCCACAGCACCTTCCACTGGCCCCCTTCCTGCTCCACCTCCCCAGTTACCTGCTCCCACTCCAAGAAACAGCCAGTGGAGCAACCCCAGATAAAGTGGACAGCACTGCCTCAGAGGAACCCTTGAGGTTTCTCTGAGGCAGTGGACTGATTCAGAATTCATCCCCAAGAACCAGGATCACCAAAGAACAGCCTTTTAGAGAAAGAAGTCTATCCTGGGCTCTTCAACTACTCAAAATCTGGTTAGTCCCATCGTACCAACCCAAAGCAGTGCCTGCTGTGCTTCAGACAGCAAGACAGGGATCACCTGAAACACCTGAAATCATAAGTCCACCACTTAAAATATGAAGTATAGTCAAGGAATAACCACCCTGAATTACTTTCAAAAGAGTAATACTTTTATACTTATGTATACACCCTTCCTATCTTTGGTGCTGAACACTTTCTAAAACTGAAATTAGCATTGCCCTAAAATTGATGGAAGTGTGTTAATTTTCCTGATGTAAAAATAATCTTTGCTTACAGGAAGTGCATTTTGTACATGTAGAGTCCACTATATTCCTGGTTGGTACAGATGCTAAAAATTGTACTAAAGCTTTTTGTAAAGGATTCCCATTCTCATCTCTATTTTCATAAATGGGGACTGCAAAAACAGACTGAAGCTCAGGCACAATCCTCTCAGGCATAGTAAGAAACTGCCAGTACTGTAAAAGGAAGGGAAACAGGTACCATTTATTTATGGATATTTTGAACACTTCCTGTTTCTAAAAACTTCTCAAAACACACATCGAAGCCTCTCCTCAGTTCTCCAAAATGTAGAAAACCAAAGATTCTTGTACAAAATTGATTGAAATCTGCAACACCATTTTTCTTTCAATATAATTGTTGTTGCATAAGATGTCATGATGTATTCACAAGTTAATTTAAGCTCTTCCATGAAATAATACCAACAAAACAACGGCTTCATAAAGGAAACAGTCAATCATTCACCTCATGCCAAAGATCTGGGTGAAGTGACTCTCAACTCAACTTTCACCATTTCAGTACTTCTAAATTTCTGCCATGACTGACTCATTAACATCCTTCTTTCCTTATTTTCACAGAAAAGGAATGGATCTTCCCTTTGTCTCCAGAACAGAGGGTTGGGTTGTTTATTTTTTTAAAAAATATTTGGTGTTCTCACGTTGGTACCTTGCCCAAGTGACAGATAGGAAACAAGGACCAGGGTGGAACTGAGCATTGTGATGCACAAAACACAGCACACTTTGGTTGGTAACTGTGCATTAGTTCAAGAGTGGACACATTTTGGCAAACAAATGATAATCACAAGATGAGATCAGTACAAACATTTTTCTTTTTTACCTGGTCGTAGTGTATACAGGCCTTTCACAATATTTGCCATGGTTGAAGGAGTTATTTGAAACGGTGTTGACTGAGCTTCCAAAAGTAAAGCTGAAACAAAATTAACACAATCAATGACTTTTCCAACCAAGAAATAGAGGCTCTTACACACAGAATTTTTTTTAATCAAAAAAGTACAGTAATCGTGCTTTTTTTGGCACCTGATGTCTTCACAGAGAAAGCAGCCACATATCTGATTTCAACTTATTCTCAAAAGTAATAAAACATCACCTTTAGATAGAAGTATCCTGCCCAAATTATGTAGAATGAAAATGTCTAATAAGCTTATTTTTCATTCATTGAAGGTAGCAGAGGTTCAGCAAAACCAAGCAGGTGATGACTTCAAGTATTCAGACACAGAACTGAAGCAAATTCACACCAAGTGTGTTAAACACCTGAAGATCCACAAATCCTTACTTTACAGCATTTAGAATCTTGCACACAAAACTAAGGATGGATTGAAAGTCTATGCATGTGTAGTGCAAAAATTGTAAATGTTAAAGAGAAAAAGTTGTTCTTTTAAAGACAAGTTAATAATTGCACCTTTCTCTTGAGGAGAAGACTGCCAATAGCACATTTACTGTTTATATAGTGATGTACAGGTTTTTATCCTTATTTGTATTTATATAAGTTTTGCACATACATCTGAACTACAGAAACACACACACACAAAAGAAAGAAATTAAGAAGGTGTAAACCAACTGCTACCTCTTGATTTTCACTTGTGCCCACCACAGGAGGAGAAATGACTCCTAAAATTCTACTTGGACTTACATTGGAGAAGCTCTGCTTTTTAAGCTTCAGAGCATCTCCAGTTCTGGCTTCAGCATCTGCCATTAAAATACTTAAATAGAAAGAAAAATCGCCAGTAGCATGTTTTTTCTTCTCTTTCTGAAACTATTTAAGTGACTCATGTCATAGGGAAATTAAAACAAAGTACTTTTTTGTAACCTTCAAGTAATCAAAGTTGTTATGTTTAACTGTTATGGATGAATTTGTTTTACAAAGAGTCATCTTAGAAGTGCTTGCTCATCTCAGCTGAAGCCTTGAGGGCATGAGAGCCTGTGATTTGTTCTGTAATGACATATTTACAGCCCCTTTTCCTAAAGATTTGTCAAACAGCCTCTTGGCAACCAAGAAAGATGGAAATCACAGAATTAAAATGGGCATAGTGCTTTATAAGGTGACAGCAATGCACAATCCAAACAATGTGTGTGCATATACAATATTTATATAATTAATTACACTGTGGCCACTTCAGCCTAAGCATCACCAATAGATTTGCAAAGTATCCAAAGCATTGTGAATTTGATCTTCATATACTAAAGATTAAGGATGTTAAATTATGCAAAACAAATTACTTAAAACAAAAAATCTTCATTACTTTACTGCAGCTTCAGAAATTAACATTTCTTATCTTGCTTTCTGCATATGCACACATCACCTGCTACAACACAGATTTAAATCACTCACTCCTGATGTACAGTAAATAAATACAAGCATAACAGTATTATGTTCAACAAGATAACAAAGTAATGGCATGTATTTCCTGATTCTCAATAAAGTAAATTAAAGACTATCCTGTTCAATAAGCCATACAGTATGAACTAAATCAGCTTGTCCAAAAGCTGGACATCAAGCCTCAAAAAGTGAATAGCACTGCTGTAGAATTTGTGTTTTCAGAACGAAGAGCAAAGAAAACTCCTCTCTGAATAGAACCAAAAGATCTCAATGTAAATTTAAAGACAAAGTTGTACACGAAGATTCAAAGATGTAAAACTTCTCTGCACACAAATTCATCTTCAGTTTTGCAATGAAACAACCTTAGACATTCATTCAATCCTGTATTATGCCTTGAAAGGCTCACTCAAGGAACAGAAACAGCTCTGCCAGAGCTGTTGTTATTTTACAACCTCACAAAGACCAACAAATACTAAGGCTTTGACTCTTGCTTTATTATAATAATTAGTGAGAGTCTGTAACACAGAAGTTGCACAGACTCCTACCCACTCCCAGAACTGCACCTGCAGCATTTACAAAGATAGAGGAGGGAGAGGCAAAATAAAACTGAATCTCAGCTGAATGAGAGTGGTAATAACATCATAATACCATCTGACCACCTCCACAGTGCTCATAAATTAATACCACATTCTACAGACTAAGTAACTAACATGTGAACAAGTTAATTAACCTGTAAAGAGTCCTGAAAATAACTCCTGGCAGAATCAAGAAGTATGGGTTCCCATGCTGAAATGCATCAAATGCAGAAAGATACAAAATGCTTTGAAATACTCTTGAACACAACACCCAAACTGGTCTCAAGGAATCCTGAAGAACAGTGAATGAACACTACTGCAGTGAGATATAAACCTCTATCACTTCAGATACTCTGCAGTAATCAAGTTACCCAATACTGCACAGTAGCACTGAAGAACCATGTCCCTGGATGAATATTTATGCATTTCCTAATTACACCAGGACACTTTGCACAAGATCCAGGAGCTCAGTAATTCCAGGAGTAGCAGATGATATCTTAACAAGCTGAAGTTCACTTGTTCATAACTCAAGACTGACTTGCAGAAACTAGGGTTTAGCTGTTCTAAAAAGCTTTTTCTATCCTTCAACATTCCCTTGAAAACAGATTTATTTTACTTGCTGAAGATGTAACTTTTCTGGCAGAACAATAAAACTTTTGCTTGTTAGTAAAACAAGGGCTTTTTTCTCCCTCTGTAGTAATCTAACAGAACTTCAAAGTAAGCCATTTTAAAAAATCATACCTAAGTATGACTTAGGCAGATGTGTTCAAAGTTGTAACTACTCAACAATGCACCTGATAAAAATCAGAAACCATACTCCCACTAAAAGCAACCCCAACAGCTCCCACACCAAGGAGCTGTAGCTCTCCAGTCTCCAACAGCAGCAGAACCCATTGCTTAACACAAACAGCTGCTGGAGGTCTTTGCCCTGCTGTACAAACTGTGCTTTTTAGCCCTCAATTCCACAATGTATGCAGTGTCTGTATTATCATACAGAGCAGCAAGTTCAAGACTTGAAGGAAATTGAGCCCTTACATAAGTGCACAGCATTCCTGCCCCTTGAATCTGCAGATCCCATGGAGTCAAATCTGTAGCAGGATAAATTACCTTTCCCTCAGCCAAATTATTCAAGGCCCATCTGACCACACAAACCTTTCCACTTCACTGTGATAAAATCCCATTCACCTTGAGGATGGGAAGATGGTTTCTTTATCCCAGTCCATGCACAGGGTTGGATTGAACCCTGATGCCAACAGCAATTAAACAGGGAAGGAACTGCCACAGCTGGCAGCCAAATTGCACCTGAAAGTTGTTGTTGTTGCCATTTTGGGCTGTGGTTTTCTGTAGCTTGGTCAGGGTTTTGTGTTTGTTTTTTGCTGTTGTTACTTGGCTTTTTTGGTTTGTTGGGGTTTTTTTTAACCTGCTGCCTATTTCATTATTACATTGTCTGATGAAGTTTGATCATGTATTACCTTTTCACTTCTTTAACTTGGGTACAGTTCCTCCATGTTAATTACTGATCTAGAACTTCAAAAGCCTTTTGAATGAAAACTGACTTTCTCTTTGGCTTAACCCTCACATTTGCAGTTATATCAAACTCCTCATGATACTAGAGTTTTAACTTCCTATAAACAGAACTAAAAATGAATTTTTACCAACTTAAATTCTTTATAACTTTGTAATGAATTAAAATGTAGATCAGAAAAAAAAGACATAAAAAAGTTTTTTATTATCACACATTTGCCACTAGGCATTTAATAAAGCCACAGCTTACTTTTAAAATATTCATTACATGACCAAAAGCTTTATTAAGTATGTAGTAAAAATGCTATAAAAAAATTTCTGAGTCTTAATCACATGGAAAATATTCAGTGCTGTAAAAAGAATAAATATGAAAAACAAAGCTATAAATGTAGTGATATATGCTTTTGGTCTTGTATAATTGGAAAATAGGGTTATATTTTCACATTTATAATTTTATGAGGTCTTATTGAAGTTGGAATATTATTCCTATTTCTTTGCCAAGGAGCCAGATTAACCATGGTGGTCATTACCTGAGACTGTATTTTCCAACTTAATTTGAGGTGCTGCAACTCAATCAACGTGAAACAAGGAAAATAAGAAACCTAGCTGCAATTTTTCAAAATGACCTAGAGTTCTTTCATGAAAGGTTTAGTTCAGAGACAAAATTTGCATGTAGATCGTTATTTAAAGAATTTAAATGTGTTCTACAATACTTGGTAACAACCCAGACTGCTTCCAGTATTGTTACAACACAATTACTTAGACCTTAGCTGTCAAATTACAGCTGCAACTTCAATATTAGTGATGGCCCCCTTAAACCATTGAGCGTGTAAATATTGATTATTCCATCAGAGCTGCAGAGCACAGAGGGTATAAAACATTAACAGCTACAGAAGCTTGCTTAGTCCTGCAGAGTGTAAAGGTGTCTGCTGAGGTCAAAGAAAAGAGTGATATTAATGTGATGAGAGTTTGGAAGGAATGGTCGACTTCCCTGCAATAGCAGCATCCCAGCACACTCCCCATGGCCTGGAGAAGGAGTGGAACAGCACTGCAGCTGATTTTCACTATCAGTCACCTGCTATTACCTGATAGTCTATCAATATTCGGAAGGAGAGAAGGAAGGAGAGGAAGGAGAACATTGTTTAGAAGGTTAGAATTGGAAACTTGAGGAGATAAATTACTTGCCAACATAAAATAAGCTAGAACTCAAATACTGAAATTCACAATCCTGTAGATGCATAAAATTCTTTTAGAATTATTTGTAATTAAGAACTTTAGAATAAATGCATCCCTTCCCTACGTCTCAAAAAAGGTCTTTTTATGCTACAGAACCCTCTTGCCCCCAAATCAATTACTGTCAGAAGCTGGAACCTCAACAGCTTTATAGCTGGGGAAAAGAGTACATTAGCTTTTTGTTTCAGAAGAATTCTAACAGAAACCACCCTTTTTTAGTCTGGCATGAACACATTGAATTAATTGGTATTTTCTCCTAGTGCTCTGCTATGTTTCTTCATTTTTAAGGCCCTGAGGAAGAAATCTCATTTCATTTTACCTATCCTGACACATATGCTAATTTTAAGGACAGAGTCACTCCACAGGCCAGTAATTCTGCCTTTTTTAGTATTTATTTTTTTAAAGAAATCTCCCTTTTTGCTGTCTTATTCTTAAATTTAAAAAGCAAGAAATATAGTTTATGAATGTGGTAGAGTAGAATTGTGCAGATTTTCTTCTCATACTAACTTTTCAGGCTTTTAAGAGAAAGCAAAGCAGTGTCTAGAGGCTAAGTGACACCCAATATATTAGATGGAAAGTGCCTCAATAATCAAAAAAGATATTTTTAAAACACATGGCTTCTGTCATCACAGTAGTCACTCTGAATCTCGAACCAAAAAGAATAATGATTTCGAACTCTTGAGGGCAATTTCTATATTAAAGCTTTAGTTCAGATTAGAAATGTGATTTTGAAGCAAACTTACTGATCATCCCCACTTTGCTGCTCCTTGGTTGGTATGACTGAGCTGCCTTGGAGCATATTACTTCAATTCCTTTTGGGCCAGATTAAACCAGATGTGCTCAACTGCTACTCCCTGGCACTCCATCCTAAGGAGTAGACACGAACAAGTGGGAAATAAAACTCTCCAAATATCAGGGGAAGGTCAGCACTGGGTCCTCAACACCAACACGGAGAAGTTTCATATTCTGCTCCCTTTACACCCCACTTACTCATGCAGACATCACCTAAACCATGCAATGAAACCCTCAGCTCTTCCTACAGGGCACAAACCTTTCAGATAAAAGCCTGTGGTTCTGCTGCACCAAACCTATAATGATGCTTCAGCACTGCTGTCAAAACCAACTCAGGACAGATATTTTCCTTATGAAACACTGTCATTAGATGTGACATGGAAATGAGAAGCTCAAAGAATAACTTCTTCAATGTCAGCAGCATAAAGGCTGGGGGCAATGCTCTCTGCAAGAAGCTGAGAAAGCATGAGAGTGTTTTCCTCCCTTGTCAGGGCGTTTTCTCTGCAGTTTGTGCGTCAAGAGAGTAACAGGTTGCTTCTCATGTGCAGATTGTCTGGAACATATGTCAAAATTGAGAGGGAGGGAAGAAATGCCACCTCAAACAGGGTGAATTTCAATCCAATCCATCTTTTTCTTGTCTATCTGTGCCAAAGGGTGAGGCAAGGAGAGCGAATAAAAAAAACCCAGCACACATCAAAACAAACCCTGAGGTCTCTGTTGTAGCTGTGGAGTCAGGCCATGAACTTGGCATCAATCACAGTCCTTCTCTCAGCCTTTTGCACTGCTCCTCTCAAACAGAGAGTTCTGCATTCACAAACAAAAGCTGGACATGGCATTTATTAATGAAAAGCAGTTTGTCAAAGCACAACACAGCCAAAGAGATGAGGAGCATCCCTTGCTTCACTGACATCAACAGGCTTTGGAAGGTCAGCACAGCAAAACACAGCTGCTAAATACAAAGGGCTGGGTGCCCAGAGAACAACAAACACTCCTACTGAGGCACTGCGTAACAACAGGAGAATCCCTGCACAGGCAACATCCTCCCTGCTCCATTCATCAACCTCTACCAGATATAAACAGATTCATTCTCATTACCTGCTGAATCCAAAAGCTAGACAACCTCATTGTTAAAGAGCTGTTAGCAATTTTTTCCAACATTCCAATTAACTTTACTGGTACTTTTTAGAAAGTAGCAATGCATTGGAAATATTTTTCCTGGTTTTATAAAGGAAAAACCTTTTCCAACGTAAACAGCCCTTCTACTGAACTTTAATACACCTCCAACAAAACATTAAAAATGGAACAACAAGATCTCTTCTCCTCATTTGAATCCAAGTGACCTAACTAGGAAGAAACAAAGCTGTCACATGTAAAAATCTTCAGAGAAAAGACTTCCTCTGTAACTAACTAGAAACTGAAAACATAATGAAGTAGGCTGCGAGTGGTCTCCCTCCTCCTGACTTTTTCCAAAGAACTTTTTTCTTGGACACCACGAGAAAAACTTCTACTTTGGCAAACATAAGTGATATATTTTTACACTGGGTTTTAGCTCTGAACTCACACAGGCACTGACATAAAGACATTCAACAACAACTGCCTACATGTCTTTAGAATCCCCACACAGTAATCACTCTGTGTGCTTAGGCTTCAGTGGCTAATTCTGTAATTACCCCAGGCAACAAGAACAAGATCAGAAGTGCTGCACAAAGCTATTTTCCCTCAGATAAAGTTCACCTGACTTCCCAGTTGAGTAACTACTGCACAAAAGCGCAGGCAGATTTCTTTTGGGGAAGAACCAACTTGTACTGAATGATCTGTACCAGCACATTGCTCTTTCAAGAGTGAAAAACACCTCCTGAACTCAAAACAGTAACGTGTAAGGCAAGAAACAGCCCTACACACCCAGACATAAATGGCTGAAGTACTACAGCAAAGAATGCAGAGAAGGAAGGAGAGGAAGACTGTCCTCTAAGGCAGCTTCCACCTCTGTGACCAGCTTAATTTTCTGTTGGTTTTTTCTTAGTATGGGAACATCATCGACCTCCCAGAGGAGGATTACAGTCTAGCATTCACCTTCCCTTCTTCAGTTTCCAGGAAGAAAACAGGAATAATGGCAAACACTTGTAATTTAAACCCAAGTGATCTCTCCACCAAGGAGACACAACATTATGCTCTTAATGGCTTTTCCCTCTTTTGTTAGATTCAAAAACAAGCTCGGTTTGGGCACTAAGCTGCCAATATCCAAAAGGAGAAGAGTGGCAGTTACTTGCAAATACTCTGCCATTGAATTTTACCTACTGCACATAAGAGAAGTAGAGAGTTTCAGCAGCTGTTATTCACTTTCACACAGTAATTGCCATTTTTCTAGACGAGAATAAAGAGGCAAGATGTTTCCAGGGCACAGAGATTACAGTGCAGGACTATCAGAAGAGATAGTGGCTGCACAAGGAGAAAATAAACCTATTTATGAGTTTTTCTGCTTACAAGTCACCTCATGCAGGACTGTAGCAGGAACAAAGACAATATTCTCCACCACCCCTTCCCTAGTGACATGGGGATATTATCTGCATCTTCTCCTCCTCCCAACCCTCTTTTCTGAAGCTGCCTGTAAATAAGATGCTGTATCTTTGCTTGTTACATTCAGTTAAGCAGTTCTGCACACAGCAACTTCTCCCAAGCCACTGAATGCAGCAGTCTTATCAGCAAGAGCCAGCTTTGGCTTTGTAAGGCAAATAATCAGGTTATATTCACTTAGTTCAAATGTACCCACTTTAATTTGAAGAGCATTGACTTGATAAATGTGTGAGTGTAAAAGTGTTTCACCAACAGCTGTGTTTGTGGATCTGTGTATTGTGGGGTTTTATTATGTATTTACTTTAACTAATGAGAACTGCTCCAAATAGTGAAGTGGTTTTAAAAGAAAAAAAATTCATCTCCCCAAATGGAACCAAACTGGCATTGGTGTAGGAAAAAAATGTCAAAGTAATGCTCACTTAGGCAATATTTCCTGTGTAAATAATGAATTGACACTTTGATCACTCAAATTATTGCAATCAAGTGCTCCCACCACAGACACAAGTGTTGACCTTGCACCCTCCTGCCTCCCACCAGCCAGCACAGGAATGAGGGGCTCAGCCTGGGGGAGTCTGAGCGACATCAAACACCAAGGACGAGATCAGGGCTGCACTGCTCTTCTGGCTTCTCCTCCCTGTCTTTCTGAAGTGGAGCAGGAATTTTTTCAAAAATCAAATGAACCTGAAATGTACTTACAGTCCTTCCTGAACACTGCTTCAAATAGCAATGCCAGCTTCCAGGCTCTGAGAGAATGACAAGGTACTATAAACAAAACCCACTTTGTACAAACATAGCAACAAATTTCAGGAGCAAGAGCAGATGTTACTCTGACCCTCCAAGGCTAGATCACAAATGGATTAAATCAATTTTTTTAATTTGGTTGGTGTTTTTTTTTTTCTAACAGAGGGAAGGCATGCTTCCTCTCACTGAAGTGGCAGCTGCAGCATCTCTTTAAAAAACAGCCCCAGGACTCCATCTCTCCATACCAATCACAACGTCCTTGACTTTAATTTCCAAAGTATCCCCATTCATATCTGTACTTTTTCCCCCTCACAATACAGAAATATTTTTGCTGAACAAAATCTGTATCAAATATCAGCAAAGAACACCATACACTGACATTGGGAAGCAAAGTAAATAACAAACACCAGCTCGCATTCTACTTTCATAGAGCCCTTACATTTCCAAAAAGGAAGGTACTACTCATCTATTTTGGTTTGAATTTCAGGAAGCTAGAAACAAACAGCTGAGAAAGGCAGAAAAAAATACAATACTAGAAGTTTTTTCAGCACATCTGCAGTACTGCATCATGTGCTATGTATCTTCAATTACTTCCCAAGAACCTGTTAGCAAGTTTCAAATTTTATTTAGGCATACTTTAACTCAATTTATAGATCCTCTTATCCAAGATTTAATTAAATCAGATCACAGTTAGGAGTTCATGCCTGTCAGTATTTATCATCTTACTTAAGAGGGAGATAAAACCCAAATAACTTAGCTTTAATAAACTGATGGTCAGACTGAAATGAACCCAAGGAAATGAACCTCTTGCTCATTAAACAAGAGACTTCATATACAGTAACACAGACAGCTTACCTTTATTTTTCTTCTTTTTTTTTTTTTTTTTTTTTTTTTTTTCATTTTACTTCTGCAATTAACAGAGCTGGGGAAAAGTATTTCTGATTCCAGACACACACAATGCCACGGGTCTTTTGCTTTCAACAGTTCATCTGCAATTTCTATTTGATTCTGCTATTATCACTGCAGAAAGTTAATTACTTAGCAACAACACATCTGACATCACTTATGTCAGAGGTTTATTCCGTGTTACACCTTTGCTTTGCCACTGGGAAAAAAAAAAATTCTTTCCCTGAAAAATGCAAATATTTTAACACAATATCAGCCAAATTTTCCATGATCTTGTAGCAGCAATCATCTTACCAGCTTTCATACCAGTAATTCTCTTTGGCACAAAATAAAACATCAGGCCCATGGGCTGGGCATTTCTCATTGTTCTGTTATTTTTAAGATGATGTGATCTTGGTGACACTTTTCCAGATGGCAAGAAGAAGACTTCACCAGAGCTGATGATCTCCCATCCCTCTAGGGTGCCAGGCTCCCTGACCTTGTAGTCACCCTGTTCACCCACCCCTCTCCCAGGCAGTCACCTCTCAGTGAGGCTGAAATAACAGCAAAGCTCCTTTCCCCCAGCCCTTGCCTGCAAAGAGCAGGGCACTGCCACCCAAGCAAAGACAAAAGGAGCCATAAACTCCACTCCCATTGCTCTAATGCTTTGCTAGCTGCCCTTCTGAGGGGCCGAGCAGGCCAGCAGCAAGGTCCCTGTGCTCACACAAACACTCTCAGCGGTGGCAGGTTTCACACAAACACTGTGGTTCACCACAGGAGTCACACTTCCCCTTCAGTGCTCCTGTGGGTATCACTTGCAGCACATTATATTTGCATTAACCCATTAACCTAAGAGAGAAACTGCTGTCAGCATTCTGCAGCTCAGCACCTACAGCAGTACTGGAGTACATCATGACAATAACCCCAGAGGTGCCACAGTTCTTTGACCAAACCATATTCTTAATGACACCTGTCAATATTTTGATGATGAAATTGAAAAGTAAGGGCATAAACAGAACAATAAAACATTCATTCTGCCATAATCACAAGACACAAGGGAAAGTAAATATTGGTTGCCCCAAATCTCAAGCAAAGCATTACTTCATACAAAGATTTCTGAAAAAAAAAAAAAAAAAAAAAAAAAAAAAAAAAAAAAAAAAAAAAAAAGCTGAAGTGTGTCACATTTCCTTACGCCTCAAAGGAATTTGTATTGAAGTTCACTAATATTTGGCATTTTCTCTCCATTTGCTGTGGATTTCCACAGTATCTGAAAGCACTGTGGCCCTGCAGGCTTCTATTAGATGAAAAATTCAACAGCTTTACTTACGCATTAGGTTGTAAATGTGCTTTTCTGCAACATGTTCCGTAAACAGCTTTATAAGGTCATCTTTTAAGTCTCTGTTTAGCTTGGTTTCTATGTAAAATTTATTCTGGAAAATAAGACAGAAGTTTTCAAGTTTGTTTCTCATAACAACAAATAAAGCAAACTTCATTTCAGAACTTTCAGAAATTTTGTAAATTCTTTTAACACCAAAACACAGCTAGACATCATGTTTGTAACAAAAGAAAGTATTTTTCCCAATGACTACAAGTGATAAGCCATTAAAATAGATGGGTTACAATAATAAATCATCAGCACAATTATCCACTTCTGTGGTTCACTGACAATCAACGAATGAATCAGCTGTGGAAGTAAGTGATATATACAAATCTACACAAAAGTGAAACACACTACAATTTTTAGGATTCCATTACTTTGAGCAATTCAGCATTAATAAAGAATTCGCTTATTTGAGGGAAATTCCAACGTAATTCTATTCATGAGTTCCCCAAGGGCCCCAATACCTAATGTGCTATTTGGTATCAATGCTCCATTTCCTGCAATTAATAGTATGATTTCTTTTCTGTGTCTTATTTAAAGAAGTGTTTTAAAAGCTGGGGGGAAAAATTGCTTCAGGATAAATCTTCTACCATCAAAAAGCTAACTTGTAAGTAGAACAGCTGAATTAACTGATTCAGACAAATGGTGTAAAAGAGTTAAACAGATAATCTAACAGAAAATCAACTCAAAAATAATTCACAGAAACACTTACCTGAAAGATTTACTGGAAGAAGAGATGAATTAAGTGCTTGAGAAAGGTTTTTCCACACTTTAAATCAAGTTTTATTCCTATTCACTAAAGCATTTAACAAAACCAGAATGAACTCTCAGAACACAGAGAAATCTTCACGTTTCTGTGTGAAACCCATTCTCTTGGCCATTACCAAAACTACAAACACACTGTAACAATCTCAGACAGACAGAAACCCCTTAAACATTCGAGAGAACATTCACCAGCTGTTATTTACCTTTAATAAAGACTGAACCTGGTAGAACAAAGGCAATCTGAGGCCTGAATACAAGCCCCTATTGTAGTTTAAGTTTGTTGCAATAATGGACAACAGCCTTAAAAAGATTTTTTTTTTTTTTTTAAATTTACTAAACTTGCTGCTGGTGCTTCCCTCTGATACTCGGAACTTATCCTGCCTGTAGAGGTTTTATCAAGGACTAGGACTCAGTTGTTTCCCCTCACCTGGGCCTGTGAACAGAAATTAAGGGAAAGGCTCTGCAGGCAGAATACCCTAACTAGAAGCAGACTAACTTATTGGTAATGGTTTCAGTCAATGGTGAATTGCCATTGCAACAGAAACCCACAGCAACTAAAGATACACTTCGAGGAAGTGTTAAGCTACACACCACACCAGAACATTCTCCTACACCAGTTTGCACAAGATGTGCAAATTAGGATCCTTCGCTTTGCTCAGGGGCTGGAAAGCCTAAGCTTTTAATTCCAGTAATTTCATTACTGGAAAAGCAACAAAAAACCCCCACAGCCCAGCAGTACAAACACAGAAGAAATGTAAAATACACTTCACATTTGCTCACTTGGAAACACCTTTCCAAAAAGACGTTTCACTTGTGTGAGCTTAAATAGACCATGAAAAAGCATCTAAGTGAAGTACTTCACTTCCAATCCACAGTGCTGAAAGGAGAGAGCAGAAGAGCTGTCATCTCCCCCATTCTTGTTAGGGGTAAATCAGGAAGATTTTCTGTATAACTTGTCACTAACTAGGCTGTGCCAGTGTTTCTTGAAAAATGTCTCAAGTCACATAAAAGTCTTAACTGCCATGTAAAAGGTAAGCAGATGTAATTGAGAAAGTATAATACACACATTAATTCTACAAAACACCTTAAGATAAAGCAATCTGGAAAATCTTAAATTATATAACTTATATTATATTAGTTAATACTAGGAGGAGATCAATAAGTATTTGAAAGAAGAGAACACAGTAAATAGGTGTGCTTATCACATCATACTCACATATATTTGTGTATACAGACACACACAAAATGCCCTCTAGCTGATAAGCAACAAAGTGCAATACCACCCAATATAACAATATTTTGGAGGTAATGAAAAAATGTTAACTGTCCCAAAACCACAGTGCTCACAAATGTCAGGTTCATATAACATGACAAAATAACAGATTTTCAGCTATATCTCAAAGTAAAACGAAAAACTGAGATTCTGTAAGAAAAATATATAATCTAAATTTTATTCAAGTGGAAATACTTTTCCATTCATGTGTGCAGCACATTGTGATATGTACAATCTGTAAGCACCCAGAATAATCTCACTTAAATTTGCAGAACAGTTTTCTGCCAGGAACAAAGTATTATGTATGAAGCTGACTTCCAGTTTAATTTGTTTTACCTTCAGTTACATCCCTGAACTTCTGAAGGAGCCTAAACCCACAGAATCTCAGAGAGTCTTTTGGGCTCTGTGCTTTTCTGACAAATCTGCTGCAGCAGCCTAAGACTGAAAAAATCCACTACCACGTGAAAAAAACCAAAGTGCTGCCAGGAAAAGAAGGGAAGAGGAAACTCCTTCAGTTGCAAGGTCAGTCCTCTCAGCCACCCCTCCTGATAAGCTTGGGTACACCCCTTGGTCAGCATACACACACAGGGTAAGAAATCACCTTTCCAGCTTTGGTACATATCAGGAAAGAAAAGTGCTGCTGCTGCTTTTAAGACACACAGGACTAAGACAGAATGTTATGCTATATTTCAGTTCTAAATAAAAGTTTTAGTTTTTCTTCAGCTTCACAGATTTTAAAAATATGTAAATGCATATTAGAAGTTTTCCTAAGCAGCAATATAATTATCCTTTCAGAACAAAGTCCTCAAGAGCAACTCAACAGCCTTGGAAACCCCTGATTAAAGCAATCACAGAAACGGAAAGCCACTCACCTCTGACATAAAGGCAGAGTTTAACAACTTCACCACTTCAAAATGCTTTGAAAAGTACCTATTAAAGTAACTGCAAAGCTGTAATTTAGACTGCAATTAGGCTTGCACCTCTTGCAGTTGTTTTTCCATTGTAGTTTGGGACCAAACAAAGCAAACTGTTGTTGCTGTATGAGAAAACTTGATTAGACACTACAATGTAAGATTGTAAGAGTACCTGTACATAGAAGTACTTCCAAATGCATACAGAAAAAACTAAGAAACACGTTTTTCACCCTGACTTCTCTAGACATATTTCCCACATCATGCACAGGATAGAAATATTTTAGTGAAAAAGTATGACAGCTAATTTGCCATTAGCCTTATAAACCAGCTGTACAGCTGAGCCAAGTCAGCATTGTTTTTTGGCAGCAAGAGAAACTAACAGGTAACAGAACCAGATAAAAGGGCAGATTAGAAGATACCAAGTTCAAAAAAGGCAAATTCTCTTTTAATGCAATAAATCTGTATGGTAACACAATGCCAAAATACTGTAGCAAGTTACTTAAATTCACAGAGGAGAGCCTCCTAAAGGCTATGGCTTCCCAAACTCTTTGAAACTGTCAATGAGAAAAACTTTGAAGAGTTTGAGGCTTATTTTATCTGGGTGTGTGTGGGTTTTTTTGTTGGGCTTTTTGGGGTTGTTTTCTTTTTGTTTTGTTTTGTTTTCATTTCTAAATTATGCCAAAACAAGGACAGTTTCTGAGAGAAGAACTAATTTAAAGCTTAAGTTATTCATTACCACAAAGAAAAAAAAAAAAAAAAAAAAAAAAAAAAAAAAAAAAAAAAAAAAAAGGGCAATATAAGTTTTGGTGCTTCAACAAAAAGGATGCAAAATATTGGTTTCTGAACCACTCCAAGTACAACTGACAGTGCTATGAACACTGTTTTGTCTTCATCCATCCAACACTCTGAATTGCTTGATGAAATGATAAAGACATTTCCAAGACACATTTCGTGCTGTCTTTTCTGAATCTTTACTATTTGAAAGCAAAAAATAATCATCTCAACCTGCCCAAACTAAGAAGCCAAAACTTAACAAGTCAATAAATGATCTCTTTTCAAAAAGATATAAATAATGACCTATTTGAGATGGCTTTTTTCCCTTTAAAATCAAAACCATTCTCCCCACGCTCAGGGAAGAAGTACTAGGGAAGAAATCAACTGCAAAACTCTGCATTTAAAAAGCATGGCTTCCCCTTCCTCTCCCCATACAATTTGATCAGTATTGTTAGGCAAGCACCAAAACTAGACATGAATCATAAGGTTCACATGTCAGAAATCATTATAGCTGCATTTTATTCTTTTCACTTTCAGTCAGCATCCTGTGTATGGACATACTTATTTGAAAAGAATTTTCTACAACTTACCATATATATGAAAAGAGGCACAATGCTCTGCAATGCTCCCATATACTGTCCAAGAGCTACGTTAAATCTTTCAATATAGCGATCTGGAGGGCTGGCCTGCAAGAAACCGTAAAAGTCAGGTTGTGATTTGAACAAGAGAAAGATCTGGAACAGCATGGGCTGTGCTTTCATAGCAAACTCAAACAACTACAAAGGATTTGATACACTAGATCCACACAAAGCAAGCCACACATCATTCCAGAGTTTCTGCTCTAACTCCCTCCAGCAAAACCCATCTCCCTTCGGTTTTGCCCAGCACAAGGTCCATTCAGTACGAAATACAGTGAGCCTGTACCAAGCTGACATTTAGCATAGGCAAATAAAAACACTTTTTAAAGACCAGAGGTTTGTTCTGAAAGCACCAGCTGTCATGCCTAGAATCCATAACCAAATCTGCACAAGTGCTGCAGTGTGTGCTGCCACCCCCCTGAGCTTTCACTCCACCAGAGCAGGGTGGCATTAAGCTGCTGCTTTGCAGCTGAGCTGGTGAGTGGCACATCCTCCACAAAAAACCTTTCTAAGTTACTGCTGGGTCACCTCAGGCAAGGCAAGTGTCCAGGGGGTTCAGCTTCACAAAGAAGCAACTTCAGAAAAAGTTCTGCCTGCAGGTCTCACGTTCCAGATTAAGCCTGTGGAAATCTCCAGCTGTGCTCCCAGCACATGGCATCCCCCTGGAGCCTCAGCCTAAACTTGGCTACACAAAACCTAAATGTGCTGTTTTCTGGCTACAATACCCTATTCCCCAGGGAAGGGGATAAGGAAGCTTAAAAGATCTGTTCAGCAGCAGGTGAAGTTAAATGGAGAAGAGAACCAGAAGAATGGGAAGCATGTTTCTGTTACAACATCCATTTGGAGGCCTGCAGAGGAGCTGCACTGGAGCATTCAGAAGTGCACGTAGATACCCACAGCTGAAAGTGGAGTTACAGCAATGTCTTCCTCCACTCTCCACTTCTCCACCCCAATTCTCCCCCTTACACTGCCCTACCTCTGGCCCAACTCCTGCTTTGGTCTTTCCAGAGGGGCTGGGTGGCTGCCTGAGTTCCTACTGCTCACATATATAGATACACCTATGCAAGCCCAAGGGCAAAGTGTTGCTTGCTAATCAGAAGCAAAACTTCCCTTCCCCTGCACTGTTTTCCCTCCTGACAGCCCCAAGACAAAAGAAGATGGAGAATACAGCAGTAACTGGGACCTTGCAAGAAAACAAGTTCAAAGATTTTCCTAAAGCCAAAGCATCTGTGGCATGAGAAACACTCAAGGCTTAGCTGCACCTCGACCACTTTGTCAGAACTTAAAGCTATCTTCACAAACATTTTTCAGCCTTTGTATGGACATTCACCAGCAGCCCTAAGACAAAAGTTAAAATTTATGTTGATATTTTGCTCTGTTAAGTATTCTAAATTTACAACCTTTTTTTTTTTTCTCTTTAAAATAGCTCTTTTTGCCTCCCTTCTTAATATGCTTAATGAACACGTGGGTAATTTTCACACCAAACACCAATACTGAGGAGACAGTTCAGAAAGGAAAGCAAAACTGGCAAAGGAAGAAAGAGTGTTATTCCATATGCAGTTGCCAAAGGCTATATATGGTTATTCCTCAGTTTGATCATAAGGTTTTAATCTTATTGCAAATGCAGTTCTCAGGGTGGCCAAACAAATTCTAGTTCAAAATGCCAACAACATATAAAAGTGGCTATGAGCTCCAAGGACTCCCTTTCATATATAGCTACATATACAATTTGTTGCAAATAGCATGCAATGAAATCTGCATTCGAAGCAGTATGTATTCCTGCTTCACTCCTTTTCAACCTCAACTTTAAATATGGTTATACCCTCTGATTTGTATACAGCTTCTAAGATTAAAGAAAAAGGAAAATTCTACTTGAAAGAACACGTCAGACAAAAGGAGAACATAGCCTGACACAGGGCACCACTCTTCTCTCACTGATAGATTGCCATTTTCATTAAAAAACCAAACAGCAATAAAGCCAACAAGAAAAAAACACAGAGAGAAGCTGTCTGGGCAGCGGAGATTTAATCCCAGGCAATGCGTGCAGCCAGCCTGCCAAACTTTTGACAGGGGATATAAGCACTGATACCTTTTTTCCCCACTGCAGATGAGAACGCTGCTAGCTCAGCTCCCAAAGACTGTGTCACAGTAAGGGAGCCTGTTCATGAGGGCACAACATCTGCACACCCAGCTGGCTCCTGAGAGTGACCTCAGGAGCCTCCCAGGACACCTGGGAGCTGTCAACCACCACCTCACCTTGCAGTCAAGTGGAAAACAACTGCTCTGGATAAAGACAAAAAAAGCTAAGAGAGGTCCAGCTGGCTTCAGAGGGAGTGCCTCACTAGTGTCAGGCAAAGATCAGGCCTTGGTTTTAATCTCTGCAAAGCAGAAATTATGGTGTTGTCTGCTGTATCAGCCTGAAATGCCACTTGTCAATTTTTTTCTCCTGATAGCATTTCATGTCAAACCTGAACAGCCAAGACATTAACAGCGATGGACAACAACAACAACAACAAAAAAGCAAGCTTGACAATCAAACTCTGCTCAACTAAAGTTTGACTTGTAAACTACCAAAATACCCAAGCCAAAGAGAAATCAATAACAGTATTTTCACAGCTCATCTATGACTTACTGTAATCTGTGTGGGGAAAACAGAACCATCTGTTTTCTGTTCATCACAGTGTTACTGTATGGCTGCTCCAAACTGCCAGACTGAAATCAATTATTTGCTTCAGCACAGGAGCTTTTTCCACATCTCTACGTTCACATTTATAGGACAGTTAACTGGAGCTGGAATAGTAGTTTTATACAAACTACTTGAATTTTGTAAACTAAAAAGCAGCACATGACAACAAATTCATGAGTAAATAGAAGTTGCTAAGATTTTTTTATTAAGTGGCCATCATTAGAGCCCAACTTACATTTAAAATCTATATTTATTCAGATATAGCTATTAAAAAAAAAAAAACCAACCCAAAACAAACAAACAAAAAAAAAAAAACCCCACACCACCAAAAAACTGCTTTGGCTGACACTTTTTACTCCTGGTCCTAGTCCAGAAAAAGAGAACACATACATTCAGTTGTTTAAATTAGAAGGGGAGGGGCAGAATTAAGCGTAACATTTACTTCTTACAACTCCCCAGCAACTATTAAGTCTTTAAATCCACTCCTATCTTACCTGAGGGATATATTACAGAAGCCATTCAAAATACACACTCCTAGCCTAAGGTTTTCCAGGAAAGAGGATCCTTCATTCCTTTATTCCTCATGCTGAATCCTATCAAACTGTCAATTCAGGGGGTTGGGGATGGTTTTTTTGTAAGTTTGTTGGTTTTTTGGATTGTTTGGCTTTTTTTTTTTTTAAACACTCAATAGAGACAGACAGTTTAAATCCTCTCCTACATTTGCTCTTACCTACCACTTGTAGGGTTAAGTATAGTTTTCCAGCAACAATTGTATTGTGTGTTTGTCCACAGGAGCATTGAATGTTTGGTTGGATTTCTCAAACTCTGATGCAGTTGCATTGGCTTAACGTCTTCTGCTTGCCTGTGAGTCAACTGCTTCTTAGAATAAAATACTATGGCTGCTGTTAAAAACAAAATTTAATCTCCTTACACACCATAGTGGACATCTCAGCACCAACAGAAATGAGAAGTAACAAGAAAACACATTTGAGAAAGGATGACATACAAAACACTGTCAAACAAAGTAAGTAGCTGGAGATCCTGCATACTAAATTACCCTTCCCTTATTTGAAATCTAATATCTAGGCATTTCAATGCACTTGTGGACAGGAAACTATATACCTGAAAAAGATCTAGGTTTTTTCAGCCTGAAAACCGGTCTCAATGCCATTCTTAACCTGAACATATGAAACCAGAAGGCAGCTGCTGGCTCAAAACAACTCAGAAACAGCTCACAAGAAAGAAACAGAGACAACAGTTCTGTGCTTGAGGAACACAAAGTTAATCTGTTTATGAAGAGCTGTCTGGCACAACCAGCAGTATGTGTAGTAGAGCTTACATTCCTATGGTGAATGGGCAGCTCCATGTTCCTGGGAATATGCTCCCTGCCAAAATGCCAGCACATATGCTGCAGCATCCCTCCCACGCCTGCCAAGTGAAAAGGGAGAATGGCTATGACTACACAAATTAACCTGCTATTCATGTAAGTGGTCTGAATCTTCTAAACCACTCTTTGTTCTTTCTCAAGAAAATAGAGTTTGTTTACCTTGCTTTGCAATGTATGTGATGCCCAGGTCTACCTCACTAGACACTGGTATTATTAAAACGTTTTACAGAAAACAGACATCAAACCAAAGCACAACTAATTCAAAGGCTGCGTCTTCCTAGTCAAGCCTGCACTCAAACCTGTTCAAAGCCTCATGACATTTTCTCATGTAACTGTCTTACAGCAGGTTAGCAGGTGTGGGCCATGTTCCATTCCCATTCTACATGCTTGTAAAACAAAAAGACATTGTATCTAGACCATCAAAAACCCAAAACATCAAAAATCAAAGACCATTGTATAAAGACCATCAAAACTGTGTGGCAGTAAGAAATCTTCAAAAGCTTTTCTATCTATTAAATACATATTAATTTGTGCTGTATTTACTTGTAACTTTCTGTAATTGCATCAAGGTCTGCAGCCCCAGCGTAGTGTGACAAAGGCACTAAACAGAGCTGCAGGACTACAAGCCTTTCCAGAAAGCTGCAGGCAAGAATGCTCCTCTCAGCCTAACTTGCTGATGGTTGTGTCATTTTTAATGGCAATTCTGGCAATATGGTCACCCCTACTACTTGATGTCCACTCACAAAGATACAAACATTTATATCACTTCTGGTTTCTACCATCTGAGTTGAAATCATCCCTACGATCTGATTCAGTTCAGTGAAATTCACAACTGTAAATTCACTTTAGTATTAAAGCTGCTTTTGCTGAGATCTTAACCTGGGGTTCTTTGAGCACCTTAAAGCCTTTATTCAGGACCCTGACTCTCATACACATTCTCTCCAGGAAACATCAAGTGGGACAATACTTTCATACACTGCAAGTGGGACAATGCTTTCATACACTGCACTGACTGGTTTGAGAGCCAACAACACAAAAGGCTGAGAAGTTGCAATGATTAATATCAGGCAGGAAACCTTTCTGGCATTGCACAACAAAGACTATAAACCTGCAGGTCCTGGGGGCCAAAGAGCAGACATGCAAATTACCTACCAATACCAGTGACTCCTCAGTGCAGTCATGTTCATTATAAAAAAATATAATTCATCATCATAAAAAAAACCCCACCATAAACAGAAAACAACAGATCCCTTTTTCTCTCTCCTCTGGATAAAAAAAGGTGCAACACGACAAATAAATGGTTTTCAGCTCTCAATCATCTCACAAAGGAAGCACTGAGTTTATTCTAACTAAAAGGAAAATATTGCAGTGCACCTGCACAAAAAAGCTATGTTTTTAACAAGCCAGCTCAAAGCCACAGCACACTCTGATTGTCAATGCTTTGAGTACTTTCCAGCATTTTTTGCTGAAGAGATATGCAATAGGTAAAGTGCTTGATTTTAAATTATTTTATCAGAATGCATAAGAATAAATTAAGCCAGAAACACTAGTGCCTAATGCAAATACAGTTTTACTCATTTTAAAGTGATGTATTTAATTTGAAAGCATATGTTTGTGTATCCACCCTACCTCATACATCTGAATGACTCAGCAATTACCCACAAAACCAGCTGACATTATTTTAAACCACAACATAATGAACCATGTCCATTACCAGTGAAATGTTTCCAAATAAAGCATCTTGGAAAAATCATCTGCATGCTACAGGCTTCACAGACCTCAAGACAACAGGAAACAAGTTAATTAGTGTTTTCTGCAGCGACACGTTATTGTTTTTACGCTGACAAAATCCAAAATTCTGATCAACTCAGGAATTAGGGAGAATGAATTCTCAATTACCAAAAGTTTGCATGGTAAAACTCTGTCTTAAGTAATGCAGAGAAGCTGGTCAGACATCAGCTGTAGGAAAGGAAAGCAATCCTTGCTGTGAGTCTCTCCATAGCAGTCTGAAGAGATGATCATTAGCTGACAGATACAGTAATGAGGGAGCTGGAAATGGCTTGGCACACAGGAGGCCCCATATCAGCCTGATGACAAGCAATTCATCTTATCTAAATGTACCATTACTCAGCAAGCACTGCTCACTGCTTTTCACCCAATGTCCAACACACAGAAATACACCGGCCCAGACACTCTCCTGGGGCCTCTGCCCCCACTGAAATGTCACTGAAAGTAACTCTCTCCGAGCTGAAAAGCTGTGAAATGAACCTTCAGGGATGCACGGGGCAACAAACACCAGCACCACACAAAGCGGTCCTGCAGTCTGGAAAAGCAAAGTCACACAGGATGACCAGGGTTTGTTCTGAGTGTCCCAGCACAGTGCCTGGGACACATGAGTGTCCATCACTCTGCTGACTCCAGCTGTGGCCAGCTGCTCAGGCAAGCACAGGGCTCTACAGTGAGGGGGAAAATAAATATATATATGGAGTTTCTGCAGTGAATGCCCTGAAGAGAGAAACCAAACTCAATTAAGACTAAATCCATGCAAGAGCAAGTCTGACCAGTCCCCTGAGGTGCTCCCACTTTTACTGTTTGGTATCTGGGTTTTACTGGTTTGGCTGTTGATGAGTGGTTCCTGTAGGAGACAGCTTGCTCTGGCAGGTTGGTGAAATGCAGACATTCTGCAGCCCACTTGCCATTTAAGTGTTACACTGCTATGCAAAGGTGCTGGCCTGTCCAGAGAAAGACATTGCATTTGCTTGCCATTTCAGTTTCCATAACCATCTCTTTTCTTAAACACACCAGCATTCCTGCTTCTACTGGGCTACTTTTGCATCTGTGAACACTAAAAACCAACAACTTGCATCAAGTCATAGCTTGCCAAATAAACAGAACTCTTAAATGTTGGCAGGTGAATGAGATTATGTCAGAAAGCAAAACACAATAAACTGTGCATTAAAAGGATTCACATACATAGGTTTTTTCATTGTTTGCCTGTGGGAACCAGAAACTTCCAAGCAACCAACATTTACAAAGTAATTTGCTATTGTTGCTAGAGTGAAGATCTAGAACTGCATTCTCAACATAAATCCCAAGTGACGGAATGTCACCAAAATGTATTAAGATCAAAGAAGTACCAAGATAATTAAACATATTGTAGTAATTTCTTATGAGTAAATTTCACAACCCACAGCTAAAACAGTTTCTTTACAGAACAATTTTTTGAGGCACGTGAGAGTTTTACCTCCAGCAGCCCAAAAAGATCCATTTGTCATCCAAAAGCCAAGTCATGTTCACACATCAGACAAAACCCACATAATGCACTCAAAGATGGTATCGTGTTATATTAGAGGTGTGTCTAACCTACATAAGGAAGCTTTTGCAAGGCTCAGATTGCATTAAACAGTTGTCTCAATTTTTCTTTCAACAAGCTGCTGTTCAGAAGGCAGTCCTGTTTTTAGTCAGAAGTATTTAGGCTCATATGTGCTAAAGCAAACTTTAAAATCAGCTGCCTCGGTTTTGGGACCTAAGAGAAAAGTGTCAAGGACTGCACAGAGTAAAGTATTTGGGGTATTCCCAAATTTAAATCAAACTAAAGCAGTGTATTACCATGGGATATATCAGAAGAACTGGCCAAACCTGTATAGCTGAAATGATTCACAGTTCTCACAAACAGAATTAAAAATATACAGGCTGCACCAGCTCAGCAGAACCAAGAGAAGGCTTTATTTTAAATACTATGTTCACCAACTCCAAGCAATTTTTACAGAACACTGAGGTTGTCACTCCATGAGGAATAAAGAGAACATAAAAAAGAAGAAAGAACCTAGCAAATACCATTATACTATTAAATGCTGGGTAGTTATTTTTCTTTATAAGGAAAGCCACAAGAGGAAAACACTGCAACAAAGGACATCAGAGAGATCCCAGTGCTATACATTTTGGGAATGCACATTTAGCCAGAAATACCTGATGCAGTTAAACCATTAAGACTGTTTTGGGCTGACAGAAATCAATGACACATTGATATCAGATATTGATAACTGACAGTTATCCATGTGTTAGAAGCACTGAAGAAGCTGCTGTAGTTTAAGGTTTCTTTGGATTTGGCTTCTCTACTTCATGCACGGCAAATCAGTATAGAACTCAAACATCAGTTATGGAAGTGAAAAAAGCTGCAGAGAAAAATCAAGCAGTGCTACTGCTACAACAATGACAATTTCAAGTACCTATCTGGAGATTCTAGTCTAAAAGGAATGTTCAACAAGGAACACATGTGAAAACACCCATGGATGCACAAGTAAGATGCAGAGAAGGATAGGGATGTACATATTAGGACTGCTGTAAACCACTGACATCTACAGATAGGCAAGAAAAATGCAGAATGAGCTGTAACAGAGCTCCATATGCAGTAATTCTTAACTTATACTTTGCAATCTATATTTAATTCACCTACTTTTCTTTTAGATTTTCCCTTTTGTGCTGGTTGTGATACACAAAAACCATAAACAGTTTATACACATTTACACAGGAATGGCAGACATTTAGCTCGTGTGCTCAGATCATGTTTAACTGAGGTTTTTACATCCCCGATTATACTTAAGATTTCCCATTCACCATTCTTTCATTCTATATCATATATTCAGGTTTAGCCACTGCTCTCCAGGTGGGTGAGAACTCCAAGGTCTGGCAGTGCCAAGCCTTTGGATCTAGTAGCTGGTTTTCTGTCTGACAGCCCATTAGTGAGTGAAGCAGCTGACAATTTTGTAAGTTAATGTAAATCAGTCTTAACAGCAATCCCCTCCATGGGCCACCTAGGTACTGCTCTGCTATAATCACAGATCCCAGGAAAGAGAGAATTAGATTGTGCAGCTTCTTACCTGCAGCTCCTTTGAGACTCTCTCTAAGTGGTTAGTTATCTTTTTTATTAGGTCACTATACATCTGTTCCGAATGCTGCTGGCATACACACTTATACACACAACTGCAGAAACAAATATAGGAACAAACAATGAACTTACAACAGTTTGCAATGAAGGGTAACAGACTTCAAAACATTTTGTTCAAGTTTCAATTTAAAGGACAATAGAGTTCAGTGAATGATTGTTGAACTTTTAAATACAGTCCTAAACTTGGAATGAGCTCCAGCAGGCTCTTAGGACTCCCCTGGAGGCTCCAGGGTGTCCATCCCATTCCCCCTCCCCAACTTCATTTTAACTTTCAATGAGTTCTCTTAACAGTGTACTTCAAAAGAGCCAAGACAATTCTGTCAACAGCACATTCCTACTTATGGCTTTTGTCACTCCTATGTCAATGAAGTCTCCATTAAAATAAGCAGGTTTAACAATTCTATCAATGTTCTAGGGCAAAAAATCCTTACTAAAAGAAGGGGAATGCTGACAAGTATCATAGAAATTGCATCAAAACCATGATAACACTAACAAGAAATGGCAAAAGTTCTAAAATTAAGACCCAACCATGCTTCTCAACTCTTTGTTACTTAAATTCTAAGAAAATTCTACACTTTCATAATAAAGACACAGAGAAAGAGCAAGAAAACTAATTCCGCATTCTATGGCTTGGCTGTGTTAACTCTGTTCTTCAGGGCTACCTTTGATTCTTAAGAACACTTTATTGCTCACATACTGCAATATAACATCTGCAAAAGAAGGCTATTCATTGAAGACATATTTACAGCAGTTGTAAAACAAATACATGTATTACTTTCAGCAAGATGTTATTTGAGTAGTCACCACTGTCAGGACTAACACCAACATTCATCTGTACCAAACTGCTTTTACTCCTCAGCCAGCACTTCAAAATTTAGCTGCCAAATCCAAGAGGCCCAGGGAGACTTCACCTGGTATGTCAGGAATCTCTGTTCTGCTCCCCTCTGTACCAAGACCTGTGACAGCAAGCAATTTAGGGCAGAGATTGCTCTGAGAACACGTGCAAACAACTGATTTCCAGGGAGGTCCAGACCCCAGCCTTGAATTCTGCAGGCTTTTAAAAGGCCCCAAAAGCCCAAAGCTATGGGACAGCAACACTATCTCTATAGCAGAACTATGACTTTCCAATTCTCTACTGAGAAGAAGCTACAAAGAGGCAAACTACAGAGATGGCAAAAGTCTGCTTATTTGGTGAACCATGTCATTTCTTAAAAACCCAAAGATATCCTACACCTCTCATATTATTATATTTTAAAAATAACTGAGTACCTGTCGTTTGATATTACTTCAACATTATCAGTCAGGGTCATTCTTTTTGTTTCATATCAAGTCTACCAGGAGCAGATCCTATATTGAAACAAGCAACTGCAAAAGATATTTTGGTACAGTGCCCTCTGCTAAGAACAAAACTACTACTTTGGTTTGGATCAAAGAGAGAAACACTGCTAAGAAAAGGGACACTGATTTTTGTGATCTCTTACAAAATCAGCCAGCTAGGTAACCACTGCAAATGGCCACACATTTGTTTGTTCCATAGCTAACCAGTTGTTCCACAGCCACTTCCACAAGTCGACTGCATTATTTGCATGCAACTGAACTGAATTTTAAAGTCCACTTCTCCTTGCTGTTACACACTATTGCTGCCTCTATTTCTGCAATGTGTTCTGTAGTCAAACACCAGTCTTCCCATGTACACACAGGGTGTGTTTACATTTTATGTGAACACTTCTATTTAGAGGTTCCTTCCCCATTTTGAGATCCTGTTTTCAGTTCCTGATTGTGGGCTAATTCTGTGAATCATCCATGCCCTGATATTACCCAAAAGAAGTCACAAGCTTGTTAGTTCTTTAACATAACTAAACACCTTAGGAAAAGGAAATCCCAAGAAGGACATTAAGAGGGTAAGCAGTGGATGAATATCCAAGCTCTCTAAGTTGTCCTGAGGAACAGAAAACTGCACTGCACCTGGGAGGCAGTGGAGACTGCCAGAAGTACAACTTAGCTGCTCATGTTTTCCTCATCTCAACCCTTCCTTCACACCTCTCTGCCAATTTATCCAACCCTTTTATAAGTGGAAGTGACTATGCACAGGCAGGCTTTGGACTTAGTTGAAAATATACTAATGACACTCCAATACCTTACAGATAACTTGGTCCATGGTAAATATCTGCACACACACACCTTGGAAGTTATCTGCCAGCTTTCACTGCTGGGGAGTAAACAGTTACAACTATCACTGACCATGTCAAATACAGCAAATACCCAAATATTTGGGTATCTAAAAATATATTATGAGTTTGCATTACGGAAAATTTGATTCTTTTAGTCAGCACAAAGATGACCAAAATACTATTGTATTTTCACTCAGTTTTACTGTAAAGAAAAAAAAATGTAGCTGCTTGAACCACTTCAGGAAAAATTCTATTTTTCAGACTAAAGAACTGCCCTAGAAGCAGAGAAAATCTAAACACCAACTCTGCTACAGACTCTCAAAAATACTCCAAGCAAACATCCTTATTAAATTCAATTTTAAAAAATCAATTATCTTTCCCTTGTCAATCTATCTTGTCCAGATTGTCAATCAAAGGAACAGTCTAAAAAAATAAAAACAAACAAGCAAACAAAAAAAACAACAAAACAAAACAAAACAAAAACAAACACAAAATCAATCTCCTTGTTGGAAGAGGCTGTGGCAGAATAATTACAACCATAGCCATAATTTTTAAAAGAAAACTGACACACCAGCTTTACCAGTAACACTAAACTAGGGAAAATCTTTAGCTTTGGTAATAGTAAAATACATGCAACAGATATCCATGCATGATTACAGTTCTGCACCAAGTGCCCCAGATGTACAGAGGCTGTCCAGGAGAAACTCAAACCTCAGTATTCCTTCAGTAAATAAAACTTCTGAGGAATAGAAAGATGGTAAGGATGAACTCCAGTTATCTGCAAACCATAATTAGGTATAATTAAACCATTAACTTCATTAACTTTGCACACCTACTCCTCATCAGAGATGACTTTTAAGAGATGTCTTACTGCAGCCTGTTTGCAGTTGGGGATTTCAAGCTGGGAAAGGATTCTGATTACTTACACTAAAGCTGGCTTTCTTAATTCAGACAACCATCTCAATTATTTATACACATGATGGTTGATAACTGAGTCCTGATAAAAGCAGTTCCAAAAGTTTGGAGAGGAAAGAGGAAGTTTATTGAAGTTTTCAATGGGAACTAAGGAACAAAACTGAACACCTGCCTTTCTTTTATCTGCTTTCCTAATCCAAGGTTTTACACTGCAGAGACAAAGGGGCTAAGAGCAAGTGGGCGTGAGACAACAGAGCTGAAAGTCTCTAAAAACAGCCATCAGTGACCTGAGCTGGCAGCGTTATTGCACAGAGGGCAACGGCGTGGTGAAGAAAACCAAGAGGGCAGTGCCACAGCTGTGCTGCTGGCAAGGGCCAGGGGTTTTAACAGCAGCTTGGCCAGTAAATCCAGCAGCAGGCACCCACTTTTCATCCTATTCACCAACACCCAGAATACCTGCCACCTACAGAACAAAAATCTCTGTTTTAGTTCACCTCTTAAGAAACTGCCAGGTCTCTAAAGCATTTAGCATTTTGGGGTGGAGCAGTAGTGTGATGGGGAAGCAAACCCCCACCACCCGCAGTACTGAGCACCAGTTTAGCCTGAAGGGCAGTTCTGTTGAGTGATCAGATCCCTTTTAAACCAAACTGCAGCTCCAAGACAGGCACAGCCCAAGCCTTCTCCTGACAAGAATGGAGGTACAAAGGAGTGTCCTTCAAACTGCCTGGAACTGAGCAAGGGGAGAAACACCAAAACACCTGAGGCAAAACAAATGACAATTTACATCAAAGGACCTTGGCACCAGGGGCTTCTATTTCCTTCTGCACATCAACCACACCAAATTGGTTCCTGTTAGATATCATAAAGAAGCCTTTTGGCACATTAAGTTAACTGCCTACCATGCCAATCTCTTTGGAGAAAAGGATGTTGAGTCTTTAATGCATTTCCTAGTACATTACATTAGGCAACTGTGATGGGGTTTATTTTAATGTTAGTGTTTTCAGCACTTCTGCATTTTACTTCTTTAGCATTTATTGCTGTTTACATGGTATATCAAGATGTGTATCTATTATTCACTATTTAAACAGAATTGTATTTTGATAACTTTCCTATTTATCTCCTCAAAGGTACAAAATATGACATATGCACAGAAAATAGATCCAATAAACATTTCCTTTTAAAGAAAAAATAAGTTAGGTAGCATTTAAAGTATTTCCTTACCTGTATATTTGTTCATAGGAGATAGGGATGTAGTCACCAGGACTCTGAGTTAAAAGCTGATCTATGGCACTGTCCAGCTTTGGCCAATATGTGCTCTTATAGTCTTCAATTGTTATAACATTCATTACTGCAAGAAGAAGATGAGTACATTTAGTAACTTCACCTGAAAGACTAGAAACAAGTGAATGCTCTGTGATTTTAGATCACACCAATAACCAGGCCAAAAAACCCGGGAACAGCTCACTTCCACCAAAATACCCTCATCTAAAACCAAAGCCCAGACTTGAATTTGTACCTTTGTATTTACAAAAAATAATATCAAAAAACCTGCCAAATCAGTGCTCTGGTATTTCTCTGGGGCCTAAGTAACATGGAAGAGCAAACTCCTGGGAGTTCTAACAGGAAAATATAGTAACAAAAATTTATAGAAAGATTAGTTCAGACTAATAAATTATGTAACTTTGTGGCAGTTCAGAAAATCAATTATTAACACGGCATCTTTACATTCAGAAGAACAAGCTCTGGCCAAGAGCTTGTTCATTTTTGACTATTCCTTCCCAGCAGATGTATTAATTTCACAAGTCTCAGGTGGGACCAGCAGCTTCCTTGGTCTAAAAGATGATGCAATTCCCTCTACCTTCAACTGCAGTTAGGCTTCCAGGCAACTTTTTTGAATCTGTATTACAATTCCCCTCTAGCAGGGACAATTACTCTTCTTTTCCAGATAAAGATCACCACAGGGAAGAATAGGAGGTGTTTAAATTAGCTCCCCACTGCTCCCTGATCTTCCTCCTGAGCTTCCCAACTGCACCTCTTGCACCAGTGACTCAGGGCACCTCCACAGCCACAGAAGAGTTTGGATCTCTCTTTTCAGGGAGGATTTCTGAACCAACCACTCGTGGCTCAGTTCCAACAGGTTCACACCCTCCCTTCAGGAGCACTGCCTTGCTGCCCTGTCACACCACCACAGCTTCACAGCACCCACTCAAAAAAGCCCTCAGCAACCAACAGCACCTTAACCAAATCCATGATTTCAATTCAAGCAATGAAATCAAATCAAATCTATCAAAACAAAAAAGGATCAAAATTATCCAGCCTAGGAAATCTAGAATGATTTCTTCAGTTGAATGCTACATGTGGGTCTGGCCTAAATGGAACAGAGAATAAAGATACTTCTCACCCCACACAGACCCGTTTAGACACAACACATTGAAAATTTTAAATATACATTAAATGTAGAGTCACTGATGGGTTTGAGAAGCAATATTTTTGAAAGGTATTTTGAAGTGGTTGAAAGGAGCTGGGTGAGTGAGTCACTTTTGGCAGCATTATAAGTCCTTAGAATAACAATTCTAAGGAAACTGGCAAAACAGTTATGAGTATCATGAGGAAAAAAAAAAAAGATTGTAAAGAGAACATGAAACAGAGAGAAGTGTGAGACAAAGAAGTGCTGGAACTCTAGGAGTACGAGCAAGTACTACAGATTTCTTTGTGTGTAGTGTTAATGTATTTCAGCCAGAAACTTTGCTTAGAGAAGGATGTTAGTGCAGCACGCCTGGCTCCTCTTCATCCAGCTGATTCCATTGATGCCCTCTTGCTTCACAGCTGTTATAGAATCAGATCTGGTTAACCTGAAAGTGTCTGAGCAGTGACCAGGTCCCCACTACCCAGCACTGCAGGACACTGCCCCAAGAGCCCAGCCTGCAATCTGAAAGGACATCACTGCTTGCTAACGAGAGAGAGAAGGTCACAGGGCTGGCTCCACAAGCACCAGGATTTCAGTTAACAAGTCCAACAAGTCAGCTCCCCCGTGTAAAAGCAGCCATGCAGGCAGCAACAGCAGAGCACCTCCCTGGCAGTAAAGCCAGCCCTTATTCCTTGCCATGCAATGCCTTGTTGGAGCTCTCATCCCTTACAGAGCCCACACTGCAGGCAGATGTTCCCAGGAGCAGCTCCACACACCACCTTTACTATTCCTGCTTCCACTCTACAGCAAAACCTGAGCTTTTGCTTTTTACTTTGTTACCCCAAAAAAGATGGGGCTCCACAGAACCACTCTGTTTGACAGAAAATACTAAGCTGAAGTCAGCATGAACATAAGACCAAGTCTTCCTTTAAGGTTTTGATGTATAAGCATGCACATATCTGGTTTAACATCTTAAATGAGCCCTATTAATTGGAAAGAAAATAGTCAAGTAAGATTTGGGAACACTGCAAAATAATTTTACCAGGCTGTTGAGATGTGAATTTATTTATTTTTTTTACAATATGAAAAAAGAAAGCAGCAGCAGACAGGAAGGTCTGTCCATAAGATATGCTGCACAGGTAAAGGACAAAAGGCTTTTACGAAAAGCCCCGTGAGACTTGCACAGAACAGCCTGCACAGAAAATTCACAGTAACGTTCTAGAAAAGCTTCATTCTCATTCAAAAGTCTATTACAAGTACTATGTAATTTGATTTCTACACTTGAGTTCTGAAACTAAGCCAACCACAATATTTACATAGCTAGAAGTCCAAGACTACAAACTGAACAATCACTATTTTTATTCTTCTAATCCAGAAAACAAAGTACTTTAAAATTTTAATAACTCTCACAAGTTAGTAAGGTCCTTTTTCTCCTGACAGTGCTTACACACACACACAAGTGAAGGGTGGCCTAAAGACCTTCCAACTACAAACTCTGCAAGAACAAGGTCGAGACCGCCAAGGAAGGAATCACACAGATCCTTAGCAACGAAAAGACAGATTGCCTTTTAATTTTTTATTTTTCTCTCTTTTAGGATGTCATGCTTAAATGCTTATCCCTATATTAGGTGTTCAACATCTAAAAGGATTTGCCCAACAGCTTCCACTCCCAAACTGCAATTTAGTTGCTTTCTGGGAAGTGACATTGATATTTTGTAAGAAAGCGTGCTAGAACAAAGGATTTAATCCAACTCCAACAAGGCTGGGGAGGTGGGGCTGGGAGAGAACTCAGTCCGATAGAATCAAATGAAGTCAGTATTTTACAGAGAATCCAGCATTTTCCAGAAAATTATTAAAGACTTCACAAGTAAAGCTTGAGCAACAACTGCTGCTTTCCATACAAAGAAAGTTCAAAAGGAAAACTTTAAGTGGAATGCAGCAGTGAAACCATTTCAGTAAAAAAGAATATGCATGAGTTATCATAACCTAGATATATCAGTATTACAGTCATAATGGAAACACAGTCTGCTTCAAGCTACCAAATTCTTTGATACTGACTTCAATGAAAAGAATAGCAAAACCCACTAAGATTAAACAAAAACAAACAAACAAACAAACAAAACAAAACAAAACAAAAAAAACCAACCCACCAAGAATAGGTATACATGAAAATGAAATGAAAATGGTAAAAAACCTGGTAATAAAGCCTCACACATACTCACTCTTTCAAATCTGTAGCTAAAAAACAAGAGACAGAGCAGGACGGCTGATCCAACCTACTTGCCAAGCATGCAGACATCAGTCTGACAATTATCTGTCATTTATCCTGGCAGTAAAAATGAAAGAAAGCAACTAAGCATCTTTCAGAAGCTGTATTTCATCTCACCAAGTGAGATGCACAAAACTTTACTGCTCAATTAGCAGTGCACCCTACAATCCTCAATATTTTGCTAAAGTGTACAAACTCTTCAGGCAGCTGTCCAAGAGTCATCTACAGACCGTGGCCCTGTGCTTCCCTGTTTCTCAGCCCCCATGTGCATGTTCTCACAATGGATTTTGCTCTGCCCCCCTGCCTGACACATCCCAGCACACATTAGCAAGTTTATAAGTTTGCCCCGTGGTTGCTTCCAACTCTACTCTATTTTTATAACCTGGTTCTCAGCCTGCATTAAGGCTGGTTAGTAAAAGTAACTTTCTCTTCATCAGACCATTTGCCCACGCAGCAATGCACACACACACTGCACTGAACAGTGTTATGCAACAGGGAAGGCAGCAGATTTAATGAATATGCCAATGCACACAGCCACATGTGTCTGTCCCAAACTGGCATCAACAACACTTATAACCACCCCCCCTTGAAAAGGATCAAAGGAACAAAATGGAAACTCTTCATCGTTCACCACAATCAAGGTATGCTGACATCACCATTATGGGAGAGTTTTTCTTAAAGTACTAAACGTTCTTCAGGTTCTTTTCTCCCTCATGAACTTTGAAAAATACTTTTCACCACACTACTGCTTTATAAATCCACAGCTATGACTGAAGCTGATCAACCATAAATATTTAGTTTGAAGTTTACTACAACATAGAAGGTTTTCTAAGTCGCTTTAAGTAGAAGAAAAACTATTAAAGAAAAGCTATCAAATGAACTACGCATTATTCTAATTTTAGCTCTCAGTCTTACCAAAATCTCAAGGAAGGAGAACTGGATTTAGTCTCTTTGAAAGATAGAAAGGATACTCTGTCCAGGACAGCCTCTGTTCCATGAAGCAAGGCAGGAATTGTTGCTCATTCAACTGCAGAACTGCCTCATGCAGCAGGGAACAGACAACTTTGCTGTCAAGCTTAGGACTGGCGAGCTTCCCTACACATGTTCTGCCATTCCTGGGACAGAGCAGGCAGGAGGGATCCAGCACTCACTGATTCCCTCTTACAGAACATTTATACCCAAAGCAATCTCTCTTCCCTTTTCTATGTGTGAAAACTAAACAAAGGTGATTAAGGGATCCTCTGTCAGAGCCAGGGTAAGAACAGGCAGGACCCCAACTCAGCTCCTTTAGTTTCTCAGTCAGTGCCACTTCACTGGATTTGTTCTGTTCACTTACATGTACCATCACAACCATCCACAACACAAAGGTGTGGGAAAGTTCTAATGAATTTCACTTAGAGAATTATCTGTTTTGCAGGAAAATAATTTAAAAAAAATGTATCAGTAAGATATTATGTTGAGATACCAGTGCGGGAGAAGTGGAAACAATAACTCCAAAACCACAACCTAAGCAAAATCATGCTCCTCTGCTGCTGCTTCTCCCCCTCAGACATAAATTGTGGATTAGCTGGAAAGTCACCTTCCCACTCACTGGAGATCCACCTTGAAAACCACCTTCTTTCTGAAATGGAAGGAAAAACTAAGATTCTGAATGTCTGGGCTAGGACTTCAAGAGCCTAGTTTAGCAAGGTCGAACGACATCTCATTTTGACTGTCCTCGAGGGTTTAGAAGCCACCCCAAGGTACCTGGAGCCCTGATAAGCAAGGCAGGCAAAGTGCCAGGGAGCTCACAGAGCCTGGGAGTCTTAACTTCAAAGCAGCCAGCCTTGGCCAAGTGCCACAAAACCCAGGCTTTCCCGAAAAGCAGAAATCCAGAGGCCTGAACTCTCAGGTTTTGATCACCTCTGGACATGGTCAGGTGAAAGAGCAAGGGGGAAAGCAGGGAGAACACATAAAGTGCATTTCCCATCAAAATTTTATCATGGCAATTACACAGTTGCACCTTCAGGAATGCTTTTAACTATCCAAATCCAAGTTTTCCAATGGTCCATGAGAAAAAAAAGGTCTATTTTGCCCAGAAGGGTGACTTCTGGAAAAAAGCATAGAACTGAAACAACAAAATCTCTCTCCTTCCCTCGATCCTAGCCCAGAAAAAAAATAGGGGGAAAATGCCATTTTTGTTAGAAGCTGCACACAAAAGCCATTTTGGAACCCACAGGGCCAGGATGGATGGAGCTCTGAACAACCTGGTCTAGAGAAAGGTGTCCCTGCTCAAACAGGAGGCTTGGAAGAACAATGCAGTCTTTAAGGTCCCTTCCAACCCAAACCCCTCTGTGATGCTATGATTCTGTTTTTGGGGCTAACTTGGGTAAATCAATCCTCTGTCGCTCTCATCAGATTTTTGCACATACTCGTCCCTTTCGGGACACAACGCCCCTTCCAGGGGCGCTGCCCACGGCTACCGCCAGCAATCACAAACAGGCTTCCAATTCATCTCTAGGTTTTTCAGCCTGAGAGACAAAGTCTATAGGAAAGTACGATCGGAGCTGAAAGGCTTCAGAAAAAGCAGCAGCCGAGAACCCTGCCCACGCTCACTCTCCCAGGTCCACAGCCACATCCACCGTGTCAGCAAAGCAGGAGAAGTTGGGGCGCTGTGCGAGGAAAGGGTATTTTCGCTTCCCAAGGCACCTCAGCCCATTTGACTTCGCTTCGAGAAGCCTCTCGAGGCGAGACCCACGTCGGGGTAGGCAAGAGCTGAGCCCCGCCCCAGCAGGGAGAGGGGACAGCGGGTTCAGCGCAGCAGGCGAGGCCCCCCGTGCCCAGGCCCGGGTCACTCACGGAACTTGGAGGTCGAGGCGCTGATGTTGATAGCGGCGATGGCCCCGGCCCTGCCGGCCGCAGCCCCCGGCTCGCAGCCCCGCAGCCCAGCGCCGTTGTGCTCGGGTCCCGCGGGGCGCGGCGGCCCGGCCGGCGGCAGCAGCCGCTCCCCGAGCAGGTGCCGCCCGTAGCCGCCCGCGCCCCAGTTATTGTGGTTCTGGTCGTCCATCATAGCCTCGCCACCGCCCTCCTCCTCCATGCTCTCCTCCTCCATGGCGGGAGCCTGGCTGCGGGAGCGGGGCGGGATCAGCGCCCGCCGCCCATCGCCGCCGCCTCAGGCCCGGCGGGGCTCGGCGGGCTCGGCCCGGGCCCCAGCCCTGCTCCGGCCGCGCCGCGCGACACTTCGCGCCGGGCGGAACGCGGCAGCCGCGCCGGACGGCACCGCCGCGGGGCATGCTGGGGGATGTAGTCCTGCGGGGCGGAGCGACTGGCGGGGCGCGGAAAGAGGCGCGGCCGGCGCGAGGTCCATTCCCCGCCTCGGCCGGGGTTCGTCCGCGGCCGCGCCCGGGGGTTCTCGCCTCCCGGTTCCCCGTTGCCGGGGAGGTTTTCTCTGGAACGGGGAGGCTCGGGCAGGGCCCGCGCGGAGAGCGGGGCCCGTGCCGACAGCGCCCCCTGGCGGGAGCGCGGCAGCTGGAAAGGGACAGCCCTCAGGAAAAGGGAGCGAGCATGGATCGGGATGTCACTTGTCACACCCTGTGCCGCTCTTCGGCACCAGCCCGGACCAGTGCAAGGCTTCCCTGCCCATGGGGGGCTTGGAAACAAACCATCCTTAGGGTCCCTTCCAGCCCAACCTGTTCCGGGACCTGTAAAGTGCCTGCACAGCGCTGCTCTCTTTCCTTTCTCCTGGTAGTAGGGGTAATAACCTGCCCAAATAATTTATAAGCCTGTTTGTCATGCAATAAACAATGTAAGAATTTTAAAGTGTTTTTTAATATGCTCTTCGCGAAGAACTGGACAAGGAGTAATGGATACGAATTGAAAGAGGGGAAATTTAGGTCAGGTATTAGGAGGAAATTCTTTACTGTGAGTGTGGTGAGACACTGGAAGGGGTTGCCTGTGGAAGTCACAGATTCCCCATCGCTGGCAGTGTTCAGGGAGACTTTGGATGAGCCTTGAGCAGCCTGGTCTAGTGGAAGATGTCCCTGTCCTTGGCAGCGGGGTTGGGTCCTTGAGGTCTCTTCCAACCCCTTCTCATTCCATGATTCTGTGATAATAATGCCGAGTTGCCTTCAAGTACACTTACTTTAAGTTTTGTTTTCACTTTCACCTGGGTATTGTGGGAAATAGGTAGTGGGTTTTTACTGAAAATAGATTTTCACTGTGTGGGTTTTTGATCTCTCTTGGCAAACAAAACAAAACAAAAAAAAAAAAAGTGAAAAATGTAGATAAAATCAAAGGTGCCTTGCCTCCTTTCCAAAATGTCTCATAAAAGTGAAAAGCATGTCATCTTTTTTCCAAGTAGAAACACCAGGTTCTATCCTAGCATGAAACAGAATGGTTCTGTTTTATAAAAGCAGAAGATGCCACTCATTTCACAGCTCTGTGGAACCATCTCAGGTTGCTTTGATAAAGGCAAGTAAGTGATGAAAACAGTTTGTCCCTATTG
Organism: Phylloscopus collybita; assembly: GCA_027886175.1. Lineage (NCBI taxonomy): Eukaryota > Metazoa > Chordata > Aves > Passeriformes > Phylloscopidae > Phylloscopus > Phylloscopus collybita. The sequence continues at coordinate 32,428,889 of JAJNNQ010000129.1, forward strand.
TGTGGGGGGTGCTTTGTACACTTTTGAACTAAGAGTGTTTTCCTTAGGTGTAAAATCACACCTTGAACATCAATGCTCTGTTCAAACCAACAGACACCTCTCTCCAGTTTCCATCTTGGTAAATGCCAACAAGTCACAGTTTGGTCTCAGAGTCCAAAAGCTGATTTGGCACATCATACCTAGATCTCAGATAACAGGTTCAGCAAATTCACAGGCCTGCTTTGGCTGCTGATTTGTTTCCATCTACACCTTTACCACATCTGGAAAGAGAACAGACAGGACATTTCTGTTCACTCTGCTACAAATTATGTTTGGTGACTTGGGTGTGCAATGTAATGCAAGTATCAGTAGAGTCATTTATAATGGATGTTAAACTTGGAAAGCTAAAGCAGCAAACCATTTTCAGCTTCAGTAAGTGTCGTGATTCTCTGATAACCACAAAGAAAAGTAAATGGAGTTTGCATATCTTCGCTGCTTCGAGGAAGGCATGTTTGTGTTCTCAACCCTCAGAGCAGCTCCACTGCAGCCTCCCACTCACCTGCTCTTGCTGATCTCAGGAGTGGGTCTCAGATTGTTTGCCAGTACCTAAAAACATCGTGACCTGAGGAGGAATCAGAAACTTACTCTTTTCAGCAGAGTTTTATCTTTGTTTTACTAATTTCAAAAGCACTTACATTAACATGCAAGAGCAGTGGAAACAGAAGACAAACCTGGCATTTTTCAGTTCTAGAATTTCTGCTTTTCATTTCCAGTTCTGAAATGCCTTCTCTTTCATACTCTCTTGCTGCCCACACCTATTTCTGTTGCCATCTCTGTAATTTACTGAACAGCTGCGGGGGGGGGGGGGTTGGTTTGCTTTGGTGGCTGGGGGCTTTTGCCACAATCTTTAGAGGTGCCTTGCCTTCGAATTCCTTTTCACAACGTTCCATTCACGGTGGCTGCACTCGCTGCACTTCCCTGTGGCAGCAATCCAAGAAAGCTTAGGAAATACTTCACCAAGCGTTTCTCCTCCATTGCCTTGCGCAACGAGGCGGCTCATCTCACCCATCAAACAAGGAGCCCTTTCTTGCCTCCCATAAGGCAAATGACGAGCTGCAACACTCATCCGTGGCTCACGCTATTCAAAACACGCCTGCACGCTGATAAAGGCACTATCAAATGGTTCATCACTGCAGCAGCACTTGTTTTTGCACGGAGACTTCTCTGCATCATTTCCTTTTTTCCTCGTCAGCATGTGAAAATTCGGCTCGGGCTTTAAATACTTTCTTGGCAAAGTTACATTTTGAAATGCCACAACTATAATTATTTTCGCTGTTTAGCTGAGAATACCACGTAAAAATTCAATTCTGACAAGACCTGAAGATCCTCAGGCCTCTGGAACATCCCTGGAGACTTGAGGCTTGTCTCTATTGTTAAGTAGCTCCTCAGCAGACTGCGGCAATTTCGGTGACAAAGTAACATGCAGATGTCACACTTTCATTTCAGTCTCCTGGATCTGTATGTAATTACCCGGACAAGTATCACAAGGGTTTGTTACATCTTCATCATCATTTTTTCCTCCTCCTCCTTCCTTCCTTCCTTCCTTTCTTTCTTTCTTTCTTTCTTTCTTTCTTTCTTTCTTTCTTTCTTTCTTTCTTTCTTTCTTTCTTTCTTTCTTTCTTTCTTTCTTTCTTTCTTTCTTTCTTTCTTTCTTTCTTTCTTTCTTTCTTTCTTTCTTTCTTTCTTTCTTTCTTTCTTTCTTTCTTTCTTTTTCTTTTCTTTTTGGCTCACAGCTTTTGATGACCAGGTCACATCCACAAGCTTTACTACAAATTAACAGGGAAGATCAAGATTTCCTAGCAGTACCCGTCCATGGAAAGTGTGAGGCATTAAAGAAGTATTTAGTTTCTACACAGAATTTCACAGAAATGAGACTACAAGGAAGCTTTTCCTTCCAGGTTCTCAGAAGCAGAGTGTGACACTTGCTGGATGTTTCCTCTTGTGTAATTTCAATTTTATATGAACATTTGTATCAATCAGATAAGGGAATGTTGTTTTTCTCATTGATTTGTGTTTATAAAGCAGAATTATTAGGTAGCCCAGAAGAGCTGTTTCTATACTCTGTGTCCCAGCTGGGTGCATATAGGTAGCAGTTAAATGATATATGAGGCATGTTGGGAAAAGACATGCATGTTTTGGTTTATTTCCTGCTATTGGTAATAAACATTATGACATGGTTACAATTCTTATTTTAAAAGACACTTCCTCCTGATTTCCCAAGCACCAATTCCACTGCAGTCAGTAGGAGAGCTTTCATTGATTTCAATGGGATTTCAATCAAGCCCTAACACAGCATGTAAAACGCTTTTCAGATTTATAGCTCTGCTTCTAAAAACCAAATAAAAAAAGAGAAAGTAATTCCAACAAGAAAGAAAGATTAATGCTAGGCAGAGCCTTAAATAGCAGTGTGTCAGGAGGAGCGTGCAACACAGCTCTTTCAATGCTTAATAAGACAGCCCCTTGCTGAGTGCTGGCAGAGAGCAGATAAACCTGAAAGGAGGTTTAGGTGCTCGTTATTTTTGAGACATATTTTGACTAATGATGATTTGCTGAGGCACAGGGAACTGATGGTCCCATTGCAGACTGGCAATTTGTGGCATAACTCTTTCAATAGCAGCTCCCACTTTGGGCAAGGTGATCAGTGTAAAGTTTTCTCGAAATGGTGCCAGTTATGGGATGGAGAGACCATCCTTAGTGTTTCTTGACTACATAGAATTTGTGAACACTGACTGTATACAGTCTCTCTTATTGTATCATGATGTCTCGGTTGGTCTCTGCCTAAGGAGGAAAAACACCAGAAAAACACAATTTATGTGATAAGTCCTTGGGAAATAAAGGCTGTTAACACGTTTTACAAGCACTATCAACTTCTGAGCTCGATGGAAGGTATCAGAGCACAAGCAGAAATCACCTGCCTGAAGAGGAATAATCCTTGCCTTCTTCCACAGGTAGAAGCTCTATAGTGAACAAAGGAAATTCCAGCTAATCCCCACCAAAACAGCAGGAGCCTGCTCTTGCCAGGTGCCAGCAGAGTGCCTTTGGTGGAGAAGAAAAGCATACAGCCAGGGAACAGCCAGGGAACAGCCAGGGGACAGCTAGGGAACAGCTAGGGGTAGATGTGAGCTCTGATCAAAGCCGAACACGGGTGCTCCAGGGATGTCTGTCCTTTCCCTGTACTGTCCACATGAATGCTTTGCAGGGCAGAACAAAAATAGAGAGTCAAATCAGATGATATTCTCCTGAAATGAACAAAAGAGTCACGCCACGGTCTGCTCCTGGTACCCCTGAGTGTGTATGCAAAAACTCAGCTTGATAACTTGCACTGAGGCTACATGGGATAGTTTTACATAAGGCTCAAGTGTGTCCCTGCTTCTGTCCTTCAGCAAGGCTGTATTCCTATACCTCTCAGCCTTACAAAGAGGACAGAAACCAGAACTGTGTGTAAATGCTAAAAATAAAAATGTATTTTCAAACCAGCTCCCCTCTCTCTGTCTGAATGCTCTCACCAGCAAGATATTAAGAGCACAATGACTACAGGAGTATATCCACTGAAATTTTTCCAGTTTCCCCACTAGTGGTCCCATTCCCTGCATCATCTGTGCCTGGTGTGAGGGCCCCGAGTACACCAATTTGCCATCATTAACAAGACCATAGATTCCCATAAAAGCAGTGCCCTTTTGTCCACCAGCTCTGTTTAAGCTCAGAGCTCAAGGTTCACTCCATACCTGCCCTATGCTGTGTATGTCCTGTCACCTTGCTCTGCTGAGCCCTGACATGCTCCTGCCTCATAAATTATTTAAGAGGATTATCTCAAAGTCTCTGAGTTCCTGCATATGAGAATAGCTCAGTATTTGGCCCATGGGAACAGGAGACAGGACAGCCCTGCCCAGCTGTGTTCCCTGGGCCAGAGCTGTCCTGAGCACACTCTGGATGCTCTGTCACACCAGTCAGGCACATAAAGCAGTGAACTGAGCCCAGCCCTGAGGGCTGCAGGGTGGGGGGCATGTGTACCCTGGAAAACAGGACAAATATTTTGCTCTTGCACCAAGACAAAGCACAATTCTTTTAGTGTGATTGCACTACAAGCACGTTTGTGGCATGTGATAGAAATTAATCCTTCTAACTACAGACTATTCTGTCCCATAAGCCAATATCAAAGGGATCTCATGTGAAATAATAAAATATATTGCCTGCTATCCATTAGTAACCTCATTTTGGCTGGTTTTTGGGCATTTGGTCAGCTAGTCTCATTTACCTGGATGACACTGAGCCAGTGCAAGCAACAGAAAGGGCTCTCTGAAAATGTGCTCAGTCCCTTACAGAACCAGGCACCTGAAGCTGCCCAGGCTGTTTCACCAGTGCTGTTTCCCAGCTTGGCATTAGCTGCCCACAGCTGGGACCACAGAAATGGGAAGGTCATCCAGCACATGCAGACATCCAGCTACAGGCAGCATTTGGAAATAAACACAAAAGCTTCAGTTTTATTAATGCAAAAGGAAGAAGCAAAACAGCATGTAAATTTTCTGCTGTTTCATCATGTTTTCTCATCTGACTTGCTCCATTATCTCCCACTAATCTTCTGCTGAGCCTCTGCCTTCACTCGGGTGTGCAATCTCTTGTAAGATCTCTAAAAGCGACCTGTTTATCAAATAAGTGCTTCTTGACTAAAAGCAAAAGGAAACTCTTAGACTTCCCAGAGCAGATTCTGTTTATTTTGTCATTAAGCATTTAATTACTTTCTCAGAATATATTCAGAAAGTATATGAGAGTCCATGAAAACTTTAGTTCCAGCAAAATAAGGTACATTAGTGTATGCATTAAGTGACATTTTCAGAGAATCTCCCAAAGCTTAACCCATGTTTCCTTTTGCAATTTTTTTAGCTGAGAATGCAAATATAAAGATGTGTTGGATATAAAGGCACTGTTGTAATTTGAAAAAAAAAAAAAAACCCTTGAAAAATATTTTGATTTTACCTGATACCAAAAGGATTCTCTTAGTATTAAGAAACCCTTTTTTAAAGGGACATGATCAACATATTTATATATGAAGTTTAGGAAATATTTGGGAGTTTTTCATGATAAGAGTGAATAGAGTGAAAACTTTCTCCTGGACTTTAAGCAGGTAAATGCAACAATAGAAATGTGCCTGTAACTGAGAGCCATCTATGTAACAAAACATTCTGGACTGATTCCTCCTAAATGAAAATAAAAACCTGAGCATAAACAGCTCTCACCCTGTAGAGCCAGCTGTAATTGGCCTAGAGGTGGAGCCAGTCATCTGCAGGGCTGAACACGGAGCAGCAGACGTTTCCTGAGCAATAATGCAGGAAAACTGAGAAACAGTAACAATGTAAGTTGGGGATTTGCTTGAATAATGGCTCTGTGGGTGTGATACATCCTCACCAGTAGTGAGCAGCAGATTACTGGAAGGTTTAGAATGTAGTTGTGATAGCCACAATGGAATTTCTCAGGGGAAAATGTGGGAAGGGAGCCTGGAGTGAGCAGAAAGAATCTCTGCACGAATGAACACCTTACATAAAGGAGAAGAGAACAAGTAGCACCTTCCTCACAGAGCAGTGTTTTGCTGCACTACCGTGCAGAGCCCTGCTGCTGATTACTGTCTTGCTCATTTTTTAGGTGTCAAGCAGCAGTTCTCTTGCTATTTCAAAAACAGGCCTTTCTAGGGCTGTTTAATCAGATAGAAGGAAAGCTTTCTTCATCACATCTTTCACTGGCTTTCACATCTAAGGCATTCTGGAAAATAATTTGCACAGCACTTATCTGGGCTGCTGTAAGCTACCATCGTGCACCAACAAAAGAGTGGGTGCCCAGTCTTTGTTTTTCATCAGATACTGGATATCAACTTCCTCATTATTTATATTTTCTCAGGAAATGGGAAAGTAACATCCCTAGTTCCTCCTGCTGGAAGATAATGCATGAATTGATCATGCCTTCAGTTTTAAACCAGACTGTTTTATTTCCAGGGCTATAAGAGAGGAGATAGTGGGCCATTGAAATTCTTTTTCCCTGTAAGTTTTCACAGTGGGGAAGGTTTTAAAGAGAATTATTTTTCGTTTTTAATTTTTTTTTAAAGAGGTTTTTTCATCTGCTTTCAATTTAAGACTCCCAAAGGAAAGTCCAATCAAATGTAGTCTGTGGGACCCTGCTGCTTCCCATTTTCCATTGTCCAGAATTGACACCTGCTCTGGTTCACTCCAAAATCTCTGCTGGCCAAACTAATGTCCCCTCTGTAAAATGCTTCAGGGTGAAAGGAATTACATAAATGCAAGAGGGTTTAGAGACCAAGTTAAACACAGAAATAACAAATGCAAGGGATTTTTATGTGTTGTTATTCAAGGATCAAAGGCACACAAATGCCAGCCTCCAGCCCTCATGATTACTGCTCTTCCTAGCACAGCAAGTGGCCTTATCTTAATCAAACTTCTCTGTCAGCGCTTCAGCCTCATCCTCTTCAGTCTGCCCAGAGCTCTGGCATCATTCACCACCCACAATCTTGTCTTGCCTGGCTTCTTTGCTCAGTACTCTCTAATTTTCTTCCTACTTCTTCAGTTATTTCTTCCCTTCAGCCTCTCCTCCCCCGCCCATGCTGTGTTTGTGTCCCTGGCTTAACTTTCTCTCCTCCCTTCCTTTCTGGCACCAACACAACCTCAGCATATCAAAAACCCCAAAGACATCTTTAACTCTCCCTCCAGACTCACAAGCTTATCTCCTTCCCCCTTTTCCTTGGGCAAAGTCCCATCACCCCAGCTGGATGCTGCCCTGGCCTTCTTGGAAACTGCTTCAGGTAACATTTTGGCATCCACCCTCTCTTAATCCCCCAAACGTGCAGGTCTCCCAAGCAGGACCTTTCCTCTGTTACAGTGGCCTGGTTTTTTCACTTCCCCTCAACAGACGTGGCTATGTTCCCCCCTTATCCATCAAACCACCCATGTTACTAAACCGTCTCAGACCCCTCTTGGGTTTCTGGACCCTCTTCTCCATTGCATCAAACAGAAGCTTCACTTTCAAGGTTCTTTATGATCCAGTTCTTGTCTTTCATTAAGTGTCAGGAAACCAACTCTGTCCCCTCTAATCCATTCAGGATAAAAGCCCTTATCTCCCACTTGTTAAAACACTCACTTAGGCACCTTTGTGCTTTTTCCCAGGCAGCTGTAAGTATCTGTGAAACTATCCTCATTATCCTTATAATTCTCCTGTGACATTACGTCAATAACATCCTTAAGTGTTAGGCTGTGGGTTTGCTGCAACCCTCTGACTCAGAGTGGCTCATGTGTCCTTCTGCCTCCCTCCCTGTCTATATCCATTCATTAATTGTCTGATAGTGAGGTCTGGGAAGGACAGACATCGCCTTTCTCTTCCACAGCCCCCACCACAGTGAGGTCTTGATCCCTGGCCGGCTGCTGTGTTACAACAGCAGGGGAGTAAATCAATCCACAGCCTTCTCCCATCAAAATTATGCTTCAATTTTATTTTTTTCTTAATTTCTAATAGCAGATTTATCCCAAATTCACCACAGACTGCGGGAATTTAGATGCAAATGACACATAAAACGCTACGTAATAAAAGGAAGCAATGAACTAGCAAGAACATAGATGAGCATTATTGAAGACTAATTGTGGCTTCATGCCAGAATGAAAGAAAAAATAAATATGGAGCTCCTGGCAGCACATCAGCAGAAAAGTGATAAGAAAAGGCAAAAGCATTCCTAGGAGATTTTTTTTTTGTATGTGCCGTGTTTTAAATTCACACCTTTGCTTCTATCAACTCTTTGTAGAACTGGTAGAACTTATCAGGAAATAAGAATACAAGAAGGAGGCTTTTAAAGTAGTCTGGGACTAAAGCACCTTTTAAATGTCATCTTCTGATGTTACAAAAAATGTTTAATCCCATCCTGGTTTTCTGGTTTTTCTATGGTAATAAGTAGCATTAACAGATTATGCTTCAGGTCAATCAGTTTCTCTGCTCTTGCCACGCCTTCTTGCAAGCTGCTCCTTCCCTGCTTCAAGTCTGATTCACCAGGACAGTTTTTGTTCCTAAATCAGAGACCTATCCACTTGGCTTCACAGATGTCTCTCCTGAAGTGAAAGCAGAATTCAAAGGAAATACTCTTTTATATTCATGTGGTCAAAACCATTCTGTTTTGCTGTTAGACAACAATTTCTAAGCCATAAATCTTTACCAGGACAACTTTTGCTGGCAGAATTATAGTGGCAGCAGAGCCAGTATAGCATTCCTAATTACAAATGCCACCAGTTTGAAATATGCTTAAGTCTACAGCAGAGGGACTAAGCTTTTAAATAGCTTAATTCATTGCTGCAATTTCTTTGATAAATATCAGCTGAAAATATCACGCCGGATCAAAATCATTGCAGAGGTACTACAAAACAACACAGTGGATGGAAAACAATGCAGGAGGAAATAGAAACAAAAGTAAATTTTGTTTATTTACAGTAAGTAAAAGGGAGGGGGAACAATAATATCACTTTCCTCTATGTGTATTCATTAGTGTGGCTTAAGGCATGTGGAAATTTCACTGCAAAACTGACTCCTGCAGTGCATAATTCATAAAAGCAGAGAAGGGGCTACTCTACTGTTACACAAAAAGTCTCAGCTGAATCTAACCATGTTTCATAGACTTTTCCTTCATGAATTCTCTGATGAGGAACAGTGAGAATTACCATGTTATAGGTGAGCATTTATCTTCTGCTTTATGGAAGAAGTTAACATCTATGTGAAAAAAAACTGAACAAAGAAAAAAACCAAACAAACAAAGCAAAGAAAACCCACAAAACCCTAAATAAATCACTGTAGAGGAACTAACAGGATTGGACAAAGCAAATTAAATACCCAGAAATCTTAAATAACTAACTTAAATGAAAGAGGTTGCAAATACCCTGTCATATGTGTTACTTTCATTGACAGAAATTACTTTAAGTTCTCTTTAAATGTTTCTTCTGTAAGCAAAACAGGTAAAGAAAAGCCCATATGACAATAACAAGGGGAATTAGGTCAGCTTCTGAACTCACTCATCAGTGAAATGCAGCACATCTCCAGCTCATACAATTCCAAAATCATTTAAAGCGATTGTTTTCAAGTCAATCTTCCATCACCCACCTTTCTTTTTGCCAGAGGCCAGAAATAGCACCTCATAATTTATCTTCTATGTCAAGCTTTGCAGCAGCTACCCCCTTCTGAGCCACTGAACTCAGTTTGCTGCATCTGCTTTCAATATACACACTGGAACCACATTTTCTCTCTTGCATTCACCTGTCAAATATGGTTTAGGAGAACATGCTTCAGAGACTGCTAAGAAATGCTACATCCACCAGACTCAGAGCTTAGAATTCAGTGTGTTTGGGAACTCTCTTCAAAAGCTTACAGAACTTCAACTCCTTGCAATGAACTAAAGCTGCTAACTTATAGGTTGGATGCCAGAGACAAGTTGGCTGGTGATTTTTATATTTATAAAACTAGAAGCTGCCTTGGACTAAAACATTCAAAATTTCCACCTAAATAAATGCTGAAAGCTTCTGTACTCTTTTCCCAAACACCCTGCTTTGCAAGCAGTCTGGGACACTTACCTCAGGTAAATAAGGAGTTCCTGCAACTTCCCATGGTTCACGGGTCAGGGTGTGAAACCTCTACACGTGCTGGCTCTGTGAAGATAAGGCTCAGGCATGACAAGCCCTTTTCCCTCTCCATCTTGCCCTTGATGCTCTGCTTTTACCAGAAGTAAAACTTGACTGGAAAGCAGGTGGAAAGCAAAGGCACTTTGGGCAGGTGGCAGTTCTGGGCAGTCAGGAGAAGGGTGTACCACAGCTTGTGTTTGCCATTCAGCCCATCCTTCCTTTTAGGAAGGCTGATTACAAGATCCCAGTGTAGCCAGGCTGCTGTGCACAAGCTCTTCCTTCTCTGCAACTTGCCAGAAAGTCTCTCTGGCTTTCCACATTGCCCTAATGGAATTTAGCCTGATCCAGTAGGAACGACACCGGTAGAAGGGACCACAACACTCAGGCCATTTATCATCTGTTGTAGGAGTCTATTGGAAACACATGCCCAGTCCCAGGGCTCTGCTGTACCAAGCAGGAGAGAAGAGCAAATCTCTCTGCCAAATCTGGCAGCAAATCTCTGCTCTGCACAATTTACTGAGCAGATGTTGGACAGGATAAAAAGAACAATCTGGACAACGGGAGAAGTCTCCTGAAGCTGAACCTCACCATGCCAGGTTATTTATGTGTTTCCACACCCTCACTGCTCTGAAAAGAGAGATTCACAATTGCTGTATGAATGTGCACTTGAGTAAGACTCAAGTAAATGGCAAATAGCACGTGGCAGTTCAAGTCCCTTTATGTCGGTGTCTGCTTCTTCATCTTTCAAAAAGCAGAAGCAGCAGCCGGTCTGAGCTGGAATGCAACCAGCTTTGTGTTGAAAAGGGAAGAATTCCCTTTAAGAGGTCAGTATCCAACCTCAGCTTTGTTCAGCACCACCTCCTGAATAGCAAGAATTATGTTTGAAAGGTATGTCCTTTGAGCAGCTGCTGAATAGGAAAAACTATAGGAGACTGCACATTTTTACAAAGAGAGGATGTGCTCTTCCCCATTTACTGATCCAATGCTCAAAGAGCTCAGAAATCACCTCCTGCAGGTGCCAGGCTTTGAGAACAAAACAAAACAAAGGAAGAAAAATGGATATTTTGGTAACTGTGATGGGCAAAAAACCCCCCGTTTTTCTAGGTCACTGAAAGCAGGCAAAACACAGAAAGTGTTTTCTATTGCCACTCCACTCTCCCCTGTGCTCCCTGCAAACATAAATAGTTCTGTGATTCATTGCAAAGCTGCTCTTCCCTTGCTGAATTTGAGAGAGAATATAATTGCTTTTTCTGTACACCAGTAATGATGACAGGGACCAAGATGCCTTTTTGACATGAAATAGTATGTCATTCATTAAAATTACTACTGCCTGAGTGGGAAGTTTTCAGCAGAAGTGTCATCTTCTCAGAACAGGCATTGAAAGGAAGTCAGATAAATAGAAGTTTTCTCCTGTTACTTTTGCACAACACATCAAACTAGTTTGCAGCTTAACAAAACCTGTCTGCATGTTCTCATAGGAGCTGTGGGTTTGTTAAAACACCAGCCCAAAGCCGATATTAAGAAATTAATTCTCTGTTACTCAAAGTGTGATCAAATCCTTTCCTAGGGAAATTCTTCATCTTTTATAGTTCTTTGCATTCTAAGTGTATAGATTTACACAACTTCTGAATAAACATGCACCATTTATTACACCCCTGCAATCAGCAAGTGGAAAGCTGTGTTAGGTTTAAGGGATATGTTTCAGCAGGAGGGGAGGTAACCAGGAGATGTGGCCAGTGGAGGAAGCAGTGGACTCTTACAAGCATCACCACCCAGTGAAGCACCCTGGCTAATGATGCAGTTGTCCTTTCCAGCTTTAAAACAATGCCGAAGTTCTCTCCAGGGATCATCTCCCCACCACTGCCTGGTGCCCAGTGTCAGCAGCAGACCTGCCAGACCTCCCTGGCCTTCATTCCAAGAGAACTTTGTATCACACGGAATCCCAGAGCTCTCATGCAACAAAAATAATGTTGGTGTGCCCTTGGTCAACAGCAATTTGTTCTCTGTCTGTCAGCTCACTCCCTGCAAGAAGCCAGTGCCCATCAGGCAGGGCTGCAGGGCCGGGAGATAAAGGTGAAACATGCCCTTTCCTTCTGAAAGCAGAGTTAGAGGCAGTGACATCCCTGTGCCTGTGATGCACCTCGCTGTACAGCAAACCCAACACATCAATTGCTGATGCTATCAAAGGAAATAGCATTTCCAGCCACATGGGAAATATGTCAGCAAAACAAATGGATTCAAATAAACAGCAGCAGAAGGCGCAGAGCAATATTGATTCATGGCTTTTTATCCTCTGTCCTTTTGAAATGGTCCCTTTCCAGCACTCAAGCTGCTGTGATAAATACCTCCTCCCCCTCCTGCATGCCTGACTACTGAGAATACATTTTGTGAGATTTTTTTTTTTTTTTTTTTTTTTTTTTTTTTTTTTTTGAGCAGAGAGGGAAAAAAAAAAGATGAAAAAAAAAAAAAAAAGACACCTACACTTTGTAGTGATTCTGGTTTCGAGCCATTAGCTTGCCCTGCAGTATCAAGCACAGCTTTGAACCTCTCCGTAATACAACAATGGCTGATTTGTATCAAGGTGCTTCTCAGTAAAGGCAAGGCATTTGAGAAAAACACTGAATTATGTGTCATTAAAGAAAAGGTTAGCAGTAGAAATACATCAAAGGAAACGAGATCAAAATTACTGTGAAGTGAGCAATTGAAGCAAGTGCAAAAGTCCTTCCCATTCAGACAGGTCACCTATTCAAGTCCAGCCCGAATCAAAAGTGAAAATGAGTCTTCTGTAGCTTTAGAGAAAAGAGACAAGATCTGTCTACTGGGTTTACAATTGTTAGACAGCCCCATTGCAAAATCAGCTGCTGTCAATTTTCACAAAGGACAGGGCAAGCTTGTAGGTTTGGTTAATTCAAATTATTTGAAACAAAAATATTGTTATATTTTTTGAATAAACACCACCACCAGAAGGACTTTTTTTTTCCACCTAACCATAAAAGCACAGAAAAAAAAAAAAGTGCAAATTGGGTTTGTTAGCTCCTGGTTTATGAATGAATAAAAGCAAGGCCAAAGCTCAGGTAATGTCTGAGGGGTCGAGCTTTCAAAAAACCCTGTGGTAAGGGTCTCAACTGCACAGAATTATCAGCTACCAGCAGAAGTGCCATCTCCTGCTCTCCTATACCAGCCCCAGGGAAGGACAACTTGCAGACAAACAGGATTATAAGAGAGTCAACAATGCCAAAATAAAATGAAACATTTGAGGAATACAAAGAAAGCTTTAACCCCTGTCCTTCAGCACACCTAATGCCTTGGTATTTCGAGCAGAGCAATGCTGCCAGTGCAAGTCTTTCCTGTCCCCCACATAAGATAATTTGTCTTCAAAGTGGAGGCAACAGAGAGGCATTGCTGACCCAATCCCTGTGCCCTGAGTGCACTGCTCAAAGGCTGCATAGGTACAGGAAGAGAAAAAAACCCTTGTAAACCTAAGGAACTGCTTGTGCTGACCTCAGGTCACCCTGGCTGGCACTGATCTTGTGACAGGACAGTCCTTCCTGCTCATTCTAATGGCACAACTCACTTAAACCCCCTCCTTGAGCTCTGGGGTTCATGGCCCAAAGCACAGTTCCTGGGCAGGATCGTGGGGTTTTTAGTGAGTTGTTCTGCTAAATGATCTGCAAGTGCCTATTCCCCTCCTGCAATGCTGGCTGTCCTTTTTTACTGCTATAAAAATGTTAGCATGACTGCCTCTGATGAATTTCAGAAGTTTCAACACATAATTTAAAAGCAGAAGTCATTAGCAAGTATCTATTTGATCACTGACAGCTGAAGCAGTGAGAAGAGCTATCATTTAATAACAGTTAAGGTTAAATATGTTCCTGTGGTTTATCACCATTCACTTCCCCTAAATGCACGACTTCAGGTAGTAAACTCTGAAGGGAAGGACAGTGTGAATTACATTGTGTGGCAGATAGAGCCATCAGCAGCAGGCTTTAACCTCAGACCAATCCAGAACAGGACTCTGAAAAACAATTTCAGGGGATCATCATATGACATTAAAGTCCTCATAATATCATCCTTTCATGGATGTGATGTATTGGAGACAGCTCTTGGGCAGTCTTTAATGGCCCAGCTGCCACCACAGTGATGTATGCACTGTGTATTAAGGAAATGAAACAGGAATTATGCACAGTGCATCATTTCTCCTGCTGCTGTCATTGGGAAGGGAAGACTGCAGCAGCCTGTTGCTTCAAGATAAAACAGGATCCTTAGTGCTTCATTGATGTGGAACAGAACAGAACATTGCAGTTGGAAGGGACCTACAATGATCATCTGGTCCAAATTTGTGCAGGTGCAGCAGACCCAGCAGAGGAGGAGACATTAACCTAGAAAGACCAGATCCATTCAGAAAGCCATTTCATATCATGAAATACCAGCCTGTGCCTTTCCCAGCTGTACTCCCACAAGATCCACTCCCACAAGATCCACTTTACCAAACTCACCCCCCCAAAACAAGCACATTTTTTCCCTGCTCCAAGCTCTGCTCCATTCCCGCTTCCAAGGATGAAGCTGGGGGAGTACAGAGGTGGCCACTACTGCCTAATTCAGAGCCTCCCACACCCTGGACTGGTTGGAGAAGCTTTTGGATGCCCCAGCATCCAGCATTGCCCTTTCAGTGAGAGAACTGAAATCCCTCATCCTAGTGTGAATGTGGAGTATTAAATACTGATCTACAACTCAACAAAGCTTCTGCAGGAGAATGCCAGTGCACAATAACAAAGCAAAAATAACAGCTATGTCTGTCACCTCTGCAGCAGCAGGCAGCTTTTCAGTCCAGCTTTCCTGGGAACTCATTTATAGCAACACAGAGCAGGTGGAAATCACTGATCTGGTGGCATTTTACACCCACTCTGACCAGAGAAGATCACTGTAAGGAGAGGCAAATACATAGCACAGTCTCCTGAAAATAAACATTTGGCAGCACCTAGTTTCCATCCTCACCATCACATACTTGAAAATAAAATTAGGCTGTCTGGGCAAATGTAATTGTGAGATGCTCTGGTGGGCTGACAGGAATTGGTTTAGATACTAACAAGCACATCTGTGGCACATCTCAGAGCAGGTGATAATCCCAGCTCCAGCCTGCATATCCCTTCCCAGGTCAGCTCACCTTTTGCAGGTTTCCTCCCTCCCTGGGGAACAGGTGAGGCAAACTGATTCTTCCCAACAAATTTGCATCTGTCATTCAGAATCTTTGTTTTCTTATTACAGAGCTGACAAAATGACAGCAATAATTAATCTTACTGTGTATGGAGTTCATTGATATCAAGAAGAATTAAACTACTGTAATCAAGTTATCCTGTTGCAGATGTGTGAAGTGCTAGAGTTTATCAAATTCTGCAGGCACACAATTTGATTCTGCATAACAGGGGAGGACAGAGGTAGAAGAGAGCCAGCAATATGATGCAGGATTTCATGAATGCCTTTTTTTAGCTCTTAAACAGTGCCACACTTGTCAGCTGTGTAAAAGATGCCATGACATGTTAATGCATGTCATATCCAAATTGTCAAAGGATGCTGCACGCTGGCTCCGTGGGGATGTGCTCTGTGCCCAAATCAACATGTGCCTGCAGAGGCTTCTAGAGAGACACCTGAACTTCAGCAGCTCCTGGAACCAAATAATGGGAGTAAATGTGCACATCTGTGAAGGTGTGAAGAGATGCTGCCAAGGGGATGTTGAAATAGAAGCAAAGCTCAACAAGGGCAATTATCTCTGTCAAAGGCTTTTGGTGATCGATGTCAGCTGCTCTCACAGTCGGAGCTGGGAAAACCACAACATGAATATTTGATTAAATTAGGCCAACCTGAAGTCTCTGCCAGAGCATCTGATGCCACGGGTTTTCTCTGAGATGTCAGGGTCTCTCCTTCACAAAGGATTACATCTTTGTCTTGCCTCACCACTTTCTTCTTCAGCTGAAATGCTTTTAACATCCTAACAAAAGGCACAGCTGGGCAGTGCCAGGGATATCTGGCACCCTGAGCCAGCTCAGCTCCCTCCCCAGCAGGGCCCCCACGAACCTGAGGTGCAATTACTGCAAATGGGCTGAGGGCACAGCCAGCTGAGCTGACCCAGCAGTTGGCTGCCTGCAAATCCAGGTGGTCCTGCTCCTCATTCCACCTCTCCTCCCCAGTTTAGATCTGTACATTCCTGCCCCTTATATGAACCCCCAACCTCCTTCCAGCTTATTCCATGCACTAAGCAGGCAGATGTCAAATCTGGGGGACAAATCCAAGAGAAATTTCCAGTGCCACAGCCCGTACAAAGCTGGGGGGCAAGAACATGGGTGAGGATGGCAGAAGGGGGGAAGAAGCACAACTCCTCTGGCTACAGTATGGAATTGGCTCAGCTCTCCCAACAGCCAGAGGAGCTGTTGTATTCAGGAGGAGCAGCAAGTTCTGTCAGACCTTTATGTGTTGTACCTCAGGCAGCTGAACAGCCTGGAGACTGTCTCCCCAGAATTTACTAACCCCTTGGCATTTATTCCCTTTTCACTCATGATGCTCTACATCTAAGCTAGGTGATAAATGTCCTGTACTCTACCCTGCTCTTCCTTGCCTTCAGAGAGCTAAGCTGCTGTGCAGTCCTTTAAGCACTGTGAGCTGTTAACAAATCAAGCTGAATGTTTGCTTGCAAAGCCTAACCTGGAGGGAATGGCTTATTTTCATTAGCAGCCTGGTCTATTGTTCAACACAGATCCTAAACCTGGAAAGGTTGTAACTCAACCTGCCCACTCTGATTCCTGTTTGAGAGACTTTTCTCCAGAACAGTCAGTATTTTCTGGCAGTTGCCCCCAGAACAGGAACCTCTTGGTACTTCAAGCAGCTCCACACACCATCCTGCCAAGCAGGCACCTCTCTCTGGCCCAAACATGCCTCCACAAAGAGGGACCTGCTGCTGACCCCCTTCTCCCCCAGCATGGAAACAGAGCTTTCTAATCCACTGAGGCAAGGAAAGCAAGCAGGAGAGGGTCAGACAGGGAACTGGATGTTTCCTCCCTAAGGAAAAACTGTTAGGGCTGGAAGAGACCTTCTAGCTTGCTGAGACTCACTCCTGCCATCACAAATTGCTCTTCCATGTAAAAAGGCACACAAATTGATCAAGCTCTCTCCTTAAACTGATTAAGTCTGTTGGCATCTGTTGCAAGGCCACACTCCCTTAATGCCTAAAAGCTCTGTCAGTTCCCAGGCTCTGGGCCTTTTGCAGCTGGTTTATACTCAATTTCTCTGTTTACCTTCTAACAATTCCATTGACTGACTCCTTGACCTCATATTATTTAGTGTTTCCTTGTGTTCCTTCATGCTCCAACACTAACAAAGGAAGTGCAAACACAGGAGAGCACATCAAGGAGCAATAGGAAGAATCATACAGCTTTAAACAATTATGAAAGGGTGGGGCAAAAGGTAGAGAATAGCCCAGAGCTGAATACTGCAGTTTTCCACATAATAAATAAATAAAGAGGGACTAGAAAATTTGACCTGTGAGTTTGAAACGAAACAAGATTCTCCCTGCAAATGGAACAGCATTAATAATATCATACAATGGCCACTTCTGTGTCAGAGCTGTATTAATTGGGCTAAACAAACACAGCTGGGGAACCAGCTTGGGGGAAGAAGGAAGACTTGAGAAAAAGAAATTAAATTGTTGGAAAGAGCCAAGCAGGCAAATGTGCTGTTGTTGGAATAACATGGCAGAACTCAGGGAGCAACCCCTGTGAATGAGAGGTGGGAAGTTACACTTCCTGTGCTGTGCAGAGGGAAAATAAGCACCAAGAGGTCACATCTTGCCTCTAAGCAAGGAAGAGCTTTTCGGGTCTTCTGATTCATGGGAGAAGGACCAAGGTTCAGGAGCTGGGTGGGTCTCAGGTTGCACCCAGCCAGAAACAAGCTGGACTATGCAAGAGATCACTTCCCTGCAGCAAACAAGGCTTCCCCTTTTGAGTGGTTTGCTCTTGCAAAGAAAGCCATTCTCTATTCATGCCTCTCCAATGAACAGCATCCCCCTCCCCAAAATTACCAGAATGGACAGTACACAAGAACAGTTAAAGAGTGAGCTCTTAAAATAGAGCAGCTTCATTCCAGTGAAACTCCCAAGTTTATCTTGCTTGGCTTTCAAGACATTTGTTTGCAGCACCTCATCTTTTAATGACCAAGATTCAAAGTTTCCAAAGTCTTTTATGGAAAATCTCCTACAATGTGTCACATAATTGTGTCACATAATGGCCTTTCAGAGAACATCTTGAACCCAGGCAATGGAAAACATCTTCACAGGCAAGGAGCAAAGAGGTAACTTAACAAAGAATCATTATAGGAACAATTAGGCTTTCAGGTGGTAACATCAAAGAGTTTGTTTATTTGTTACAGGGCTGGAAAATAGACCAGAAAGTGTTATAAAATGTTCCACCTCGCCTGAGAGCGAGTACAAAAGCTTCATGTGCAGTTATATCAGCCTTTCACCCTTTCTAAGCTGAAAGCAAATAAAAGCCTTGGGATGAATTCTGGGAGTACAAACCCACAAGAAGCTGGGGTCTGCAACCACAGTGCATTTGAGAAGCTACAGAGATCTGACTTGGTTTAGAGAAGATCTTGAGAACAAGTCAAACCTTTTTCCTTCCTCTGTTTAAAAATGTTTGAGCATTTTTGAAGTTGCACTGAAAAACTCAAAGATTGTTCTTTTTTGTCTTCATTTAAACCACAAAAGCCTAGGGTTTAGTAGCTGCAAAACACTCTTTCCATATTTTTTCTCAAATTAAAACAAACAATCTGAAAAAAAAATGGTGACATTGGTGCAATTTCCATTTTTCACAAAGCTTTTGCCACTGAAAATTCTGTCAAAGAGGTTTTGTTGTTGCTGGCACTACTGCTCCTTTGTAAAACTCAGGTGGTGAATCACTACAGACAAGCACAAGCAACTCTCTTTATTGCACTATAAAGTAGTCTGTTGTTTTGTTTGAAGGTATTGCTGGTTTGCTCCAACACACGAGGTTCAGGATGAAGTGAGCAGGGGATCTGACCTTACTCATTCCCAGCAGTAGGAGCTGACGTGGTTTTTTTCTGATAAAAGCATTCCAGGCCTTTCATTTTCACATTTTCTGAACAACATGTTGTGTTCTATGTCAAAGAAATGCTTGGGCCAACGCAATCCTTTTTAGCTTTTTTATTTTACACTTCTGTGGGAAGATGAAAAAAGTTGGGGGGATCAACCCACAAGCATTTTCCTCACAAATTCCTAGTTCACTCAGCAAACCAAAAAATCAATTCTTCATCCATTTCTAGTGCTCAGGGTCACTAAAAGTGAAACACATTCTTTTCCAGTAAGTCATTCCTAATAAAAGGCACAAAACTCAGTGGGCAAATGCCTTTTGTGCAGATCCAGAGATATACAAACTGAAATTAAACCAGTGTCCAGCATTTCCTTCTCCTTATAAAAGGCAAATATTGAAGGGGAATTGTTTTCCAGAAGTTAGTGGATGTGTGTGGTAAATTGTTCAGCAGGTCCTGTGATGATTTTGTTACTTGTTCAGCATAAGTAGCATTTTACTATAGCAATTTCTTTACAGAGAAAAATATTGGATGAATTTCAATGAAATATTTTTCCTAATCATCGCTATTATGAGGTTGTTTAATAAACAAATGATAGCAAATGAATGGTTCTGCTTCCCATGGCCAATTTCCTTTAAATCCTCTCCTCACAGAGGGGGCCCTTATATTCATGTAGAGAGAGGGGGAGGCAGCAGAGTGAGCAGATTCCTTGCTGATCTAACATTTCCCTCTCTGTAGCTGCCCAATTCCCAGTATGTCTCTGCAATATAAAATTCTAAGCCTTCACACAGCACCTATCAGCATGGTAGGAAGGGGACAGTTTGATTTTCACCGCAGGAACCCTCTTGCATTCATCACAGCACAATTTAACAGTGATACTGAAAACAAAGCAAAGCTTTTCACCACGTAGGAAAAGAGAACTCACTCCTCTCCTGCTCCAGCCCACACCCTTTGTTCAACCAAACAAGGTGACTGAGCTCCTGTCACCTCTCCAAAACCCAGGGTTATTTCGTTTGCAAGGGTTTGGAAATGATTTCCACTGTTTTTTCTCACAGTTGGCCACTGAGGAATATCTCTTCCAGCACTAATCCAGAAATCCTGAGCACCTCCTGCCCCCATCACACCATGTCCCTCCTGGCTGCACAGCTCCCAGCATAAGCAATGCAACCCTGTTTTTTCTCTTTTTCTAACCAGTTTCAGGAGACAAAGGACCTGCACAACAACAGGTTTTTGCAGAGCTGCAGGGGCCCTGTGCTAGCTTCCTGAAGACAGTGTGCCTGCTGCTGTGGCAAGTGAGGAGATGCTCAGGGGACAGAGATGGCATCCACAAGGCACAGCCACTGCATCTCCCACTGCCAGCTCCAAACCCAGCTCTGCCTCCCTTGCCTGTCTCTTCCTTTGCCCTGGAAGAAGATCTGGTGCAGTCCAGCTCTTATTTTTGTATTTGGAAGGTTCAATATTGCCAGCATGGCTAGGCAGTGGTGAGCCAGGTCTCTGAGCAGCACAGCCTGAGGTGGGCACACAGATTGTCCATAGGCAGTCTGCAGACCTCTGCCTCCACAGAGGCTCAGGGACAGCAGCTAGACACATCCCCTCCATTTCAGGGTTACATTTATGCTTCCAGGAACCATCTTCTCATGCCTCCTTGTGTTAGGAATTACAGAGCTGGCATGAGAAAATCAGTCCTGGAAGTGTGAGCAGGGGTTCACAAGGTGGGAGGGGACCTGGCCAAATTTCTTGCTTTAGTGCAGCCCAGTGTGTTCAGCCTGTAGCTCGCTCACTCTAGGGCTGACTCTGCATGCCACTGCAGCTGTACAAAGACATGGCTTTTGCTCACCCACAGGCACACACATACACACTCTGAGCATGAAGCTGGAGTTGGAACTCCATGGTATGGCTTTGTCACAGCTGTCACCAGTTCAGGGAACAGAGTCGTGAAACTCCTCTTCCATTTTGAGGTAACCACTGAGCAGCGTGTTAATTTTCTGGGTCAGCATCCCAGGATTTTCCTTTTCCTAGCATGCTGTTCAGTACTCTCCACTCTTTGACATCATGTACAACTTCTATAGCAAGAGAGTGCTTAATCCTCTCTGAAGTAAATTCTTTCTTCTTTTATGACTGGAGCCCTGGACAGTCTGTTATGCTCCAACCCCCGTGCTATATTTAACTCAACCATCTTGTTCATCCTTCCTCTCATCTACTGCTTGGCTGAAAGGAAGAAATTGCAGCCATGAATAAAACACCAGGAAGAAAGTCAAATTGTACAACTCACTTTCAGGATCATTCCAGAACCTGCAATATTCCCCATTCTGGTTAGGAAGAATTTGCATACAGCTTAATGCTTGGAATTGGGATGCGAGAGTTTGGAATTTAGGAAATTTAGGAATTTAGAATTTGAAACAGTGATGAGAGCAATAAAATTTCTCTGGTCACATGGAGTTGCCTCAGCCTCTTGCTCTGAGCTGAGGGCTTGCTTCTGCAAATCAGGTGACAGCAGATGCAATTGCCCAGGTATAGATTTTACTTCCAGAGTACAGATTTCCCAGAATACTTCCCAGCAAACTCAGCCTACCACTGTACAGCCCTGCCCAAGCAAAACTAGTTCAGCATGGCATTTGTCACCACTTCCAAAACAAGAAAATTCCATTTGTCTGGGTTTAGATGCCACAGCAGTGCACATAACTCATCCTTTTCCATTCTAGCTCTGACACCCTTTCCAAGACAAGCACCTTCTCATTTTGTTATATCTGCAGGATGCAGACACGACACAAGGAAGAGGAAGAATGTCAATTAGGGGTGCCTGGCTCTGGCATTGCTCATCCTGCCTCAGCTTGTTTGGTGTGGATAGACCCTTCACCATCTCATGCACGCAAAAAGAAATTACCACAATTCACAGCAATCATAATCCTGAAGTGTCTTATGGACAAAAATTTAAAATTTTGGGGTTTTGTTCCAGTACCAATCTTCAACATCTCTGCAGTTTATTTAGTACTGCTTCACTCACGTTCAGCAGAAGCATCTTTTCCCGAGGCACATAGAGAGTGCACTGGGGGAAAAGAGGACAGATTTCCCAGATATCTGTGCCTAAAATGAACCATCTACCTACATGCAAATACCCATGAATACAAACAATCTGCTTTTCAGAACTGTGGTAGGTTCAGATAATTTTAATGACCCGAGGGAAAAAGGTGCCAGTTCTGTTTCTATTCAGTTGGTTTTCTGCACATGACATTTTTATTTTCTGTTTCACTGGAGTGCAGACGACTGAGAGGCTCCAGGTTTAGCCTTTGAAATGTTGGTACAGCTGCAGGGTGACACTCACAGAGCAGACACCGGTGCACACACACACACACACAACACAAATGTTCAGAGAAGTCTAAATTCACAAAAGCCTAATGTGCTGGAGGAGTTCATCAGCAGTCACATTTTTAAACAGTTTCAATCTGCTCTATTTTGTATGTTGATTTTGGTCACAGCAAAACCTCATGCAAACCTGCTGCACCTTCCCAGCAATAGAAGGGGCTCACGTGCACATTGGCAGCAAAAAATGGATTTCATATTCAGCTTTGAGACTTAAAACCAGCTGGACTTAAAACTCACCTACAAAAAGCATGACCCACACTCTGAAAGACTCTCCATTCCAAATTTGCCAGGTAAGAACTGCCTCTACACTGAATCTACGCCCTTTTTGATTGTCCCCCAAATCTCAACTGATGCCAAAGCCACACATGAAACAAAAGCACCCACATTTGTTTAGCAGCCAGTTAAAGGAAGAGCATACTCCTTTCAAACTTCAGATTGGTTTGAAAAATGTCAGGAAAAAGGGAAAAGATGAGACAGGAGAAACTGAAGCCTTTAGCCTGTGACATCCTGCTCTCAGCAGGGATTTCTATCACAGACAGATGCTCCATATCCCCAAGGCCTCTTCATGGCCCAAGTTCCAACCACAGCAGAAATTATTTCTCTGCACCCTTGGCCACAGAGAGAACTGGTGGGAGACAATGCCTCCAGCCAGGAAACTCTTCCCTATGCCCACTGCCTCTTTAACAGATAAGGGGAGTGTGGAAAGGGCAGTTGTCTTGCACCAGGTTTTGCACCAGCCAGGAGGGAGGTTGGAGGAAGGCCAACCCCCTCATTGTTCTGTGAGGCTGCTCACAAAGACTCTTTTTTATTATTATTGTTTTGTGTCCATTTTGTTCCACCAGACCCACTCTAAATAGGCATTTTGTTTGCCATTAATGAAATCTGCTTCAATTTCAAAAGTTCTGTTTGCAGGCTGTAATCTCAGTCCCAGTCCAATTTAAATGTCTGTTGTTTTGGTGGTGGACTTCTGGACTACATCTCTCCAGCTCAATGCCAAAAACATAACGGAGAAAATTTCACCCACCGTTAGGAGCCATCTGGTTCTGCTGCTCTGAAAAGTGAGACTGATAAGGAGCTGCATGATACCCATGTAAGGCAATTTGCTGGCCTGTTTATCATACCTGACTCTGGGGTGCACAGCTTTATTTTGATTTGATAAAAAGCAAAGGAGTACAGCTGCAGCACGCTGCTGCTTCGCTAAGCCGACAGATGGGCATCACTGTAAGGAAGCCACATGGCATTTTTTTGTTAAACTCAGCTCATTAGGTTTTATCTGCAATATGTTGCTGTATTGGCAGAAAACCTTTCAGCTAGCAGAAACATTAGCCAAAGTTTGTCAACAGATATAGGGAAGATCCTGTAGTGGAAGGATGTGTGCTGGGGCAGGGGTGGGCTGTGATTGCTTCTCATTGCTCACAAGTCAACTCTTGAAATGTTTTTCAGCTCTCTCTATAATTTGTGCCATAATGGCAGCTCTGACTTGCATATTAATAGAGCTGCTATTCACAGCTTGTAATTGTTGAGGCATTTCAAGACAGTTCACAAGTCACTTTATCTGAAAAGGTGCAGGAAGTTTGTCAGCAAAACCTGGGAAGTGGGAAATTTTCCTTGTCTCTGGCACATAAAAAGATAGATGCCCAAACTCTTATAATAGTGAAAAGTGCATTTCTAAGCTGAGAACCCCAGGCTGTACTATTTTGAGGCAGTTTGGGTTGTAAAGAGTTCTTTTCTATCTTGAGTGACTGGTTTAATTCCAATGGGCCAGCTTAACTTTGGGAGAAAAAGGAAGTCACATTCTGTGTGTTAGTAGCAGTTTTAGTTACAGGTTGGCAAATGTGAAAAGCAAATCAAATTATTTTCAATCCACAGAAGAAATATGAGGAACTTTGAAAAGTTCCTCCTCAAGGAAGTTGAAGAGATTGAATGGGCTGCTTTGTGAACTCACAGGTATTTCAACACCTGCTCACATGGAGTCCCAGCACCAGCCATTTCACAGACAGGGGTCCCACTGAGGTTTTGGAGCTCTCTTCTGACACACAAACATGCACCAAGTCATCCAAAGCCTTTTAGGGAGCCAGGAGACCACCACACCTACATCTTAGTCCAGGTCAGAAATACCTTTTCAAACCAGCCCTCCTGACCACTCCCATTTTTTGATGTCCAGAAAGGGGTCTGGGAGCACATGCTCTGAATCCCTCTTAGATGGAACTAAACCACCTGCAATAATGCCCCAGCCCTTAACAGGCACTCAGCTCTCAGGACCAAATTAATCTGAAACATCCCCCCAGAAACACACACACTTTGGGTATCAGGGCTCAGCACCGTTTCTCTCTCCACGTTTCCAGCACTGGATAGTCTGCTAAAGCAAAAGCATTGAAAAAAATCTCTCTTGTTTTAATTTACAGGTGGTAAATTTAATTTTACATCAGGGGTTTTCATTTACTTTAAACTCAAACTAAATCAAATCAAACTCAACCAAAATTTAATAAGTCCAGCTTAAACAAAAGTGGGAATATCCACTCAGTTTTCTGGCTACTCTAAATTTACCAGTCTAATATGGTACTTTGAATTAAACCACACCAACTCGGAATCTAAATGTAACCTTAGTGTCTGTAAAAGCAAACATTTTTCAGTGATACAGAGAGCTGAGCTATGTTTTCCATTAGTGGAAAATGTAATCACATTCTGAGATACTTTATATTTTTATACTGGCTTTTATTTTTAGCTGTTTCTGTGTTAGAGCAGTGCCCATTATCTCACTCTAATTAAAGGTCACTGCTCCTGTTACTATCTATAACTATAAAACTTCATGGTAGGCTGCCATATCTTGACCCAAAATTAATAGATGTCTTTTAGATCATAAATATCCCCCCTTTCTCCAGCTGCCTGGCCCGTGTGCATGTCACAGACACTCTCCAGCTCCCAGCCATTTTAGGAGTTATCTGGAAGATGCTGTGAAGGGGTGAGATCACAGTCTCTGGGGACACAGCTCTCAGCATCAGTGGGATCAATCACTTGAACAGGGCTCACCAGCCTGGAGCAGGCAGAGCTGCCACAGCAGGGAAGGTGCCAGCCCTGCTGCTTTGCTGTCTTGGTCACCAGGGGAGCCTTAAACCCCTGTTGTCCTCTACAGGGAGAAGCTGCAGTGCTGGGGGTGGCAGGGAGAGCTGCTGCCCTTGGTAATCAGGGTCCTGCTCCAGCAGTGCCACCCAACAAACTGCTGAGGGATCCACTGCCTTCAGCCAAAATCCCTTTTGGGTAGATTTGCTTGATTTCTGCAGAGCAGCCAGCAAAGTGGAATGCTAACCCATAAGTAAAGTTCACTGGCATTTCTGTAATTCAAATAAAGAACACATTGGACTTGCAGTCAGCTCTCTCTGGCCTTACTTTACTGCCATGCAGCCAGAGCTTACTGCACCATGGGTAAAACATGAAAGAAAAAGATGGCTTCACGTGTAGGAAAGCATAGCTGTAAAGTTTGCTATATGATTTTGACCTTCTGTTGTCATGATGATCTGAATCAGGTAACCAACAGTGCAGCTACAAATTCAGAGAAACAATTATTCCTTCAGAAACAGCCCGATTTCCCAGTAGCCCACAAACTCCATTCATTTCAACACCAGACATATTCTTCCATCTCGAGCACTAGAAATTCTTCTGTCCTTTTAAATTTCAGTCTCGCTGGAGGAAAAAAAAAAAACCAAAAACTACAATATCTAGTCACACATGAAAGAGATAAGCTCCATGGTAATTGAACGGCGGAGATTCTGCACTCCAAATTCTGCCTGAGAGCCTGTGTGGATATTGCCTTTCAAGGGCAGAAAGGGGAATGGCTTTTCCTGATAACCATTGCATATATAGATACTACAGGAAAAAAAGCAAAGAGCTGTCAGCATGGTGGGAGGGAATGGGAAAAAGAAATGGCAGGCTTGACTTCGGAAGGAACACCCCCAGATTTTACCTGAGACGGGGTTTGTACGTAGATTTGGGTCTCGACTCTGCTGAAAATAAAAATCTCCTGGCACCCAGCTTGCAATTGATATTCATGAAAATGTATGAGATTAATGTGCTCACTTGGCACTGCCCTTCAACCTTGTAATGAAAGCAGTCAGGTCTGAGAGGAGGTGGCAGAGAATAAAGAGGGACAGGAAAAGTAGGAGTGAAACAGGGAAGAGGAATAAGCAAACAGAATTGATTGATTGAAATATTTCCTTTCTGTGGAATTACTGGCCACATGCTGGCCTCCTTTTTACCACATAACACTGGAGTTAGATGAGATTTAACCCTGGTCACCTGAGCCACCCCAGACCTGTGCTCTTCTCTTATCATGCTCCATCAGAGCCTGCAACCCAGAGCTGGATGCAGTTTTCCAACATGTCCATGAAATCTCCTGGAAGGTGAAGCTGTCCAGTATCCTGACTGCTGCTACTTTGTGCTGTTCCCTCTGTCCTGCAGAGGGACATGTCAATATTGCTTTGTCCTTCATTTTGCAGAAAACACAGATCCCTACATTACAAACCTCCAGCCACTCTCTGGAGGACCTGGCCCTGTCCTTGAACACAGTTGCTCTCCAGCAGAAGGTTTTCAGCTCTTTGCATTGTGCTGATTACCTCAACAAGACTTTCAAGGGATTTCTAGGAGGAGGAAGGTATGGAGAGCTGGCAGGCCATTCTGTCCTCTGCCAGTCACCCCTCCTAAGGGACATTTGTGCCAGTGTTGGCCAAGGCTTGGTTCAGCCTTTTCATTAACAGCTTGATGGAAGGACTAGAGCACCATATGGTACTTAGTGAATTGTAATTGTGGAGCCAAAGAAACCATCCTGATGGCCTCCAGGATTAGCCTCAGTAACAGTGTTTGCAGTACAACCCATGTAACCTCACAGAAAGGATGTTTCTCTGGTGTTCCAAAAAAAAAAAAAAGCAGCTAAAAGAGTTGTAGGAAGGACCTTGTTCAGAGGCAGGGGCTGATCAAAACCATCCTAAGGAACAAAATTGGAGTGATGCACTCCCTTGTTTATCACTCACCTGGCTCCACCACCCCTGTAGTTTCTTCTCCCAGAAACGTGCAGCTCAATGGCTGGTAATCACCCTCCCTGCTCAGCTTTGCTGGCATGCCAGAACAAATATGTGTGCAGCACATTTGACATCAGGCCTAAGCTGCTTTACAGTGAAAAAAAATAAATACAAAAAACACCCAACCAAAAAAATCAACCCAAACTTGAAGCTTATTACAGGAAAGAAAAAGCAAAAAGTTAAATATTGCTACTGAGTACCATGGAACCTCCTTCAAGTAAAATTCCTGTGCTCCAAATTTCTCCAGAAGCCACGTACCCTGTCATCTTCTATCCCCATCACACACTGCAAAAAATTCTCCAGGGTGAGGAGACAGCTGTTTGTGGTGCATGAGGGAACAGCCAGTCCATCTGGGAAATAAAGCCCCTGTGACATCCTTTCAATATTTCTAAATAAAATGTTATTTCCAGTTATCTGACTCAAAAGAGGCAAGTAAAGGATAAAGTGGGGACTTTTTTTCTGTTTTTGAGAAAAGTTTAACTTCACAGGAAGTCCAGTTTGTTGCTAAAAGCAGTGCCAGAGGATGTTTTCAGGCAAATCTAACAGGTTTCTTTAAGCTCACAGAAGAGTGTGAGCATTTTGGGGGAGTGCAGCAGGGGTAGGGTCTGGGGAGGAGCTGCTGCCAAGAAAGTGAAGCAGCTCTGCAGACTGAGGTGCCTACTGAAATAATACTAAGGGAAATTTTTCTTTTTATTTTCTTTTGCTAAGAAAATCTTACCTTAAAACACTCCCACTTCAGAATCATGAAAGAGTATGCCAGGACAAAACCTGCCTGTACTTGGGGAATGGTGCACATTTGATTAAACTAAGAGAGAATATTGCTTTGGGCCCTGCTCACACTTTCAGTGCAGTAACCTCATCACTGCACAGGGGTGCTGCTGCAGGAACTGCATCTCTGCAGGTGCACTCTGCTGTCCCCTGCCCTCCAGTGCAAGCAACACACAGGTGGGTTGAACATTCTGTCTCCATGAGCGCTGCAGTGAGAGCTGGCAAGAGACTGAGGGCTTGCAGCTCCTGTTGACCCTGGTGGGAAGGGAAGGGGATTCAGAATCCCCTCTGAGGTCCTGCTTTGCCCTTGTATCTTATTAAAAAGGGTTGTTTGTACCATTCTGCAATAAGTAGGTCACAGAAAACCCTTACCAGTGTTCTGGTCTACTCACTTTGCTGCTGATGTGGATCAGCACTAAAAAAGCAAAGTTACTCTTTTCTCATGTGAGGCTGCAAATTACCTTCTCATGTTCAATTCTATCACAGGGAAAAAGGGCAGCTGAGCTGCCCACATCTCCATTTGGGTTCTCTTCTGTATATTTTTTGCTTGGTTACCAGTACTTCCCATCATCCCTTTTGTATCAGCACGGAGACAGGACCTTGCTAGGTTGTCTCTTTGAATTTAAGAAACCTAACCTGCCCCCCTGCCAGCACTGAAAAACACAGAGGAAAGAAAAACACTTTCTGGCCTCCAAAGGATTTAATGAATTAAGTAGATCCTTTCTTTTTCACCAGGAACCACAGAACAAAGCTGGCAGTGATTGGTCTGTGTGAAGTCAAGAGATATCAGGAACAGATGCAACTGAGTGTGCAATGTGCCATTACCCCAGAGACAAATTCCCTCCAATTTACCTTCCTGGGTTTGTTCCTCTCTTCTTTGGCCCCATTCTCCTCCCTCTGTTTTATCCCAGTGCTGAGGAGGGACAGCATTGAGGTCCAAGCTGATAAAAAGCAAATGAATCCTTTCTGTGCTTTAATTGACTTCTGAGGTCAGCGAGGACTCCATAGGCCAGCTTTTCCTTATCTCCAGAGTAACAGTGCATATGGAATGGAGACATTTATATCCAGCTCCAGGAATGGCATGATAACTATATTTATCTTTCCAGGTGATTGTGCCAGACTCATCACCATGGTACCTGCAGTGCACTGACTTTTAGCTACAACCTTTTGCTGCAGAAGGCTTTTGGTGGCCCTCACCCCCCTCCTGGGAGCCAGGAAGTGCAAGGGACCATTGATGCTGCTCTTGAGTTATCTGGGTGGGAGGGTAAACGTTGGTGTTGTTAATCATTTCTTATTGTTTGCATCGTGGCTGACTGTGGTATGCTAAGTGCCTGAGCTGTCCTGGCAGGCTGAGGGGTTGTGGATTATTAATCACCCCTACTTTCAAATATATAAATCATGATCCCAGTAAAGGCAAAGGAAGAGAAGCAGCAATCTCCTGTTAACCCTTTTGGCTCAGAGGATGCTGTCTGTCCTCACCTGATCTCCCCAGAAGTCCTGGTTTGTCCCTGTGCCAGCTGCCTTCCCAAGAGAGAGGCCCCTATGTTTTAAAAGTCTCCCTCAAACCTTCCCAGGCAGTATTCTCACATCAGCCAGTTTTGGGGTTTTAGGCCAGGCTCAGAAGATGACTGTGAGTTCCCAAGTGAATCATATAATGAGGGAAAGCAGCTGGCTGGACATCAGACCCCACTTCATTCCTTGTGTGAGAGCATGGAACAAAAGCACACAGCACTGCTGCAGACAGAAATGATGTTGGGTAGAGGGAGAAGACGCATTGGGCATTGAAAATACACAGGGAAAATAAGCTTGATGGGATTCTCAGATCCATAGAAATCAGGATAGCATAATAAAAATTCACAGATAATTTGATGTTAATACAGTTCTCATATAGAAAAGGAAAAAAAATTAAAATTTCCTCCTTCAACTCTTCAGCTCCTTCTCAATTATTCTACCTTTTTTTTTTTTTTTTTTTTTTTTTCTTTTTTTTTTTTTGTCTGGACTAAAACAGTATTTCTGAACTGGAGCAGACCTTCCTCAGCTGATCTAAATATTATACCCAATAAATAGTTATTGGGGTAAGGCTGCATCCAAGCCAAGCCCACAGGCTAGACAGTCTTCTAGTTTACAGGAAATCTTTCAAACTGTGCAGCCCTTCATCAGTGCCAGAAACCCATATTGACTCCAACCCCAGCTAATGCTGTTCTCAAAAGCCAAAGGAAACCACTACTCAGGCTGGACCCTCTTTGAAAGCTGCAACAAGATCTGCAATCCAGGAATCACATCCTCAATCAAGCTCCAGACAGTGCATAACCACACCAAGTCATGTATCACTATGTTCCTCCAGCTCACCATAGCTAGGAAACAATTTGAGTTTATTCTAAGGAAATATGCAATAAACAAATTGGCTTTAAAAAAAGGGTTATTTTCCAAATGTTCATGCTTTTATTTAACATTTTACAAAGCAACGATATTTCAGGTTAGGAAAGAAAAAGGAGTGGGTAGGGTAGGTTTTTGAAAAGAGAAAATGTTTCAGTAAGATTAAGATGTAGTACTAAAAAAATATATGTTATGACTGAAAAGACAAAATTTGCAAACCAGTCTTGCTTAAAGTGATTTATCTCAAGAGAACCTCATGGTCTGAAGACAGCAAAGTTCAGCTCAAGTGATGTATCCCAAGACAACAATGCCAGCCCTGATTCCTTCCACCTGAGTTCTAGGGAAAAACTGCCAGCCCAGAAAGAGGACAATGCTCACTTCAGTTCCAGGACCAGATCCTGCATGCAAGAAAGATGCTGCTGAGATCTTCAGAAGGCCCCCTGTGGGTGGGAGGGAGCTGGCTAAATCATCAGGCCAGATCTACAGCAAAAAATTTCCACCAATACAAGATTTTATTTCAGGTGAAAATCAAACTACCTGAAATTTTATTTCAGGTAATTTGATTTTTTTCCTGAAATACAATCTTCTGTTCCCCGAATTCATGTATAGACATGAGGTTTACCCATGCCAAGCATCCTAGGCTGCTTTGAGAGAGGAGGAGCTGCAGCTCCTTAGAGCAGAAGGCAGCTATTTCAGCAAGAACCCACAGTACATGCACTGGTAGTATTTTGTCCAATAGTTTGGCCACTTTAAAATTAAATATAGCACAGAATGAAAAATTATTGCCAATTGCCGTGACTTGCTTGCATTTAGGTGTTTTATGCTACAGCACAGATTAATATTTGGGGGTTTTTTTCTGTTGTGCTCCAATGTTTATAGCAAAGGACAGTAAATCTGGGGTTTATGTCACCAGTTAGCCATAATGCTCCAAAGGCCTTGCAGCAAAGCAAAGCAGCAGAAATCCTAATTACAGTGATGAGGAGCAGTGGTCTCAGTATTTGTCAACACTGGTTTGATTTCAGGGCGAGCTGTACCCTAACTAGGCATGTTATAAGAGATCACAGAGGTTTGGTTTGTGAGCTTTTACAGCCAGATTCTCATGTAAATCAGCACAGCCCTGTTCCAATCCTCTGGAGCCCTGGGCTCCAGCCCCAGGGGAAGGGTTGGTGTCAGTGGAGCTGCATCATCTTACAGCAGCACAGCCCATTACATTTAAGAGTTTGCATCAGAGTGGGTCTTAAATATTGAAGGTTTTACCCTGCAGTGGGCTAAAAGGATTCACATGTCCTTGGAACAGCAGGCATTTAGTACATCTCTGGAGAAAGGCAGTGCTCTGCACAGTCATTTTCTGTTATCATCTGAGCAGGGCTCTGTAGGCACTGTCAGGGTGGGTAAAACTCACCCCTATGAACACACCCTGCACGGAGCACACCTGGGCTGGAAGTTCCCTTCAGCCTTTGAAGCGAACATGAATGAATTTATGCAAGAGGAAAACTCCATCCTCTCTAAATTATCCAGCCCTGGAGCCAAAAGCCCCCCGACGCAGAGAACAGCATCGTGAATATGCATCCAAGATCTCTGCAGATGGGATTGGGTCAGTGCAATACCTCTGCTCAAATTTAGATTGACAGCCACAGAGAGCAGCTGGAGCATTCCTAAAAGGAAAAATGTATCTGATTCCCCTCTCTGTTAAGACCCAATAGGTCCAGCACAAAGCATCTACAGCACCTGGCAGTGCCCCAAGGGCCATAAAAACCCATCTCATCTGCATAAATTCATCAGGTATTTATAAATAGCTAATAAAATGGAGAAACCTGTGTGTGAAATAGGAACAAAGAGATGTGATTATGGTGAAGCAGATGTGAGCTGTTGCAAAGTCTTCTCACTCATCTGTGATTAAGGCACGGCCAGATTCAGCCCCTTGTGCTCCCACACGAGGGTGAGGGTAAGCAGAGGCACTGAGGTCCCATCCAGGGCAGCCTGGCAGGGTGGGAAGCCAGTGGAGGTTCTCAGGAAAACATGCTGACATTTTGCTGTTGGTTTGGGGATGCTGTGGCTCACAGAGCCACACGGGGATTGCTGGCTGGCCTAGATGTAGCTGGTAGCGATTTTTCACATGGACAAGCTCTCAGCTCTCCAGGCAAGGAGGCTGCCACCCTCAAGAGCTGCTACAGGGAATCTGCTCTGACACAGAAAAAAAGCCATTCCCAAAGTAATGATGCCAGGAAGAAGTTGGCTCTGTCTCATTTGGACACAAAAATACTGCAGAATACCTGTAGAGCAGTAGCTGTCCCAGAATAGCTCAGGCAATCAGTCACAAACAAGCCATCAGTTCATCCTGAACCATCTTGAGCCGTTGAGTCACAGAGCTGCTTAGGTTGAAAAAGACTTCCAGGACAGCAGAGTACACCATTAAACCATGTCCCCAAGTGCCACATCTGCACCCCTTTTAAACCCCTCCAGGGATGGTGACTCCACTTCCCTGGGCAACCTGCTCCAGTGCTTGACCACCCCAGCTCTGGGCTGAGAGTGATTTTTCCTGGATGGGAAAAATAAACAGGAAAGATTTGTAGCCTGGATGAAGCTCAAGTTGTATTTCCTACACCCTCTTCATACAATGAATTTCTCCAGGGCTCTTCTGCAATGCTGTGACACTCAGAGGGGGCAAATTTAGCTTTCTGTTGCACTGGTGGCAGTGGCTTTGCCCTCATGTCATCAGCAGATATTAACCCATTTGGGGTTTTGTTGTTTTCTCAGATGCCACCTCTTATTTTGCTAATCTACATAAGAGTAAACATTGCCAGGAGCAGGACTCTTCTTAGAGGAGCTCCAGAATCATCTCTCCTGTTTTCTAGGATCATTTGAATTAGACCAAGAAAGCCACTCTGCAGTCATATAAGCTAGAGCATATTGAGCATACTCATTTGATTACAATTACTGTGGTTTCCTGGACTAATATTTAAATAGAAAAAGACATTCAAAATGAGACAATATTAGGTATAGGTCTTGCAGGCAAACCACTGTACTAAAAATTTGGAATACTGCAATATGAGGACTGGGAGAAAAATCCTGTCTAAGTGTTTTATGCAAATTGTAAGAACGTAAGAATGTAAGAAGGGAAAAAAACAATACCAGAAACACTACAGAATCCACCAATTACATGTTGTTTTATGGGCAAGTTCCTCAGCAGAAAGCAGTAACAACTTACATTTCCCACAATGAAATTGAAAATGCACATATATATATAAGTATAGTGGATTATGACTTTGTGAAATATCGCAGGGGTTTTTTTATTTGCATTTGCAGGTAGTTAAATTTTAGGGCTACTTACATTCCCCCTCATCCCCAAATTTAAAAGGCAATAAATTGCTTTAGTGTTTTCAATTTCTTTTCCTTCAGGAGATGCAAATTGATTGCCTGAGTCCCTCTACAAACTCTCTCCTGATGAAGTGGGGAGAAGAATTTACAAAGCCACTGTAATTCCAATCCCCCCTGAGCTCCAGTACACCAGCAAGATGAGGAGTGGGACAAATCATCCCACGGAGAGTACTTTCCCCAAATGGTTGGATTTTCCCAGGAATAAGGATCATTCCCTAGCAAAGCCTTGCTGCCATCCACGCCAGGGGTGCCACACATCCTCCTCAGCCATCCCAGGGGCAGTGCTCACCGAGGGACAAGAACATAAAAACATCATCCCCAGTCCAGTGCCTGCTGCAGCAGACCTGCAAAACCTGCAAAGCCTTCAAGTGTGAGGGGCTGGCACCTGGCTGATCCTGTAAATAACTCGGAAGGAAAGATGCTGAGATAAAGCTGAGGTGAGCCAGAGCAGCTGGGAGCTGAGGCTGACACGCAGGAGCAGCAGGGGTGCCTGGCTGAGCAGAGCTGCCCAGCCAAAGGCACATCTCTCCCCAGCCCTCCCCAAGTGTTACACACACAGAAATCCTGTAATCCCACCCCCACCCTCATCTGATGCCTAGTGACAGCCCATCAAACGTCCCCTCTTTATTAAATTCAAGTGTGAACAAAATCAGCAAAGAAATACAGAGTTTAATTAATGTTTGCCTTCACCAAAATGAAAGAGTGCTTTAATTTTTTTTTTTGCTATATTTTACTAATCAGAGTCATTCAATATCTTGGATGCTAGTAAATTAATTCTGAACTGATGAAGTTAAAGGAGGTCATTTGTTAGAGAAAACTGATTACATATCGAGATCTCCCAGGGACCTAAATGAGAAAATCACTATAATGAAAAAATATTTTAAATGATGCAGGTCAACCAAGTAAATCATTAAGGATGCAGGGGGGATGGAAATATTAATGACACCACAACAGGGAAATGCCAAAAGGGAAGTGAGCTGACATAAGTAAGCAAAAAGGCATTTACAGCACAGGCAGGCTTGGTTCTTTTTTTCTCCTTATAATGATTGAATCACACAAATTTCATTGCTTGCCTCAAATTAGTCACCTGTGTCCAGATATTTCAGTGACAGCAATGAACTTAGGTGCATTATGCACATAAACTTATTTGTATGACACATAAACCTTTCTGGCAGTACAAATCACAGTGGCACCTAAGGAGCCAAGCTGAAATATGGGCTGTATTCTGCAAGGCAGGGGGAAAATATGCAAGGAGGGATCCCTGCTTCTCAGAGGTTTAATTTCAACAAGCAAGCAGCAGTTGAGTGATGTAAGATTTTGTGGCACAACAAGCCAGGCTAATGCTTGAACAGTGGGAGCAGTGTAACCTGGACGTGCAAGAAATACCCCCAGAGACTGCAGCTCTGCTCTGTCCAGCCCAGAAATCCCACTGCCTTGGAGCAGGGCTCTCTCTTTAGGGACAATATCTGAGCCTGGCCACTCTCTGCAGCCTGTTGTCCCCCTGCTCCTTCAGGATCTGTAACAACTGCAGTAGGGACACAGAAAATACTGCTCTAGCTGTATTATATTGATCCACTGCAGACCTGCTGGATGAAATGAAATGTGTTTCATTTCATGTGGAATATTAGAAGAATATTAGAGGAGAAATGAATATATTACTGAAGGAGAAACAGCAGGACCAAGAAAATCAGTTGAAACAAACCTTTGTGAATCAAGAAGTACTGACACACTGTTTACAAAGATTACCAGAAAGTGGTTTATTCAAAGGAAAGAAGACTACTGTGATCCTAGATCCACTAAATCCACTTTTCAGGATTTCTTGACCAAATTAGCCATAGAGAAACACATTAGTCCTACAGAGCAGATGCAAACTACTTAAATTAGCACATCAGACAGTTCTATCACAAAGAGATGTAATTAGATTTGAGGAGCCAATACCTCAAGCAGAGCCTGAAAGAGTGATCAACAGTTTACAGCTTGGAAAACTCCCAGAGCTGGAAGCCAAATCCTTTGGAGCATTTAAACAGAAACTCACCCCCTCATTAAACGGAGCATTTGCTGAAATTCCAGGAAAGCCTAGGGTGAAGCTACCATACTAATGCTACACAGGAAAAAAAAAAAAAAAAAGAAAAAAGTAAAAAAAAAGACAATGCCATTAATTATTGAGGGTTCTTATGATTTATTTCTCTTTTAAACACGGGTACTAAAATCAGTGCTAAAAGGCAGCTGACAAGATGGAGATTGCTTCCTGCAACAGTAAGAATTTCTGACCTTTTAGTGACCAGTTGTTTAATTGCAATCTCCAGATCAGCAGTCTCAGCAATTGATTTGTGTTCATTAAAACTCTGCTGTAGAACCAAGAACTAACACGGATGTTTTACAATGTAAAGACAGCATTAGGCTGAGTTAAGTAACTACATCAGTTAATATCATTATGGTGATTTGCCTTCCATGTAAGTATGCCTTGTATTGAACCAAAGACTAGAATTCCTGTAAGAGCCTCATTAAATACATATTCTCCAAGGATGGAATTAGCCATGACTGTTTGTCTCTTTAATTGCTCTTTCAATGGAAGTTTTCTGCCAACTTCAAATGAGAACCCCGCAATACTAACAAAGCAAACACTTCAAACCCAACTCTACCTCATCATATAGAGTGTATCTCCATTTATACTCATTATACTGAAATATTATGAAAGCAGGTATTAATTTAGAAAATACACCTGGAGTTATCAACTACCTGACACAAACACCCCAAATCTCCAACCATTTGTGTGTAATGCCCAGTAGAAAGAGCTGCCATAGGCAACTGAAGATGTTTAGGCCAGTACAAATGAAAAAAAAATAAAACAGGAAAAGGGCAGTTCCACCCAGCTGAAAAGGAACAGATTACTGAAACACATAGGGGAAAGGGAGGAGGGTTCATTCCTGCAGGAAAGCATAAGGCTGGTTTAAATTAATTCTACACCCAGAAATAGATCTGTCACCCCACTGGCACCTGGGAATTTACTTCTGCAGTACCCTGCTGGCTTTGCTGTGTGAGTGCTGCCCACGAAATCACTGCCCCAGTGAGGATGGATAAAAAACCACAAGCTTCAAAGGAATCTGCAGGGTATTTGCTCTCATCCCAACAGGATCAGTAGGACCAGAAGTATCAGAGTGCTGTATTATTCATTCCACTACCTCTACATAAAACAGCTAATTACAGTCGAAATCATAAGTAAGAACTAAAGCTGAGTTTCATTTTAGTCAGGTGCATAAATCTTCCTCACCTCTAAAAGCTAGAGCAGATGCACAGTGGCTGTGCATGCCTGAGATTACCACTCAGTGTGGTGGATCCAGACAGAAAATGAGCCATGGTTTGTCATGTTTGGTGTGCACATTTTGAGGGCAGAATACTCTCCATGCAATAATTTCTCCATTCCTAACCTTGAAGGAGCCATATACTTTTTGTATATGTATTTAATTTAAGGCACTGTTAGACCTAAGTTCAAATGGTGCAAAATAAAGTGCTCCTCTAACAGGTGTTCATCACAGTTTGGCAACACCTCCCAAATTTCTTAAGAGGTCTTCAGCTTCTAGTACAACAGTCCCTGGAAGGTATAAATTCCAGCATTTTGGCCTGCCCCAAGTTGTGCCTGCAGAAATGAGTTCTGGTTGCTGGTGGAAAATCAGCTGCATGACTCAAAATGCACACGTGGTCAAGCTGGAAGGGGACACCTGTGAAACCTGCTCTGATGATAACTTGGAAGAAGGGTGAAATTTATCATCAGTGAAGCACAGCCATTAATTTTCTTTTCCTCATCATTGGCCAAAAACCCCAGTGGATCCATTACTAATATTTAGCAAAAGTATTAGCTCAATAATAAAAAGAAGTTACAAATAACAAGGGTGTTTCTGAAGAGGACCACTGGCCCTTGCTACTGAGGGATTCCCCTATACCATTTAACACAAGATCTTCTTTCAAAGATTATTTCTCATTTCTAAGACAGGAGTTAAGTTCGAGAGATTTATTATGAAGACACATCCAATAAATTCCTTCTTCTATTTTCCATGTTTGAAGGGCTTCAGCCTCACTGATAGATCTTTGTTCTCAGTAGCTGAGATGGTGCAGTAGAATTGAAGTGAATTGAAGCATTGTTTCAAAGAAAACATTTCTGCCTCAAATCCAAACGTTGTATGACATTCTACCACCAGAAGCTAAAGGAAGTCTGGTAGAAAACCATTCTGGATTCTAACCTCTGTTTCCTACAGCTGTCAACTGGAGCATGGCAATGAAACCATGGGGTTTGCACTACCCAAAAGTATTGCAATCTCTTGGCTGTGAAAGAGGAGTGTGGCTCAAGCTGCAGCAATCTACCTGACACCAGTCTAATCTTGGTGTAATTAGAGGATCACTGTCAAATAGGAGCACATGCTTTGTCCAAAAAAATCTCAATGCAAATCTCTGTGTGTCTATGTGTGTTGAATTATTAAATTCAGAACCCCCTAGCAACATCCATGATAATATATCCTGCTGCTATTATTATACACAAGAAGCTCTAAAGTCACTTTTAATCAAAAGAGATCCTTTTAAATCTATACCTGGTTTTAGTGACATTACTCTTAATGCAGCTGATGAAATATTAAGCATGCAATTACTGTACATGCTCTATAAATGGCTTTCCTGATATTCAGGCTGTATGGAAGGCTGTGTCAAAATGAGAAGGAAGTTATTTTTCTCCTGAGTACCTTTTTTCCCAGAGAGAGATCCAAGATCAGGTTGAAAGCATTTCACTCAGAAGTGACAGGAATCCCAACCGATTACAGAATTATCTAAAAAACGAAACAAAACAAAACAAAAAAATTACACAAAAAAATCCACAAAAAAGCCACAAAAAACCAAACCAAACAAACAAAAACCCAACAAAAACAAAACCCAAAAAAACCACAAAAAAACCCACAAAAAATCCACAAAAAAGCTACAAAACCCTGCAAACAAACAAACAAACCCAAAAACAAACAAAGCCATTTAAAAAAAAACCAACAAAAACAAACAGACTGGAGGAGAGAAATCATCAGAACTCTCAATTGCTGCCCTGCAGAAGGTTGGACACACTCAGGCTCCCCACCTGGGGTCCCATCTGGTATGTGTTGAGTCACCCACAAAAGAAAGGGAGAGAGGCAATCTTCTCAAGAAAGCTTGTTACAGCCTTGCAGGCACATACAAAAACCACAGGATAAAGGCTACTTTGTGCTCATTTTTTTCTAGGAAAACAGCATTCAGAGAGGAGAGATGCCACAGCGCTGTTGCTGACACAGTTCATGCTCTATACAGAGTGAAAAGGGAGGCTCATCTTGCAGGCATCCTGTTGCCATCCCACTTTTGGAACTGCAGCCATAACCAATATCGATTGATGGTGTTTAATGGCCTGGTAGGGCTGTGCTGCTGTAATTGTATCCACACAGGCAGGTGTCAGAAAAGCACTGACAGGAGCATTTGGAGAGCTCCAGTACCTGCCCGCCGAGCTCACCAGGCTCCCAGTGAAACACAACATAACCAAAATCCAGCTCCTCACTGCAGGCAGCAGCCACTGCAGCGTGTGCACTGACAGGGCTAACCATCCCTGGCACAAACAGGTAGAAACCTTACTGTCCTGGTTTAGGGCAAATTTGGGAGGAAACCTCTGAAGGGGTTCCTCTGGAAAGCAAACCCAAACAACTCCTCCCCCCAGCCATCCAGGAAAAAGAACTTCCTCAGAGAAAAGTGGAACAAACTATTTATTTAACAAACAAGGTGCCCACAAGCACAAAGAATGAACAATATGAAACAATAAAACCTCTCCCCGCTCTGCAGAGAGATAGCAAACTGAGGCAGTGCTTGCCGTGGGTGCAGCTCAGCTCCCTCAGTCTCTCACCAGCCCCACTCCCTCCGCAGCTCCAGGCCCCGCAGGCCGCAGGTGCCAGCCCTCGCTGCTCCTCTGGGTTTGTCACTCCAGAGCAGAGTTAAACAGCCCCAAGGAAAAGGAAAAAACCAGTCCAGGGAACTTCTCCGCCTCAGCCAGCTCAAACTAACTCAGAGCACAGGAGATCTCTGTCCCACCGCTGTCCGTGCCTCAGACCAAGGCTGCAGCCAGGCCGTGTGGGAGTCAGGCCGTTTCTCAAAACAAACTGCTGCTGCTTCTTTCTCCCCCTTTGCTCCCAGAACCATTTTAGAGATACAGAACTGAATATACAGTGCAACCAGAACAGACAATTGGGGATACAAGCATCATAAAGTCACCCTAGGACACTTACAAATCCAGTCTCCCTGCAGGATGTGTGTAACCCTTGGTGATTAGAAAACCCATTACAAACCCATCACGCGGCTGCTGATTGCTGTGGTTGTGGGCAAGCTGCTCTTCGTGGAAACAACATGCACAGGAACAAAAAAAAAAAAAAAAAGGAAAATAAGTAGGCCCCTTTTACTGTCATAGGGACAAATGTTCCTTCTCCTTTACACACAGCATCCTTCTTCTTGGACACTGCCAACAGCTGCTGCAAGCTGAAGGAAAAGTCTCCTATTCCGGGGCACTGCTGTCTGGCCTTGCCATGGTTCTCCCACTCTGAACTGGAAGAAGCCAACTGCCAGACTGGGGAATCCTTTCATTTCAACACTCATTCTTACTACTTCCAGAGTTGTGCCAGAAACCCTCATTCCTCCTGGACCTGAAGCTCCTTCCTACATTCCTGGCTCCTGCAGCACAATTTTATTTCAAAAAGAGCATCATCAGTCCCCTCTTATTATACAGAAGGCTTTTCAGGAAAAGGCGTAGCTGGAAGGATCCCAACAGCTGGTATTTATCCAGGAGACTGATAATTGTATGCAACACGGGCCTCAAAAATTATTAGACAGCTCTGGCTTTATAAAGATGTGATGTAGGGAAGGTCAGGCTAAATGCAACAATCCCTTCCTGACTGAAATACTATGGATCTATGAAAAGATCATTTGTTTTTTTCAGTGTCTCATAACGAAATGATTATGCTCACCCTTCCTCCCAGCACATCCCTATCAGTGACAGATGCACAAAATAATACTGCTCCAGACAGAATGAAAGATAATAAGCTCAAAAGAGGAAAAATAAATTAATCTACAGCACTTAGATATTACTACCAGGAGGCACAAAGATATTACTCACTTTGGTCTTGCATTGGACAGCGACATCTGCATCAAAACAGATGCATTTTCACAAAAGCAATAAAAAATTACCCAGCTGATAGAACATCTGATATATTTGTGGTATATTGCATTATTTCCATGCAGCTGGAGTCCTGCAATCAATATCCTAGTCCTCTAGATCTGGAAAGTTCTTTGTTCCCTTATGAGCCTGGATCAGGGATACTGGATGAAATCTTTTAAATCTAAATATTTAAAGTAGTATTCAAGTTGGCAATCTATTCCACTAAACAGTCTTTCTGGACATATTCCAATATAAAGTAAAATGCTTTGTGCTGTAATGGAAGAATTACTGCTATTAAAGGATGTAATCACAAATATACCACAGTGCATTTCTTTATACATCCTGCAGAGTCTGGAGGGCTGCTATTTTTATCAGGTTTGTGTTTTACAGATAAGCATTAAGGGCAGATTACAGCATTGGTTCACACCAATGGTTCCCCACCATTCAAAGGCAGAGCTTTGCAGCACCAGCAAAGCTTGGCTGTTTTAGCTGAAGGTACTGCAGGTTTAAATATCATCAACACATTTTCACCCTTGCCTCCTCGATTAGCCTTTTCACAGCAGAAGCTTTCCCTGGTGCCAGAACAGATTCTCCAGTGAAGTTTGCAAAAGCAGCCAATGAGGATGGGCACAGATGTGCTGGGCTTGGTGACACAGCCTGTGAGAGCCACCCAGGAGCTGCTGCCCCACAGGACACAGTGTGGCAGGGAGGACAGGAGGGCTGCAGCTGCTGGAGGCAGCCCCAGGGCAGCACCTGTGCTGGCAGAAACAGGAAAACCACACACCCATCACAACAGCTCCTAAAACAGAGGTTAGGACTTCCTTTGGCAGCATCCTGGAGGGAAGTGTGGCAGCAAATGCGGCACGTGGAAATCAAAGCTGAGTGGATTTTACTTCAGAGAGGTGTCCAGGGCAGAAAGGAAGGTTATTCACAGCCCGTGTTTGTCTTTCTGGCTGCCCACCATAACCAGAAAGGAGGGAATATGGGATGCTAGGAGTGAGGAATGCAGCAGTTTGAAAGTATTTGCAAGTTATCTCCTTCACTCTCACCATTGTTGTGGGATTTGGGAGCTTTATGGGAATACAATACATTTAAAATTAAAGTGAAAGGGAGGAAAAGTTATATTCAAAGCTACCTGAGGATTCAGGTAAATGCTATTGGCCTGTGTGGAGAACAGATAGCTGAAAGCAAAAAAGAAATTATGAGAAAAGAAAGCACTGGATGGGCAGCAGGAAATAATCAAAAAGGATTGGGAGGCAGGAGTCTGATTTTATGAAGGATTTTATGAGGGATACAAGAACAAGTCAGCAGAAAGTCAGGGTCAGATATTTAAGTGCAGAGAATGACAGACTGAGGAAGAATCCTGATGGATGCAAAAGGAATAAAGTCCTCAGATGTTACTTCAGAAGGGAGATGTACAGCTGAAAACAGGTGAATACTCATTCCAGAGGAGAGGGTGGGATTAATTCTGAATCCTTCTGCACTCTGCATTTTTAAGGCAGCAGTGAAATACTTGACTGCAAACAATATGTTCACAAAAAAGGCACTAACAGGCTTGTGTTCACAGTGATGTTTTTCAGGACATCTCCCTTTGATGCAGGCTTGTTACCTCCTCTTCCCAGCAGCAGGAATGATGCCTACACTGACAGCTAAAGACATTTTTACTGCTCTTTCTCCCTGGTCTGCTGCAGATGGAGTATAGCAGTAGCAATGACAGTGCTCCCCCAGGAGAAGGGCTTGTTCTGGGAACACTGGAGCCAGGTCAGGTTTGCTGAATTGGCCTCTGAAGAAGACTTTGGTGAGAGACCTGCAGAATCTGCTGGTGACAAATTAAAAGGGAATTACTCTAAACTGTTCCTTCAGGGAGAAAGGACAGCATTGTCCATCCACTGGCACTAAAAAAGCAGATGAGTCACTGGAGGATATGAGTGTTTAATTTAATTCAATTCACCATCTTTCATATTCTAGAAGTTATAGAGGTGATTTCTCTTCAGGTGGGAGGATCAGGCTTGTGCTGAAGCACCAGCTCATAACTTTGAAAGAGTGGTTTAAAATCCTGGCTTTGCTGCATGGTGTTTCCAGAGCAGGGAGCATAGTTCAGCTTAACCCATACTTACTTTTCCACAACATAACACTCACACATCTACATTTACCAGCCAGGCCTCTGGGAGGAGACTGGACATCCACAGGAGGGTTGGGTTCAAGTATCTGATGTCCAGATTGACAGAAAGCCAACTAAAGGATGGATGCACCTGTAGCCCTCTTTTCAGAGTCAGTGCTAATATTTTTCATCTCAATATTCTTATGCCATAAAAACCTTTCTGACCCAGCCCAAGATTTTACTTTTGTAGCTCCTGACAAAGTTGGAAAAGCAGTTCCAACAGGGCAGTTGGAACAGCAATCCCAGCTATTGAAACAGTTTCATCCTACCTCATCCATCCCTTCCCATACAGGTTTTGAGGAGAAACTCTTATTTCCACACCAGGGAAACCTTGTTCCTGCTGCTAATAAATTCAGACTACAAAAGTAGTAGCAGTAGCACCAGTTCAAAAGTAATGGGCTGACATCAATACAATAAAGTTCAGTAAAGACACAAGTAGAAATCAAACACAAAAACATGAGTCCGGGGTCACTGGTTCAGCAAAATCACTGCAGAAATGGAGTTTATTACAGCCCATCCCAACGGCCACCATCACACTGGACACACAAGGATGTCCTGCTGTGGGATGCACTG
Source organism: Phylloscopus collybita (assembly GCA_027886175.1). Classification (NCBI taxonomy): domain Eukaryota; kingdom Metazoa; phylum Chordata; class Aves; order Passeriformes; family Phylloscopidae; genus Phylloscopus; species Phylloscopus collybita. The sequence continues at coordinate 32,472,560 of JAJNNQ010000129.1, forward strand.
GCAGATGTGCCATGTGCAAGGTATGGGAGATGGACATGCTGCTTTACACACAGCTGAGAGAGCTCAGCTGGAATATTGCAACTGGATTTGAGCATCCCATTTAGAAAAATCTAGAAAATTTAGAGATGGTTCAGAAAAAAATCAAGAAGAATCATGAGTATAGACAAACACAATTTACAAGGAAAGTTGGAAACAATTGGTTTAATTTTCCCTATAGAAGCAGAGTCACCTGACTATAAGCCAAACTGGGTATCAGTCTCTAAACAGGTAAAAACAGAACAGAATTGACAAAAATACTAGATAAACATCACCCCAGGCTAGATAGATCTGGCTCTGCAAAGGAGCAGGGGGAAGGAGCAGGGTTGGACCTCTTAAGTGCACTTCAAGTTAAATATGACAACATATATATATATATCTTTATGTTTATATTAATGTTCTAATATGTGTATTTAAATATATATTATTATTCTATATTTATAGTTAATGTATTTTTATATACTTATGTATATAAATATATATTTAGGATATATTTAGGATATGCTATTTACAGCATAGGATGTACTAGTGAAATAAAGTTATTTGTTAAATACTGTGAAGCATCACAAATTAAATCTCAAAGCTGTTAATAAACTGAAAAAACCTGCCAAGGCAATACATGCACCCATGTGGCTTAAGCATTAGGACATACATGTAACATGGCTTGATAAAACATCAAAATCAATTGCACTCAAGAATACTGTTGGTCTCAGCAATTGCATTTCTTGTAAACACTTTAAAGGATTGATTCAATAATCAATCCTGGATTCATCCAATGAAACTATAGCCAGGAATGTGCATGTTGATCACAAGGGAAGTTACTAAAGCTCATTCAGCTAATAATGCTTTCTAGCTTGAAGCTTGATACCCTTATAGAATTTGAGCTAGCAGAGCAGCAGATGATATTCCTACTTCCCATGCAAATGCATAATCCTTTTCTGAGGGCTACTAAGCTCTTTGCCACCAAAATCAGTGGAACTCTGGCTGTTTACATCGGATCTGTGGAAGGCTTTGAAGATGAAAAGAGCTGTGCAAGTGCTAAGTGCAGCTATTTTGGCAAGGAACATAGACCAGAAACACAGCGTGTTACACACAGGTCCTATTGTTTCCTGTCATCCTTGTCAGCATAAAGGCAGAAGCCAGCAAAACCCAGGCAGTCTGATAAAAAAGACAGAGGGAAAAAGAAATCATTTTCCTAAGGATGCTTTCATAGGCACTCTTAGCAGAGGGGCACAGTAAAACTTTGTGTCCATTACTAATCCTTTCTCATACCAACTTTATTTGTTCTGACATGGTTTTTGATCAGTCACTAAGTCAGCATTTGGGGGACTCCCTGTGAACATCAGTTTATGCGCATGAGCAGGAGAAGGGTGGGGAGGTTGAGGTGAAGAGGCTGGTTGCAATAAAACAGCTCAAGTTGAGCAGGAAAAATAAGAATAGAAAGATTGTTCTGAAGAACCCAGGGCACAGCAGATGAAAGAACCCTAGAAAAATTTCCTGGTTCAAATAGAAGAGAGCAGGTGCAGGGTTTGTTGGTGTCTTCCTTGTGCTTATTGGTTGTGGTAGGATTTTTTAGACTAAGGAGTCAAAAGTCTCATGGGTTTGAGAAGTTCAAAAGAGAAAAACAATTTAAAAATGGCATTGGAAACACACACTACAAACAGGTAGGGAATGCACAGCTAAAGAATTGTACAAACCAATTCCTCAAGAATGTGAATAAAAACAGAGTAAACAATGAAGAAAAAGAAGGGGAATTGAGGGGAAGGTGAAAAATACAGTTACAGATAAACAGCCTGGGTTTAGGGCAGGACTCAGAAAAAACACACCAACATATTATCTTAACAGAGGTCTTGGAAAAGTCTGCAGGACCCAACCGAAAGTGATAAATTAATTTCATAAAACCCTAGCAAAAGTGGATGAAAGACCATAAAACTCAACCCAGGAATTATTAGAGGATACCAAAATATATGGCTCTAGGTTTGGGTATCCCAAAACCCTGCAGGCTCTGAGGGCTCCAAGTGGAGAACAAGAATCACAAAGACACTGGAAAGAGAAGGATTAAATTGCAAATGAATCAAGAACATTGCAAGATCCATGAGGTTAAAGCTAGGGTTTTTTTCAAAATTCATAACTGAAGCATGTCAGCAGCCTGGAGGGAAGCAAATGAAGAAAACTCATTGGGTGCAGAAATTGCTTCAGGTAAATGGTAATGAAATACATGGACTAACAAGGTCTAATAACACTACACGGAGTGGTGGGATCATAGAATCATGAATTACATGGAATAACAAGGTCTAATGACACAGAGTGATGTCTTACTTAATTTCTGTTGTTGCATTGAGTTAACAGACATGCCTCACTTCCAAATTTGTGGAGCACAGAGGTAAGCAACCAGCCAAGCAACATCTGTCTTGAGCTTCCCAGCGTATAAAATTAAATGCAGTGTCATAGAAATTTGGGTTTGAGCCAAAGTCCACCAGGGCCAGAAATGCTCAGCCACTCCTGCAGGTCTCTGCAAACCCCAGCCCCAGGAGGAGCACAGGGAATCTGCTGTTCCAAGACAACTGACCACCATGAGTCACCCATGGATTCAGGCCATTGCCCACAAGCACAGCCACTGTGCATTTACTCAGCCTTTCATCAGTTCCCATCTCGTATTTGATCACCTGATGCAGTGGGCTGGGAGGATTTCAGAGGGTTCCCACCACAGCAGAAGGCTGAGGTGTTGAGTACAGACCTCTGTGACTGCTGGAGGTGTGAATCCAGTTTTTCTAGGATCAGCCTCCTCTTCTTCACGTCTTTGCTTCACAGAGAGCATTCAAAAGGCCCAGAGGGGAGCAATCAGCAGGAAAGGGCTCTGTGATTTCCTCATCCTCTCCACCCCATCAGGCATTTGCAGGCTGTGTGATTTGGGACACAGCACCTAATGTCACCCTGCTTTGTCTCTCTCCTAGATCCCCATCTCAAGAAAGATGCAAAGGGCCCACGCATCCTAACAGCTCCTGCTAAAGCCAAATAAAACAGGGGGGAGAGTAAACTTAAAAGCAAATGCTGGCTGTCATGGTGAATTTCCAAACACTCTGTGAGTCACTTAGAGGAAGTTTCTACATGCTTATGTCTTCCAGCTCAAATAAAGTAATTAAATTATCTTAACTAGTGGCTAGAAAAAGCTTTATTATTGCAATAGCTGGGTCTGCAGATGAATCATGGTGCCATTACACAGCACAGGTGGTTTATCACAGAAGTCATCCAATTGCCTTTTAGGACAGGTGGCATTTACTAAGAGAATAAAAACTCCATGCTTTTTAATGTCTAAGCAAAAAATGCAATCCCAAATATTGCCCTTTCTCAAAAAAAAAGCATTGAAAATGCAGCTTTTAAAGGGGAGAGGCAGGCTGCAAAGCTGTTCTGAAACCAGTGATTAAATCCCAAGAATTTAAGTCTGTATTGCTCTGCAGAAAGAGATGAAAAACCCAGCAGCCAATAACCAATACCTTCTGCAGGCTGAATTAGTGTTGTTCACAGTAAGATTTTCCTTGAACACAAATGAAGAGTGGGCCATGTATAGTCCGAGATGCAGCCATACCACTGTCACAGGATATGCCATAATACAGGAAAAAAAAATAAAGGCAACATGCAAAACTGTGCATTCCATTTTATCAAACATTTCTGGGGGAGATTCTGTGCCAGGCTCTGCTTTCAAGTCATCAGCAAAAGCAAGAGAATTTTCTAAATGACTTAGCAACCAGCACGTTAAAGTCTTTTGTTATTCTGGCCAAAGTAACCCTCCAAAAAGTTGCTGAGTATTGAACACTTTTAAAAACATGGTTAAGACATGAGAATGCTTCTCTCACATGCCCTTGACAGAGAGAGGCTGCTACATCCAGTTTACAAAGGGACAGACCCTACAGAGGGAAGGATTTTTGTGGGTAGCTGTACTGAACCTAGGACTAGTCAACTGCCCCTCAATCCGTGTGGATGAGGGTAAATAAAAGCTGTGGTAGGTCAAATATGGGTTTGGGTTTGGTTTTTTTTCCTTCTTGCTTCACCAAAAAAAAAGCCTCAGGAGCAAGGACAGTGTGGTGCTCTGACCCCTCACCCCTGTTTTCTCTCCTGCAATGGTAGTCATGACTGCACTTTCTTTTTCCATAGAGAACTCAGATTATGAAACCAGAGCAAGAAAAAGTCACGTAGCAAAAAAAGTTCCTTAAAAAGGCAAAAATTAACCACCCTTGGAAAAACAATAAGAGAGGAATGTGAATAACACAGCATTTCCCGTGGCTTGTATACTTATCTCATACCATAACGATCAAGTGGCTTACTTGTCTCTACCCGTTACAAAAGGGATTCTTTGCATTTTCACGTGGTTCTGCTCTACAACCAACCACACAGTTTTACTACTTTGTCTTAGCTATTTTGGTGCTTAAATACTCAAATCCTTTCCCCTTCCCCCCCCCCCCCCCCCCCCCCACTAAGTAAATTTTCCAGGCTAAAGTTCAAAGTGAATTCCAATGTGATTATATAAACACATGCATACTGTAGATTGACATCATACAATGCTATTCTTTGTTGCTGGTTTGGGGTTTTTTTTTTTGTCTTTTTAGTTTGCAACAACTTCAGTATGCCTGGCTTGCTACCCTAAAATAGTAGCTTATTACACCCTACTGAATAAGATAACACTGTATTTATTCCTCTGGCAGTTTGGTTTTCACAAGGAGGAAAAAAAAAGCTGAAGGTTTAATTCATAAAAATAGACTTGCAAAGGAGAAATAAAAGTAACAGACCTTATGAATCTCTCTGTTTATTAAGGCATGTGAGTAGTGGAGTGGAGAGAAAGCAGGTTTATATGTTTCAGTCCATCATGACTGTGAAATTGAACTATAAATGGTACCTAGTGCAGCCAAGTGAGACAGACACCATGCCGGGAGTTAATGGAAATGTGGAGAGCTTTTCTTTTTAACAAAGTACTTGAGCAATTATTCCAGCATACCCACAGTGAAATGAGATAAAGTTAGGCTGTGCATTACAGAGGCTGTTAACTGCAAAATAAATTCACTGACAGCCATTGGGAGCCTTTGGTTCCTCGTTCCTTTTTCTGCACCTATTAGCTAAAAAACACCAAGCAGTGTTGGTGGGGACAAAGAGCCAGGGAGCTGTGAGGTGGGAGGTTTGTTATGTGCAAGTTATGTGCTGGGTTGTCACACTCACCTGGCACAGAGGTGGAGCTCGGGGAGCCACCCAGCCCTGCCACTACAGCAACACAGGCACGAGTGCTTCTGGCAGCCCTGAAGCTGTCAGAGTTTTGTGTTGACATTAATGTTTTACTGCAGTGGTAAAAATACATCAGAATTCCCAGACTCTCCTTTCCCGTCGCTCGCCTGGCTGCCCTGTGGCACCCAGGATTTGAAGGTCATGTTTGAGGCTCAGCCCCTTTCAGCCTAGCCCTGAACTCCAGGGACAAGCAGGATGAAGGGCAAGTCCTCCTTGCCCTCTGAAGCTATCTCCTTGTCCAATTGCCTATTAAAGCTCCCCTCCCTCCAGCCCCACCTGCTCCCCAGCAGCCGTGTGGCTACCCCAGCGTGTCCAATGGTAAATATTGATCTCCTGGGGCACAGCTCACCCCGTGTGCACGGTCAGGCAGAAAGCCCTGCCCAGCTGTGTGCAGCCTCTCATCCCCCCCATCCAAAGGGGAGCTTTGTTGGATGAGCTGTGCAGGTGAAAGCACAACCACTCTCTCAGTCAGGAAGCCGAAAGGAGCTTTGCTTCCTAGGAAAATAAAAGAAAATCTCAGACAGACACCAAGAGAGAAAGGCTGCCCATATAGAAAGTATTCACCGTTGATCACAATGGTTTTCTAAGGATTTTCCATTTAAGGGGAAAATCCTTGCCTTTCAGAAGGGCATTAGAAAGCACCACTGGTATGTTATGGGTTACATACCAGAGGAGACTGGCCTCAGCACCTCCTGAGAAACCCACAGGAGAAGCCAGTATAGAAATGATGTTAAAATGTTTTGAAAAAGCAAACAATTTCTATATCAGCTGCAACTTCTGTTTTACAAAGTCCTTTATTTCCTAGCAGGGCCCGTGCTTAGACCTCTTTGATTTATCTTATTGTGACAGCAGCACTCTCTTTTTTTATCATGCTATTTTGAGAGCATTTCAAATGCAACCCTTCACCAAATACAGCACAATGACCCAGAGTCACGCCATGCTTTCTGTAATCCCCATGACATCTCTTACACCTATGGCAACACAAGCGAGCTCCTATTTGAATTTCCAGTGCAGACAAAGTGAGAACTATTCACACACAACTCCTCTCTTGCTATTCCTGGTGTCTGTGCTGAACCATCAGTCTTTTCAGCAGGTGCATTGGCTTTGTTAACTCTGCCTTCTGCAGCTCATGGTCATGGCTTGTTGCTGTTAGCCTCAGTTACACAACCCCTGAAAGCACCTCTCCCTTCCTTTCAGGGAGGTATGATTTGACGATCTGTATCTTTTGGCCTCACAGCTGTTATTTGTGGCTGTCAGTCAGAAAGCAGAAGCTGAAATGAAAACAACCAATGCTCTGTCCTCTGTAGCAGACCTGTCACTGTCACTTTTTCCTGACTTTGACATAGTCAAAATTTATTTTGTTTTCCCTGCTCGTGTGTCTAAATAAGCATCCTACACATGGCTAACCAACACACTCTCCATCCCCTCCCTATCCCTACTCCAATCCCCAGCAAACAAGAGCCTGTTACCTCCAGGACCTGCTCTGATTTCAGCCCTCCTGAGCCCTACACAGGCAGAGCTGCCCTCACACAGCCCTCCCTGCTGAGGAGGGACACTGTTTTGCAACAGCAGCTGGACATGAAGCCAACCTGGACCCTGGGGAAGTCACTGCTTCGTCCTGCCCAGAGCTGCTAATGCACAGGACCTGCTCCTCCTCTGCCTTGCAGCATTTCCATTTCTTTGCACGTCTGTCAGATTCTTTCCATGTTGCTTTTCCTTTGCTGTGCAGTGTAGCAAGATGCCAGCTTTTTTTTTTTTTTTTTGCACTGTGTGTGCTCTAGATCTAACATTATGCTTCAGATGCTATCGGGTAGCCAAAGGTGACAGGATTTCAAGGTTGGCCTCAAGGTGGTTAACTCTGAGAGTCAGCCTTTCAATCACCATCAGATACCGATCAAGCAAAAATAGATGAGGGCTGACAGCAGGCTAGCTTATTATACTCTCTGTTTCCAGCTGTTTTAGTTCAGGATGTTTTTATCAAGTGAGTCTCCAGCTCACCTCACCAGTATGCAAGGAAGGCAGGAGGGGAAATGGTTGTACAAAAATGGAAAAGTTTGTGATTTATAGCTGAAGAAAAACAAAGACAATGGTTTTCCCTGATTCACTAGATGTAATTGTGCCTCAAGCCCCTAAGACAATGCAAATCCCAAAGATAAAGACAGTCTAGGGGAGGAGAGGGAACCCACAGCTGCAAAGTTATAATTTCAAGATGCAGCTTTTCTCCCTCCCCTTGCATAAACATTACATCAAAATTACCATAAACCTGCAGCTGCCCAAATGGCTCTTGTGTCCTCACACACTGCACAGAGCTCTCTATTGACTTCAAAGGAACAGAAAGGGACTGAGAGTTTTTACCTTTAGTTTTCCATGCTGATAGAGATCAGGGAGATCTGTAGACTTTGATCATCCCTTGTTTAATTCAAGTCAGATGGAGCCCAGTTGGGTTGAGAGGGTTCAGCTTCAGCAGGGGACTCTGTACCCCAGCAGAGTTTCCCCCAGTCTTTCTCCTCCTCCAAAGCATCTTATCCTGACCTGGCTGATTTCAAAGTCTCCTGATCAGATCTTGGTGAAGAATTGCCTTTTTATTTGTCATGGGGACTTCCTGTGGTTATCACACATGTGATATCACTCAGGTGAAAGAGCTACACTGGTGGTCACCATTCTAGCTTCAAATGCCTTTTTTGAAAAAGACCTTGACTACTTTACAGTTCCAGAGCCCCTTAAATACAGGGACATATTTTAAATTAATGTCTAATATAAGTTCCAGTCCTTTACAGACACTGCTAGTTTTTGCACCTGTAACAAATTTAAACAGTGATTATGAGTGTAGCTGAACAAAGAATAAATGAGAGGATAAATGAGAAGTTTTAGCTTCTCATTAAATACCTGGGCTCAGCTTTCATTGATTCATAATTTCACCTGAACAGTTCTAGACAATTTTAACACTGTCTGTCCTCCAAAATGTTGTCCCTACATGTTATGTTGTCTTTCCAGGTTGTTTGTCTCACTTTCAGCAGAGATAAATGTCCATGCCACAAGGCAGAACTGTTGTAGCCCTCAAAGTACAGCACCTGATTACAGAGCAATATTTACTTGAGAAGAAACAGCAGCAACCTACAGGTCCCACGCAGAGCCCACAAAAAACTGCAGAATTTGGCCTCTGCTCTGGCTCCCTGTGCAAAACCCCATTAATTCAGGGGGACCTTCTCATCCAAAGTTCCTTCTGGGCACAAAAAAAAACCATCTACATCTCCTATGCAGCCCCTCATTCTTTAGTGGAGGAGCACAGCCCTGCTGCTGTGGCTACCAAACCTCACCAGATCTCGTGGCTGTGGCTGAAAGTCTATTCCTATGGTCCAGAGGGATTGCCATTCCCACCTGAGAACTGGACAACATGGTCCCAGCAGGATGAGAACACCTTGCAAGGGTCAGGGGGAGCTGAGGTGGGAAAAACACTTGCACTGCAGGAGTGAGAGGCCATAAAATGTTCAGGTGCCTCTGGATCTCACATCCTCCAGTTAATTACGAGAGACAAGAGGACCACCTTACCACTGACTCCATAGAGTCATAGCTCCTGCTGAAGGTACCAAAATAACCTGTCTGGAGTTAGAGGGTCTTAAAATCCCACCACTAATTAAGGGTATGTGTAAATGCTGTTCTAACTAGTGGGATTTTGGCCTAAATTTGGTCATGATCTAACAACCAGCCCCTTCTTCCAGGGGCAGGATCTCAAAGCTTCCCAAAGTAGATGCATTGGTGGGAGTTAAATGTCACCGTCTACCTTTGGCTGATTAAACTCTGTTTTTCTCCATCTGATACAATTGTAAGAGTGCACTGTGCTGATCAGGCACACATTTTGCACAAAATGTCATGCATGTTTATTATTAGATTAAGCTGCAGTAGGTTTAATTTTAGATCTTTTGATTCAAGTGGTGCAATGAAGATTAAATGTTAGGCATTATTAAAGATGCAGATGTGGACATATTGAATTATAAACCTCATTAAGTGCGACGTCCTAGACAGGCTTCTGAGATAAGCTACAAAGGACTTCCTTACTTCATACCGAAGTTATTAAAATATTAGAAGGTAAATCTAATCATAAAAATATTATGATAGAATGAAACTGATACTTTAAAAGTGTTATTACAAAAGACTGTGTTTCTTTCATGTATAATTACTTCCTTCTCAGTTTAGATTGCTGGATTGATATTAAAATGCAAGTATTTTTTCGCTTTTGAACACATAAAAAGTAAGTACAATGGAGCCAAATTTTGTCACTGTTTTCAGTGCCTGAGCCTTGGAAAAACCTCCTCCTCCTCGATGTCAAGCTTTTAGCTCTCATCAAGATTAAAGTTATCCACTCATGATTACATCTGGTAGCAAAGCCATCCCCACTGGCATGGATGTGGGAGTGACCAGGACAGTTATCACAGTGCATAGGACAAGATTTTGGAATATCTGAGATGGCTAAATTTAAAGAAGGGACCAGAATGGTGGAACAGGACAGAGATTCATGAAAAGATAAAAGCACATAACTTTTTGTTATAACTGTGAATTGCTATAACTTTTTCTTCTGTTGTAGAAAAGTAGGGGACATACAATGGAATTAGAAAGGGCAAAAGAGGAAAGTCTCAAATTTAAGCAATTCTTTTTTCTTTTCTTTTTTTTTTTTCTTTTTTTTTTTTTTTTTTTTTTTACCAAGCTCATTATGATCTTGTGGGACTCATTTCTATGAGTTATGGAGGTTTCCTGTCATTCCATTTTATAAAATTCCCTGCTGGCCGGGATAATAAGAATTTCACCATGCCACTGGTGAGGCCGAAAGAACTCTAAGGTATAAAAGCAGTTCTAGCCCAGACCATCAGCCAACCAGTGACTGACAGGTGGGAATTCCTGTAGGAATTTCATAATTGCACAGTCTAGCCCTTCCCTCGAGAGGGTTTTGCTCTGGCTCTTAATATCAAGACCAAGACATTGCTCTAACACAGTAGAGCAAGTGCAGCTCTTTGAACCCATGGACAGATACAAACCATCTCAGATTGCACCAGGACTTTCATAGATTTTGTCAAAACTCCATAAAAGAAATCCATATCCATAGTTCTGGAGTTCTCACCACTTCTGATAATGTTCCCACCATTGCAAGGGAAGGCTGAGCTATGATAAAAACATTGCCCAGTTATTAGATGGACTGTTTCTCTCTGCAAATCTGGACATCAAATGTTTGTCCCATCCTGGACCACCTCTAGAAAAAGTCCATAACATCCTTTAGTTCAAGATCTATGTTTTCTTAACAGGACCTTCTTCTATTTCCCCATTAAACCGTGCCAACTCTTTGACTGCAGTAGATAAAGGCAATTGTCCTGCACTGAAAACACAGAGAGACCAATTCTTCTTCTCATTTGCTAAACAATTGAATTTGTAAAATAATATAAGGATTTAAGTGCATTTTCTATAGGTGTGTTATGTCAAATGAATGAAGTGACCACAACAGATTTGATCCATGATAAGATATTTGAATTTGCTTGTTTGCAAGATTTGCTACATCTGATAACATGTTCTGTCTCTCAGCATACAGAGCAGGTCTCTTTTCAGATAAAGATGGGAAAGAAAGCACCAATTTGTTTGATTGCATTGTATTTTACATTAGATGTTCCTTTTGGGATTCTTGTAAAAGCTGGCATTTATTTATATCTATCTGTCGCTGACTGGAGGCACTTGATGTCAAAAATGGCAAGATAAAAAAGCTTGTTTTACAAATAAACCTCTAGGAGCAAAGCTACAGCGATGATTTTTGTAAAGCAGGCAATCACATTCTAGTGGGTTAGAGTTTGAATATTGCAACCATTATGAGAAATTGAAAACAAAACATGGAATACCTCACTACCACTAGGAAGGGAACTGAGGAACAGGGAAAGCAAGACTAGTAGCAGGTTATCCACATTTTTATTACATTCTTCCAGTAGAAAGTTACCAATTCTCCTGCTTCCTTTTAATTGCTTTTGTGTGTGATGGGCTAAGTATTTTTAGGAAGAAGTTTCTCCTTTACTAAAACCAAATTCTATTTAGCACTATTTTTTTTCTGAGCAGAATAAAACAACAGGCTTTAAAGAGAAATATTAGATTACTTGTGAGGGTTTCTGAGAAACAGCATGGTTGGGTATTTTTATCTTCATTTCCTTGTCTTTTGCAATTTTAATTTGAGAAAATGCACGTAACTGTGAAAAGTTCAGTTAAATATTTCATTGTTAGTGCATGCTGCAGAAAGCAAAAATAAACCCGTAATACTCTAAAGATCAGCTCTTCTGTATTTGTTTTGGTGGGTAATTTGTAAGTGTAAATGGAAAAACAAAAAAAAAAATCAAGATTCCTACCGAGAGCAGACACTCTGAAAGAAGGCAAAAAGCAATAAAGCACCATAATGAATTCAGATGTTGCAGACAGAACTACTAAATAAAATACACAAATGGGGGAGTCAGGACTGTTGCCTTCTCTTCTGCTCTGTAAACACAGGTCTGCAGAGCTCAGATGGTTTCTGAAGCTGCTCCTATGTCCTCGTTTTGAGTAAAACCAGCCGTGACAAGATGATCTCTTGCACAGCCTGTACGTGTTAGCACATGGACTGTAAGATGACTCACCATGCTTTTAATTGCAGCTTTGATCATTAAATCTCTTTTGAATTACTGAAGGCTCTATTTCCGCTTTCCAGTTACAAAAACCATCAGAAAAGGATTTGAGGTTTCAGGTCGGAAAGTTCAGCTTTGCTTTTTAAATCCCAGCCTCGTTCAGTGAGGATCCATAAAGGGCTGCAAACACTAAGACAAAAGCACAAAACAGATCACAACAGACCAATCTTCTTAGCCTTGAGCATCCAGTGTTGGCATCCACCTCTTTATCTTGTCTGCCATTTCCAGGCCAGAACTTCTGTTGCTTTGGTAACCCCACTAAAAGCAGTGATGCTTTCATTGTGGTTGGCCTGCTTCTGGCACTAATCACTGTTTTCACCCTAATGAGATGCTGTTTATGTTTTTTTTCAGTGAGATGTTCTGCTCAGTAGTCAAGGAAGGCACCACTAGATGGCCCAAGGGACTAGGAGGCTGCTCCTGCTCCCCAGAAATCCCTAGGCAGGGTGCTGGGTGCTGACCCCCAGAAGGCTGGGCCTCCAAACCCAGCTTCTTCTGGCCATGGAGAAGCCATTTGGGCAACACAAGGCAGGACTCAGCTTTGCCCTGTTTGGAGCAGCCATCCAGCAGCAAGACCCCTGTGGCACCACACACTGACACCCCTCCTCAAACAAAGCTGCCTCCACGTTGCTGTGCCCTAAAAGAAACAGAAGGGCAGATTTTCCCTTGTAAAAGGACCCATCCTGTTCTGACAGAGTCTCATTTCTGTGCAATGTGTCAGCAGCCAACAGAGGCAGAGGATGATCCCTCACTGGCACGGTGAGTTTGCTCAGAAATGCTCATTCTGGCTTTTTTCCCTTCACACGGCTCCCAGAGCAACTCGTCAGTGACTTTTAATTGCAGCCGATGATTAACGGCGTTGGTAGTCGTCCTCACCAAATGTTTCCTGGCTGATGTAAATCCCTTCCCCGATGGAAACTCAGGACCTTGCCACAGCCCAGCTTGGGAGGACATTTCCTCCGTGCAAAGAAGGAATTAGGCATTAGCATAATGGACTTTTAAATCTCGCTGGTCATTGGCCCCAGAGAGGTGCATCCAACTGAATGCCTCTAAGTAGTTAATTTGTTCCACAAATGGAGAGGGGAATTTTTCTCTTTAGAAAGCTTTTTAGTGGGACCATTTGTCCCCCAGCCAACATCAGTTTGACTACTGCAAAGTCACTTTAGATTTGCAGTGATAAAAAGGAGGTAAAACTCATCTCCTTATTATACAGCTGAGCGGGTCTGCTCAGGGAACTGCAAAGAAAGAGCAGGGGAAATATAAGAGGAAATTACAAATAATGTTGATAAAAGCAGCAAAGAATCACAGTTCTTATCCAAGCGTGTGACAAGAAGTTCTCCCAAAACAGTTCCACTCTTGTATGGTCTTTTCCTACCACAGCACTTGTTTCATCTACTCCCACTCTTTGGCAACCCTCAGGTGGCCAGTCTTGCTCAAGTCATTCTCTTATGGGGGCAGGTAGGAATTGCAGCATTTTTTATATTTCCACAATTTTCACACAGATAGTAAATACAGATTGATAAGCTACGGACACCTGGCCAGCTTTAACTGAAGTGCAGCAGTACAGTAGCAAATCTATCTGGGGTGTTTAGAAATGAAAAATAGGACAGTCCACTGATTAAAAGAAGCCTTCTATCTTCCAAGAGAGCTTTTGTGCAGCCAAGGACTCGTTGGTAGGAGTCTCCACAAACTTTGTTTTTGTCAGGCTTCTTACAACAGGGCAGCATAATCAGGTGAAATTAAAATGGCCCCGTGTTAGTCAGCAAAAAGAGGGCCCAGCCTTCAATTAGTGCCACCACTACTCAGCCATGCGAAAGACAATATAATGGATCTTGGCTCATTTCCTGCCAAGTTTTCCAGACCTCACTCTGCTTTTTTGACTTTACAGCAGTATCATATTTAGCAGGACTAAGGAGCCTGCATTCCTCTGACAGGCCCACCCCAGCATGTGAGGGTTTGTTTTGTTCTCTTGTTGATGATCTCCCTTCCTCAAGAAATCAGTGTTTGTAAAAGAGACAGAGCAAGTTCCTTGCAATTCTGAGGCCTCTGCTTTATCCTCACTTTTAGAGCACACAAATGATTTTTGACTAGCAATTTCAGAGAAAATCCACAGAAGACATCTTTCTGCAGGACTGTGAGTGATTCTGCTCCTGCTGCAAGGGCCTTGAGCACCCCAAATCACTACTCTTCATTGGGGAAACTGATGGAAGGAAACAGAAGGGACATAAAAGCAAAAGATCAGCAGAAATCATACAAGAAATTCATGCTGTGGTTGCTAAAGAACAAGGGTATGAACAAAAGCCATCCTAGTCCAGTGAGACATTTCAGCAGACCTCTCTCTGAGAGGTCTGCTGGAGAAAACCACAGCCTGGTTGGTCCCACCTTGCCCCTGGGAAGGGGATGACTTCTGGTGTTTTTTGCTCCATTTCCAAACATCTGAAGGAAAAGAATGTGGCTGGGAGGAGTTGGTATGTGTCTGTAGGGGAACAGTGCTGGCACTCCTTCTCCTCAGAGACCCTGGGGGCAAGTTCTAAGTGTCTGAGAGCCCTTGGCAACACGAAGAATTTGGTAGAGTCAAGTAACCAAAAGCAAGAGGAGAAGAGCTTCACTTTTGAGCATCACAAGAATCAACAGAGATAATGACTGTACTGTTTTCTTCAGACATTAGTATTAATAAAATTCACTCTGAAAAGGCCGAGACATTAAGTGCTAAGCAGATGATGAGCTCCAATTGCAGCAATTACTTATTGACTGTGTAATGTGCCCTGCTTTTTTGCTAATGTTATCCTTGTCCTCTTCTTCTCCTTTATCCTTTCTCCAAACATTACCCAAGTCTTTTTAGGCAATGGACTATGGAGTGAGACTTCATGCATCTGGTGTTTTGTTTGCTGATTACAGTCTCTCAAATTCCATTCTTACAGTGATTTTAATTTTTTTTTTCTCCCCTTGGTGATTTCTGGGGCTATGTGTAGTCTCCAGCCTCCATCCAGCTGTCTCTTTTCACAAAGCCTGTAGAAACACAATTATTACGGGCATTTTTTATGCCTTTTGAAGTAAAATGATCCAACAGCTTCTGATATGTAAACCATCATAAGGTCATGTCAGTTTGTTTAATCTAACAAAGAAAGTCAGAGAGTAAAAATTTAGGTAAGAAATGAAAAAGCCCAGGTATACTTTTGATCTAGTAGATCATGTGGTCTGAAGAGATTTCTAATGCTGATCTCAGTGTTGAACCTTGCTGCTCTGGGGGATGTTCCCATTAATGGCAGTGTGGAAGTTTGCTGAGCCATGAGAAGTTTCCAGTGCAGAAAGTTTCCTGCTAATTTCACTGAGTGTGAGAAATCACCAGAATATAGGCTTCATTAAGAGCTGCTTTTTTAATGCAGATGACAAAGAGAAATTGCAGCCAGTGGTGTCTTTGCTGTAAAGACTCCATTAGATTGCCATTAGTTGCTAATAATATATCATAATTATTTTTATAGGGTTAAGCTTGTCTCTTTCCTCATCCACCTGCCTTGCAGAGATAACCTCTAAGAATACCCTGAAGGACTGTCAGGCTCCAACTCAAAAGCTTTTCCTTAGCTAAATTTTCTAAACAATTCATTACCTATAAAAGATTGGTGAGAATACAGAGATATGGCCCTTTCTCTTTCCAATTTACATTCTCATAAAACTCCACTCAATGCCTAGTCAGACTCTGGAATAATTTGATTCTTTTCCTATTATTACTATGCAAAGATATTCTGCATATTAGTGAAATATCCATTCATTCTTCAGAACACATTTGCTCTTAACTACACAAACACTTGACTGTAGTTAAAGAATTGTTAATCAGAGGTGTCACATATCTTATTTGAAGTATCCATTTTATTTATTGTGTGTGGCATGGTTCTCAAAGGTTTGAGCCTTAGTAGTGAATATTTCTACTTGAAGATGAGGAATAAGCTCTCTGCTAAGACACATCTTTGTGAATGTGCACATGTGGTTTGAAATACTAGGAACTGATACTTCATTTTCTTCTTAAATGCTTTGCCTTGAAGTAAAGCTGATCAGTGAACCTGTCAGGTCTAACAGCAGCATCTGCTGCCTGACCTTAATGTGTGTTAGATTATTTTAATTGTAAAGCTGAGCACCACTGCTGGATAAATATGAACAACAGAGCAGCTGACTTGACTAAGTCTCACCAAGAGGCTTGTTCTGTTTTTCTGCTTAAGATCCTGCCTCTGTAGGCTGAGTCCTGCTGTGTACTGGGCTTCTCTAAGCCTGGAATTCACTCCAACATCCTCAGGAGAGAAGCACGTAAATGACCTAGGCATTGGTGACTTGAGCAGGAAATACTGATGAGGTTCTACAGCTTAGACCTGAGTGTGAGATCAACCAAAATCCATGAACCTTCCAGCAGTGAGAGTCTGGCACAACACACCCATGGCCACCTGGAGAGCAGGGCTGGCTCAGGTCACAGTAACCAGCAAGGCTGCTTGCATGGGAAGGTCAATGACTTTTTCTGCCACTCTGGAATGAGATCTTCACACAGCACGAAATGCTAAATACTCATTTTCTCAAACTGAATTAGCATAATTTAACTGAGGGCCATGTATCTGCCTTCTGGACTTTGTTTTTCATTGCAGGAGCTCTAACTGGTGACATGATCTCACCAGCTCATTTGAATCCCCACTGCAGAGACCTGAACAAAAGCCAGGTTTGATTATGATATGAAAATTTCCACAAGGAGAGTGAATCAGACTTCCTTGTATGAAACCAGAAGATGCTGCTGTGCTCTCCAGAGAATGCTACATACATAACCAACAGTAACAAAAACCCAAACTGGAGCAAATGGCAGTATTTTCTGGGAAATGTATACCAGAAAAAAAAAAAAAAAAAAAAAAAAAAAAAAAAAAAAAAAAAAAAAAAAAAAAGTGAGGTGGGAGGGGTATTTTGTATTCTATTTCAATAATGCTAAATTTGCAGAATCTCAGAGAGAGGAGACAAAAACTATTAGTGCATTGACATTAAAGTTTAAGGAAAAGACAATTTCCCCAGTTGTGGAAACAACAAAACCCAACTGGACCTGGGCAGCCTGCTCCAGCTGACACTGCTTGAGCAGGGAGGATGGAATATGTCATCTCCAGAGCTCCCTTCCAACCTAAATGATTTTGTGATCCTGTCACACTAAAGGTATCAGAATAGGGTTGTTTTTTTCTTCATGTTTTCAAAGGGGGTTGGTGTTTCTGCCTTAAACAGGAGGGGAGATTTCCAAACCCAACAGTTCTAGTTTAGAAGTGCTAAAATACTTTTAAAAGTTTTCAACTGTTTTGAGCTGGCATTTCAGAATGACACAGATGAAGTATAATTTTTTTTTTTTTAAGCTGGAGTGACAGAAAGAGGAATCAAGCCTAAGTGACTTCCAAAAGAAAAGGGATCATTAAGGTTGGAAATGACCTCTGAGATCATTGAGTCCAGCTGTTCACCCAGAACCACCACTAAACCACGTCCCCAAGTGCCACATCCCCATATTTTTTGAACACTTGCAGGGGTGGTGATTCCACCACTTCCCTAGACAGCCTGTTCCAATGATCCTTCCATTGGAGTCAAAAAGAGAAAGTTTTGTTTTGCCAAGATAAGTTGCTTTTTACTATTTTTTTTAGGTTCAGCCCTAGAAACAAGATAAGAAAAATTTCCATCTCAGCTTTTAAATACAGTTTCATGAAACTTCTTGATCTTTAGTGCAAGCTGTATGCCAAAAAAACCTAAGCAAATGAAACTACACCACAGGAATATTGTTCTGGGTTTTGGGTGCTTTCAGAGCTCAGAGATGCCCCAAAAGTAATTTATTCCAAGCAACAAGAGACATAAGCAGCCTTAATTTAACATTTCAAGTTGTGAAAGATGAAGTATCCAATTTCCATCTCATATTTTCTGCTTAGATTTGTCCAAACAAATCAGCATATTTCAGGAATATTTTTCCACTTACTTTCATCTACCTGGTTATTCCAGAAGGCTTAACATGTACTATTTCCTTTTCTTATCCAACCACTTGAATAACATCTGCCCTCTTCGTCAGCTTCCTAAAATAACCACCTTTGGCATGTTAGGAAAGATTTTTCATTCTCTGGTGCAAAACAGCAGTCAAGTAATGAACTGAGCTCAGCCCAGCAAATATTTCATTTGGCAAGTGCTAAGTTTTAGCTTGTGATCTCTCATCTTTGCATTCAAATGTCCAAAACAGGTGATACATGTGTAATGCAAAAAGCTAGAAGCAAACACCAGAGCATTTAGAAAATAGCTGCAGGGTTTTTTTGCTATGGAAATTATTTCTGCTTAAAACATCAACCCAGAGTAATTGTATATTTTGTTTAGAGTGACAGCTGAATATTTCATGTATTTGCTGCCTTTTGATGGCAGATAAGTGGGAAGGAAAATGCACTCTCTGAAGGCTTTTATCAGAGAAAATCACAGTCAGAAAATTGCACCATGTAGCACAGCAATATTTCCATACTTTACTGCTCTTACAGAGAGAAAACTGTTATTAAGGCTAACAGGGTGTCATATAAAAAGAGATGTTTCTTTTCACAGATCCCTTATTTGGCCAGAATTTTTCCCCCTACGGTTGCTGGGGTTGGGAGGCCATTGCAGCAGAATATAAAGCATTAGACTTTGCAGTGAAGTGCAGCTAATATTGTAACGAGGGCATCCAACAAAATTCCTGCTGGCTCTGTAGACTGTGATAAAACCCAGGATGGGACAGACCCACCCTGGGGAATCTATTCACCTGTATTCCCAAGGGCCAGCATCCTCAGCCAAGGAGGGAGCAGAAATCCATCCCTAAAGCCTTGCCTTGCTGTGGAGAGCTCCGTTGTCCCCAGAGGACAAGGATCATTCCTCTGGTGCCCTTCACGCCTGGTTTGTTGCACGTTCCAGAGAGCATCTGTAAAGACAGCTGAGCAATCACCCACTGAAAGGAGCTTCAGGAGAGCTGTTTGCTCTGGAGTTCTCTGGAGGACTTCAGTCTGCTTGAAAGGGAAAGGGTTGTAAGGGACCAGACTGGAGAGAAACGGGGTGAGCTCCATCTCAGGAGCCCTGTGGTCTACTCCTGCTGCTGCATTGACTCACATTTGCTGAATTTACCAACGCCCTTAGTGCCTTCTGCTAAGCATGAGCCCTGACTCATAGGAAGAGCTGCTATTTCTACTGTTAGGGATTAAATTCCCAATGGACAAACCCCTGCAGATCCACAAGAATCATCACAGCAGCTGTAGAATTGTTTCATCTCCCTGTGACTCAATATTTCAATATTCGCACTGCTAATATTTCAATTATTTGCAAGTCTTGTAAACAAAGCTATTCTGGGAATATTCATTTGGAAGCTCTAATCTCCTTCTCCAAAGGCCAGCAGTCAGTCATGGCTTCATCCATCAGAAGCCCCTTGACTCTGGGAAGCTCTCACCTCACCATTGTTCTCAGCTGTGCTGCAGCTATTCCCTTCTCATCAGGAGCACAACATCTCCCAGATCCAGTGCCATTCTGCTTGCTCTCTCCATGGATTATTGCAATAATAAAAGCAGCAGCTGCCTGAAACAGATTTCTTCTCAGCAGAGGGGTGAAAAATACCCAAGCTTTCTCTGCCATCTTAGCTTGGCAAGTGGCAAGAAGATCTACACCCGTTTTGTTCCTTTAAAGCAATTTAAAATTAAAAAAAAAAAAAAAACCACAACAAAACAAACAAACAAACAAACAAAAAACTAAAACCTCTCAAACACTGCCTCTAATCCAAGAGCAGTATTGGCACAAACATAGGTGCACCTTCATCCCACTGTCAGAGAAAAATTAAGAGGAAAAATGAAGAAAAAATTCTCTCCTTTCCCTGACAATCCCAACCAGCTCGAAGCTGCAAGCTGTGTCTGGCATTACAGCAGGGCCCCAAGGTAACACTGCAAAAATTCCCAATCCAAACCTCTCACTTTGCAAGCACAGAACAAGATCCCAGGCTCCCCACAAGACCAGGGAGGCTTCCTGGCTTGTACTAGGGACAGTTTGTTTTCTCTAGGAAGAACTTCCTTGTGGGATGTTGTACAGATTGACCCCCAGGCCCGAAGAAGGCAATTTGAACCTGCCATTAATCAAGTCACAAAACTCCTTTCTGCAAGTAAAACATCCTGAGCTGTTGTTTGGGGGTCCCCATCACAAGATCCTTTCAATGTCAGTCCATCTGATGAAACCTCCTCGTGCTGGAGTAATTATTGTTGTTCTCCACACAGATAACTATTTGCTTTTGTGTTTCCTATTATGGATTTCCTCTTTTAATTACCTGAACTCCACTCAGCATTCCTAAATATTAAGCACAGCACTATGAAACAACATTTTTTTCTTGTTCTGCCAATACTCAACTCTTCTTCCACTACTTCAGCAAGGAGTTGTTTTTACTTTATTTGAGGTACTTCAGCATTCCACTAGGAATGGATAGAAATGCTGCAGATTTTATTTTCTTCTTAGCAATTAATCAGACAGAATGGAGATGGCTCTATAAAAATAAAACCAGAAAACAATATTCTCATAAAAGCTGTTGGTTCTTCCGCAAGTTGAGCTTAATTTTAGTGTCATTCTAATTTAATAGAGAAGGAGAGAATGAGTCTAAATGGACAAAACTGTCAGAGATTTCACCATGAAAATAGTAGCAAAAATCACATGTTCTTGACACACAAAATAGAGGAAAGCCAATGCCTCTCATGAAATCATGACCATTCTACTTTATGTTTCTCCCTTTTAGGAGGTTCATTGATTCTAGTTCTTTCACAAATGAGATAAATGCAAGTATAGAGTAGGACCTTAACAAGAAGGAGGAAGGATACTGGACGTGGCCACAGCCCATCTCTGTAGAGTCCATCCAATTATCACTGAGATAATTGGGGAAGCCCACAAGCTGACATGGATGCGTGCAGCTTTCCCACATTTTACAGGGTTTTTAGCTGTTGTTTCTTAACAAGATTAGATCCAGTAGGGTTACATGGGTCCAGCGTATTTCATTCTGGACTTAAGCAGATAACAGACCTGCTTATCTTAAAAAAAAAATAAAAATAGACCAATTTCCTGCACTTTTGCTTGGAAGATACCACTTTTTCAAGTGATAACTACAGAAAAATAGAGTGTAGGAATGTGAATAAGTGATATTACTCAGGTTTTCAAAGAGAAATATTGAAAAACCCTTGTAGAGCACACAGTTTATTTCCCTGAGGATTAAAGACCAAGAGGCTTTTACAACATTTTAACATAATTTTAAGCCAGCATTATGTGAAATAAAACTTATCTGAACATCTTCCTGTCTTCTAAAGAGGATTTAAAAAGTTAAGCAAAATACTTTCCAACATATCATTTGATACCTGATCTCAGAACTTCAACTACTGCTACCAGAAGTACCATTTCTCCATATTTATGACTTTTGACATCGTTCCACAGGGAAATCTAAGAGCTTACCTGCAGAGCAGGATATCAGCATTGCTATATCCAAGCCCAGCTCTGTGTACCTGTGTGTGAAGGCAGGGAAACAAATTAGAGGCACTTATCACCTTGGCTTTCTGACTCTAAGAAAGTGAAGTGGAGGATCTTCTAAATGAGCAAAACATTCTTGCACAGAACTCACCCTCACGGCGTAAATACCTTCAATATTAACAACTCATTTCATTCAAACTGAGGAGTGGTTTGAAATAAAGGCACCACCACCATTTCCCATGGCTGTCGTTCTCCACAAACACCAGGAGACACTGAGATCACTGAGATGGAACTTCTTTCATTTCACAGGAGAAAATGCTACTCTGGAAGCAATCAGTGGTCAGTGGAACATAATAGCAGCTGACATTTCAGGTCAATATGAAAGCAGTTTGGAGCCAGCCAATTTGGAAGTGCTCCAGTTTGTCACTTCATTGCTAACGAAGACAATGTTGCAACATGTTTTGTTTAATATATAAAAAAAAAAAACAAACCCCAGGATAGAATCATGGGAGAATTATTTCCCTCTCAGCTTCACCCCCCTCCAATCCTCTTTCCAAATGCAATTGTTCTATTTTTAAAAAGCTCATTTGTTCTTATTGTTCTTGCATCAAGCTGGCTGCTCACCCATCTGTCTCCCACTGTGCTTAAAAAGATGTCATGATCCTGCAGTCTCAAACGCAGTCCTGGTGTTTCCACTGAACTGCAATGACAGCTTTCACTTAGGAGTGAAGTTATTTTTTTAAAAAAATTATGACCTCACTCACCAGATTTCAGAGGTATTTATCAAAAATAAAAACCAAAATAAAACCCCAAACAAGTGCCACCCCATCCAAGGTACCAGGATGCTCATTGGTTAAGACTTTAAACAAAGTTTATTTAAAGAATTCCCAGTTTCATCATGCATGTTGTTTGAGAGCAATGCCACACAAAGGTTCTTGGGGGAAATGAGCCTGTCTTTAGGGCTGCCCTTCACCCAAAATCTCTCAGCAAGATCTTGAAAAAACTCCCAGCCCAAGGGATCCCATAGGATCCCTCAGAGCTGTGATGGTAATATCAGGTGAAACACCCCTGGAAAAATTACCACTTGCTGCACATCAGAAAGGAAAGAGATAGAAAGTGAGAAGGTAACCAAACAAATGTGTTAAAGTATTTAACATTTTAACATTAAGTATTTTCAGGGTTTCAGACCAAATTCTTGCAAGTGACTCAAGACTGATCCACTGTTTTTCAGCTCTCATTGCAGGGAAAAAGAGTCTTGTGGACAAAATCAAACCACATGTGCCTTTACTTGCCTCACAGCAGTGAAATCTAATGGAGAGAGTCAGAAATGTAACACATCATCAGTCCAGGTCCCCCTATATTCCCTGCTGCCCCAGGTTTTTGGCTGTCTGTTGAAGGCAGCAAGGACTTCAAAGCTGGGATTGGCTCTGCTGAAGCACAGCCTCCTCCAGAAAAACAGCTCTGTTTTTAGATGAGACCTCGAGTGCAAAGCATTATAAACACTGAGAAACTTCCAGACCTGGCACAACCTCCACCACAGCTTCTGACCCTAAATATCTGCACCCTGGTTCTATCAGTGGATTCCATCACCATTGTTTAGGATTCAGCTGAGAGGCGCAAAGACTCTTTGGCCTTGTAAAAAATAGAGATTGAGGCACTTTTCTCTCTCTTAAACTTCCTCCCTGTGAATCAAGTCAGAGGCAGAGTGGACACACACTTGCCCTCAGTGTGTTTCATGGAATAAACTGGTTTGACAGCTGAGAATTTTTGGCAAGGGCTGCAAACAAACTTGTATTTTTTTTAAGAGGCTTAAAGCAGACAAACAGCCAGGCTACTCTCCTCAGAGGAGCAAATCCTGAGGAGACCTTTTTTTTTTTTTCCTTATTGCATTAATGAATATTCTGTCACCATAGCAGGCCAAACATAATTGTTCAAACTGCTATGCTGAGACTAATTTCCCTGTCACTTATAATTAGAGGTGTTAATATAGCCATTAAGGTGTTACAAATGGCTTCTGAGCACCCTCCCAGGTCACCACCGTGTACAGAGCACTCTGGCAGGGTAGCAGAGGGAGTCAGAGGCTGGGGAACCTCAGAGGTGTCGGTGCCACGAGGAACCTGTCAAGGCAAGGGCATGCCACAGCTTTCCTTCCTGCAAAAGCCTTGCTGGCTGGTCAGCAGGGAAAAGCAGCCCAGTTCAGAGAGGACTGGCACCTCTGCCACCCCTGCCAGCCCATTGACTCCCTCGCCTGCAGATGCTGCAACTCCACCAGCCCTTCCCTCCGGGAAGCCAAGCAAGGCAAGTGGTGTCCCAGCCTCCTGGCAGCAGTCAGTCCTCAGAATGAGGCTGAGACTTCACTTATAGTCTTTTCAAATGGGAAGACCATCCTGTAATTAATTTCTTCTGTCCTCAAAGCAGCCGACACACAAGAGAGGGGACTGTGCAGCTTTTAGCCCACATTCCACGGCTCCGGAGTGCAAGTGCACCCACTCACACAGAAACCCCCTCTCTGTTAACTGAGCTGCTAAAGCTTGGTGGGTGTCAGGCTGGTGAGGGCAGCTTGTGTGCCACATTAGCTGGAGGAGGCTGCCTTTGCATGGAAGACTCCAGTCTCCAGCTACGTTCTACTTTGAGATGATCTGGAGCCATTCTGCTTCCAGAGGTCAGTTTTTAAAGAGGCAGGAACAAAAAAACATCCCTCTCTAAAAATAAACCAGCTCCTGTGAAAAGGCTTGGCATTCCCCTGTCAGGTTTCAGCGACTGGGAGAGAGAACAGTCTGTCTGGTGTTGGCTTCCAGCCACGAGGAAGTTCATATCTAATATAATCAAGGCACATTAGAAAAAAACTGAGCAGATAAGAAGCCAAACCCAACTCAAACCACAAAGCCTCCATTGAAAATGTGTTTTGACTTCAAAAGGGGGACAGGAAAAAAGATGAGAGGATTAAGGATTCAGAGCCCAGAGCTCCTCTCAATTGCCCCAGATTTACACCCATTATACTCCAGAAGAGTTGATCCAAATTCCACTTTGCTCTGAGAAAGGCAAGTGCTTAACTTACATCAGCTGCAAAAACATTTCCGATTTCTTATCTCTTTCCTAATTGCTGTTCAGGAGACAGTGTGATGTGTGTCATGTCCAGCCTTTACCCATTTATTCTGAAGGTTAAAAATGTCACAGTGGGTGTGGAGTAACCCGTTTTTAAAAAAAAAAAAAAAAAAAAAAAGTTTGTAGACACAGAAGTCTGTTATTGCAAGTCCAATGAGAAAATAATGCTCTCTTTGTACTTGTTTTCCCTCGACAGACAGCTTAAATTAGGTTGCTGAATAACTTGGTACATGGTACAACAGTAAACCTGTCACAAAAGCATGTTAATCAAAGCACAACTGATACTTGACATCCCCTGGTGAAAGGCATTTTTACAGTGTTTCATTAAAATTGAAAGGAGGATTAAGAGGCCTATTTCTTGATTAATGTCTCTCTCTGACTGGGAGATGTAATCCTATCCATAACCTCAAATTACTGGAAACAAAATTAAATTTCTGCCAGCAGATCATTCTGGTGCACATATGACACAGGGCACAAAGTGTTCATTTCTTTACACTTTCTATCCAACCTGGAGACCTTTTGAGTTGCAAAAACCACAGTGGGAGCTCTAGTTACACTCCAGGCTACAGGAGATGCTGTGGAATAGCCCTTGAGACCCATAGGGGTTGGCCAAACATTTTGAAAACATTGCTTTTAGTGTCAAAAATTATTATAAAGTGATACGAGGAAACCCTTGGTGACAAAGTAAATCAGAGACAGAGAAAATTTCAGAGGCAGAAGTTTGGGGAGAAGCTATTCCACCACATTTGCATGTCACAACAACAGGAGCAGGGAAAAATCCTGCAGTCCACAGGGCATAGCAGGGTGTTACTCAAACATCCTCAGGCTTTGGGAAGAGAAGAGGCAGGCAGTCTGGCAGGCACAGAAAGTCGGGAATTCTGTCAGGACACGTCCTGGCTGTCCCCCCTGCCAGGTGACAGCGATCCTCCTGGGAACACACACCTCCCTGGTGACCCACAGCGCCAGGAGGAGCCGATCCTTCCTCCCCCCCAGCACCGACCCAAGGCCAGGGATTCAGTGCCAGGCGGAATTCCAGCTGGTTCCCAGCTGGAGCAGGGCAGAGCTGTGCCGGGCAGCCCCGACTGCCCAGCCCACAGGGCAGCCGGCTCCCCCCCAGCCACCTCAGCCTTGCTTTCCAACCCCTGATACCAGCACTGCTTGCAGCCTTGTGTGCCCAGGAGAAGGAACAAAAGATGATACAAACCACGCTAATTTCAGCCTGCCCCACACCAGACAGGGCAAAGGCAGCACCAGGTCGCAAACACAGCCCCGGCCACCTGCCAAAATCCTCCTTTCACAGCATGCTCTGCTCACACTCCGTGGCAAAATCCTGCGTGGCTAAATCACAAGAAGCCTCAAACAGCTGCACATCCCGGTCAAACAAAACAAACCTACGCCTCAGCAGCCCGCTCCAGCAGCACAGGCTGCACCTCCCCTAATCAGACTCTTGTTTCTTCCGAGAGCAAACTCCAAGTGGGCTTTTGTAGCAGACCCAGCAGCCATAATCTGGTTTCTCAAAGGCAGATGAGATAAAATCACTTGCAGCTCTGCTGTTTCAGCCACTTGTCCCTTGAAATATTTTCTGGCTGCCTCAACCTGATGGTTTATCTCCAGAAGACAATAGCTGAGCTGGAAGCCTAAATTCCAAAATGCACAAGAGCTGGACTCTCAACAGATGCTCCTCATATCTCTGGGCTTCAGTAGTCCTCTCACTCCCAAGGCCATTAACACTTAGTGCCAGGAATAATTTATTCCATTAGATAAGGGCTGGAACTTTTTCCAAGCACAACCTGCCTGCACGGAGATGTTAACAAGTCACCTTAGGCTACACCGTGTTTCAGCTTTGATCTGCTCTTTGGTTGGTCTGAATAGCACTTCCCAGGTTTTCCTTCTCTGCAAGGCACTGCTGTGTTGCAGGGGGAAGCCCCGGGACTGCAGGTACCCAGAGGGACTGCAGGTACCTGAAGGGATTGCAGGTACCTGGAGGGATTGCAGGTACCCAGAGGGACTGCAGGTACCCAGAGGGATTGCAGGTACCTGAAGGGATTGCAGGTACCTGGAGGGATTGCAGGTACCCAGAGGGACTGCAGGTACCCAGAGGGACTGCAGGTACCTGGAGGGATTGCAGGTACCTGGAGGGATTGCTCCTCTCCTTGGAGGTACTGTCACAGTCCCCACTACTCACCATTTCTGCCCACCCAGTGGAACTGAGATCAGCTTGGAGTCCTGCTTAGCCATAAATAGCTGAAAATTTTGCTTAAACAAAACAAACGCAAAGAAATCCCTAAAAGACTCTTGTAACACTGAGCTCTGGAAAGTGGCACAGCATTAAATCCTTTTTTTTAAACAACATTCAAACATGTTCACATAT
Source organism: Phylloscopus collybita (assembly GCA_027886175.1). NCBI lineage: Eukaryota > Metazoa > Chordata > Aves > Passeriformes > Phylloscopidae > Phylloscopus > Phylloscopus collybita. Next base: position 32,499,506 of record JAJNNQ010000129.1, read on the forward strand.
CTGACTTGCATGCTGAACAAGAAGCCTTACTCCAGATTTCTGCAAAGAGGGTGGGTTTGAAACCCATCCACCCCCTCCTTAGATTTCTCATTCCCCACTGACTCCTTGCCATCTCTGTTCTGAACACCCCTGTTCTCACCCCTGTTTATAAGATCAGGTTAAAGCAGCCTGTGAAAAAAAAGGCAGAGTTCAAGAAATGGATGGGGTTGTGTTATCCTCACAGTGTTTTTAGGGCAGTAAATATCAGAGCTCTCCTCTCCCTCCCATATGCAGCTCATTGTACACAAGAGGAGAGCACATCTGAGAGATGAGCTTCGAGATAAAGCCTTTCATAGTATCTGCAATAATTTAATAAGCTGCAAGCTGCTCCCAGAGCACATTCATGGGAGAGAGGGGTTGTTGTTGTTTTAGCCTTTGCAGCTTTGCTAAGCTTTGAACTGAGGGTATTGGGTTGAACAGCAGTAAATGCACTGTGAGTTGCCTAATATTTTCCATTACACCACTTATATCATGTAATCTCACACCTGACATTTCTTGTTCTTATACTACATCCACTGCTTGGAAAAAAAAAATAGATGGGTCTTTTGTTGCTATTTATAACATGCCAATAGATCGTAGTGAGTTTTACCAAAGGGCAGGTTAAAGAGTAATTAAAAATCTAGTCAGATTATTTAAAAAAAAACAAAAACAAAAACAACAACAAAGTAAAGATGTATCAGGCATTCAAAACCTTCAGGGTGAAATCCCCTGGAGAAGTATTGAAATAGATTTTTTTTGGTTTTGTTGTTAATCTCACCCTGAAAACTCAATTTATTCTCATGAAATAACTTCCTTATTTGCAATCTAACTTGTAAGAAAATATTTACACCACATACACTGGCTTATTTGTCTATTAAGTGAGCCATATGGCATCAAGAGTGGCAATTTAAGTGGGAACAGACAACAAATGAACGGTGCAGAAAGCTGAACCTTAGAGAGCCACAAAGGCTGGCTCAGAGATGAGCTTGAACAGACAAAAAGAACCATTTCCCAAGGCATGAGAGGAGTCCTACACAGGGGTCACTGGGGAAGCCACAGGATCCTCAGAGGCGTCTGTAAATCTCTTGCAGGTGTGTCAGTGAGCAGGGCAGACCCCAAAACTCTGGGGCCTGCTGCATCCATCAGCTCACCCACCTCTGCAAAACCCAAACTGTGCTGGAGCAGCAGCCCTCTCCAGCCCTGCCCTGCAGCCATCCCATCAGCTCTGGGAGTACCCAAGGGAGGCCCAGCAAGTTTAATATTATCAAAGACAAGGGCCCAGCACTGCTGGATTCTGGCTGTGCCCATGGCAGATGGACAGAGCAGGCTGAGGCTGGAGCAGCCCTTTGCAGGAACCTGGCTAAGCTGAGCACAAACCAGTGTCCTGAGGGTGCAAAACCTGCCTGGCTGCTCGCCTCCCTGGGCTTCTCATATTTCTGATGCCGCTGATGGGGGGAGGGAAGAATGTAAAACAAGATTTCTCTAGCTGCCCTAATATCTATGTTATGCCCCTTTTAAGCTTCCTCCTCACATTTCTAAGCACAGACATGGCTCTCACTGCACAATGTGGGCATAGATACCAACCAAGGACGTGGTTATCCTGCTTATTTCAAAATAGGGAACAACAGGAGGGTCAGTGGGGAGATGGGAGCTGCCAGGAGAAGGAGAGAGCAGATTTAAATGTTCTGCATTTCAGCAAGGCTAGAAACAGTTAAATGGTTCACCCCACTTTGATAGGTTATCCCATTATTGAAGCTGTAAGCAGCGTTGGAGTATAAAGGTTTTGGGCACAAAAATGTCCATGGTTATTTTGGGAAAACAAATGTGTTTTAAAAGGCTTGAGTCTAACATAGAGTCTGAGTGGAGGGAAATACTGGAGTGATGGGAATTTTAAAAGGCCCAAGGTATAAGCATTTACACAGCAACCTGATTTGGAAACCAAGAAATAGGAAGATTGGTTTATTACGAGGTTCATTTCTTTTCTGATTCCTACAGCAGAGTGAAGCAATTTTTATCATGTGAGACGATAGTCAGTGCCACAACTAGTCAAATATAACAAGTAGGAGAGAGAGGGGAAATAATTCTGAAACCTTTCGAAAAATGAAAGCTTTCTCCTAACTCAGGAGCCATAAATAAAATCAAGTATTTGCCCTCAGGGAAGAACTTAACACAGCTCCAATTCAGCTAAAGGAATCTTTCACCAAGGCATGTCTTTGCCCTCACTGTTACTGTGCCTTCTCCTCACTCTCTGCTCCTTGGGAGTCACAGTCACTCTGCATTTGATAGCTGTGTGCTACCAAAAGTCACTCTGATGGAGGAAACAGAGCCAATAAAACCTGGACAGGGCTGATTTCTAACGACTTCACCCCCTGAAGCAAGACTTCAGCCTGCAAGGCTTATCAGGCAGCTGCACACCCCCTGGAGCCTCACACCTCTGTCCATCACTGCCCAAGGTTCTCACAGCACCTGTTCCTTACAGGACAGAGCAAAATTTGCAGAGTTCTTTGGTGATGCAGGATTTCTCCCCTCTCTTCCACCCAAGATCTCACAGCACCTGTTCCTTACTGGACAGAGCAAAATTTGCAGAGTTTTTTTGCTGATGCAGGATTGTTCCCCTCTCTTCCACCAGAAACTATTCCAGGTTGGAGGGCTTATTTCAGGAGGGGTTCCCAGCCAGGCAGTTTATCACACCGAGAACCATTTGCAATCCAAGTTTGCTTTCCCCATCCATCTGAAAACCACACAGAAGCCAAACAAAATCACATGTGAAGGTCACAGTTTCCCCCTTCTTCTTTCACCACAGTGAAAGTCTTCCTCTCTTCCCTCAAAAGCAAAGCAAACCCTGGAACCAAAAGCAAATCAGAACCTTTTACGAAGTGGAGTAGGACAGTGCAATGGGTTGAATGACATCAAGATGGCCAAAGAATTTCTACAGTAACTCTCAGATTAGCCACAAATCCAAGTGCAACAGGCCAATACTACTTTTAAATCCACCTGTATAAAACCAAAGTCACTTTTCAGTGAACTCACTAGAGCTGATCCAAATTTACTACAGTATAATTCAAAGTAGTGTGGAAAAGGAATGCATAAACAAGGTCTTATTTAGGCTGGTTTGTGACAAGTGGCGACTTTTTCCTCTTGGAACAAAACCTGTCAAAATCATGTGACTAAGCAGAGAATGCCTTTGCTGAGCAGAATTTATTTTCAGACACCAAAAACATCCTATATAAAACACAGAAGTAAATCTGTGTTCTTCTTGTTTTCCAAAAGTCTCATTTCCAGCATGGCTTTCATTCCCCCTTGGAAGACTTCCTGAGCTAGGCTGCCTTAAAACAACTGAACTGCCTCGAAACAACTGAAACAATCCAAAAGTGTGTGCAGCAGTGAGGGGTTGCTGGGGCAATACAGGTCCTGCTTCCAGCCTGGAACTTTCTGCATTCCTGTTCTGCCTGTGTGCTCACAAAAGTCAAGTGCTCTTCCAAAGGTATTGCACCTTGGAGCAAGACAAACCAGCCCTTGAATAGCTGCACCTGTAGCTGTTCACAGGCTGCTCCAAAGCGTGTTACAACTCCTGCAAGGAAAACAAATCACTCAGAAGCACGTGAAACAGTCCAGGGAAGATTTGGGAGTTGTTTTTAAATAAAAGCTGCTAGCACAGCAGCTGCTGTTGAGGGGTGAGATTGTTCATTTAGGGTACAGCTGCCTTCTGCTGCCTCCACAGCTCTGGAGCTGCTGTTAACAGCTCTCACTGTAGAGAGGACCCTGAAACTCCATAGCTCAGTCCCCCAAGTCAGCAGGATGCCCCAGAGCCTGCAGAGAACAGCAGCTTCCATTACTTCCAAGCACTCAGTCAGCAAAATGATCCAAATCCCTCACAAGCAGCAGAAATGAGAAGCCAAAAAAAAAACAAACAAAAAAAAAAAAAAAAAACAAAAAAAAAAAAAAAAAAAAAAAAAAAAAAAAAACACCAACAAAAACAAACCACCAAAAAACCGAGGCAAAAAACGTGCAAAACCTCCCCTTCAGTGGGAAGAGGAGGTTGCATCCCACGTTCAGGTGTAGGGACTGAGCTTTTCCAGAAAAAAGCACATCCCCACAAGGCCCAGCTAGGAATGTGCCTACAATAGCATGGAAATAATAATACACCAATATTCTAATTCCAACAACAACACTGGAAAATGCTGAGGTGGCCAAAGCTGATTCATATGTCTGAGGGAGGGGGGGAGGAAACAAAAGGTGGTTTTGACACATCTTGTTCCTGCCTCCTGTTTTTCTCTGCTTCTTTGAATCTCAAAATTCAAATGCTATAATTGGAGTTGAGTGAAAAACATAACTTGTGTCATATGAGAAACTGACATTCTGGCATGTTTTTCCATTGAACAAGAACCAAAAAAAATTTAAAATTTCCCATGAAGTGACAATCCAAAAAAAACCCCACCATTTTTGAACCTGTCCATATTGATACATTTTAAAATTTTGTTTTGAGAACATCGAAGCAATGTAACAAATTAAACCCTGCCAAAGTAGATCAACATTTTGCGTGAAGAATCCAAACAAACAGGGAAACAAGGATTTTACCTTCCCAAAGCAAAACGAAAAGTGTTCTTGTAAATATCTGTGTGATTGACACCTCTCAGCGAGACACCCTGATTCTGATGAAATTTCATTTACTGACAGAAAATTGTTCCATCGGAAATTTTAATGAGCTCTCCCTCAATGCAAACACGTCTGCGTTACTCATGCCTAGGAGAGAATGTCACTTTGCAATATTTTGCTTGGTTAGGTGCCTCCCCATTAGGATGAGGGTATTACACAGAGTCTGGCTCAGTTTCTCCACGTTCCCCCCTCCCCATGCACAGCATGCACATCTATCATCTGATTAAAAACATTATTTATCTTTAAATAAAAACACATATTTCCTAACAAGCCAGGACGTTTGTAAATAACTTATAATACCACAGCCGAGTGCTAAACATCATGATTTAGGATGAAAGAAGAAACCTTTCTGATCATTGTCCTTTAGTATTTCAGAGCCCATTTTTCATGTTTATTTGCTGTCACTGGTGATAAGTGATTGCCTTGCTGTATTGCATTTCCTCTGCAATGGTGAGTTGTTTGCAAAAGGAATGGAGGACAAGCTGTCACATCAAAGAGAAAAGACTGAAACCCACCAGGAGGTGAAGCAGGGGTTTATTGTCTTTTGCCCTGGGTTTTGACAGTTAATTAGCTCTCATCCAATTTATGCTTGTGTGGCAGCTACGCCAGGGTCACCAGCAACAACTCCAAGGTGAGGCCAAGGCAAAGGATACGAGAGAGGAAAACTTGTGACAGAGCCCCAGCAAAGCAGAGGGCTTCATCTCTCACCCCCAGCCACCACTGATGGACTTGCTCCCTAATGAAGCCTTTGACTTGTTTATCTTTCCCCCTCACCACACCGAGGGCTCTTTCAACAGCTCTGGGCACTGAGGAATTGCCAGAGTGGCTGCTAAATTCAGCACTCAGAGTGGCAGCATCTGTGGAGAAACTCTGCCCCTTCAACTTTCTTTGGGTCAGCTGCCTTGGGCAGAGGAAGAGGAGGAAGATGACAATGAGGAGTTGGTAATGAAGAGCCTCACTGAGGTGCTCTGCAGGGCTGGACTTCACTGCCTCCTCTTCAGGACCTTTCAGGACCTCACCCACGTCTTCTGGCACCCAAAGATTTTTCAAGGCTTGGCAAAGCAAATGTTCTTCCCCCTCTTAGTACCTGTTGCTCTCTCTGCTGCTTTGGTGGGTTTTGCCACCTGCACATGTTTTACCTCCTCTGCCAGTCTGAAACCCCAAATGGAGGGAGAAAGCAGAGCCCAAGGTGTTGTCCTGGGGCAGGGGCACAAAAGCAGGATTTTCACATGATGGGATAAACCTTTGATCAAATCATGTGTCTCAGCTGCAATAAATGCTGGAAGAGTGCTGCCCTGCTTGATGCCTAGTGAAAAGCAGCAAAGTTTCACCTCTGAAAAAAGGCTCTGGGTCAATTTAGAGGTGAGGTGGATGTCCCAGCGGAATATGACAGACAGTAGCACCAGAAAAAGAATTGGAAATGAGATGCAAATTCACTTTATATTAAACACCCACTGAATGGGAATTTCTAGACATAACTGAACCAGTCAAGGCTCAGACTGGAGAGCCAGCCTTGAGTACTACAGAGCTCCTTGGCAGTGTCCAAGACGTGCCCCTTTTCCAAGGAAATCTTCATACATTGTAGGAATCACCTGCTGCCTCAAAAACTAGTTTCTTTTTTAGAACTACCTCTTCAGACCTTACCCAAGCAGAGCAAGGCAGTTTCTAGGCACACAGGAAGCATCTTTTCCTGCAGAGACACTCCTAAAGAGTCAGCCTCATTTAGCCACATTAAAAATGGAAAGCACTGCACTAAAAGAGCACTGGCACAATATCCAGCTTCCTATCTCAATATCCCAGCTTCCCTGCAGCTGGATCCTGGTGAGATCCAGGGGCTGGATCAGGGCTTCCCATTCCTTGCTGCCATGGTGGGATGCTGAATGTGCCTCCCACCAACGATGTCACAGTCCTTTGTGTTCTCTTTGGGAAAGACATTGAACAGTCACCAGTAAATTGAAAGTCTGAAGCACACAGTTATGCAGCTTTCTACATTAAAGTCACTTCTGGAGAAATCTTTGCTAAGTGAGTCAACCAATTACAGGAGCCACCCCAAACAACCCCCTACTCACAAAAGCTGGAGCAGAATGGGATTTAAGCACTAGGGAGATGCAGCAACAAGTTCATATGAATCACCTACAGGAACTGAGCTTGGGTCTCATTCTGAGAGATTCCAGGGCCAGCAACAGCAGGGGAGCCAACACCTTGCCCAAACCCACGTGGAGGTACCAATACGCTCACCCTCTCAAATCACTGAACCACAGAATTCAGAATTATTTGGGTTGGAAGGGACCTCAAAGGTCATCTATTCCAAACCCCCTGCCATGGACAGGGATTGCTACCACCTCACTGTGCTGCTCAGAGACACATCCAACCTGGCCTTGAACAGTTCCAGGAACTCAAAGCACGAATGCCTCTTTCCTCTGATGACAAGAAGCTGAGACCCACTCCTTCTGAACAGCTACAGCTAGGTGTGATGATTCCAGCTCCTGCAGCCCACTCCTAACACCATCTGAAACACCCTTCCACTCTGCCAACCCCCACTGCTATCTTAATGAGGGATGGATGTGAATGCAGCTTGTGTGGCAGTGGTCTCATGAGACACAGGCAGCAAGCTAAACACCAGACTAAACTTGGTGAGTGGGCTGGTGGCTTTGTGTTTCTCTCAGCTGTGAGTCACTGTGTGGGGTAAGAAAACTGCCTTCCTCCCCCAAAATATCATGGAAAGTAAGCAATGCCTCACGTTACAGCACGAGAGGCTCTGCACAGCAGGGGCCAGGGCTGTGGTACTCACGGGGAGCCTGGAGGCTTGGCAACATCATCTGCCAGTGATGTTTCACACAGGCCATTGAGCAACCAGCAGAAGAAAATCATTTTCAGCCAGTCTTGATCCAGTGAGGTTCAGATAAGAAATAGGAGAAAGACCCTTTCAGTTCAAGGTCACTTACCCCCTTTCTCTTCCTTGAAAGCTTCTTTCCAATCTCCTCCCTTGCTGCTGTGAGTGCACAGATCCTTCCCCTGGGGTGATGTGATGTGAGACTGCTGCCTGGGAAGGCTGCCAGCTGGACAGGGCAGGCAAGCACCTCTTGCAGATGAGCAATGAGTCCAAGCAAACCTTTCTTCAGCATGAATTTGGAAGTTTGAGAGTTGGAACATGCACGCTGCGCACTTCCCAGATTTAACAAAACTGCATTGGCAAACTTTCGGTGATCCAGCTCAGGACTCCTCACCCCCACAAACAGGCACATCAGGTACCCTGGTGTGTGACACCTGAGCATGTCCCAGTGAAGCACCAGGAGCTGCTGCACTGCTCTAACTCAGGCACTGAAGCCATTTTGCAGCAGCAGCATTAAAAAAAAAAAAAAAAAGGTACTGAATAGTCGACTCAAAGGGAAGGCAAGTCAGAAACCCTGAATATGATACCTGGGCTTCCATCAGGAGATGGTTTGCACCTGTAGGTCTTTGTCTCTATCAAGGAAAACAAGTTCCTTCATACCTGCTCCAGGATGTAATGCATCAACAGGAAGAGGCAGCCACCAGGGAGAGGTAAGAAATACACACATATGCAGATTGACAGCAGTTTTCTGCATGTTACTGCATAAAAACTGTTGTTGACTTTAGGACAGTGACCAGGGCTGCAAAAGACAGGCCCTTGAGTGCCCTCCCTGAACCAGCAGTTCATAATGCAGTGCAAGGAGTCAGGAAAGTCCCAGATGCCATGACCAAGGCAGGTGCCAGGCTCTGCTGGAGAGAGTCCAATCAACAATGCAGGAGAAGGGCTGAGTCCTGTCCAAAGTCTTGCAAGACCAGTCAGGATGGGCTTTGTGCCCACACCAGGCTTTTTCTTAGATGTTTTTGGCACTAAATTCCCCCAGCCCATACCTGTGAGAAGCACCCAACACACCTCCACTGAGGATTATCAACATTTTTTTTTAGGTTTACAGAGGCTGCCTGGGCAGAGCAGAAGCTCGAGACTGATCACAGCATTTAACCACCCTCTTCCCTAAAAGGCTTTTTGAAATACCTGCTGCTGTTTGAAGAACCTGAATACACAGGATAGGCAAGACCCCAGCACACAATGACTGCTTTAAATGTCTCTTTGCCTTTGGGAAAAACACAGTGAGAATGAATTATGGAAGGTAAAACTTCTAAAGAAAGATCAATACTTGGACATCCTTTCCTTTACAAAACCATGCTGACATTTTTGACATGTGCCTGTATATCTTTTGTCAATGGAGATGTAAGTGAGACTCAGAGAGGGTTGAGGGGGATTTTGTGCTACCCTCAACCTAATATTTTTATGAACACAGCTTTTTATTTCTGACTGCACTGCAAATCCATTATGGATAGGGAAATCAGTCCTAAAACACAATTAAGAGATGGAGCCATGAGGTTGTAGCCTTGCAGCTATGAAGCAATGACCTCAGCAGAAGGAACAGATAGAAGATACACTAATCCCTGTTAAAGGGGGGAACTGGCAAATAATGCTTTTTAAATCATTTACATCTGCAGCACACTGGGTGCATGGGTCTGGAGGAGAGCTGATGTAGCTGTGCCAATGGATTTCTCTGCTCCCTGGGGCTCGAGAGGCACCCTGCTAGCAGAGGCACTGGAGAGCTTGGACCAGCACAGCCTGGCTGAACAAGCACACAAACACACAGAGCTTCTGGTCTCATCCCCCAGGGACTGGAGGGGCTTTCTGCTGGGGGCCTCCCTGCTGACACAGAGCAGCCTGCTTCTCACAGACCAGGCACAGCTTTATGTTCAGGATGGCACAGCTCCAAAGAGATGCTTTATTAAAAAGTTTTTCCCAAGCTTTTACTCCTGCCCACGTCTTTAGTGCTTTCTTAGCCCTGTGGGGGAGCTCAGAGCCCCCAGCAGTTCCCAAGAACCACACAAGCACACAAGTCACAGCACAAGACCATCGAGGGCACTTTCCTGGCAGGTTCTTCTCCCTCCCCTCACCCAATTTCAAAGCTTTTGACCAAGGTCAAAGCTTTTGGCTTTGAGTGGTCAGTGAAAAAAAAAAAAAGAAAACAAACACAAAAATACACCAAAACCCAAACAAACAAACATACAAAACCCCCAAAACAACAAAAACCAAAAAGCAAACAAACAAACATACAGAAAACCCAAAAACAACAAAAATCCAAAAAACCAAAAAGCAAACAAACATACAAAAAAACCCCAAAAAACCCCAAAAAGCAAACAAAACAAACAAACAAAACAAACAAACAAAACAATCAAACAAACAAAACAAAAACCAAGAAACAAAAAAACCAAACAACAATGCAACTTGAGGGAGGAAGAGATGTCAGAGGAGAAGCAGCAGAGCAGGGCAAAGTCTCTGCTCACCACAGGTCTGCTGGCAGCCCGAGATTGTGAGGCACAGCTGGGAGCAGAAGTGCCACTGTATAATCACTCAAAAGCAGCAGTGTTTCTTTTAGAGGCATTCAGATGCCTGGGCATCCTACTGGCTCTCCAAATAAATAATATTTGATTGTGACAAGTACCTGGCATGCTTCTGAATGCAGCAAGGAAATAATGCACTGACATTATGAAAATATTAGAGAGGCACAAGCCAATCCTACTCATCCTATGAAGAACAAAAAAAAACAAAACAAAACAACAACAAAAAAAAGATCCTAAAGCCCACACAATTGATTAAATGAAATGTCCTCAGCATTAGCAATCATAAAAAAACCCCACTTTTTCTGGCAAGGCTCAAGCTACCTGCAGAGAATTCACTTTCCTTTTCATCTGACAAGGAGCTCAAGGAATAAAAATGGCATCCATCCCTCTTTCCTCTATATGCTCCGTTCTGCTCCATATGGTGCTGCCTGATAGTAAATGAGAAATTAAAAACATTAGCACCAGCCTCTGCCCTCTCCTCCCCCACTGCTTTCTCCCTGCAGTGGCTGCACAAAATCTGCTGGCCCAAGCTGGAGACAAAACCATTTAACTGCTGAGCTCTGGAGTCACATATGAGCTCTCTCTTGCCTCCCTAGTTTACAGAGGCCAGTTTTGCCAAGCACTGACTGTCCTTCTGAATTATTTCATCTTGGAAAATGACACTTTTGACAGACTGAAACTCTCCCCATGGATTATTTCTTTATTTATTTTAAAACTGAAAATAAAGACACAATCATAAATTAAAACTAAAACCTTTGTGTGTGAGACAGGCAGCAGTAAGCTGTAACATTATATTCCAGTCCTTCAAAAACAAAGTTTGTAGAGATCTTCTTATTAAAAAAAAAAAAATCATAACTAAGTTTTCCCAGTAAATTCTAGTCATAATCTGCAACTGCCACTTTACTTTCTGTTTCAGATCCCTTCAAAATCATCTTCAGCACGTGCAATGTGCAGTCATTTCCTTCACAAAAATATTGTAAAACTCCATGCAAACGTAATTTTTTTTTTTTTAATAATAATACTTGGGAGAAATTGAATTAAAAGCCCAAGAACTGGGGAAAGTAGTCAGCAGGCACTGAATGGGGATTTTTTTTATTATTCCTGCAGCACCCAGGGTGGAGGCAGGGGCAGGTACCAGGTGGCTTGGAGGAAGCTGTCTCTCCCCATCACACACTGTGGGGGTCAAGGCCAAAGAGAGGGAGAGGAGGTCATGGTGAAATGGGCACAGTGAATGTGACAAATCCCTCATCACCACCACGTGCAAATCTCTACAGATTAACTCTCAGAAGAGCCATTATAGTCATCCCATCTTTGTAGGCATCACAGCCTTTTGGAAAGGTTTGGGTGCAGAGGGTAATTAAGCTTTGTTATCAGGCCACCACAGCGACCTCCTTGATCTTCACAGCCCAGGAGCCTGGGGAGATAGAGACCCTGTCCATCACAGAAGCTGCACTGTGTTTTCCACAGGAGCTTTCAGGAAACGTTGGGCCAATTGCTGCATCAATCTCTTCCTGTTTGTCCCTGATCTGAAGCAGCAGCAGCAGCAGAAGGGCAAACCCTGACACCTGGCACTGCTCACACAGCGTTGAGGTTCAGGCTTCTTCTGGCTCCCTGTGCAAGGTTTGGGGTGTTGTTATCATCACCCTCCACACCAAAATGTTCCCACCAAGTGGATAAGGCCGTAAAGTCCATCAAGCAGAGCTTGCTCCAAAGGCCTGGAGAAACGTGCAAAGAGTTACCACAGAATGCAGATTTTCATCCATTCTGTGAGAAGAAGCTTGCTTCAAATTTAAGGAAAAAACACTGATAGCTGCCAGAACTGTCTCAGACTTCTTAACTGCCACATCAGCAAAATCTATGTCTCCAGGTCACCTTGCACACTTCAGCCCAGCACAAGCCAAGTGCAGGGGAAACTGCCTCCCAAAAAGACACACTGGCTTCATCACTGAGCAAAACCAGTGCAACCTGAGCAATCACTGCTCTTCCCACTCCACTCCCTCCTACAGCAGCCATGGCAGATATTTCCCATGAAAGGATCATGGAGAACAAGGTGCATGGAGCATGCAAACTGGGGAATAAAAGAGGTGACAGTAGCAAGGAACTAGAGAGAAGAAATTTATGGATAAAAGTGAGAAGCAGCCTGAAACTGGAAATGGAAAAATCCATGCTGAGCATGAAGGGACTCTAATCAATGCAGAGAATTACAAGGCAAATCATTTACCTGGAGAACCTGACTAGATGTGCACAAAGAAACCCAAGTGAAAAGACACTTGAAGGGAAATAATTCCCCCTCTGAATAGAAGATTGTTTGTGATACACTCCAATATTCACTCAATGTCTTATAAAAAGCAAAGATTCCTGCCTAGTCAGAAAACACAGCACAGCATAGATCAAAAAGTGAGCCCTACCTAGTAAGATTTTGGACAGAACGACTTTCAACTACCTGCCAAACCAAGGGTTTTTAAATTAAAGATATTTTTTGTCATATAGACTAAAAGCAAAACCTAGGAGCAGCAGGATGCTCCTTCTCACTGCTCAGTTGTCTCTCTAGCTGGAAGGATAACTCACACCATGCCACAGATTCAGGAGGAAACACCCTGGGGGAAGGGAACTTTCAGTCCTCTGATGGAAAGCCCCAGAAAATTAATCTGGGGGTGCTTTCAAGGGTCTTTGGTGGTTTATGCCCCTGCCAAAACATGACAGCAGAGCTGAGCCAGTTCTGCCTGGTCAGAAGGGATGAACACCCTCAGGCCCAGGTGTGGATGTCACCTTCCCCAGAGAGGTGGAGCAGAGGACAGCTGGTGTGACAAAAAACTTCTTATCATGCACAGAGCCCGGTGTGGGTGGGTGTTCATCCCTCTGTCCTATGGGCATCACCACCACACACCCAAACCCTCACCTCCTGCCCCTCGGGGGCTGCAAGGCACCCACAGGTGGGCCACTGTGTCACTAACCATCAGCATTCCAGTCTCTCATGGGGTACATCCCAGCCCTGCTTCCCTCCCCACCTTCCAGCCTGGTTACACTCAGGGAAATTGGCTGCACAGGGAAATGCAGCCAATAAAACCAGGGCCAAAACCAGATGTGAGATGTTCTTCCTGGGGGGGAGGAGGGGAAAAAGCCAGGCTGGGAAAAAAAAATAAATAAAAGGTAATTCCTTTGGATCTGGAATGCAATTCCTCCCAGACAACTGTTTGCCAGCTCAGATATGTGATGCACCCACCAACCCAAGCTTTTGTGATGTGCTGAAATTAAAGTGTTATGAGCAGAGCCTGTGCAAACCTGACACACAGACAAAGGCAGGCAGAGCCCATCCCTCCCAAACCCAGGCACTGATCCCTGCCATGGCCTGAGCTCCAGGCTGCAGAACCACTGGCAGATGTCCCCAGGGCTTTCCCAGGCCTTTGAGGCTGCCCAGCCAAGTGTAGATGCTGTCTGTGAGCCCCAGCACAGCTTTGGCTTCTCTGTTTGAAGGTGTCTGTAGGCTTGGGGCCCCGTGCTAATGCAGCACAGGGGCAGGAACAGCTCTGAGGGAAGCTTAAGACCAGGATAAACAACTTATTATGGGTAATGATTTTCTCAGTATTTCAACCAATGCAGTGCCAGTCACCCAAAGGCAGGGCTGTGGGTCTCAGCACAGGCACAGCACAAAGTGCTTTTCAAGGTCTGTCCTCCTGCTAATACTGTATTGCTTTACATTGTATCATAAGAATTGTCTGAGTGGCAGTTCAACAAGCCAGGACTTTGTGCACAGACCTACAGTGTTCCTGATGCATGTGAGGTCAAGAAATACAAGTAGAGCAGATAATTAGAAGGGAAGTGCGTGGTGCTGAGCAAACACATCAGGCATGGGAAGGTTTTCTGCTCTGGAAAGGTAGAGAAATTGCATTTACCTGAGAACCACCTGGTGTTGGTTGGAGCATTCATGAAAAACCAGGGACTTGCAGACTTACAAGATTATCAGCCTGTAGTATTGCAGTTCCTCTTCTAGGGTTTGACCATGGGGCTCTGTATAGACCTGAAAGGCCAAACTCACCAGTGGCACATGCACAACACAGGCAGCCCTTAGCAGAGCTGTCCCATTCTTCCCTAGGAAAATGAGATATCAGGGACAACCCTTGGAGATGAACAGATCACATTCATTGCTGGAAGGGATGAAGAGAAATGCTTTGCAGCAAACTGAACTGTGAACATCTTCCACCAGCAGGAAACATCAGCCCTTGCTGTCTTGTTTTACTCCCTGGAAAGCAGAGAGCAGGGATGCCTCCCACTTGGAAAAAAATTCAGTTGCCCTGTCTGCTGGGAGAGAAATCCTTACTTTGACACAGAAGCAGAATATCAAAAGCTTTTCATTCAGCTTGCCTCAGCCAAGAGTTCCGCTCACTTCTGTGTCATTTCAAGATCCAATGTTAAATTTTGTGTTTCACCTTCCCCTCAAAAGCTGGCAGCAGCCCACCTGTTTTTGGGTGCACCTTTGTGGGTGAGGGTGAGGTAGACAAACAGTGCATTCTTGCTTGTAAGAGGCCCTGTCCTGTGACACCAGGCAGCGTTCAGATGCTGCAGAACACACACAACCCACATAATTCACCTCGTCAGCAGAGAAATGCTATGCCACTGACAAAACCCCTACATAAACACCCAGCTGGTAATATGATTATGCCCTGAGGAAAAAAAAAGATTGATAGTCTTGGTGATTTTACTGTGCAACAACCACAGAGGCTGTCTTTGTCCACGTAGTTCTCTAACCCTTTCCTGAGACATCAGTAAACACCCTTGCCTGACAGAGGTGAGCTCTCCAGGCTGATAGCACATCACAGAAAGAGCCAGCTGAAACCTCTATGTTCAGCTGGAAGCTGTAACCCTTTTGCTCACTAATGAATCTGCAGACACCAGGGATATTTTTAGGATGCCTGCAAACCTCGTTATACTCCGCAACAAAAAAAAAAAAGTTCAGCTGCAATAGGAAGACACGGGATGTTACAGAGAAAGAAAAAGTCAAATGCTTCCCAGTGCTCTTAAAATATCCAAATAGTCAACACAAAAAGCCTTACCTGACACAAGGCAGAAATTCAAACAAATATTCTTCAGTGTTGTAAGTCCTGGAACAAAATTTATTAGCAAATTTAAATTAATTCTGCTCCAGGCATTAGGATACACTATCAGTTACTCCCTTACCCTCCACCCCCCCGGGAAATATTTCCCTATTGCTGTCAGTCAACTGCTTGAATGCTTGGAGTTTACCAGCTGCATAACATATATTGATTTTTGATGAATGACATCTCTCTCTGGGCCATTACGGTTTTGTTTTCAAACCTTATTTAATTGTTCGCCTATTTTTCAGTGGAATAAATGCAAAGTGTTTATTCTCCAAAGGCTGTAAACAGAGATCTCAGGTCTAGTTTCTATGACAACCTCACTTGATACAGCAAACCTAGATTATCTCTAATGACAGACATGAAGTTTAAATTGCACATTCTGCACAAACAGTGCACTGTTGACCTTTTATTGAAAAAATGGAATATAGTGTGATTAGCATAATGTGCTATGTGAAAGGAAAAACTGTGGAATAATGCAGATTGTACTTTAATCATAACTACAGTGCTAATCTCTAGCAAACTGTTTGCCAGAACATGAAGCTTAAAGAATTAGGATTTTTCCCAGGCACCATTTTCAAATTCTGTTAGATGGTAATGCTATCACATTAAACAGTTATCAGATAACACCTGCTGCTCCCGCTATTTCTCTCCCATCTCGGTTTTTAACAGGGGAGCAGAAGTGGATAAGCTCATGTGGAAGTATGATACAAAAATTCCAGCTATGAGAACTATTTTTAAACCTCCTGAAGGCATTCTTTTCTCATGCTTACAGATTTGTTTGGAAGTGAGAGCCAAAAGACACAGTCCTTTCTGTCGGGTGCTGTCTCCCCAAACCTGCATGTTTTCCTGGCAGGGAAATCTGCATGTATGTCAGTGGATAAATCCCAGCTCCTGCACGGAGACAGAAGCTGCAGGAGACATTCTGCTTTGCAAGAGCAGAGAGGGAAAACATCTTGCCTTCCTATCCAGCAAGTTTTGGCAGGCTTTGATTTTGCCAGCTTCGGTTTGTTGCTGTTCACAGAAATGTCTGCGGCAGTTTACAAAATGTGAATTCTTTGGGGAGTTTGCTGCATGAATTGAGGTTCCCCCTGGAGCTGAAAGAGTCACATGCTGCTGTAAGGGGCCAGCAGGCTGTTAAATCTGGCTTCCCTCTGCAGAATACTTTCATTTCTGATAAACTTTCATGCAACAATAGGACACATTTCTATTTACTGAATGATATTTCAGCTCACTAGTATTCAGCATAATCAGTGAACAGTCTGGAGACAACTAAGCAAACAAAACCCTAATTAATATCAAAATACAGTTTTAGATGGCAGAACTGAGAGGTTAATGGATTGGGAATGAGGCAGATAAACTTCCATCTCTACAAGTACCCAAAAGTAATGCCAAGTTGCTATTGTTTTCTTTCCTGCATTTATAGAAAAAAAAAAAATTTACAGTGGCAAATACAGAGGAGAATTATAAAAGTAGCTCTCCCTTGTGTAGCAGGAAGTGTTGGATTATTCAAGCCTGGTCACAAACACTGACCAGTCACAGGCACTCAGCTACCACCCTTTTTTCCTTCCAGAGGATGACATTCAGCAACTAGATCTTTTTAGCATCACATCAAGGTGGTCTCTTCATCCTCCTCATTCAGCAAACAAGCTAAAAATGATATTCAGGTGCTTGTCTACAGAGCAATGCCATTAGAGGAAACCCACTCCCTCATTTCTCTCTCACTCTAATGGATTTATGCCATTAATCCTGTCAGCTGAGTTGTTTTTAACCAGCAGTTAAGGCAGCAGCAATAATAAAGGATTTTCTTTTTTTTTGTCCAGGCAACCCCCAGTGTACTTGTGTTCTATGCAGCTATTCACCACCACTGCTATTCTCTGCATATCAAGCTATCTCTAGTTTTCAGTGTTTTCCATTTGGCAGTTTTACATTTTTTCTTAACAGGCATTGCCTTCCACTACAGCAGCTGACAGGAAGGAATCAATTAATTTAAAAGGCATCTACTCGCTTCCACATGGAATTATTATACTTGTAAATTGTAATCCTGTCATTTGATACATCAGATAGCAAACTGTGTGTTTGGGAAGGTGATGTGTCCCACGCTTAGGTATTTTTAAACCCTTCAACACTGCCCAAACTTGTCCAGTGAAATTTAAACTTCACTGCTTGATGTGATGGCAAAGAGAATATTCAGTGCTGCTCACCTTGTGGGTTATGGGACAGAGCCTGGATTGACCATATCTGCACAGGCATTCAAAGGTTCCCACACATTTTATAAATCTTAAAAAAAAAAAAAAATCAAGGTAAATATTGACAAAAAATTGGCAGCAGAAGCCAACGTGTCTGAACAGTGATGTTACAGGCAGCCTCCCTGCCTACTGCTATGTCTAAACACAAATAAATTATTGCTTTAAAAGACATTTAAATTATACACCTATTTAAAGACAAACTCTCACCACTAGCCTCTCTGTCAGGCAAGTACATTCCCTGGACATTTGCTTCCATAGGTCAAAAGAAGAGAAATACTTCCTTGTTCTTCTGGCATATTCCTTCAATTTCCCTTGTAATACTTTTAGTTAGGATCTTGAGCAGTTTTGGCTAGTTAGGTTAGTTTGGTTAACCTCCAGTTAATTCTTCTCCTCCGTTTCACAGTTCCTTCAGGCAGAGTTTGCATAGCTCTAGTCACTTGTACAAATATTTAAAACCAGCAAGACAAACCAAGCATAACAAATCCAGAAATAAAGCAACTCCCACAGAAGCTAATGTTTGAAATATCCCAAACCTCCCTCCAGACAGCCTCTTCTGTCTCTCTGAGGTGGGAGCTGATGGTGCTGTGGGCAGTAAGGAGCCAAAGTCCTGGCAGTTTCTGCATTCCCCCCTCTGTTGTTGAGCCTTTCCAGCCTGTTCTGTGCCCCTGGAAGGGCTGCAGCTCCTGCAGGCTGGATGCAGGTGCAGAATTTGAGATGGAGAAGGTGAACTTTTCAGTCTCATGCTGGTCATACAGAGGAGTCTGGACAGCAGACACAGACACTGCCGACCTCACCACGGGGCTGACATGGTCAGGGATCGCCACCCCCCTCTGCTGTCCCACGCTTCCAACAAAACTGGGGTATGCCTACCCTGGCAAAAGGGATGGAACTGTTCAACTGGGCAAGAAAAAAAAAAAAAAACAAATTACCAACAAACCTAATTACATTTTGCCATCAAAAGCAGAGCACGCCGTTAAGAACACAGAAAATGCATGCTGGCTGCTACAACCACCTTCCTGCAGTAAGTAAACATCTCCTACAACAAGTCAGACAGCTGAAATACCGTTTGTTTTGCAATGAACTTTTAGCCCCATAGCTCAGCCAAGCATCCACATTTTTGTTTTTTTCCCTCTGAAACACAACCAGCTCTGCGAGATGCCAGACAGCGAGGAGAGCACTCCAGGCTGGAAACAAAAAGATACTGTTGTCTTGGGACTGCCAGAGTCATTGTTCCTACCTATGCTCATCCCACCACTTCTGTGAGGCTGACAAAACAGTTACAGAGAGCTCCTCCACCCACTGCTGCTTCACAGGGCTGCCAACTGCAGTTGGAATAAGGCAAGTGGCAGAAAGGAAGCATAAGATGCTCAGCTGCTGCTGTAAAGACCAGAATCAGGAGTCACAAACAGATGTGAGAATCCAAACTATGTTTATCCACATTTTTATATAGACACAGCTAGCTCCTTCTGCAGCTGAACCTGGCTTGACATTCACCTAGAAATGTTCCCAGTCCTCCCCAGCATGGAAAGCTGGGATACCCAGAGGGCCACCAAAGCTTTAGCTCCCAGCCATGGGTGTCTGAGAGACCCCACTTTGCAATCCCTGTGAGCACAGGGAATAGTGATGGCTCTCAGGTGGCACCCAAATATTTTCTAGGGCTCCAAAATAAAACATCCTGAAATTCAAGTTGTGTAGTTAATGTATGCTATTGCTCCACAGACCAGCCAGGATGCTATATTGTCTACCCTCTATGTTCTCTGCTCCAAGTGCAAACTAGATTTCCGTAAGTAAAAACTGGGTTGATGTACACAGTTACACATTTTAAAAGTGATTTCTAATTTTAAAGCAAAAGGTATTCATAAGAAAGGCTTCTACCCTTCACAACAGATTCTGCCTCCTCCGTTTGTTGGCACTGATTTTAAATACTCTTGTAATGAGTAAGGACTGTTCACAACCTGCAGCATCGATCATTGCATCCTCTGAGATGAGTGTGTTGGATTAAGGGGTGTTGGGAAACTGCTGCCCCATCCATGGAGGAGATTCTTAGCCAGCTCAAGAGAAGCATGAGAGTAAGGTTTCTCAAAAAAGCATGAGATATAATTCTTCAAATCTCTATCTGCTCTACCCCCTTTCTTGTTTTCCAGCAGGGTGAGGAGTTGACACAACACCATAAATGAGTGAATGTGAGCAGACAGACCAGTCCCCAACTGGGTGATGTCCTGCAGTTAGGGTGGCTCCTGGATTCCTGCTATACTGATGGATTGCAGAAAGATTTGAGAATTATATCATCATACAGAGCCTGTGAAAAACAAGATGAGAGCCAAACTGCCAGGCATGATAGGAATGTTAGGCAAAGGTGTCTGTAAACTTCTGCTGACCCCTTACACCAACTAGGTCGAGAGCCCTTTTATTAATGCTAATGCTTTTCATATTAGTGCTCACATAAAGAAATCCTGCTGACTGCTGGGGTCAGGGAGTTCACAAGATGTGTTGGCCACATCAGCAGTACACTGATGATTGTTTCTGACATGACCCCACAGCTAATGAAGGGCCATTTGTGGGGGAATTGCTTTTCACGCAGAAAGAGGTCTGTGATGAAGGTATAAACCACATCTGGAGCAGGACAGGCTGCTGCTTGTGTGATGCAGTAATGACAGAGATCTCCACCCCACTGAGACACGGTGTGGCTGTGCCAGTGACACGTGCCCCTGGGTTTCTTCTTCCCATTCCTGCCACTTAATTTTCCCTTGCACAAAGCACTGCTCTTGCTCCTTGTTGCCAAATGGCCAACACCCCTCTATTTACGATCCTTCCCACCAAGTACTTCACCTGTAAAATTGGATTGTTTTGAAGCCCAGGTCAACACCACAGATTCTCAGCCAACTAAACATCCTGCATGCCTTTCCTTTGGGGCCCTGCCAGTAGGCTTTTCAAAGGATAAAAGGCTCAGGTGCACCCCAGGACAGGGATGGCAGCAGCAGGGAGTACAAAGGGCTCACCAAGTAGTCCCAACCTGTTTTATCTCTGTGTAATCCTGTGTTAGGCAACATTTCCACCTCCTTTGGTAGAAATCTGTTCCTGTGCTTGCCTGGGTATGACTCTATCACAGAAGAGCAGTCTGGAGAGGGCTTTAGGAGGTCATCCAGAAAGGAACCCTGGCACTCGTGACAGATGTGTCTCTAACCTATTCTAGAAACCCTCTCTGAAGATCCCCAAGAAATTGGGCCTGAGAAGCCACTCTTTGTGTCACTGTAAATCAAGTTATCCCCTGCTACTGTGTCTCTGCAGGATCTCAGGAACATCCTTCACATCCTGTAAATTGTTTTGTGATAGCCTGGAGGCTCTCTTCCCTAACAGATAACACCTTATCTGTTTACAAAAGACCTCCACAGACTTGCATGTTTAATTTGTTAGTGAATAATGGCTTCATTACCTAATAGGAGGGGCTGCACATATTATGGGGGATTGCAGAATTATGGGGAGTTCAATGATTTTCACACTGAGGAGAACAAGTTACCAAAGCAGTGTATGAGTTTGTAGGTATTACATGATTCTGAGGAGGAAGGGATTGCATGCAAACCCACAGAATCAACCAAGTGGAAAATCTAGAGATCATAAGCAAGGAACAGTCATGCTGAGAAATTTCCCTTCATCACCTTGAAAAGGACCTGCTGGGAGAGAAGAATTCCATGCTATGAAAAATGTCAAGATGTCAGATATTCCTTTTCATCCCTCAGAGCAGGGTGAGACTGTGTCTTTCTCAGCAAGCCTTTTCTGTTGGATCTGTTGTTCTTTGCACAAATCTGGTATCATATCAAGCAAAGAGCAGCAGCAAAACCCAGGCTCAGGATTTCCACCCCACCAGAGACCTGCAAAACCTTGGGCTCTTCTGTTGGAGCTGTTTTTTCCCTATGGTCCAGAAGGAATATGCAGTAAAAAGCTCTTTTTAAAATAATAATAAAAAAAAAAAGCCTTTTGCACAGAAGGTTTTAACTTTCATGAGCCATTGCTCTCCAGCACAAATACATTTAGTCAACATTCCCAGCTGCATCATTAGCTTCCCACTCAGGTGGGAAGGAGGGGGAACGAGGCAAGGGTTCACAGCTGTGTTACTGCTGCTGGTAGGGTTGCCATGGAAAACAGAACTCCAAAAAGCAGCACAGGACAAAGAATTTGAGGTCAACGTTCAGCCTCAGCACGTTTCCCTGCTCTCTCTCACGAGGTCACTTTTCCTTCACAGTGCAAGTGGCAGAGTTTGCTCCTGCAAACACCTACAGCTCAGCCCACAGCCACCAGCAGGGATGGAATCAGTCAGGAGGACATGGACCATTCCTCTTCAGGCAAGCCAGCTGCAGCTGACAAAGTGCAAAAGTTTTTAACAAGAGCTGAGCTGCTGCCTCAGCCTAGGGCTGGCACATTAAAAACAGGAGGCCATGTGTCCAAAAGCTTATCTGTTTCATTCAGCTGTATCAACTGGCCTAAAAAGACATATCTCTCCTTACAGCTCCCCCCATGGAAATGGGAGTCATTTATCAAGAGGGACTTCTCCCTGAGCTGCCTTGACCTTTTCTGTTTGATGCTGCTTTTTCACTGTGATTTTTACACATTCAGGGGAGAGTCACACAGACTAATTTTAAATGCATCATAAGCTTACATGACCTATATTACAGTGGGACCACAAATGCAGAGAAAATTTTAGAGCCCTCCAGGTAGATGCTACTGCTGTATCTTACCTACAGCATGAATTTCTCCTCTACATAGATTAAATACGGAGTTAAGTGGATTTATAATTATTCCAGTGTTGTTACAACACACACCTGTATGTACACTTGCAGCAAGTTCATAAAACTTTAAATTATACATTTTTTTTTTAAGGAGTCCTAATAGCACCATTTGATGTGGTAATTATTGATATTGGCTTCCTGTAGGAAGAACACTCAGACAACCAGCTAATTTCACTACGTAAAACAGCTGTCACCTGGTAATGGCATTAAAAGTCACTAAGCTAATCTGCATTCAAAGCCATGGCACAGAGGTGAAAGGCCCTGTAGCCAATTATTGCTCCTCCGAGCCAGACAGTCCCCAAACACAAACAACATATGCAGATCCATCCCTCCCTCCTTGTCCTTAATTAGACCCTGCCTACCCTCTGTAGCAGCAGCAGCAGGAGTGAGAAGGGCACATGTTAGCCAGTGGGGAGGTGATCACAAAGAGATCCCAACCTGCCCTGTCTGACATGTCCTGCATGTTGTACACAGGAGCTGAACCCAGCACCAAGAGACAATGGTTGTAGTGTCCACACTGCAAATCTGCTGATTTTCCTGGAGCTAACAAATAAATAATTGGCACCTTGTGCAGAACATCCCAAGTCTTTTTTTTTTTTTTTTTTTCACTGTAAGGACCATGTTACTGACAGATTTTTACTGGGTTTTTTGCCGATTTTTACTGGTTTTTTTACTGATTACTGGTTTTTTTCTGGTAGTTGTGGGTACACAAGGAATACAGGTTTGCACCCATTGCTTACAAGGAAATAACTTTAAAAACATCACTGGCACAATCTGGTACAGCTTGAGTGAATCTGGTGAATCTACCAAGTTTGCAGTGATTATGAAATTGGGGAAAAGTTAATAAAAAAGGTCCAAAGAAAGGTGCCAGAGCAGCCAGACCATCTGAGAGACTTTTCAGCCAAAAACTCTCAGCTGGCTGTTGTTCTGACATGGACGACTCCCACGCCCATGTCTGTCCTTACTCCCTGCAAGGTGTCCCTGGCTCTGATTCCAGCCTTTCTGGCAGAGTTGCTACAAGTCTGCTTCAGGTTCCAGGAGCAAACAAGATTCTCTGAAGTCTCCCCAAGATCCCACTCTGCCAGTGAAGAGAAGGAGACTTATCCTTCTCTCAGGTGAATCCCCACCATCCCAGCTGCTCCCTACTCCCCACACTCCCCACCTGGCAGAACCAGGATTCTGGCATGGACTTGATACAACCTAATGCAGAGTGTGGCCAGGAGGTGGTCAGCCTGGACAGCCCCCTCACCCAGTGCAGGTGTGGCAGCAGCATGCAGAGGGGTTGATCCATTGAGTACCCACTTCCCAATCCCAGAAAGCAGCTCTAGAAAGGGCACAACCCCCTGCAATCAGCAGTCAAGGAGCTCAAGATCAAACCAACACACTTGAGTCACACACAGTCATCCTCAGAGAAACCTCTCTCCTTCTTTACAGTACACTGACTTCACCATTTACTCAGAAACAGATTAAGTATTATTTCATTCCTGAATTTCAAGGGCAGCAAATTAAAACAACATCAGAAAGAAAAGGGATTATAGTGTAAATAAATATAGCTGCACCCACAAACTGCAAATAATCACTTGTTTTTATACACTGCAAGTCAGAGTCTATGCATGTAGATTTTTTTTCTGTTTTCACTGATCTGCATGAACTTTAGTACAGATTTTAGAAATAAATGGCAGCTTAAGAGTTTCCAAAACAATGCTGTGAATTTTGCTGTCAAGGAGTCAAGAATGACCAATGTTTAAGGAATAAGCAGCGGGAGCAGGGTTCTGCCTTTTCCCTCAGAAAAAAAGTGGAGATCTCAGAGCAGAGAGAAACTAACAGAGTGCAGGGAGAGGGAAGGGAGGGTCTGACACCGTGCCCTCAGAGCTGTGGCTCAGACTGATGAATTATCTCTGCTTGGTTAAATCTCTGGCACTGCTAATCAGACAAGAAGCATAAAATGGAAAGTTCATTAGCAAGATCATAAAAGAGTCAGACTGACAAAGATCATTCGACTTGGCCATAGGAAGGTCAGTTACAGGAATCGGAAAATCACTTTATTTTAGGAAAACAGGTTTGACCAGAAGCAACTCAGAGTCCAGAAAAGACCTGCACTGGGATTCTGTGCAGTGGTCTGCTTTCTTTCTGGAACATAAACAGGGAAACATTTCCTTTGACAGTGGATAAGCTAGACTTTCTTTAATCAACATCATGCTGGCCCAGGGTAAGCTGGACAGTATCAGCTTCCTCCAGGACTGATTCATTCACCTCCACCCAGACCCAAACAGCCCCACAGCTCCTCTGTAGGAAACACCCCCAGCACAAGTCACAAGATGGTCTCAGAGGCAGAATTTGCTAATTGTGTCGAATTACATGTGAAGGGTTTACAATATGGATCACTGCCCACTTGGGATTTAAAGGAGATTGCTAAAGTAATTTCAAGATTTCAGGGTAATTCAGAAACTCTGTTCCCAGAGGTTACTAAATGCTCCTCTTATTACTACTACAGCCATGTTGCACTGGGGGTTGGATTTTGTTTCTTCAGGGGTAGAAGGAAGAGGAGGTGATGTGGTGGTGGTTTATCTTATAATTAGAAGCAAAAAAAAAACCAACCCAGAATGTGTACATTCTCCATACTTAGCCTGGTTTTCTAAAGAAATATGGAATAATAAGGCTTTCTATGGATCCTTTTCACTTTTGAGGTCACTACCTAATTCCAATCACATTTGGGAGACAAAAATATTGTAAAAGGGTTTGTACACATCTCATGGATGTGAATCAGGGTAAAAAGGAGGCAAGAAATTTTTACTGCCCCTGGGGACAATACTACAACCTGAGCTCAGTTAGGAAGACTACAAAACCAGGAAAAATTCCATTGGCACCTTTGTTAGCCTCGAATAAATCCCACAAGAGACAGAGAACTGCAGGAAATTCAGTCACAGCCTTGACACATGAAAAACTTCTTCTAGTTCAAGACCTCTACCTGGAGGTGCTCCATCAGCTGGAGCAGCCAACTTTCAGCAAGCATTTTCCTTTCCAAAGCAGTAGGCCAGCCAGATTGGACAGAGGCAATTAGGACAGAGAAAATGAAGATGTTTGTCATTGTTTCTATACAAGTCAGCAGTCAGGAAAAAGCCACTATTCAAGGTTTTCCTGCCTCAGACCTGAACCTTGCCAGTGCCACTCTCCCTGTAGGACTGAGCTGTGCCAAGTTCCCTTCTTTTGCCCCCGTGAAAAACCAGCACTTTCCCTACCCTACGAGCAGCTGTCACAGTGCACATCAGGAAGGAAGCATTAAATAAACGTGGATGGTTCCTAAGCACCCTGCTTCATGCAGGATTAACTTGTTCAGGATACATTTTAGAGAATGGTCCTTTATGTTTATCGATGTCAAATCTAAATTGCAGTGGGGAGAAGTATCCTGACCACAAAAGGGCTCGACAGTTTTACAGCTAGGACACATAACACAATAACCATTTAGCCAGATTAAAGCATACTGAGAGCTGCATCAAATATTGTTTAGAGCACATAAAAACTGCTTTAATATTTAAATGTATCCCATGGCTGGGCTCTTTAGATTTGCTAGATTCACTGGGGCTGCACAGCTATTAGCTTCCACATTTCATCTTCAATTCCTCTTCACAGTAGGAGAAACATAAAAATGAGGGTCACTGCTTGGTCATTTCATTACCCCTGGCAGAGAAATGTGCTTTGCACAAATGAGGAAATATTTCAGATGTAGATTGTTGTAATGTTGGTGTGACAAAATGAAACTGGAGTTAAAAAAATAATAACGATATTATAATGGTTATTTTGTAGAATAACATTAAAATAATATGCAGTCTAGCAGTGGTTCCCCTATCAAAGAGCCTGGTGTATGTCATTGTCATCATTTAAAAGGTCCATTAGCAAGAGCCCTGGAAATGTATGGCTCAAGGTCACAACCAAACTTAATGAGACTGAGCAGTAATTCAAAAACATTAAACTGTTTATGGTTAGAAATCTAATAAATAAATCCTCAGTGCATACACGCACACACACAAATCTTAGCAGCAAACTCATCTACAACTCTTCCTTTATTTCTGTGAAAACAGAAGCTCAGTGAAAGAAATTTATAATCTGCTTAAAGCCAGAAACGGATTAGATAAAATATCACTTGGGGAGATGTGTGACTTCATGCCACGACCATGGATTAGGCTGTTCAGCCCCGGGTGCCCCTGTGACCCAAACACAAAGAGTGCCTTTGCCCAAAACCAGCAGCCACAACAGAGCAAAAAATGGGTAAGACCCAGGCAGGGAATATGGGCTGAGCAGGCACAGAGCCCTCCACTGCCTCTCTGCCTGGGGACAGCTCCTGTGGCCACAGGGGGAGGATCACTGCAGTCTCGAGGAGCAGATTTAGTGCAGAAGAAACAGGAACACGATGCTGTTTACTAATCACAAACTGGGAGGAATCTGTTAATTATCTTCCTAACCCTAAGCACTATTTGTATTATTTAAAGCATGACATTTAATCTATATTCTAAATATATGAATAAAAGAAACTTGATTTTCAGTCGTATTCTTCTCACCAAAAGAATTAGTGTGAGGTGCATTCCTCTGCTTTACCCAATATAAATTTAGATGAGAGTGCAACATCCAGGAGAATCACTTCTGGCACTGAATGAGAAATTTGAAAATGAAATGAGAAATGAAAAACCCAGCATTACTCCTGCAAGGCTATTCCTCTACAGCTCTCTGGACTGGCTCTGAGCTCACCCTTAGATCCTCACACTGCCCATGTCACTAGTCCTGGAGGATCAGGGCATGTATCTTATGATGATCCTAGCAGGAATTCCTGTGTGTAAGAATCACTGAAGTTGGGCATGTTCAGCGCCATCAAAGGCACAAAAATGTGGGGAAAGTAATTTAGGTGGTTTTGAGGAGAAATATTTTAGTATATTTAGACACAGATGCCAAAAGATTCCCTTATGAGCAATAAATTTTAGAATAGCCTCCAATGCAATAGTATTAGGATCTAAAGACTGAAGCCCAGCTGAATATTAACAAACACAGGAAATCTTTTCCAGTCTTGTTGTTTCTGCTTGAAAACCATTCTCCTAAACCTCCTGGTTTAGTATCACTTACTTTCATAAGCCTTAGAAAAATACCACAAATGGAAACAAGATTCCCTAACACAGAATCACAGGACTGTGATGGAGACACGTGATGAAACACAAATGCAATCAATCAGAGAAACTGATTCTTGGGGGGAAAAAATGCAGACAGTGTGCTCTGCTGCCATTCCTGTAAATGGAATTCAGCTCCCAGGTAACTTACATGACTTGCTGACAGAATGTTTTATTGATGTCACGGTGATCTTTGTATTTCATTTCCTAGCAGAGTGTGGGTGCAAGGGAAAAGGCCTTTGCAGGCTACTGTGCTAACACTTCTCATCTGGCTGTGCTCCACAGCTGTTTAAAGGCTGCCAGTGCCTGGAGGACAGTGGCACACCTCTCTGCAACTTCAATCCGTGGCAGGAGCTGGATGCACGTCCAAAAAATTTAAAGTTACATATAAGGAAACATATTAGTCTGTTAGCAGTTAAGTCACAGTGCAATGAGTTAATTGCAAAGCAGTGCAGCTTTGTCTAACGACTGTCAGCTGGCCAAAAAGAGCTCAGGGATACATAGCACATGCAAAAATAGAAGCCCATACATCTTGATTTAGATAGGTTGAAAGCATTTCCTCTGATATGGCTTTGTAGTTTTCCACCAGCACCTTCCATCCAGGCAGCCCCCAGCTCCTGTGCACAGAGTAGCACAGCTCCTACACACAAACCCCCTCTGCCTGGTGGCTCACTCAATCAGGGCTCACATCTTCCCTGCAAACAGGATATGATTCAAAAGTGACATAATGCACATTCATCCCAATCTCCCAATAATCCCCTTTCACCACTTGTGGAAATGCTTGGTCAATAAAATGTAATGACATTATTGCAGTAAAAGTCATTTTCAAGTTAAGTGCCTGGCTCTCTGTCTCTGGGACCCCACCAACAGTCAGGCTCCAATCCAGCAAGTAAACAAAGGCTCCAATTTTGCAAATGATCTCATTTGCTAAGGGTCAACCCAGATCCCATTTAAATCAATGTGAGCCCCCTGTCTGTAAAGGTAGTTGGACCAGACACCACAAATGTAGGACCCCTCCTTTCACTCACACTCCCTAAATCCCTTCTTTGCAGGATTTGTCAGGTACCTCACAGTGCCATCTCCTCCCTGTGTCACAGAGTCACCAGGCAATCAGGACATGCTGTGGCAGCCTCCAAGGCTGGTCTCTGAGCAGGCTGCACCCTGGGGAAGTGAGCTGTCCCCCAGCTGGTCCAGCCCCAGATTTAGGAACCATTGAAACACAACCTGACATCTACAGCGCTGCCTGCAAGGCAGGAGGTGGTGTGTTCCAGAGAGATTCAGCTCCATGGTCTGCCCAGTTTCAGCTCCATGATCTCTTCAGTTTCAGCTCCATGATCTGCCCAGTTTCAGCTCCATGGTCTGCCCAGTTTCAGCTCCATGATTTCTCCAGTTTCAGCTCCATGGTCTGCCCAGTTTCAGCTCCATGATCTCTCCAGTTTCAGCTCCATGGTCTGCCCAGTTTCAGCTCCATGGTCTGCCCAGTTTCAGCTCCATGGTCTGTCCAGCTTCAGCTCCATGGTCTGCCCAGTTTCAGCTCCATGATCTCTCCAGTTTCAGCTCCATGATCTGCCCAGTTTCACTCATGTCTAAACTCCCTCTTTTCCCCCATGCACCGAGGCCAAGCTCCACATGGTGGGGCAGGGAAGGGACGAGTGACAGAGCCCAGCCCTGGCTGAGCCTGGGGCTGCAGGGCAGCCCAGCCCAACACCACCAGGCACAGCAGGGCAGGCAGAGCCAGCAGCTGCCTCTGTGGAAGCACAAAGCTGGGAGCCAGCTCCAGGGCAGAGCACTGAGGGCACACCTGACATGGGATGTGCACATCCCAGGAGGGTGACTGCTCCATGGCTGCCACCATCTCTTCCAGAGCCTGCTGCATCTCCAGCTAGGAAAAGTGTGCCAGCAGCTAAATAGCAAGCTTTTAAAGGAAAAGATTTCCAGGCTTGGATCTAACAGGGTTTCCTGGAGCAGTAGGGATTCTCTCTACTGAGAAAAGTGCTACTATTTATAAGATGGTCAAAATGCTACCTTCAAAAACACCAAGTGTCCTTTTCATTCCTTACAAAAACCTCTTGTTGCTCAGGATTGGAATTGCTGTTGAATTCTCTCCCTTGTAAAGGAAGAAATACTACTGAGAATGAATAACCAACAGCAGAGCTGGGGAGGGGAAGAAGGGCTCCCCCAAGAAGTGAGAGAGGCAGCAGAAGGTGGTTGCAGGGGAATAAAATCAGGTTGTCCCAAAGTAAGTGGCACTGGGAATGGGAAAGGAGTCCATAGCCTCTCCCACCAAAGCTCTTACAAACAACCACCCAGAAACTTCTAACTAACAGCAGCCTGACATGGCCCCAGCCTTTGTATTCATCCACCCCGATCCACAACCCCTCCTGCATCCCAAGAAAGCCACCTGACAGGCAATGGAGGTAGCTGGAGGCTCCCACCCACACCCCTGTACCCCTGCAGGCTCCAGCTGAGCAGCTCAGCAGACACCAACATTCACTGCTGGACATGCACTGTGGCACCACAGGCTGCTCGTGGTTATCAAGACAGAGCACAAGCCCCACAGCACAAGAGCAAGCCCAGGGCTCCACTTTGCCAGGCACAAACATTTCATGGGTATTTCAGGTGTTTCTAATCCCTCCTGTTCTGTAGGATGTGTTAGATCATTTCTGTCAACACACACCCCCGCTTCCAGGCAGGGGCTTGGGGGCACATTAATTTATTCTCTGTTTATTCTTCTCTCTTCAATCCTAACTGCCATCATGTCACTGTGACTTGGAAATCTGAGGGGCTCCCACGGAGACCAGACAGTTCTTTTCCCATTTTATCAGTCCCACACACCAAGCTGTCCCCTCAACCCCCAGCCCAGGGACCCACCAGACAGGAGCACCACGGAGCTTCCCACTTAAGGTGCTGCCATTCATGAGGAGCCCCCAAAGTCGCTCCCAGAGCAGAGCTTTGGGCTGGAACAGAGCCAATCCCTAAAACCCCAGAGCAGAGAGGCTGTGACTTAATGACTGTTCAGCCCATGAATCCAGAATAGCAACTCGTTTGTTGTCTGAAGCTGGAATCCACTCTGGGTGATGACAGATAGCTTAGGAGAAGCAGATCCTGCCTGCCAAGAGAACTTCAAAAAGGACAAGGGGAATGCAAAAATCTGGCTAGAAACCAAATGCTTTGCTGAACCTAGATAACACACTGTTTACCAACAGCAAACTAGATTAGGGGAGGGAAAAAAAAAAGGATTTATGCAAATGTTCTTAATTTAATAATTATGATCAGATATGGCTTTGTTTCTTCCATGTAATTTGTGTAATACAAATAAAGTACAAGGGCTCTCTTCCCCTATAGGAAATGAGAATTATTAAACATTGCACCAAAAAGCGAAGGAATGTGTTTATTGACATGAAAAATGATCCTGCGGATACAAAAGCTTTTGTATGTTAATTGCTAAATGTCAGTGCAATTTAGAAAGTGGTTGCAGAAGGAAAGAATTCCTTTCCAAAACAGAAGTGGCTTTTCCTCATCCACCACCCTGATTCAAGGCTGCATCTTGAAAGTATTTATGGCTGTGTTTTGATCGGTGACATTGGGTTAGTACCCAAAAACATCCTCACTTCATATTGATGTGGTTACTTGCTAGGAGGCATAAAGGAAGTGAAGGATTTCCTCCCAGTTTTATTACTGAATGCTCAAAATGTTTCCTGGGGTAAACAGCACTAAAGCCATCTGGTTTTTTTGGTTTTTTTTTCTTTTATTTCTTTTTTGGAAACAAAAGGAAAACAACGGTAGCAACCAGCGAATGGAAAAGTACAGGACTGGAGCAGTGCTGGGGAAAAGGCCTTGCTGTGACAGAGGGAAGGGGAACAGCCACAGGTGGCTTTGGCTCATAGATACACTCAGCAGCCACTGAGAGGCTCTGCATGTGGTGTCTCTGGTCTTCTGTCCTGCTGCATAAAGGAGAAATACAAAAAGGAGAAGAGAAATACAAAAAGGACAAAAGAAATACATAAAGGAGAAGAGAAATACAAAAAGGAGAAAAGAAATACATAAAGGAGAAGAGAAATACAAAATGTGTGATTCAGCTGTCAGATTAGTTAGAGATGCTCCAGTAAGTTAAACTTTGGACTGGGAAATGAAGGAGCTTCTTAGCATCTTTAATTACAGCCTGCTGATTTACTGCTCCAGGTGGGGAAACAAACCAACAAACCCAAACCTTTGCAGTCCTGATGGAGAAAGACAGACAAAGAAAACTCACCGTGCATTCATGAGCATATTTGCAGAAGGACATGAATACACTCTATCCAAAACCTGTTTGTGAGCCATGCAAACCCTCAGAGGTGCAGAGCAGCCACCAGCAGAACCAGTAGTTGCACTGAGTCAAAAAACAGGACGTGTTCCACCACGATAAAACAACAGAAGTGGCAGAGCACCCTGTGGGGTTCTCCCTCATCCAGCATCTCCTGGAGAGCCTCTGGCTCTAAAACCTCAGGGCAACACAGAGGAAGGGTTGATGTGTCATGGGATGCCTTCCAAGCCATCCCTTCCATGTGCAAAACCTTTCTCTGCCAAACCAGAGCCAGCCATGGTCACACAGAACTCTCCTTTCCTAAGTGTCTCCTCAGAAGTTGCTATTTCCACAGCTCTGCAAAAGTGATCCTCACAGCTATGGGCAATCCATGGCTTTCCCAGGAGGAAATCAGACAGTTTAATGACTTCTCTGGTAAGCTGAGCTTATTCATAAAAAATTATTTATTTCAGTTATAGAGCAAGGGACAAGGAATGCAGGTGCTGTCAACAGCCCTGCAAGTCTGTGTGGGAACAAAGTGCCTCTGGAAGCACCTCTGCAGCTGCAGCCATGCAGCTCAGCATTTGTGTTCCCCTGGCACTGCTGGGGCTGCAGTTCTCCATTAATCATGGTGGATTCAGGCAGAGAGACCACAGACAACCCTCAGATCTCTACTGTCTTATAAGAAACTGCAAAACTGAGAGGATGAAGAAAACTGCCACCAAAACAATTTAAAGGCTGGGGAGGAGCAACTGCTTCCAGTGAGAAATTTGATGGGCAGGGTTTATTGAGCTTATCAAAGAGAAGACCAAGGGTGAGTTGATTACAGGGTATTAAGTACCTCCATGGAGAGAAAATGCTGGCCATAAAGGGCTCTTTAATCTAGCAGGGAAAGGCTTAAAAGGAACCCATGGCTGGAAGCTAAAGCCAGACAACTTCAAATAGAAAATACAGGGCAGATTTTTAACAGCAGGAGCAAGCTGGCAAAGGATGCAGTGGATTCCTCAGTCCACCCTGAGAAATGCTGCACAGCTGCCTTCCTTCCCAGCAAGGGCCAGGCCTGCAGGGAGCAGGCTGGGATCCTTCCCCTGCACACAGCAGGGCTGGAGCCAAGGGAGATGCTGGAAGGGGAGAGGGACCCGACCTCCCACACCCACCTTGTGAAAGAGCACCTGGCTCTGCACCATGGCCAGGTGAGATGTGTGCAAGCAAGGAGCAGTTACTTCTACAGGAAAGATTCATTGCAGCTGTTTGACAGATAGATTTGAAGTCAGCCTTCATCAAAAATAATTCAAATTTACTGTAACTGATTTTGGCTTTCCACCTGCGGAGCAAGATGGAAGGAATATTCAAAGAAGATTAAAAGACAGGGTTTGGCTACTGCTTTGCAAAGCATTTGGCATCCTAGTCATGTTTGGGATTCTTCCTCCTGCCTGACTAATCACTTCTATTTCCTGTTTTCTTTGAAATTGCTACTATGTTCTGCATTGCTGGAATCTGAAATATTGCTTCATGGAACATGATTGTATTTGTGCATACCACAAACTCCAGAGATGCCAAATTCCTTTTTGTGTTACTGCTCCAGCTCTTGAAAAAATATTTCCCATCTCCAACAAATATCAACACCCCTCACCCAAGAAAAGCGTGAAAACTTCAAACCCATATAAAAATGTTTAACCACTGAAACAAAAAAGCAGTGATGAAAAAACATATTTCTCTATTTGCACTCACTGCCTGTCTTATTCTGCTCTCAGAAAATTCGGTGAAAAAAAATCTTTGGTGGCCATTCATTTCATGAATTCATTTCATTTCAAAACATGTTCATTTCCTTCAGCTGAAAGAAAAGTCTTGGAATTAAAGCAAAAAAAGAGGGAAATTGTGGATTTTTCCTAACAGTACCACTGATTAAGAGCTGGGCTCACTATCACGTAGATGATTTCTCTTTTACTGAAAAAAAAAATCAAAAAGTTTACAAGATTCAGTTCCAGGAAATTCAGCTTTTTGTGCTTTCACATCTGCAAAAGGTGCAGGGTCAGCTGATGGGAAGCCAGCTGTATTTCAGCTCTTAGTTATATTCTCTTGAACAGTAACTTCAGGGGGTTTTTGTATAAAAATCTGTGATTCTGCAAGTAAATTCCCACTGAAATTCCACTTTTTAGGTACTTCCCTGTCCCCAGCCAGTGTCAGGCTGCAGCCTGCACATGTGTTGTACAGTCTTTGTCTTCTCCTCATATTCAGGAAGGTTCTCTGCTGCCTTGCTTTTGTGTCCTTCTCCTCACACACCACTCCTATTCTCATCATTAATGGTTGATAAATAGCTAATGAGTGGCTTGGACATTAGGGCCTCCCTTTCCATCTGGGCTACATGCTATTTTACAGGCCCTGCTAAATCTTTATTAGATTTGGGTGCACATTATTGATTTAGGTAGATGAGGTCGTTGTAACCTCATCTCAAAGAGAAAGGAAGCAGGAGAAGCCAAATGTAATTCAGCTGTTATTTTCTGTAGCATTGCAAATCAATAGGAGGGAAAAAGTCAAAACAAAACCAAAAAGTGTCCATTAAAAAAAAAAAAAAGAAAAAAAAAAGAAAAGTCATAACTGGACCTTAAACCAAATGCAATGATCTTGCAGGCACTGGGAAGCAAAGGACTGAGATAAGCTATAAAAGTTAAGAGCTTTTCCCATTTTAGCACTACAGAATAGCTGGTAGGTTCTAGTGAAGAGACAACGTTAATAAAATACCAGGCTGTTCCTAGGGCAAAGTGACATCTATTTATAGAATAAGAACACTTTTACCTAAGAGACAGTGATGGCTTAATAAAAGGGCATCTTTTGGTTAAGTTATTTTTACTCCTCTTAAATGGCCATATCAGCACCTGCAGCTCTAATAACAGAAGAGCTCAGCCTTTATACCAAGCACTTTTGAGCATCCTGTCAGAGGTAACTTAAGCACAGAAATCCTACAGAAAGCCTGGCATGCGGGGCTGGTCCCTCTGCAAGATTCCAACCACACTGTCACCACTTATAACCCCATGGATGTGAACACCAGGAGTGTTCCTGGGTTCAAAAGACCTTGCACAAACACATGAAAAAGGAGCCTGGAGGTACTTTAGGAAAGAAATCCTTGCATAGATGTGTACAAGGGTACACATCATTCCCTGAAGCCCATTCCATACACGGGGTGAGGAGAACTGAGGTGGAGGACAGCACTGGCACAGCTGCTGTGCTCCTGGAGACTCTCTGGTGGCTGTGGGCCTCTCCCTCCTCTTCCCAGCAGTGCTGTCAGGCCAGCCCTGTCCTCCCCAGCTCCAGCAGACAGCTCACAGCTGTCAGTTCCAAGCAGAGGTGATGCCAAGCTGAGCACCTGCCCCTGAGACAGAGGTGCCAGCTCCAGCTCAGCACGCCCTTAGCCCTCCCCATCTGGCCCCCACAGGGCCTCTCTCTTCATTCTCTGTTTTGGAGAATGCAACCCAGGGTGGCAAATTCCACCAGGC
Source organism: Phylloscopus collybita (assembly GCA_027886175.1). Lineage (NCBI taxonomy): Eukaryota > Metazoa > Chordata > Aves > Passeriformes > Phylloscopidae > Phylloscopus > Phylloscopus collybita. Next base: position 32,534,644 of record JAJNNQ010000129.1, read on the forward strand.
AGCAGAGCACTTAGCCAAACTCACAAAGGACTTGTGTATTGTGTGCCCTAATCCACGGGCATTTTGGGATTCCCATCCTAAAGCCACATACCAAATCACACAAAAGCCATTTTCACCTGGACTCGGGGCTGTTGTTCCCTCCTAATGCACCGTGACAGGCTGCCCTGCTGCTCCCAAGTCACAGCTCTTTGATCTCCTCATTCTAAAGGAATATGAAATTCAAGACTGCTGGTTGTATCCAGGAGCTGTCAAGTTCCACTAATCTCCCTCCCTTCCACATGACACCCAGCTGGTGTTTACCTCTGCAGCCACATTCTGGTGTGGAGTTCCAAAGCCAGGGAGCCTGGAGCTGCCATGAGGGGCCTTGGGTCACCTGCACACAGTCAGCTCCTGCAGGACTTGGTCCAGTTTATGCCCAAGGCTGTGAAAGCCTCTCTGTCCTATTCAGCAGGTGGATTTGGCTACCTGGAAGAATTCCAGGCTGGCAGCACAGCTCTCTTCCTGCATGGAGACCTGGCAACTCAGCAGTGCAAGATCCAAACTCTTTATTCACCCCTGTGTTTCACCTGATATGACCAATGGTGGTGTGAGTGATCATTTTCCTCCTGCCCACTCATGACCAGCATTAAATGCTCAGCTCATCAGTGTGTGATAGCAGAGAAGGAGTCTCCTACTCTGTTTTCTGGTAACAGAGACCACGACAGAGCACAATATATTCCATTTTACTGCACCTGTGACCAGCTCCCAACCAGGCACTGCAACCTCACCACCCACCAAGCACAGGTGCATCTCCAACCCTTTGCTTTAAACCAGCCAGAGAGCCAACACCCTGGGAACCCATGTGATTTCTAAGACACTGGAGAAGAACTTGGAGAATTTTCAGGTTGTCCACGTCTTCAGGCACTTCTGCAACTGGTGCTGAGTGCACCAGCCTGGGCTGTTTTGAAGGTCACACCATAGGATCCCTGGTGTGATCCTGTAAATGCAATCCTCTCCAACAGTGAGGTCTGGGACACTCATAAGAAAATGTGGCCATATCTGTCCAAAATGCAACTGAGAAACTACTTCCACAGGGACAGCACATCATGGCCTTCATTTACCATTTTGTGGTTTCACAATTACACTTAAAAGGTCAAAACATCTCTTCACCAAACTGGCTTGAGTGAAAAGTTGTGTATTTCTATTTCTGGTGTCAGGGATCACTCACCTGTCTCCAAGTCTTTCCAGATGTGTAGTAAGAGCACAGTTCCTAGTCTTCCTCATCTTCCAAAGACCAGAAAGGTCCTTGGATCCAAACCACAACAGATTACAGCAAACACCATTACCACAGCTGAATGTGCAAGCCACCCATGCAATGAGTGAGTGTGAGTTTTATGCCCATGTGAACAATCATTTTCTAGATAAGAAGACAAGGAGAAGCTGTAAAGTGAAAGGTTTTTTGCTTGACCCAGTAAGAGTCTTCATGCACTCTCCACTCCCTCACTCCAACTTAAACCCAGTTCTCTCTTGTTGGACTTTGCTGCTGCTACAGCCAGAATTTCCTTTTTGCCTCATTAGCCAGAGCAGTGGCTAGTTTTAAAGCTTTGCTAATATTTCCTTCCTTCTCCCCATCCATAATGCTCCATCACATCATCATGGTTCAGTGAGAAAACACTGAAGAAAAACCTACATTCGACAGTTTGCTGTGACTGCTTGCTGTGCTGGCCTCAGTTCTGCTTTTTGTTAATTCCTGAAACACTTCTGCCAGGCAGTGCCTACTCTGCAGCAGGAAGCAGCAGTCCTGGAATCACAGAATCCCAGGTCTGTTCCCACACAGCAGCAGAGGCAGATGCTCCAGTGGACCTGACAGTTCTGGTCCTCGCAGCTCACACTGGCCACGTCTCTGCTCCCTATGGATACACCTGAACATGTGCATGAGTGTGGAGCTCAGGGCTCCTCAGACACTTAGCAGCATCTGTGGCAGGGAGACACAAGCTGTGAAAAGAGCCAAAACATCCCACATGCTTGGGAAGAAACCCACCATGTAGTTAACCATCAATGTACACAGCTTATTCCCTCCCCACCACCACACATCCAAAGAAATCCTGGAGTCACCGCTGCCAAAACAGCAGTGACATTTCAAAGTAGCCACATGCAGATTAACCAGCACTTTTGTTGGCTCCAAGAGAGTCAACACAAGCTGATCTTACAGCCCCAGACACTCCAGGACTCCTGCTGCCACTTAATGTGGCCACAAGCAGAGATCAGAGTCTTGTGTTCTCATCCCTCACCACTCAGCGCCTGGGCTGGCTCCTTGCTTGGCCCAGACCCAAAACCAACATTGTCTGCAGCAAACACAGGGCTTGTGGCCACCTGGGCCCTGGTGCATCACTGGCTCTCACTCAGAACAACGTTCCCTACAGTCACAAGCTGGGGTAAGTAAGAGGGATGATGACAAAACAAACACCAGTGGGTCATCCTTAATTTAGAAATCGTGCTCTGTATTCCCAACCACCACCGTCAGACACCTCGTCCTTCAATGTGTAGGCACTTTTCAACCTGCAGACCAAGAACCCCCGGGAATCCTGAGATAATTCTACAAAGGGTAATTAAGAAAAGTCAGTCTGTTGATAATGGACTTAAATTAACTCTATGGGGATCCATGTACTCACTGAAAAGATTTTTTAATGAGAAAAAAAAAAGAAGGTTTACATGGACATTCACTGCACAGAGAGTTCATTCTCCAGAGTGGCAGAAATCAGAGACACCTTCTTGTCCCCTCTCCTGCACACACCACATCCCTGCACTGTGCCTGTCTCCGTGTCTGTCTGTGTCTGACCAGCTCTGCATGAGGTGACCTCCTGCTATGCTGCTGTTTCACAAAGCTCAACCCATGAGAACCAAAATCAAACAGCAAAAGATCACTGCACTGAGACATGAGCAGAAGAAAACTTCTTTCCTAAAGCTGATGTTCACAAAACTGAGAACAAGCTAACCTGGAGACATCTACTGTAACACACTGTCACTGATCAAACATTACAACAGGCTGGCTCTGAAGAGGAGCCCCTTGCCTTGCCACATGTGCCCAGCCCTCTCTAAACTTCATTAAAGTCTAGTAAAAAATAAATAAGATAAATATCATTTGCATTTATAATACGAATTAGAAGAGCTTGCCAGATGGGGAGCTCTCCTCCAGCAGGGCCAATGTTTTCCAGGAGAGAAAAGCACTGGCACTACCCAGCTGTTTGGGGCCTGTGATGTTCCCACTCCTGGAAAACCATCGCCCCTGGCTTCTCCCTGTAATTAGTTCGTGCTAATACCCTTGGCTGGGCTGTGGAAAAGTCACATTCTGAGAGATCACCCTGGTGAACAGCTGTACTCGGGAGACAAAACGTCACCACTCCAAGCTGTCAGCCGATTCATCTCCAGCGAAAGTCAACCGGGCCATAAATTGGGAGTTCTTTATCTCAGGACAGCAGACTGAGCCGGGCTTTAATTGCTGAGCTATGCTAATCAGCCTGGTTTGTGACACGAGGTGCTTCCTGGTGGCTCTGTCTGAGAACACGGCATTGCCACCCCCCCCCCACCAAGGGCACACACAATCGGATTAAAGCCGTCTGGGTACAGAAAAGAAATCATGTAAGGGTCCCCTCAGCATGGCACCTTATCAAAGGCATCATTAACAGCTGCTTGTGGAGTGGCAGGAACCTCTCCTGGGTCTGCTCAGTTCAGTTCTCTCCTATTCTTTCCTCCCTTCACAGCTTTCTTTTTTTTCTTTTTTTTTTTCTTTTTTTTGTTTTCTTTTTTTTTTCCCTTAAATTGTGAGTTCTGTAAGCATCGCTGTCAAATCATCTGCAGGGGAAGAAAATGATACCAAGAATTCGGTGTTTCCTCACAGATAAGAGCTGCATCTTGTTTTAAAAGGAATTAAAACAAATCATGCCCGGGGGAAAGCAGACAAAAGAACATCAGCTGAAGTCTTTCTTGCTGATTTCTCGAGTCAAGCTCTGTTCCAGCCTGGATTTCACTTTTTTCCTTTTTTGGGTTAGGGGCTGCAGTAATGAAGAGAGTCATTTTAACGTTCACATTTCAGAAAATAATCAGAGAAACACAGAATGGTATGGGCTGGGAGGGGTCTTAAGGATCATGTAATTTCAACCCCACTGCCATGGGTAGGGAATCTTCTGCTAGATCAGGTTACTGAGAGCCTGACCTTCAAATACCTACAGGGATGGGGAGTCCACTGCCTCCCTGGGTAAAATAATAGCCCAGGAGGACACAAGGTTACAGATTCCCTTGCCCAGACATCAAATGCTGTTTCATTTGCCCCATTAATGATGAGGCTTGCTTGCCCACAGAAAGCCCAAGCCACGTTTCTACGGGTTAAGCCAGTGCTCAGCATCCTTAAAAATCATTAGTAGTTAAAAGTGGCATTATTATTCCTCTGGCACTACCCAGGGAGGCGTGCAGACACCGCAGACCCCGTGTGCCAGACACTGCACAAACATCCATTTCCCCAGTCTGTGAGATCTCCTAACCCGGGGGCCCAACCTTGCACACACTTGAGTAACCACCAGCATCTCATGGCCCGGCTGAAATCAACACAACTGATGAATGGAACTGAAATCAGTAATTACCCATGTGCTTAATTATTTGCAGAACTGGGGGCTAAGTGCTTCATTTTTAGCTTCACGCTTGAAAATATTGGTTCTAATCCAGTGTGCCCCACTTTGCACTCAATCCCAGAAGGAACAGCACGGTCTGGCCTAATTAAGCAGAAGCACTTAACGAAGTGTTTAACTTCAAGCATGTGAACAAACCCATTGACTGAACACGGCATTGCCTGGGTTGGCTCAGCCCCTTGCAGGATGGGGCTCTTCAGCCCAGCTGTTAGGGGGACACAACTGAGGGAAACATAACCCAAACCCCAAACCTGTCCAGGGCCACGTGCTCAGGGTGTTGGGCACCCCAGGGCTGCCCTGGCTGCTGCCCAGCAGTGTGGTGGGTGAGGCAGGAGCCCTGGCAGGGCTCAGGATCCACCAGTGTGTCCCCTGCTCCCATCCTGGATGGCATCCAAACCTGCCCGTGCAAGGGGGTGCAGAGAGGCAATGCTGGGAGTTAAAGAGAAGCTGCAAATGTTCTCTGTAATTAACTGACTGGAAGCCTTCCTGCTCAGAAGCACATCCCTCATTTGACACTGGCCACAGCTCCCACTCTGCAGCACAGGAGCAGCCGAGCCCTGCTGCAGCGCGGATGTCCCGGGGGCTGGAGCAGAGTGCACATCCCCTGCTGCCAGACTGGGACAGGCACAGCTCTGGGGTGGGGGCTGCAGAAAGAGGACATGCAGCCAGACCCCTCTGCACCTCTGCTTCCACCTCCTTTTATTTGTTTTTTGGTTTGGTTTTTTTTTTGCCAGGCTGAGGAGTAGCTGGAATGGGGCACGTGCATGAGGAGACCCAGCTCCCCCCAGGCCTGGGCTACCTGGGACAAAGCCTCCAGCCGTGGCTTGCTTCCTACAAGCCCTAATTTTAGGCCCTTTAGGACACAAAATAATGATAACACGCTCCCTGGAAAAAAAAAAAATCCCCTTGGGCCTGTGTAAAATTAGCAGTGTGCTGACTGTCCCACTTTCACTCCTGCTATGTGGGGCAGCCTGGCTTATTAATACACTGGACTCATTTCAAGATCCTTTGCTTTCCCCCTTGCAAAGGGAGCCTGGAGGCAGCCAGGCTGCTTCTCCCAGCAGTGCCAGAGGTGCCCCTCTTACCCTGACAGTCAAAGCCTCCTGCACAGCACCTGGGAAGGTAGCAGGGCAGGACAGGGCAAGGTGGAGGAGCTGCAGGCTGCCCTGCTGTTGCAGGGGAGGAAGAGGAGGGATGTGCCCTTTGCTGGCACAAGAGAACCCCCAACAACGAGGGTGAAGCACAGCCTGGACTCTCCAAGGGGGAGAAGATAAACCACAGGCACTGTCCACCCTCCAGAGCCTCTGGCAGCAGCCTGGCAAGGCAGCAGGGACTTCAGTGCCTCTCCTGGAGGGAGATGTCCTTCTGTCCTACACACACAGAGGAACACACACCCTCCTCTGGAAACAAAGCACAGCTTAACAGGAAAACTTCTTGAAAGTGCCATCATTACCATCACTCAATATTAGTGTAAAATACAGCCTCTGCCCAGGAGCTCAGAGGAGGTTGTTGTCTGCCCAGATGAAAACTTCCTGACAGGACTCCCCAGGGTAAGGGAATTTCAGAGCTGCTGTGAGATTTCTTCCAGTGTGGAAGGAAAATCCCAGCTAAACTGCAAGGAGAAACCTGGGGAGAAGAGAAAAGGGGAGCTGACCCCCAGACAAATCTGCATTAGAGCCAGTTAAGGAGAGGGAACCTCAGCTAAAAGAACAAAGTTTTCAGATATAAGGTTTTTCATAATGTCACACAGCCAGTTCTTTCACTCCAAACTATGATCTGCTCCAAGATTGGTTTGTCTCACACTGCTCACAGTGAGTGTTGTGACACTGCAATCCTCAGCCAGCTTCCCTGTTAAATACTGACTTAAACTCAGCTCAGACAAAAACTCACAAAATTAGTACTAGATTTGACTCAGTTATGGAACACAACAACGTATGAAGAGAGAGAGGAAAGGAAAGATCTGGGGGGAAATGATGTTGTGTAGCATAAAAAAGAGAGTTTATAAACTGTCCTTGCCCCACTCAAGAGCTAAGCCTACAAACCAAATACATTTCAGTAAACAAAAATCTCCTGGAATGGCACAGTTTTTCCCTGTGTAGGTTTGTTGGGGTTTTGTGGTGGGTTTTTTTTGTTCGTTTGTTTTGGGGTTTTTTGTTGTTGTGTTTGTTTGTTTGTTTTTGTTTTGGTTTTTTGTTTTGGTTTTTGGCTTTGGTTTTTGGTTTTTTTGGTTGGTTGGTTTGGTTTGTTTTGGTTTGGGTTTGTTTTTGGTTTTTTTTCCCATGGGGACAGTAAGCTGTGTTGCTTGTCTTTTTTTTCCCCTTTCTACAAGGTACATTATTCCATTTAAGTGCTGGTGTGTGTTTATTAATAGAGCAAAAATGAGTGAACGAGGAGCTGCTCTGGGGAGGCTGAAAGCCTGCACTGGAGCAATGAATCAGAGGAACAAATCCATTTAGGAAAAATACTCATTCTAAGACAAGTTCCTTTCACTTTTAAGTTATTTTCCTCTACACCCCAAAGGTAATCAGACCCAGTGAGATGTGAGTCCTACAACACCATGTACACACCCTGGGCAGGACCCTCCAGCTGCATCTCCTGTGCTAAAAAAACCACCAGGAAGTGACCAGCAGCAGCTCACACATGCTGGGAAGCAATGAATGATCCCTAGAAAGGTTTAGAAAGCATCCCTCACTCAGCCAGGCCTGAGCCAGGCTGTAGAGGAAGCCCTGTAAGACTGGAACCATCCCAGCTATTGCTGCCGTGTAGTGGATGGATGAGATGAGCCCTGAGATGATTCTGGCCCTCCACAATGTGTCCTGTACCCACAGGTGAGCCCCAGGGCTGCAAAGTCCTCCTTGGGCTGATGGGGACAGCTCACAGCTCCTTGCAGCTGCTCTCCAGAGGCACAGGTGATACCATCACTAGTTCCAGAGCAGGGAGACCATCCTGCTGTGCTCACTGCTGCTGACAAACCCAGAGGAAAGACCTGAAGGAATGCACACACAAAACCAGACACAAATGTGGGCACAATTCCCAAAGCAGTGGTCCCCAGAGCTGGCCTTGGAAAGGGAGTCAGAAGAAGGTGAGGCACAGGGGGAAGACGTGCCAGCAAAGGCCACCAGAGAGGGAAAGCACACATTGTTCACTTGTTAATTAAAGGTGCTTAGTAATGTGAGAAGAAATACTCCAAGACCAGCTCATCACTTATCATAGTCCCCCCAGCTTTGGCAATGACACCTGAACTCCTCCTACCTGGGGACTGCAAAGCTCCCAAAGGTCACATGTATTTTATTCATTTACTGTTTGCAAAGGGCACTCATTGCTGTTTACTTGCTGTCAGTGTCTGTGCTCGGCAGTTGCAGCTCCCTCTTGGCTTTGCTAGAAAAGTTTCCTGTTGTATTCCTCGGGGAAGTGGTCTTTCCCTCGGAACCCCCCAGAGCCTGTAACCATGTAGTTTAACCCTACCTTCCCCTCATCTCTGACCTATGGTCCTGTGCCAGGTATCCCATCCCAGACAGGGACTAGATAAAAACCCCTGCTCCTCCATGTTCTCCCTCTTTTGCCTCTGGGACCCCTTCAAGAATAAAGCCTTGGAATAATCCTGAGGTCAGGAGCCTCTTTTGGATCTCTTTTCCCTATCCTTGAAGCCTACCCACCCAAAGCTCCCCAAAATCTGCTAGAGGGGCGGGAAGGCGGGGAGTACTTCAGTTTCCCAGGCAGTGGGGAGGCTGCTGCTGGATCCAGCAGCCAGGACAGGCTCTGCTGTGGCCGTGTCCCCCGGCAAACCCCAGCACCCAGCCCCTGTGTTTACGGTGTCACCGCCACCACGATGTGTGCTCAAACGAGATTAGCTGATTTCAGACAGTGCCTAATGAAAGCTGAGGGTTTTTTTTTTTTTTCCATGCCAGCATTTGCCTTTCCAGCCTGAAAACCCAGGGCTGTGGGATTGGCCTGGCAGTCAGGCTGCAGCATGTGATTCTTTAATGAGGGAGGTCTATGAACGGCAGGGCTAATGCACACGGGCGCAAAAGCAGCTCCCCGACGTGCCCTGCTTCACTGGAGTGGAAGGATTTTGATTTTTTTTTTCTGGTGATTAAGGCCCACTATGGGGAAACAAACCTATTCTTGGCTCTTTCACAGCCCTAGCAGGTGATTATGAACAAATTCTATAACCACGTTCCGCCTCGGGAGGACCCCACCACAATAACGAGATAAAAATGCCCTTTCTCAACAGGAGGATGCAGCAGGTTCAGGCATTAGCAGGATGAATGCCACAGCAATGCTTGCAAAAAGTAAAGACTGAAATTAGAGCAAGCCCTGCAGTGTTGGCCTTGACAGCCCTCGTGGAATAGCTGGATCACAGTGGTCTTTTGGATCTCTGAGCAACACCTGCAGCCAGTGTGGCTTCACTGCTTCCCTCCTCCCTGCCATCCTGCCCAACAGCAGCCTGCTTGGAAAGCATCAGGAAGGAGAAGCCAGCAAGCAGAGCAGCTGTTAAGTGGCTGGGTGTCAATAATGATTTTGTGCCCACATAGGGCACCAAGGGACAGCTTTTCCCTCACTCCCACCTTCAGGTGCCACACTGTTGGCTGAGCTGTGGCTTCCCCTGCAGAAGGGCAGAGGGCAGCTTGTCACTCTGTTTTTTTCAGCTTTCTGATGTTTTACTTTTTGTAGTGGAGTTTCTCACACACTTTTCATGTAAACAATGATTGTTTTGCATTCCTTTCTGGAGGAGGAGAGAATTAATGGACTGGTGGGTTGACCAGTGTGGTTGGAAAGGACAATGTTCTTCCTCCAATCCATGGCCACTGTTGGAATTCTATAAATGTCGAGGTCTGTAAATAAAGTGATCTATTTTTGCCCTGAACATCTCAGTGTGTGAGTGTCATTCGTGTCGAATTGCCACAGCAGCTTGCTCCTGAGCCACCCTTTCCCCCACCTTCAACATTAAGGAGGAAATAAATCAAAGGGACTGAGGTACTCAGGCACCAACATGGCAGGAGATGTGGCTTTTCCCCATTTTTAGTCCAGTATTTCCATACTTATGCTAACAGATATTGCAACTAGACCTAAAGGTGCTGCATTGCCCACAGGCTGAAGGCAGCCCCTGCAGCAGCAGGGATTTCCTCAGCCCCTGGCAGGTGCAGGCAGTGCCAAAGCCCCTCAGTCCAGTCATGAGGAGTGCCAGGCACCACTCGATCTCCTGCACACTCCCAACAGTCTGCATCACCTTTCTCTAATTTGCTTCTAAGAAAGCAGCAAAATAACATTTTCCATCTGCTTTTTGCAGGAGCAAGTCACCAACAGACGAGAGAAAGTGAGTGACTAACTAGAAAATAGTGAGACTGGAGCTGCCCTGAGGAGCTGCAGCCCCCAGCCCATGTGCAGGCTGTGCTGCTTCAGTGAAACCAGTGTCAAGTCAGCTCTGTCCAGTTCCCACAGTTCCACAGCTGGTGTCACTTGGTACTCCACGTGTAACTTCTGTGGAAAAGCTTTTTGCTGTTCTCCCATCATTCTGATTCAGAAATATTGTCCTGTCTGCTTTAAATTGCTTTATACTGGTAGGTTTTTCCTGGCTTACTGCTACATCTCTCTCCTCCCTGTTTATACACATTATCTCCTGGTTTTCCACAGACCAAGTAAAAGCCAACCCAGATTTTCAAATTTCACACACTTTTTTTTTTTTTTTTTCCTTTTCCTAAATCACTTCAGGACTCCCACTCTCCTGGTATTAGACCAGCTTTTTTGCTCTTTCCTTTCCTTTCCTTTCCTTTCCTTTCCTTTCCTTTCCTTTCCTTTCTTTTCTTTTCTTTTCTTTTTTCTTTTCTCAGAACAAAAATACTACAGTTACATAAAAAACCAGGGTTTTCCATCACTGAGAGCCACAGGAAGGGAATAAGGCAGAGCTTGGCCACTGCCACAATCACAGCCAGTGCTGCCAACGTGCTTCAAACCACACTCAATTCTCTGCCAACGTGGGCAGCCTCTGTGTTTGCTCTCTGTGTCTACAGGAACTTCACAACCAAGTCATGGTAGCAGAAAAATGGCTTGAATAACAACAGGTTATGCACTGGGCAGGGGACAGGAGCACCTGCCCCAGACTGGAGCAGCGTGGCTGGGTGAGCAGCCAGACCTCCCAGCCCTGCTCAGCAGCTCACTGCTCCTTTTCCCTAAACTCAGTCTGATTTCTGACCTTAAGCTACTTGATGGGCTTCCCTGGAGTATCCAGCCCGGTTTCCATGGAAGTCTCCTCTTTGCAATGAGATAAAAATGTGTCCTATCTCTTCCTCACGTGCTAGCAAACACTGGAGGAGAACAACGGAAACCTCCATGAGAAAATATTTCAGCTGTTTTGCAAAGACATAAAATTCAGTGATATGAAAAAATACCGTATTGAAGCGTCTTAAAATCCAACCCACAACCTTTTTCTCATTATGAAGAATATTTTACAAAAAAAACTCCTTCAAGTACATGCAGCTGCCTGCACCCAGCAAGCAAGAGGTATAAAGCCTGCCCTCAGACAGCATTTCAGTCAGCATTTAATAAAATCCCAAAGATTTGAGTGCTGTTTGCCACACCATATAGTGTTTCCAGGAGCAGATCTAAACATTTAGATTTAAACATTTCTGCCATGTTTAAAAAATCTTGAGGTGCTGACAGTGTGGTTGTGTTTTGCCTGATGCAAATCTGAAAGGAAATGGGGAGAGAAGGGGGATGGAGTGAGGCAGCAAAGAAACACAAGGAAAACCAGCACCACCACCCAGAGAGTCCAGCATGGATCACACAGTTATGGATTTACACATCCAAATATTAGCGTGGTGTCTCTGGCAAAACTGATCCATGGTGAGTCAAAGACACCATGGCTGCATTTGTGTAAGTCCCAGGATTTAGAAACACTTATCTTCATTTCTATTTGTTTCATTTCATACTAACTTTGACCCTCGCATATCACTCCATTTCAAAGTGAAATAGAATTCTATTCTATTCAAAGTGAATTTGAATTCTAGTGTTGTGATGTTTTGAGGCATTGCTGAAAAATAATACAGCAGCTCTGTCTGCTGCCTCAAAATGAAGGAATTCTGGCAATTTTTACAGCTCCATTAACAAGAAATAACCCTGTTCTGGGAAGGATTTCACCTCTCCCTTCATCTGCAGATGAGTGAAGCCCTCTCTCATTCCCCTTCCCTCTTTTGCAGGCACTGTCATTGCATTTCTCCACACCACAGCCACGGCTACGACCAAAATAACCTTAAATGAAACCATCTGGTTTCTGCATGGATGAATTTACCTTGTGAGGTTTTCATGAGCAGCAGCAGCATAACCTATCTAGAGACGGGCGAAACCTGGCACGTGTCAAAATAAAACAGTGACATTTGTAAAAAAATTCTCATGATTTCTGGGAAAAAGAAATCAGAAATGGTAAAATGAGATGGTTTAGATGTTTTATTACAACAAGGCCAAGACACTCGAGCTTTATAGCTCTGATGGCTACAGTTGCTGAAGCAGCACTAAGAAGCATTTTGAACTAACCAGAAGGTTTTAAAACCCTTGTTCAAATCCTGATGAATTCCATGTATTTGAAACACTTCCATTTCAGTAAAAGCTTACAAGTACACTTTTCAAAGGGTACATTTTGCTTCCAACACACAAGGTAATACATATCTAGGCTCTCAGGAGCATCATTATTTAGAGAAAAATCCAGCCAAATCACAGCACTGTTCTTTTTTTTTTATTATCACTGCTATTTTTTTAACCTTATATAAAATCAGTTCCAAAAGCAGATGCTTTTCAGTAGCATGCACTTTCAATTTTTATAACATCTGGGTGTTAAACTTAGAGAAAAGTTGTCCATTAGTTTAGGTCACGGTGGTGTTTATTTGTGTTCTATTTACTTCAAAAGGGAAAAGCACTCATATTCATCCAGAAAGTTGCAATAATCTGTTACCAGGATAAAACTGCTGAGGAAACCAAATATGAACCCTCCAGAAACTTCAATGGTAGAGGAATGTTCTCACAATTGAACATACTTATGAATAGATATTTTTGCTTTTGCCAGCTGCTTTTTTTTTGCCTGGGTAACAGAAGTGGAATATGTTGTCACTATGTCTCTTTGTGTTTCAATTATCTCAATAAAATCATTACTAAAAATGAATAAATAAGGATAAAACTAGCAGGACTCTTCTCATTAATTTCAGTGGAAGCAGGATATGATGAGTTTGTCTTTTTAAAGGATCAGGATCCAGGGAAACCTGCATTTACATTTGTGCATGGACCTTTGTATCTTTGAAGTGGCCTACACTATGAATTGTTCTGCCTGTTAGAAAATGGGGTTTAAATATTTCAAAATCAGTTTTTCCTCTATGTCTCATCTCTACGTTCTCAATGTCCTCACCTCATCACCACTCTTGTCCACCACTAGCATGTTATGCCCTTGGCAATCTGCATGCCAGTCTGAAATGCAAACATATCCATTTCTCCCTCTAAAGCTGGCTCTGTCTTTGGAAACCTTGTTTTTTCCCGTGAAAATTTCATAAACAAAATTCCATGACACTGAATTATACCTTACTTTAGCTAGTCTGCTACTGGAATGGACTAAAATACCCACTTGTTCATTTCTCCTGCTGCCCAAGGGCTGTAGTAAGACAACAGTGCCTAAACTTGAAGTGTCCAAGGCCAGGATGGATGGGGTTTGGAGCAACCTGGGGTAATGGAAGATGTCCCTGGCCATGGCAGGGGTGTGGAGTGGGGTGAGCCTTAAGGTCCCTTCCAAACCCAAACTTTTCTCTGACTGTGTCCACAGCAAGCAGATTGTGTGAGCTGGTTTGGTGCCTGTTCACTGTAGGGTGGTGAAGTGTGTTAACACATGTCCTGACAGTGTCACACATGTCCTGACAGTGTCACACACGTCCTGACAGTGTCACACACGTCCTGACAGCGTCACAAAATGCTGGACCCACTGAGGAACCACAGCAGCACAGACCTGGCCTGGTGCACAGGGCACAACCTGGAAACTGGCTGACAAAGCTCCAAGTGTGGCTGTAAACAAGGAATCGTCACCCAGGAGTTTCCAAGAAGCTCCATGGTGATCTATTCTCAGCTGTGTAACTTCCTTCCTGGAAGAAAACATGAAATCATCCTCTAATAAAGCTGCAGATGACAGGGCACAGCCGAGCAATAACTGAGGGAGAGGATTTGTCACTGCCAAGGAGTTGGCTGGGGACAGGCAAGGGAGTCCCAGGCACCTCAGTGGGGTAGGATGGGATTTCCCAGCTCCATGGGGAACGTGGAGGAAGGCAGAGCTTTGTTCTGGGGGTCAGAGGTGCTCAGACAGGTTTGGGATCGTGGTGGTTCCTCAGCTGAGCTTACAGGCAGGGAGGCAGGGCTCTCCAGGGTGAGGACATTGCATTGCTCCTTCCCTGGACCTGCTGGATCTCAGAGCTTTGGCAGAGCCTGGCAGAGCCCAGGGTTTGCTCCCTCTCCTTTTGGGGTGCCAGCCCTGGCACAGCCACCAGGGTAGCCCTGGGTGAGCCTGTCTGCAGCTGAGCACCATCCCCATGGGGCAGGGACACGCTGTCCTTCCCTCTGCCCTGCCTTCCCAGGGCCCTGCTGTGATTTAAAAATATCCTTTCCCAGACTCTTAGCAAAGACACAAATCTTCTGGTTTGCAGTTTAACTCCTAGGGCAGCCCATGATACAAGGGCTGGGAAGCTACAGGCCTCAGCAGGCCATTTGGACACCAAAGACATAAGAATTCCAAAGGCTTTGCACAGAATTTCAGATTGTATCTTTATTTTTAAAAGATAAGGGGAGGCTGTGTGGGGAAATATCACCCTTCAGAATCCACCCACTACAGCCTAGTGTCAGAAACAAGATGCTGAGCTAGAGGAACCTTGGTCTGAACCTATTTTTATGCTCCTCTTCAGTTGTACACAACGTCTGAGGGTTGAACTGTAGTAAAGAATGCAAATCTTCCTGTGCTCCTGGTATTACTGGTGCAATTCCCACTGGAGGGCCGTGTTAAATTTAGAGCCCACAATTCATAAGGGAAGCTGACAAGTTGCAGAGAGTTCAGAAAGGAATATGAAGGATGGAAAAACAGCATTTTCAGCTGCAGGAGCTGGATCTATTTAGCTTGTGAAGAGAGGAGTTTAAGGGATGACTTGGTTAAAGACCATCAGTGTTCACAAGGAGAATTAAATGTTGAGATCAGGGTCCTCAATTAGCACAGGAAAACCTTGACACTGAAAACAGGCAAGTCCTGACTGGAAACATGAGGCACATGTTTACCAGTGTAAATAATGAATTTATTACCAAAGCCAGAGCTGAAGCAGACAGGATGGCTCTTCATTACAGGGTTTTTTAATAACATTTGAATGCTTTTTTTCCTGAAAAGACATGTTGAAATTCAAACAAGCACAAACAGAACCAGCCTTGTGACTGTATTATCCAAGGGAGCGAACAGTAATGCTTCCCTTTTTTTCACATTCATAGCTTTCTCTCCCTTCCACCAGCAGTCCTGGCAGCAATTCCAAGTGTGTACCAGCTGAGAGCATAATTCTGACCACAGATCCTCCTGGCAGATCTGCTCTGTGTTTGTGCAAGCAGCAAGCAGATCTCTCGTCTCTCTGCCAGGAGCCTCTGACCTGCATGAGCCTTGAGCCATAAAATGCCACCGTGGTGACACTGGTGCTCCCTCCTCAGTGCCCAAAGCCAGGGGCCAGCACACAATCCACCCCCTCAGCCCCCTGCCCCTGGTGCCCACCAGCAGCAGAGAATCCTTGGGCACGCCCTGGCCCAAGCAATTCCAGCCAGCCCTGAGTTTTCCTCGCTGCATTTCCCTGATACCCGCTGCCCTCCGCCCTCGCTGTGCTGCAGAGCCACTCCTCTGTGTCCCACCCAAAGGGAGCACAGAGCACACCTTGCTCCCTCTTTTGGAGGTGTTGCAGACCATTCTCAGGCCCCACTCCTGACTCCACAGCACCAATTCTTCCTCCCTTTCCTGAGAGGCCACGGCTCTCATCAGACTTTGCCGCTGGGCTCCTTCCAAGTGGAAGATCCTTCCAAGAGCTCCTCCCGCTCCAAACACCACCCCCCCAAACTCCACCTGGGGCCACAGGCCTTCCACAAACACACACCAAAGACCCCAAGCCCTGTCCCGTGTGCCTGAGAGCAGAACCTGCCCCTCTTTTAATCCCATTGCACTCCTCAGCCATATAATGTTTTGCACATTATCGCCCCAATTATAGAGGCTTGTAGGTGATAATGAGATTGCACTGGATGTATTCCAGCAAAGCACATTCTAGGTTTTACTAACTTCATTAACCAAGAAAAGCTGGTTAATGGCTGAAAAGGGCAATGATGCACATAATCACACCAGTTGCTTCGCTACTACAATTACATTATTAAGATGGATCTTTGAGGTACAATTTTCATGTGTAATTAGTGGGTTATCCCTTCAGAGGAAAAAAAAAAAAAAAGTAATTCAAAAGCACCCAAAGGTTTGGGCAAAATAGTTCTTGCTGAAAACACAAATGAAGTCATGCTCTCAGGTCAGGCTCTGAATGGGATTTGTGAGAAAACAGGAGTGCAAGAATTCAGAAAATTAACACAGGCTCCTCGAGGACATGAAATGCCAAAGTTGCAATCCACTGACACACACTGGGAGCACCCAGTCTCAGTGGTGTCCATGGGTGTCCAAGCTGTGACTTCTGAGAAGACAACAGATCCCAGAATGTATAAGAAATGTAAAAGATTTAGACTTTGATTGAAAATAATTTCTTGGTGTTTTAGTGACTTCCATATTCTTCAGCTGTTTATTTTCTTGGACATCACTGTTCCTCCCAATAGAGACAACTTCAATTTCAGATTAAGAAAGCCAGCACCACCAAGCAGGCAGGACAGTGAGGAACGCTCTGGTTACTCCTTTTACCAAATAACAAAACAGAAAAGGAGTGTAAATTTTCACAAGAAATTTGCAAGTGCAAGCCTGATTTTTTTTTTTGATTGCTTTTCTCTTTCAGCTGAACTGTGCTTACCAGCTTGACAGAAAATGCAATGACTGTTTTTCACTAGGAAATTTTATAAATTTAATCAAGTTGTCAGGAGAAGTGCTATTATCCTCACCATGTGAAATTAATATATCAGAAACTTATCTACTGTCTTGCATTTGTGCATGACATTTATACAGATCATTGCAGCTAATACATGTATATCCCTTCTGCTTGGTAAAATTTCACACAATAAAAAAATCTTCAGAACTGAATTTCTGATTGTCTAAAAGTCCTTGAATTTGGCTGGCTCTGCCAAGGAGCTTAGCAGGAGACTTTGCTGGATTTAATCAGCTAGACAGACCTCAGAAATTCTGCGGGAATTCTTGTTGCTATTAGAAATGTGCACTAGCATTTGCTTATTCAGTTCAGAACTGATGCAGAAACTAAAAGCAATAAATCTTCATGCAAGCATTGAGTTCTCTCAAGGATATCCTGGAGCAGTGATTTTTGGAGAGGAGGAATACGTAAAGGAATGTAGAGTGTCTAGCCAAAATTTTATTTGAAATGCTCTTTTCAATGAATTCAGAGACTCATCCAAAACAGAAAACCTCTGATTTTTCCCGACTGCATTGACTTGGCCTTCCACTTCCATGACCCTGCACAGGAGACAAGAAAGCAGGGGCAGCAGGAGGTGAAATCAGTACACAAACTCTTGGCCACCCCCTTTAAGTAAGGAGGACTTTGATCACTGATATTAAACAGGAGTTTAATCTGCACTGTCAGTCACCAGGACATCTTTCTGTGCCTTTGGAGCTCTGTGGTCTCCTGAAATCTAACAAAAACTGCCAACTTTTAGAAAAACTGCAAGTACTTTGGCAAGGCCTGCCATGATAAGCACTTACTTAATGTTTGCTGGACTGGGGTTTAATTTATTATTACCCTGGAGTTAAAGGAAAGTGTGAAACAACATCACCTGCAGGCGAAGCCAACTGACACTCCAAAATTCGATGTGTGAAACCTCCAAAATACCCCCAAGAGGCACAAACCTGACACAGTTGCTGGGGCAGATGCTGACAGAGGCACATGGTACCAACCTGCCAGCCACAATAAGCTCCAAAGATGAAGCCCTGGCTGCAGAGGAGTCCAGCAGGCTGGGATTTTAACCTCAGCATTTCCAAACGCAGGGGCCAGGTCACAGGGTGGTGTCAGCGGGTGCTGGCCATTGGCTGCAGCTGAGCAGCTCAGCTCGGATCAGAGAGCTCCTGCTCCCCAAATTCTTGAGTTTGAGGTCACAGAATCACAGAATGGTTTGGGATGGAAGGGGATTTGAATCTCTTTCCAACCCTCCTGCCACAGGCAGAGACACCTTGCACTAGACCAGGCTGCTCAGAGCCTCATGCAGCCTGACCTTGGACACTTCCAGGGGGATACAGAGATTTCCAGTAATAATAAAGTTCAGTAATATAGACCAGATTTAATTAATACAAAATTGTAAAATTAACGCACTTCCTGTGGCATTTCAAGCTCACAGGATCTTTGCAGAAGAACCTGGTTCTCCATTTCAATAGGAGGCTGATTTGCTGTAAAGGGAAATCACATCTGACATTTAGGAACTGAAGTGCTTATAGCATTTATTACATTTCCCTGATATATTAATAAAATGCATAAACACGAACTGCTCTTCAACAAAAAAAAAGAAACTAAACCTACCTTTCAGTTTTCATGAAAACCATTTGATTTTCTCATAAACAGTATATATGAATTTCTATGCCACTTGGACATCCCTCTCCAAAAGTCAGTAAATCCTCAGGACAAATATGGTTCTGCTGATAAACATTTGGCTCTTGGCTTCATTTGTGCTCTGCAGTAGTTTGGATGGGCAAGTCAAAACCCTGGCTGGCTGTCTATGACCTTTGCATTCTCCTTTAAATTCCATGCATTTGCAAGAGATGATGGAAGAGCTGATAGTTTATCAGCCACGATAATTAGATTAGATACATTTTTGATTGTAAAAATAGTCTTGTGATGGATTTTTTTTTTTTTAAAGAACTTCTATTTCCAACACTTTCAGCAGTGCTCTGAAGATTTTTAAAAGTCAGTGTCCAGGAAGCACTTTATCTCCTTCAGCTGACAAACTTCTTTGGGGGGAGAGGAAATTCAGTTTCTCTTTTCTCTGCACTGTCAGCCCCCAGAGCATGAAGTCTCTTCTCCTCTTTGCTGTCAGGCCTGGAGAAGGCTCAGCTGTCCCCTCCAGCCCCCAGATACCCCCCTGAGCTCTCCTACTGCTGCAGCCACAGCCAGGCATGTGCTGTCATGGGCTCTGCTGAATGCTCAGCTTCAATTGCTCTTGGCCTAAAGTGCCATGGCTAGAGATTAAACAAAACAGGGGAAATGATGGCATCTTGCTGGAAATTTGAGCACCCAACAGTCAAACAGAGCCATGTTTAGGTTGCCCATATAACTTTCTGCTGTGATGAGCACATTGCTTGATGACAATGATGCATTCTTGGAAGCACCTTTTATTTCCTGCTCTCAGCTCCTTCCAGTTGTCTCCATGCTATGAGGTGGAGCAGCAGTTCTCACAGAGCTGGCTGATGCTGTGTGCTGTTCTGCACTTCCAATGATCAAATTGAGAGACAGCTAAAACTGCATCATATTCCCCACCTGCTCTGCTTGCCTGGGTAAACATTTGCTGCAGTTACCTGAGGTCTGTCATGTAACTCTGAAATGAGTGATTTGGGCAGTCACTCCTGCCCCCAGTGCAGTGAAAATTGTGCTCTACACCCTGGAAAAGTTTGTTACCCTGTTAAAGAAACACCTGATGTGCTTGGTTATGCTGAAATAGCCCCCTGGGCTCAGCACAGATCAGGAGAAGGTGAAACCACCACTGCATCCTTTGCAGTCAGATTTCTACCTCCTTGAAGGATCAGCTGCTTCCAAACAACAAAAGCAAAAGCACAGCTCCAAGGAAAGACTCCCAAAACCAAAGTCATGTTTTGTGGCTGGCTTTTACATCCCTAATCCTCCATCCCAGGGAAGTTTGTTTTTTTTTTTTTTTTTGCCAGTAAAAAGGGGCTAGGATGATTTCTTTATCCTTCTTACCAACATTGTCATGGAGACACCGTGCCTGGGATCCCCCACCTTCCTCACACCACTGACAAGGAGCAGAGGTTTCCTCCCCAGAGCCCCCCACCAGCACAAGCCCTCGTGCAGCCCTCCCTGTTGGAACCCTGGGCATTGAGAATTTCAGACTTTCTGTGCTGACAGGCACTGACCCCCAAGCAAACACTGCATTCCACCTCAGGCCTTGGAAGAGGCTTCCAAAATTGAGTGACGGCACTGGGATTGTGGGTGTGCAGTTTGAATAGAAGTGTGTGATACCACAGGGTGGAAAACTTGGAGTTTAAGGTTTTAGAATATAGTAATGTAAATAAAGCAAGATGGAAGTTTTAGGGTGTAGGCTGAGTCCTTTTTCACCTTCTTCTTCATAGGTCTGGGTGGGATTTTGTAATTGGATAGAAAAGTCTGCACTGTGGGCCACGAGTGGTTGGTTATTGGGTTAAAAGTAAAAATAATTTAGGTGCCATTTCTTAATTGGACAGTTTATCCTTAAAATGCCTTGTAGAGAGAGAGATATGGCTGCATTTTTAGTTTGTTAGCTAGAAGTGCTGTAGCACTCACAGTTTGTGAGAGTGTAATGTAGATAGGAATTAATAAACATCTGATCCCGAACACAAAAAACCGTCTCCCGCATTTAATCCTTACCCTGGCAAAAAAAAGAAGATAAAACACACCTCCCTTTTGAGAAGGGAAACACCAGAGGAAGTTCTCCTCCCACAGGCACATGAGCCTCTGAGCAGACCCCAGCCCGAAGCTCTGCTCCCATGGCTTGTGTTTGTATCCTGCACTGAAACCCAACCCACCCAGCTGCTTCCAATCTTCTGAACAGGGCTGCTCTGTGCTATAAACTTCAGCTTTTCCAAACACAAAAGCATCATCTGTTAAGCCAAAAGCTTTAGATAGGATTCCTGAAGGCTAGGCCAGGAGTCCAAGCAGCACAGGGCATATCTTCCCTGTGTCAGCAGGCACCTCATGTATTTTTAGTGCTGTCAGAAACAAACCACTCCCTGATATTCCAGAGAGGGGGGGGGGAGAAAAAAAGTCTTCTAGAAGGGGTGGTGAAGGTAATATTTTAAAAGACCCTTCCGAGAACTTGCCAGCCTCCTGGGGGAGCTTGTCAACATCTCCCACGTTAAATGAAAGCCACTTTAAAATCCACAGGGGTTTTAAAGAAAAGCTGGAACATATCAAAGCTGCTGGGATGGCAAGCTTCATAACGTGCACAATACATCAACACTTACAGACAGTAAATCCTCCCCGGCCTCAGGGGAGCTCACAGCCCCCCAGAGTAAGCCTTTCCTAATGTATCTCTCAAATGAACTGCTAATCTCCTCTCTAAACTTGACAGCTGTCCTGCATGCACTCAAACCCCTCTGTGCTTAAATCCTTCTATCGTTCTTGTTAAGATCATTTTTGCTTTAACACAAAGAAAGAAATCTTTCCTCCAACCCCAAACAAAGGCCTCACTCACCTGCAGTTGGCACATCCACAGATTTCATACCTCTGTGTGTGTGTGTGTGTGTGTGTGTGTGTATTCCCAGGAGAAATCTTGGTCTTTATGTGGTAAATTCCTGTGGGAATTTGGTGTGAGAGCTCCCACACCAGTCCCCCAAGCAGATTTCTCAGACCCCCAGCAGATCTGATGGCTTCCTGTGCCCAGCTCAGCTGGAATTTCTGACACAGGTTCTTGCTGCTCTGAGGGAGCAGAAAACTTCCCCCTTGGCTGGGCAGAGTTTGGCCCCTGGTGTTGAATTCACAGTGCCAACAGCTATCTGTCACTTCTGCTCCAGATGATGGTTTGCCAGGGTTGCTGTGCAGCCTTGCCACAAGAACCCACATGAGGCACCACCAAGACAGCAGTGGTCTTACACTGCCCAAGTCCTGACAAGGATTGCCTAAAGGGTAGTTTGGCACAGTCAGAAAAATCCCAAATTCCGGCTGAGGACAAAGCAGTAGCTTTTCATGCAGTTCTCAGTGTTTCAAATGAGGAACATTTCAAAGCACACCAAAACACCAATCCTTCCTAGAAGCAGCTCCATGTCCATTAGCTCCTCTTGACCAGACATTTTGTTTACTGCTTGAAACTGATGAAAAGTTTCACCAAGACATTGATTCCCTCCAATGTCAACAGCGAGATTCCCTGCTCTTGCACCAGCACTGGGACTGGGTGACCCCAATCAGCTGGCATGAGGCTGGTGCAAGTCTGGCAATGCCTGACAGCTCTGCAGGGACCTGAGTGGAGCTGTTGTGTATTTGTTCAACACCTGGAACATGCAGGTCCGTGGGCAAAAGTCTGGATAAAGGAAGCAATGAAGTAACTCCTGCAACATACCCCAAACACTTGGATTGCCACCAAGGCACATGAGCTCTGCTGAGCTGTTGGTCAGATAGAGGATGCTGTTACTGCAGTGCTGGTGACAGGTGTCTATCCCTCACAATATTTTCCCAGTGAGGATGGGGTTTTTTTGTGCTGCTCCAGGTTCTTCATCATTCCCTGCATTGGCAGTGAGGGGAACGTGGCCATTTCCCTCTCTGCCCATAGCCACATACACTGCTACAGCAGAGATATGAAATTATTCACTCTGCCTCTTAAAATGTCTGCAGAAGATGAGATACAACAATTGCTCCAGGAAGTGATGCTCAGCCACTCTGACTGATCACCCTGTGCCCTGTCACCCATCTGTTACCTCTGCCATTCCCTGCTGGCTCCAGTGCAAATCAGGCCCTGAAACACTCCACTGAGAGGGCAAAGGTCTGTCACATAACTGCATCTCAGAGACGAGCTCTGGGCTGAACCTGGCACCCCACAACTGTGAAATGTCCCTGTGGTCACCCAGTGCAGAACCGTGTCCCACACAGGCACGGTCTGCAACAGGATTCCCTTTGCAAATGTTTTCAGTACTGAAATGAGCCCCATTTTCCAACCAGAGCATTCATGCTCTGAAACACTGCTTCCAGCCAGCTCTGCTCCCTGCAGCCAGCCTTATTGTTCCCTGGTCCTTGATACACCCGCTTCCCGGGCACTCCATGCATCTGGGGAGGCGGATCCGGCCCCGCGGTGCCGGAAGGCAGCCCCTGGGGAGGTATTCCTGACACCTGAGCTTATGAAACCCGCCGATTTCAGATGCAAACAAAACACACTGAGAAACTGCTTTACCTGCCAGAGGAGCATCTGTTAGACTGACAAATCAGGGCCGTGCACGGTGGGGGGAGACAGATTTACTTCTGACAGAACTCCACCCAGCCTGCTCAGCCCGGCAGCTCTCACCAGGGGCTGGAAATTAACAGGATCTTTGCATCGTCAGCTCCTCTTGCCCAAATGGAAAAGCACACCTGATGCTTCCCAAAGGAGGATCTGGTTTCTGGGTGGTCTGACTGGATGGGAACCATCGGGGCAGAAAAGGGGACTTTCACCTCCTCACCACGTCCCTTGTCCTGCAGCACTGCAGCTGCCCTGCAAGGACTGACCAGAGGGAGAGGGCTGGGCCACCAAAACCTGGGCTCACCAGGCCCGACAGGGGGGTGCTGTGGGACACTGCTGCCTGTCCTGCTGCCTGTCCTGCTGCCCAGGTGCCTCTGCACCCACCCACTGCACACAGAGCACTCACAGGCACAGTGTACATCTGGCCCATCCCTTTCCAGGGTTGAATATTCCAGACTGGTTCCCCATACCTGAGCAGCACTCCATTGAGGGCACGTACCTCACCTGAGACCCCAGCCAAACCTTTTCTAATTTTATTAATTAAACCCCACTTGTAACAGGGGTGCAAAGAAGAAATTACCTCTGCCCCACACAACTTATGAGCACCATGGAAGGCACCTGCTGCCTCCATGAGCTTACAAGGCTCGTTGGAGCCTCTTCCCACTCGTACAGCACTGAAGTTGTCGTGTCCTCGCATCGCTCTGCTGCGGGTGGAGACTCCTCCTGCCAGTGCCGGGATGCTCGGAGCGGCACCGCTCCTCCCCGCCGGGCCTCTGCCTTGTCGGCTCCGGCTCACACGGGCTGCTCCTGGAGCATCCTGCGGCTCGGCTCCCGACCCCGATCCCGGTCCCGATCCCCATCCCGGTCCCTGTCCCGATCCCTCTTCCGATCCCGATCTCCATCCCGGTCCCTGTCCCGATCCCTCTTCAGATCCCGATCCCCATCCCGGTCCCGCTCCTGGTCCCGATCCTCGTCCTGATCCCGATCCCCATTCCCGATCCCAATCCCGATCCCCATCCCGATC
Source organism: Phylloscopus collybita (assembly GCA_027886175.1). Taxonomy (NCBI): domain Eukaryota; kingdom Metazoa; phylum Chordata; class Aves; order Passeriformes; family Phylloscopidae; genus Phylloscopus; species Phylloscopus collybita. The sequence continues at coordinate 32,558,641 of JAJNNQ010000129.1, forward strand.
CCGGTCCCGATCCCGGTCCCGATCCCAGTCCGAATCCTGATCCCAGTCCCAGTCCCAATCCCGGTCCCAATCCCAGTCCGAATCCTGATCCCGGTCCCGACCCCGATCCCAATCCCGGTCCCAATCCCGGTCCCGATCCCGATCCCAATCCCTGTCCCAATCCCAATCCCGATCCCGATCCCGGTCCCGATCCCAATCCCGGTCCCAATCCCAATCCCGATCCCGATCCCGGTCCCGATCCCGATCCCAATCCCGGTCCCAATCCCAATCCCGATCCCGGTCCCGGTCCCGGTCCCGGTCCCGGTCCCGGTCCCGGTCCCGGTCCCGGTCCCGATCCCGCCGCACCTGCGGGACCGGAGCGCGCCCCGACCGCGGCCGAGCCACACCCCCGCCGCAGCTCAGCCAATGAGCGTAGGGGGCTCTGCCCGACAGCCAATGGGAGCTCGGCGGCCGCGCCCCCGCCCCCTACTTGAGGCGCTCCGCGCGGCCGCGCGCTCGCAGAGGCGGCGGCGGGAGCGGGGAGCGGGAGCGGCCCCGGAGCGCTGGGAGCGCCCGGCGCTGCCCCGCACCGCGCTCGAGGGAGGGGCCGCTCCCATGGAGGCATTCCCGGGCACCAAGCTGGAGCAGCACCGGCACCTCCCGCCCGTGGAGTGCCTGCCGGGCGCCCGCTACGGCGGCCGGAGCCACAGCGCCTGCGGGAACGTCTTCAACTCCTGGAACGACTACCTGGGGCTGGCCACGCTCATCACCAAGGCCGTGCGGCCGGGCAAGGGCTTCGGCGCCGAGCCCCCCTCGGTGGTGGTAGCGGCCGCCGTGCCGCCGGCCGAGGAGGAGGAGGAAGAAGAGGAGGAGGAGGAAGAGGCGGCGGGGCCGTACTTCGAGGGCGCGCTGGACTTGCACGACCTGGAGCTGTGCGGGCATCACCATCACCACCATCACCACGGCGAGGGGCTGCTGGAGGAGCGCTTCGCCGACTTCAGCCCCTTTCCCGGGCGCGGCGGCCCCGCCGCCGTGGTGTTCGACTGCTCGGGGGAGCACCCGGGCCGGGAGGGCTCTGCCCACGCCTGGGGCGGCGTGGTGGTGGCGGGGCGGCTGCCGGCGCACCCGCGGGCCGCCTCCCGCCTGCTCAAGCCCGAGCTGCAGGTCTGCGTCTTCTGCCGGAACAACAAGGAGGCGGTGGCCCTCTACACCACGCACATCCTCAAAGGACCCGACGGCCGCGTCCTGTGCCCGGTGCTGCGGCGCTACACCTGCCCCCTCTGCGGCGCCAGCGGCGACAATGCCCACACCATCAAGTACTGCCCCCTGTCCAAAGTGCCGGCGGCCCGGCAGCTCCGGCACGCCCGGACCGCCCTGGGCAGGAAGGGTCGCTAGCGGCCGGGACCCCCGGGCCGGGCCCCGCTGCCCCCCACGCTGACACTGCCCCGGCCCCGGCCCCGGGGCGGCCGCTGCGCGCTGGAACGCGCGGAGCCCGGCGCCGGGCCCGGGGACTGCCAGGCGGAGATGCGCTGTGTTTGTTTATTGTAAGAAAAAATATATCTATATGTGATTTTTACGGAGACGGCGAGATCTGACTGGGTGGGTGTGCGCGGGCCGGGGGCGGGGGGGGGTCCCAGGGTTAAACCCACGGCCGGGGGAGGTGGCGGGGGTCCCCGGTGCCCGGGGCGGGGCGGCGCCCCTTCTGCCGCCCGCCGGGTCCGTCCCGAGCGCTCCGTGCCGCCGGGGCATCGGGCGGGAGAGCTGTTCTTGTTGCCAGTTAATAGCAGGGTATTTAATTAGGGTACAGCACTCCGCCTTTCGGCTCTTTTCAAGCTAACATCCGAGCGGTTTCCTTTGCCGGTTTTAAAACCGGTGAGTAAATCGCCATCGAACCTGCCCTGGGTCATTATTAACACCTGCTTCCCGAACCCGCAGCATCCCATCACCTTCCTCTCGGGGGCACCGATGGCGCTGGTCTGGCGGGTCCCCGTGTGTTCAGCTTTAGGGAAGGTCTGAGAGCAGAAAACATCCCAGCGCGTGTTTGAAAACGTGATGACTCCGGGCCAGAATGCAAACTGAGCCCTTTCTGCCGACAGAAGGGCAGTAAGAATGGCAATCGAGCGAGCTTTGCTGCAGCTGTGTTTGTGGTGGGGAATGGGGGAAGCCTGGCTGAAAGAGACCTGGACAAAGCAGAAAGCTGTGACCGTAGGAGAGTGGAAGAAAGGGAGGTTGTTTGTTTTCAGGAGTTCAGAGTATGTGGCTTTAACTCTTTGCAAGTAAAAGAGATCTACCCGTGTGGATAACAAATATCCTTAACACTACACAGACTGTACAAAACATAAGAATTAGGCTGAAGTCTTGGACCACTCTGGGTGATGGCAGTTCCTTGGTACTGAATATCAGCCAGGGTGATAGAACTTCTAATCCCCAAGAGAAAAGAAATTGCTTTGGTTGGTTTTGGGCTTGTGGTTTTTTGCTTTTTGGGTTGTCTGTTGGGTTTTTTTTTTTGTTTGTTTGTTGGGGGTTTCTTGTTGGTTTTTTTTGGGGGGGGGCGGGGGTATTTTCTTTTTTCTTTTTTTTTTTTTTTTTTTTTTTTTTTTCCTTTTTTTGTTACCCAGATGTAGGACAAGGAGCAGCAGCAGTTTGGAGTTTAAGAGTACCCTGGAGCAGAAAGATGGGTGCTGGAGTTTTCAGTGCAGAAGGTGACACTGCTGTGTGGCTTTAGCAACACCTGGGATGTGGAGGGGTGCTCGGTCCACAGGGGTTGCCCTGACAAGAGCAGGGAGGGGAAGGGAGCCTTGTGGAGGAACTGCTGGGACATCACCAGGAAGATAAGAGGATGGGTCCTGACAGTAAAAGGGAACCAGGAAAGTGAGGAGTAATCCACACTCGTGTGGTTCCCTTTTGAAAAGCTGCTCCAGCAGGCTGGCAGACGGGGTCAGGAGGGCAGGACAGTCAAGAATGGAGTCAAAACACAGGCGGGATGGGCTGGGGATGAGGACCCAGGGTTCATTACTCATCACTGCTGTTGACTCCCAGCCACAGCAATTAGGAGGGAGAAAGTGATTTTGTGTGGAAGTGTTCCCTTAAATCTTCATCAGATGGCTCCAAAGATGGTGTCAGATCTAATTATCAAATGCAGTGGGGCTTGCATTAAATAATACTCAGTGGCTGCAGCTACCTTGTGCCAGCCTCCCTCTCCTTGTGCTAAATACATTACATTTTGTCTCTTGCTCTATGGGGAGTGCACCACAGGCTCTTCTAAGCTGTTAAATGTGTTTGGGTTTGTGATTCCTGGTCTACATAGGTTTAATCTGTGTCCACCACACATTAGAATCGAGCTCAAGTGTGATGCTGTGGGAAGAGTTTTCTTCTGTACTTTTGTTACCTCCTTGTGGGAAGTTTGAAGATCCTTATATACATTTTCATGCAGTTGACTGTTACTGGACACAAAAGCAAGAAAGATCAAAGAAAATCTGTCTCGGGTGTTTTCTGAGGGTTAAGTGGCTGGGCTGGATTGGAGGTGTTTGCCATGTCCCTGCCCCACCTCTCTGGTCTTTACATAAAGCTGCTGGGCAGTACCAGCCCTACAGCAACGCCTGGAAGTCCCTCAGGATAACAGCAGATCCTGTGTCTTGGATGGCACTGGCCTTCTGCAGAGCCTGTGTAAGAGGAAAACTTGTGTCCATGGCCTGTGCTGCTGCCTGTTGCTCCTGGTTCTGTTCTCCAAGCACCTGCAGCCTTGCTCTGGAAAGGCCAAGAGCTGCCTGTCATCACTGCTACCCAGCATTAGGCATCTCATCAAAGGCTTAACAGGTAAAGTGGAAGAAAAACAGCTTCCAGTCAGTTGGGGGTGGGAGAGGTAAAAAAAAAAAAACCCAAAAAAACCTCAGACTATTGCAGAAAGATGACAGGATTCAGCAAAAGACAGCCTGACAGCAAGGCTCTTCAGTTACTTTACGTAATCATTCAACAGGACAATTTGCCCTTTAAAGGTTTACAAGTGTGAGTCTAACAAAACCTGAACCTTAAAGGATTTTTTTTTGTTGGTTTTTTTTTGTTTAGTAAGCTCCCATGATTTCTGGTGCACCAGCACACTCCTTGTGGCACTGAGTGAGCAGAAACCTGCTTGTTCTTGGTAACTCTGAAAAGGTTATTACAATAGACACTGTGTTGCTACTTTGACTCCTTAAATACAGGGAATTGTTTGCTTTTGTAATTTAAATTCTAGGAACAGCAAAGCAGCCCAGGCTGGAGCTGTATTATGCTCTGCAGAAGAGGTCTCTGAAAAGTGAGATATTATTTTCACTCCTCTGTGGGCATCTGCAGATCAAAATATTGTGGTCACCTGTTTAAACCTGTGCACATAACTCATGGAATCTTTTCTAGAGTAATAGTCTGGCAAGAAGAGTGAACACAATGCTGGATAATCATCCTCAGCTGGTACTAGTCTTGGCAAAAAGCAAACTACTTCTAATTAGGAACTACTTTCAGATGTGTAGGTGACTTTATTCAGCTGAAGTCAGGTAAGTCTGTGCCCATCTTTAGTGGAAATTCTGTTTAGATAGGTTGCTGTCAGTCTGCTGACCAGTGCCTCAGGCAGATGCCATAGGATGGTAGATGCCATTTTATAGCCAATGGCTATAAAATGTGGGGTTTTTTTCTTTTTTTTTTTTTACAGTGCCAGTTTGACCCACCAGATATATAGATTAATTTTTACTGGAGATTAGTTGCATGGGGAGGAAGAAATAATTCTAAAATGCCTGTTGTCTGGACAAAACAAGTGATACACTAAAAATGGAACAAGGTTTAGCAAAGCCTCCTGCCCAAGAGAGAAAGGGTTAACAGAGCTTCAAGTGCAGCAAGCGAGGTTTTGATTAGCAAAATGCAGTGGAAGAGTTTTCAGACTCTCCATCCTACTCTAATGAAATGCATGAATTTTATTTAAGAGGAGGACCAGACAAAGTGTAGAGCACTTCAGCTCTAGCTGGTCCTGCCATGGCAGAAAAGGAAGAATTGGGTGGTTTTTTTTACATCACTTGAGTGCCTACTTCTTGCAATGCTGCAGTAAACCAGAGGATGGGCACTGGTGCCTGAACAATAGGCAAATTTTGGATCTTGCATTTCACTGACCTAATGCCTTCCCTTGGAAGGCTGACACCATTCAGCAGTACCCTTGAGCCACAGGAGGAAAACTTGCTTACATGCAGCAGTTCCTGCCAAGGACAGCAGCCCAAGGACACTAACACAACAAAAGATGTTTCATTTACAGCAAGACAAGCCTTCCAGTACTCTCCCTGTCTGAGATGCCTCCTGGCTGCCCAGCAGCCCACCCCAACATCCTCATGGCCTTGCTGAGGTCACCAAAGTCACCACATGTCCTGGGCTGCAGCTGTGGCTGTGCCCAGTCAGGAGTAACACTGCTGCACCCTGCCAGTTCTCATAAATATGGATTTTGTAAAAAAAAAAAAAATAGTTTTTATAGGTAAAGCATAAAGCACTCTAGAGAAAGCTTAAATACACTACAAATTATGCCTTCCTTCTGTTGAGGACCCTGATGACCCAGTCATGGGCTGGGTCAGTGTCTGGACTGCTCCAGGAACAGGAAGGAAACAGCACTTTTCATACCTGACACTGCCTTGGCTAGAGATTTATTTTAATCCAGGAATATTTGCATCCATTCAAACAGCAGCAGCCTTAAGTTCTGCCTTCTAAATACAGCCTGTGACAGTTTGTATTCTTCTAAGGTTCACTGAAAATTTTAGCTGTTTAATGGAACATGACTCAAACAAGGCAAAGATTGACACAAAGCTCATTTGGCTTCGTCAACAATTTCAGGTAACCAAATTTTGTGCTCATGTTTAATGATGGCAGGAGATGGAGGTTTGAGCTGTTGGGTTTGGTCAGCAGAGGTTTTTGATCACTGTCAGTATTGTGTCTAAATAGATCGAGCAATAAACACACTGGCATGCCTGCAAAGCTCACATCTCCCCAGCCTCTTCTCAAGCTGCCCAGTCCGGAGAATGTAACACTCATTGACAACATTATCACAACCTCAAATAATGCAAATTAATAACACAGAGTGGGAAACAGCCTTAGCTGGTGCAGGGATGACTAACACTCATCCCTGTGTGAAAATACCTTTGTGTGGATACAATTAAAACTATGTAACTGAAGGTATAATCACTATTTACCTATTACAAAGCTGGAGAAAGGCAAATGTTGTGCCTGTTGTTGGTAAAAGCCTGAAAGGACCATCTGAGAAAGCACAGGCCAGATGGTATCACATCAGTCCCTGGAAAAATCAGAGGAAGTCCTATCAGAAGATCTTTTTGGGGACATGAAGATGACTGGGAACAGGCAGAATGGAATTACTGAGGGTAAACCATGCCTGGCTCACCTGCCTTCTATAATAAAGTATCTTTGTGGACGAGGGAAGGAGCACTGGATGTTCTTCATCTCAGGTTTAACAAGGCTCTCAGCACTGTTTCACACAACACTCTTGCACCCAGCTCAGGATGCTACAGCCCACATAACCAAAACACTGGCTGCATGTCCAGGCTCAGCACTGTGGGCAGTGGGCTGGGCTGGAACCATCCTCAAGGCCCTGGAGGCAGCTGCAGGATGACACTGAAGTGGGAGTTCCAGCCCGCACACCTGGGACAGGGCTGCTGGCCAAAGGGATGGACAGGAGCCTGCTGAATTCCAGAGGGAGCAGGGCAGGGGCCTGCCCAGCCAAGGAAGGAGCCCTTGCAGTGGCAGGCTGGGGGCTCAAATACCTCTGGGCCCTGGCAGGGGAAAAGGTGAGCATGAGGCAGCAGATCTCAAGCTATTTGAGCTAGACACTGAACTGTTTTGGACCTGGATCCCAGCCTGTAGAAGGCAAATATCCCCCTCAGATCCCCTCATCTTTCCTGTGTTCTTTGGGGTTCCATTCCCCCCATACAAGGACTGGGCCAAATTTGAGATCAGCAGAGGGCCAACGCTGTGTTCAGGGGCTGCAGCACACACCTGGGGAGAGAGGTTGAGGAAAGGTTGACAGGGCTTGTTCAGCCTGGAAAAAGGAAAGGTTTTAGGGGAGACCTCACAGCAGCCACCCATTTCCTACTAGGAAGTTACCTGGAAAATTCCAGCTTTCCACAGTAGCACACAGTGAGCAAGGAGACACAGAGTAGAAGCCAAAAGAGAGAGGTTTAAACTTTTTGAGGGCCACAAAAATGACCAGAGAGCTGGAGCACCTCCCCTGTGAGGAAAGCCTGGCAGCTGGGTTTTTCAGCCTGGAGAATAAAAGGTTCCATAGAGCCCTGTAATTTTACCTTTGAACAGGGCCTCAGAGAAGGATGGGATCAGATTTTTTAGCAGATTTTGTTGGAATAGGAAAAGGGGTTATGGTTCTTAACTGAAGGATGGCTGATTCAGATTAGACACCACAGGTTTTTTAACAATGATGGTGGCACAGATTGCCCAGAGAAAGGGTGGATGCTCCATCCCTGGAAACATTCAAGCTCTGAGCAACATGACCTACTTGTAGATGCCCCAACTCATTGCAGCTGAGGGTTGGACTGGATTGACCTTTGAGGTCCCCTTCAACCCAAAGGATTCTGTGACACTGAATTTTCAGTCTGGAGCCAGTCAAGCATTGGAAGAGGCTTCCCAGAAGAGTTGTGCAGTCCACAGCCTTGGAGGTCTTCAAAACCAAACATGGTTCTATGTAACACAGGAATTTCACAGCCAGCAGTGCAGCTCCTGGGTCCCTTTAACAGCACTGATCTTATGAATGCAAGGACAGCAGGAGATGGCTGAGGGACAGCAACACCCCCTGCTCCAGACACAGAGCACACCATTACTGGATGGCTGCTCTTCTCTAGTTCCATGCTTTCTGTGACTGTATAAAGAACAAAAATAAATACAAAAAAAATTATTTATGCTTGGAAAACACTACTTCTCTGAAGGAGTCCTGTGACTCAACCAGCAATGACATGGCAGATCCAAAGACACAAAAATCAAGCCCTGAGAAGATGGCTCTGAGAGCAAGTTTTTCCCAAGAAAACTCCTGGCCCTGGCTAACCCAGAAGAGAGCAGGAAAATGACAAGAGGAGTATTGCAACTTCTGTTCACACACCAGGTTTCCTCAGAGAGAAACCAGCCCCGGTGTTCTCACCTTCTCCTTCAGCTGGTACAGAACAGGTCTGAGAACAGAAAAGGGTTGCTCAACAGCTGTTCTGCATAAACACATGGTGCAGGACTCACTAAAAAGTCAAGACACTGCAGCAGCTAATTCCTTAAGTTGTTTATTTATCATTGAAGAAACACACAGCAGCAAGTTCTGCGTTGGCTTCAGTGTGACCAGATCATTCCTTGTTGTTACTGCACCCCAGCTTTGAAGTCAACACAGCCATTACTACAAGTCACTTTTTTGGAAAGGGAAAGAATTGACCCTGAAGACAAAGAATTGGGGGGAAAATTGAACAATTTCTCCAAAACCACACATTTTAAATATGACAATATTTATAAATCCTTGAAAGGCATGAATTATCCAGTAATGGAAAAAGCAGTTGTGATATTGGCAACAGAAAGTACATAGCCATATGCTTACCGAAACACTGAAATTGTAAAAGCTGCAAGTTTGATTTGTACACTGCAGCAGTGTGTACATTACTGGAACAATGACTGCAAAGTGGCCTCAGAGGCATTATGGATTCAAGTAAATCTACAGAAAATATCCCAGTGTAGCTAATTCACAATGTTTATTGTATTCAATTCAAATTTAAACAACTTACTGAATTTAGATAGTGATAAAATATCTCAGAAACCGCCTTCCCTCCAAGGTACCTATGTAAAAGAGAGCTTTTTTACTTTTTGGCTAATTATGCAAATTCTTTTAGCTCTGCTTTTTCAATAATTCCACTGTGTGAACAGAGGCGTTTTCAAATGCATGTCCTGTGACAATAATACCCCATTCCAAACTAAGAAAGACTAAAAATGAAAAGGGCAGCCTGTTTTGGTGCGAGACAGAAGCCGTACTGAAGACAGCTGTTGGGCTTGCTTCTTTTTATTTTAGCAACAAATGGCCCATGAAATAAGCATCATTTGAAATTTCAAAAACCTGGCATTCCATTTCCAACCTTCTGCTGTGAGTTTTGTGCATGATCAATCTATATGAGTAAGTAATTCATGCTTTCATGTTACCTCGAAACATCGGTTAAAGAATTCCAATTCAGAATGTTTATAAGCACAAATATAATCCGTGGATTCGATCAAATCAAAGCGAAAACATCGGTTAAACTCTGTGATTGCCCACTTAACGTCGTACAGTGGTCCAGCCCTCTTCATCTGTCTCGTTCTTAGTGCGGCGCACGGGCTCACGCTCCTTCTCTGTTTTCCAGGAGCCTTTCTCCTTCTCCCCATCCCTCTCCCTCTCTTTGGATGCTGCTGGGGGAGCAGAAGGTGGAGGAGCAGCAGGAGCAGGGCCCGACCGCCGCGCCGGTTCCCGTTCCTCCCCGCGCTCTTCCCGCCTGTCGTCAGCGCGTCGCCACGAGCTCGCTACGGCGCAGGGGGAAAAGAAAAAAAACAACTCAGTCACGCTCCACCAGCAGCCTGCAAGAGTTCAAACAAACAGCCCCCACCCCAGCAGTGGGATTTACTGATCCTCAGCCCTGCCCAACAGGGAATACCATGACAATGGCCAAATACGTGGTTTTAATTCTATAGGGAACTAACAGCAGAACGATGCAAACCTCTTCTCAGGTTTGGGATTGTGGTGAGCAAGCCAAGTGTCATCTTTAAAACACAGTAACTGCAATAAGGATGTTCTACTGATGTACATGGTTCTATAATGTAATGTAAGGATGTTCTACTGATGTACATGGTTTTATAATGTAGTGGAATTTATATGTAAAAATATATTCTTATATTAGCAGAATTACAATCACGAAAGTGTCTCCTTAGAAATGACTGAGCCCTGAAAATACAAACATCTGTGGAAAATGTTTAGGTGTTTGCTGTTATGAAAAGACAGGAAATTGCTCTTCAGCCTACTGGAATCAGAGGTAAAATGGCACTGAATTACATGACTCCACTGGTAACAGCATCCACCACCCTTTACTGTATGAAAAACTCTTCATTTCCACCAAAAAGGATGCTAAGAGTTCCACCCCAGCCGTGTGTGAACAAAACTGGCAAATGCCAAGAAATCAAATCCCAAAACTTTTTGATACATTAAAAAAAAAATCTCCACACTGAGAACACTGCCCTTCTGTCAGCAGCATTTCTGTGTTTGATCCCATGTTCTGTTCCAGCCTGCTCCCAAGTGTAGGAACAGCCACATTTGGGGAAGAGATGAAATGAGAATCTCAAAGTAAGAATGCCAGAATTGGAAGATGTGGCAGTCCCTCCAAGCTAAATGGATTTGCTGTTACTGTATTTTTAGAACACAGCAAAGGATTAATAAATATATAAAATCAATACAGATCAAAATTAATACCATTAATAGTGTGAAACCCACATTCAGAAATGTTTCTGTCACATTTTAATGGTTATAAGGAAAAGGGCCAGAAATTAATTTCTGGGATGTCAGTCTTGATAATCTAAATAAAAGGACTACATACACCTAGAACACACTCCTATGAGAAGTGCAGACTTGAAATGTTAACCTCCTGCTGTAGATGTTGAAATGCTACTAAGACAGAAAAGAACACAACTACAAATAGTTGAGATTCCCCTGAAGAACTCTCAATTATGCCAAAGGTGCTTTTTATTACTTTGTTTATGGAAAGGCAGTTTAAACACAGGCTGAAAATATAACCTATTCCCATGTGAGGCCCTGGCAGCAGTGTCAGGAAGAGGGAGGCTCTGGGCTGGATGCAGGACTTTAGGGACACTGAAATGAACCTACGCTCTTCCCGCTCGGAGCGGAGGGGTGGCCCTCTCCGGAGGGGCGGCTCCCTGTCATCGCCACGTCGGTCTCTCATGTCACGACCACCTCTGTCCCACTCCTCACGACGACCTGAATCCCTCCAGCTGGAAGTTTCTTCAGCTGGCCCTCTCCTCCAACCGCCGTCATCCCTTTGGCCACGCAAAACATAAAACTCGAGGTTAAATTTTTCGATTTTGCTACGGAAAGGAGCTGTAATAAATCACAGCACGGATTATTTACGGACCCAGCGGGTGTCTAGCATACTTCCAAAATTGGTTTTGTTTTTCCGGAGCCTAACATGGAATTCTCTTGATAATAGGTTAAAAAAGAAAAATTTCAAGGCATTTAAAGCGTTTTGGAATCTTTTCTGTAAACAGATAACATCATCCTAAAATGAACAAACCAAAAAGGCCCCCAATGCTCCTATATCCATTTCCTGCCCCCAAAGTGCCTAATTTCACACAAACCAACCCTTGTTCCTTTCACTCAGAAATTCCACATGAGTTCTGTATCAGCAGGGCCCCCCCCTTTTTTTTTTTTAGCAGAAACACTCTAGAAGTACTTGAACAGAGAAGTCAGACCTGGGACGCCTGAAACGATCGTCTCGATCAAAATCTCTCTCCCTGTCAAACTCCCGCTCCTTCTCATTTTCATCCCGATCTTTGTCTCGATCCCATTCACGGTCTCCCGATGGTCTGGAGTCTCGGGGAGGGCCCCAGCTGTCCTCACGAGCCTTCTCTCGTTCTCTCCACCCCCCTGTAGGAAAGAAACAGTCAAAGGAGTTTGTGACTGACCTCTGGCCTCTCTTGTAGACAAAGAGCCCTTTACTTCCGTCACCGAAACTGGTTTTACAAGTTCTGACTCCTGAAGATCCAACTCAAGATGTTTGTAAGAAGTTTGAACATGGCAGGTCAAACAGAGAAAACACTGTGCAAAAGCTGTTAAATGTAAAGCCAGTAACGCACACCTCATGTCAGGGCTGCCTGGAATGGTCCAGCAGAGAGAGCTGGCTGCACCCTGCAGTTTTCAGCCACAAAACACAAGGGTCCAGTGCAAAACAAGTGCAAAAAGGAGCAAAGGGTGTAGCTCAGAGAGCAGATTGCTTTGTGAAAATCCACAAGTGAGGAGATTTTAAGCAAGCAGATTTTTAAAGAACTTACTGCTTTTTAAAGCACTACTTTAAAATGTGACTTTTGTTACCATCCACTTAACACAGTGCACTCTGCAATACTGCTCAGTTATTTATGAATGGGAGTTCTTTATTATGTAGCCTGCTCTGGCTTTAAATGGAAAAAACTGGAGTGCAACTTTTGATATTTATAGTAAGTTTTCTAAAGGTTTGGATTACAGAATTAGTGTCTATGAGAGTTGGCATGGTGCCTGCCAATAGATAAGTGAAAAAAACCAGGAAATCAAAATCATATCTAACATTCAAACGTCATCAACAGTTCTGAAAAGAATTAGAAACAGCTCTAGACACTATCAATGGCACGTAAGAATAGAAATAAACAATACAAAAATAGGATAATTCAAATTTTAAGAGACTTTAGAAGGTCATCTAATCCAAGCTCTGCTCTAAACAGGACTTTCAGGAAGGGTTAAAAACAAAAAGGGAATGTTAAAAACATTATCTCTCTACACATAGAAAGGGCTTATCAAAACCAGACCCACTTGAATGAGGTATCAAAATCCTCCTTTAGAAGGAGATGAACCTCAGACACATGGAAGGAGTAGGGAAAGAGTTCAAGGTGGGCAAATCTAGTGAGAATGCTCCCAGCAGAGCATTCAACTTGTATACTTTGATTTTGAACACAGGGAAGTGGCCACTGTTAAGTGTATGACCATCATGTAGCTTCAAGACGAGCAATTTTTTTTTTTAATTCAACCAAATTAAAAGGCTTAATTATACGAAGTAGAGGAGTGTCCACACCAGCCAAATTAATCTAGATGTTTTCGGGGCTAATTCTCCCGACTCTGGCATCAAATATGCTGCATTCACTATCTAGGAGTGTCGCTCTGTTTTTTCTAAAGTTCTGCTAAAGCCTTCTGTTGTTTTACTTTTTGTGGTGGAGTTTCTCACGCACTTTTCATGTAAATCACGATTGTTTTGCATTCCTTTCTGGAGGAAGAGAGAATTGATGGACTGGTGGTTTGACCAATGTGGTTGGAGAGGACAATTTTCACCCTCCAATCCATGGTCACTGTTGGAAATCTATAAATGTCGAGGTCTGTAAATAAACTGCCACATCTCAGCCTGTGAGCGTCATTCATTTGTGTCGTACTGCGACATAGGAGGCTAACACACACTTTGGAGGGAGGATTATTACATGACAGTGTTTTACCTGGTTTACCAAATGGTCTCCAAGGACCTGGCCTTGAGTCTTCACCGCCACGCCACGGGCCCCTGTCATCATCTCTTCTGGAGAGCCTGTCATCGTCCGCGTTCCGCCAGGGTCCCCTGTCGTCATCGCGCCGGGGCCCTCTGTCGTCATCCAGCCCGCGCCGGGGCCCTCTGTCATCATCCAGCCCGCGCCGGGGCCCTCTGTCATCATCTGCAGCCCTCCAGCTGCCCCTGTCATCATCCAGCCCACGCCTGGGGGGCCTGTCCTCATCCAGAGCCCGGCGGGGCGGCCGGTCGTCATCCAGCCCGCGCCGGGGTCCCCTGTCGTCATCCGCCGCGCGCCAGCTGCCTCTGTCGTCGTCCAAACCGCGCCGCGGGGGCCTGTCGTCGTCCAGGGCGCGTCTGGGTGGTCTGTCATCATCCAGGCCACGTCTGGGGGGCCTGTCATCATCCAGGCCACGTCTGGGGGGTCTGTCATCGTCCAGGCCACGTCTGGGACCCCTGTCATCATCTGCAGCTCGCCAGCTTCCTCTGTCATCATCCAAACCGCGCCGGGGCGGCCTGTCCTCATCCAAGCCGCGTCTGGGAGGCCTGTCCTCTTCCCCTTCTCGCCTCGGAGGCCTGTCCTCGTCCCCTTCCCGTCTAGGTGGCCTGTCCTCTGCTGAGTCTGGAGGACGCTCCTTTTCATCTGCAGGACCACGCCGGGGCAGATCGTCCCCTCGCCGGGGCAGATCGTCCCCGCGTCGGAAAGGTCTTTCATCGTCTCTTGGATCTCCTCGACGCCAGTCTCTGCAAAACCACAGGGAATGAGTCACAAGTGGAAGGTGGCATCCAGGAAAGCTTGACATCAACAGCATCAAACCCCTCAAAGCCATTCCTGACTGCACCCACTTGGTGAGTGGTTCCAAACATGAAGCGTGCAGCTTCAAAATGCACCTTTTAATGCCCTTCATTGCTATGGGAAAGCACAAGGTCACTGTCCCTACAGAGACTGAGCAGTTCATCCTCTCCTTCAAAACTAGTCTGGACAGTCCCTTGTTGGTTATCTGCTGCAACACCACAGAGAAGAGGGCTGGCTTCTACACCAAGCCTAATTTGGCAAACTTGACCTAAGTCAGAAAGAATCAATAGTAAAAAACTCAACAGCCATCAATTAAGTATCCCCCCTCTCCAAGTACCTGCCAGCCCTACACACCATTAAGTCTACTGTCTACAGGATTTTACACATACATTTAGACCATAAACCCTGTTTTTGTCACCAAATTCATTTCTTTATTTCAGGAAATTAACCTTCCTCAGCAATAAAAAGAAACAAGAAATGGAACATCACAGAAATGTTGTGTCTCCTGCTTCTTGGCAAGAGAAGAGAAGCTGCACTGGGGTTGAATCTCATGGATTTAAAAAAAATAAAACCCAAACCAAAACACAACAAAAAGAACACCCCAGGGTTTAGAAATTCACTATGCTACTAAAATGTAAACAAAAAAACAGCAACTACTTGCTACAAAACAGCATATGTAGGACTTGAAGAGGTGAGAACAAAGAGACAACAGTTTGTGACAACTCAGTCTCAAGAATTTTGAGGAATTGCAAGCTGTGCATTTCCTGGTTTGGAAGAATAAGGGAGAATGCAATTATCATTGATCTGTGAGGTTAAAACCAAGACACAGAGATTGTTAATTTCCATTTACACTCAAATTGGATAATCTTCTCCTTTCAAAAATCTGATTATTTTACCATAAAAGACACGTGGAAGAACGGCTAAAATGTTTATCAGATGAACAAGTATTTAATTCATTCAGATACTGTCTCAGGGTCTTAGGATTTTTAAATCTAATTTTAAACTATTACTTTCAAACTACCTCTAATCAATCTCTAGAAAAGTTGAACGAGAAATTACTAAGACAAGCTGTAGCACTCTGTGTGGGGAAAAAAATCCATTGAAGCATGCAAGTAAGTGCATTAAACACTTCAGAAAATCACTGAATGGTTTGGTTTGGAAGGGACCTTGAGGATAATCTCATTCCACACCTGCTATGGGCAGGGACACCTTTCACTATCCCAGGTTGCTCCAAGTCCTGTCCAACTTGGCCTGGAACATTTCCAGGGATGGGGCATCACAACTTATGCAATACTTAAGTAGTGAAAGACTTCACCCAGCTGTTTCCTCCAGCTGTTAGATTCCACAGTTCATGAGAAAGTGGATCACTACCAGGAATGGCAACACAGAGCTTTTTAAGGAAAAATGGAACTCTATTTGTTTATACAGAGATCACATCATTCTAAAACATTATAAGGAATTACTAGAAAGAGTCAATCAATTTGCTTCCACTGGATTCAGAGTAAGCAGTAATGGATTTAAATTGCTGTACTGGAAATTAGGGTTAGACATTTACAAAAATCTATCTACCTGCAAGGCTAATTAAGCAATAAAACATACTGCCAATTGGAATCAGCGGTGTTTTCTCCATCAGCACAGGCTTTTAAGAACAACCAGATGTGCACCACCAGAAATATTTTTAGCTACAGTTCACCCTGATGTGGAGCAGAAAAACAGTCAAATGTTAAAAATATTGTTTTCTAAAACTGTATAGAAACTTTTCATTATGAGTGAACATATCCAAAATAGATGTAAACAAATGGGGATTTCTTTTTTAAGTTCAAAAAACTTAAATTTTCTTTTTTAAGTTCATAATATTCTTCCTTCAGAAATCTATCCCTCCCCGTTCAATACAGTTCTTCAGAACTTGGTTTAATTTATGGCATGTGTTTTCTGCTCTGAGACTTATTCTGGGGCTTGCACAGTTACTCTCAGTTTTTTAAGTGGAAAATCTCTGAATTTCATCATCCAGGAACACTGCATTTGCTTGTCAACCCTGCTCCATTCTTTTTTTTATAGAACTGACACCAACGTTTGAGTGGAAGAGAAGTTGTTCATTTAAAAAGGAATCCAAGGAAGCAAGTTTTTTATCACACACAGAAGGTGCTTGCTTGCCTTAACATATCTAAGCCAAATAAAACAGGAATGTTATCTGAGCATATTTCCAAGATAAAATCCCTCTCTCATTCCAAGATCCTTACAAAGCAACTTTTTAATAGAAGGTAACTTTCAGAGATATTACTCAGCTAGTGCAGCTTTAGCAGGAGCAACAAAATGGGAGCCTCCACCCTTTGATCCCAATCTAACTGGGGCTCAGTAACCCCCGGTTACCTCTCCACTGGTGCTCGACGCCATTCAGATTCCGGCTCACCACCTCTTCTCCAGGAGCTTTCAGACTCCCCCCTGTCACCCCAACGAGACTCCTGCGTGCCAAAAGAAATTTGGAACACTCTCTTTGAATACTTTAAGATTTTCAACATATAATTTACCCTTGAGCATGTTATGTCATTTAAAACTCACTCATCACACTGCAGAACACTGAACTATCAGGAGTTTGAGTAACTCGAGTGTGATTTTAACTGACTTTAGTGTTTCTGCTGCAGTTCAAACAAAAACATGGGTGGTTCCCTTTGTGCCACATTCTTTACCAGCAGGGTAGGATGCATGCAGATACACTAAAAAGTTTATGAGAAGTGTATGAACAATGGAACGACAGCTATAGCCAGCCACAGCCACCACCTGGTGACACAAAAGAGATGTTGTAACAGTTTCACTTTTCCTGGGCCTTTATGACAGCAAGAATGAATTTAAGTAATTATTTGCTCTTATGCTTTCTGATCTCATCAGGAAATGTAAGTGAATACACTGAAAGCTCTCTGTGGTAAGGATAGTTCTGTTCTCAATACCTCAGTGCACAGAAGAGGTGAGAGATTAGTGATTCACACAGGTTGCAGGGCTGAGCAATAATCAATCTGTATTTTTTTTTAAAAAAGTTAAAATGGCTCTTTCCATTGCCAGACAAACAATTTAAATGGATTTTTATGCGTTAATTCTACCACAAGAAACTAGTTAGCTAAACTATCCAAAATACCTGGTTTCACATAATCACACAACCTTCTTTATAAGAAGGGCATTCCAGTTTTAAACCTCTGTTTGGAAAGTGTTTTTATTTGTCAATATGGTTTAACCAAGATCTTGCATATCCACTACTCTGTCTCCTTGAATGCTTTTGAAATGACCCCAAATAACAATGGTGAGCAAAGAATCCCAAAACTGCAAATGGAATTTCTGGAGTGGTACAGGTATCTCTCCCAGAACCTGAGCCAGCTTTTCCATATAATCAAGTGCCTACAGATAGGAGACCTCTGATGTGAAAAATACCCATCAGGATTATTTACTTGACAGGCTATCAAAACAATTTATACAAGCTGATAACTTATCTTCGTGGTGTTACTCAATGAAATATGTATTAAACAAAGAGAAAAGCTGTGGGGGATGAAATTTAAAACTAGCTCTCTTGAATGGTAAGTTGGAAAATGTGGGAGTGAAGGCTACATAAGAAGGCTTATGGTAGGTACTTAGTTACATTCTTTTAAACCATTAAACATTTCCAAGTAATATTTGTTTTGTTTCCTGTTGGATTGGGATAACAAATTCCCCTAATCCAAGTTTTATTTGTAAACAGAAAGTTGCACACACCTCTTGGTTTTATGTTATTGCATATTTCTTATAAAACTATGTTTGTATGTTTAATCTGGGGGGATTTTCCTCCAATATCTACTTGAATTCTTGACTTTTGCAGGAGCCACTGCACTTGCTTCCAACTGTTTTCTTTCTGTATAACACAGAATTTTGTCCCATATTCATTTTAGTCTTCATTCATTTAGCATTTAAACGTAAGAGCCACTGCACTTGCTTCCAACAGTTTTCTTTCTGTATAACACAGAATTTTGTCCCATATTCATTTTAGTCTTCATTCATTTAGCATTTAAACAACATTTAAAGAAACTTAGTAGTTTCTTTATTTCACTCTATTGCTAAACTAGATATTCCTGATACTGAGCTGAAACTAAGTGACAGTAATTTAACTATTAAGTTAACCACTCACATTGCAAATTAAGAAATAAACAAACAAACAAACCTATGACTTTGCCATGCCAACACCTTGTTTCAAATAATCTACAGAAGAAGGAGCAGTCAGAAAGAAAGGAGCCTGCAGGAATTACCCACCTTCCTTGAAAATGGGTCATCCAGACCTCTCCTTTCCTCCTCTCGGCGGCGCTCCCTCTCCTCTATCTCCATTTCCCTTTGACGTTTTTTCTTCTCCAGCTCCTCCAGCTTTTTGACCCTCTCCTGGTACTCCCGCTGCTCCTGCTCGCGCTTCTCGCGCTCGATGCGCTCCTTCTCCTCACGCTCTGCACAGGTGGAAACACAGAGGATTTATCACCAACACAAACCCCATCACTTTGCTGTATCCACAGAAGGGTTACACAGTACAGTCTCTTCCCTTAGACTCTATAAAAAAATGAACACTTAAAAATACAAGCGTTTCATATGATGTCTTTAGCTAACCACAGAACTTGTTTTCTGCAAGTCTCCTAACTCAAAGGCAATGGGAAAAGGACCCCGGATACATCCATTAATGAGACATCTTGAACAGCTAGCAAGAAAAGTTCCAACAACTGCATGTTAATTCAACGTGCAGACCACAACTGTAGCGACTAAAACATCACTAACTACCTCAAACATGGTAGAGGATCCCTTCCTTAGAAAAGCTCAGACAAAAAAAATCAGCTAACAGTGCCAGAAATTTGATATTCACGACTGCTTCAGTTTTTGTTTGTTTTTTAAATACCGCATTATGATGAACCCTAACACATAAACCATCATCCTCCAAGTGACAAATAGGGCAGAAATTCATCCTGCAGTTCGCCAACCACCTCTTCTCCTCTAAAGCCCTGAAACAGGCTATTAAGGCTATCAGACAAAACAATTCACAAAGAAAGGTTTGTGAGCCATTTACAATTTTGGAGTCCTTGATCTGACACCAAAGTTCCTTTCTTTTCTCTTTAAGATGTGCACCAACAAATGGCCAGAACTCCAGCTATAGGCTAAGAGTCATTTCTTCATTAGCCTCCCTTACTTTATCTCTTACTTCCCTCGTATCTAGGAGCTACAAAGCTTCACCTTCCTGTTTATGCTGCACAGGTAAGCAAGGAAGGTGCAACAACTGCAAGTTGAAAACTCCCTCCAACCTCATGAAACAGGAAAACCAGACAGAAAAAACATTAGCTGTGTTACAAAATGGAAAGGCTCAAGGATGAAGTGGTGACATTGTCAATCACACCTTTAAGCAGCTGCTCCTCCCGTAGCCTTTGCTCCTCCTCCTCCTTCTCCCTGTAGTAGGTGATGCGCCTCTCCTCTTTGCGCTGCTTCTTGCGCTCCTCCAGGCGGTTCCGCCTCTCCTCTGCCAACCGCTCCTGGAACTGCTTGAGTTTATCCTGAAATGCCAACAATGCACCTCAGAACACCACAGCTGGAATGTCTAAGAGCTGGGCATTGAACATAAACTGCTAAATAAAGCTACACAGAAACACCAACAAACTGCAACACATTAATTTTGCTCCACTGAAAAACGACCTGTTCACCATTTCAGTCTCTTCTGCAATTAATTTTGTGTTAGACAATACCCTTCAACGTAGAAGAAAGGCAATCAAATAATCAGGCACAGTATTAGTCCTTTATCTGCTTTTTCAGAAAATGAATTACCTAAATAATAATAATTTATCTGTACCTAAAACATATTACCCAAAATTATCCCTATTATTGCAAAGAATCACATGTAGTTACTAATTTATATTAATGTAACACCTCTTCTGCTTTTTTTGGTAAAGCCAGTTTTTACTGCAACATAGCCAAATACTCAAAGTTATAAACAGGCAAATACAGCTGCCTGCCTTTGACACCCAGTGATCCCTTACTAATAGCTGAACTGAAATAAACAATTTACCCCTCTTTTATTTTTCCATGTAAGTTATTTCAAAAACTTCCAAAACGTCAAAAATTTAATTGAAAAGTCAAAGCAGAAAATAAGCAATTCCACAGCTCTGAATCATTTAAAATACTAATTTGTTTCTATGTGCCATGAAGATCCCTGGGTCAGTTTTAGTTCCTCACTTTAGGGGTGTACTTTGATAGCAATGTCACATCTCATGTACCTCATAAACTGTTCGTCGCGATGCTTTGAGCCTGGCTTCAAATAAATCTCTATCCTCCAACATCCTGGAGAGTCTGCTCTTGTGCTCAAGGGCTTTCTCACGCTCCAGCTGCAGAGTGGTGATCTGAAAACAGAAAATATACAAAGTATAACTTTACTATACATTTGGATTCAATCTAACCCAGCCACTAGAAGGATAAATTTTCTCTTCTCCCTTCAGAGCAAAGACAGAAGAAATTGCTGTCCACTAAAACAGTGAAATCACAAAGCTAACATTTCAATCTTTCTTTCTTTTTTGGAAAAAGCTAGGGAAAAAAAACCACAAACAGTGCAAAACTCACTTTTTTTTGCATGTATTGCTAATGCACTTTTTAAACTGAACAAAAAAATCTTACCCTTTCTTCTTCTTGTTGCTCCCACAGCTCCATATCATGCACTCTTTGTTCCTCATAGGCAGTCTTTATTAAAGGAATTTCTTCCAAGCGCTTCGCTCTTTCAAAGTAGTCAATCTGAGTAAAGATAACACATCTTTAGAGTGACATAATGCACACACAAACCCTGGATTCCTGGAGACTTCTCCAATATATCTGATATATTATGGCAAAATAGCAACAACCACACTGGACCATCTAAGGTCAACCTAACCAAGAACCTGCCTCTACGACTGGCAACTAAGTGCACTCCCAGGCAGGGATGCAGGAATGGAGACAGGCACATGACAACTCTCTCAGGATCATCCATTTACAGCTCCCAGCATATTCTGTGTTGGAAGTATTTTTATATTTTAAACATTAGTGGATTTCCTCTCTTGTCCTTCTGAACTCAAAGCTTTTCATATACAACAATGTACTTTGGAAAGAACTCCTGTGTTCTGTGGCTCACAGCATGAAGATCCAACTTCTACCTGCAAACACCTCTGAACACTGGCTCCTGCTGGCTTCATTTGATGCTTCTCACTCCACTACCCCTTGCAGGCAGTGCAAGAACAACTACAACAGGTACACTCTTACAGACTAGCACCACATTCTCTCTCCAGAAATCTGTCAGACAGAGGGGTACTATTTTACAAAGACATTTCCTCCACAGAAGCCAATCTGCATCATTGATAATTCTTGTTGGCTTCCTGTCAAACTTCCAGTTCCGCTGCATCCTTTTAGACATAAAGAGAATAGAACTGCAGACAGTGCTCCAAATGCAGAAGAACCAAGTTCTCACTGCTGGCAAAGAATGTTACGTTTGAAGCCCATCATTTAGTATGCAAAGCCAAAGACTGAGGGATTCTTTTCCCCGCTTTGCCTATATAAAGATTTTAAATCTATCTAACCAGAACATAATTCAAAGACTTTCTTTTGTCACACTACTAAGTTGGGGGTTTTTGTGAAGACCTTTGTAAAAAGCTTTTTTTTTGGAATCCAACTTAGTTACACCCATCAGATCAGTCTTAGTCATACGCTTGCTTTGACAGCTCCAGAGAACTCTTTAAGAGGAAGCTCTGAATACAGCAGAAGTCCTGGCTGAGTTTCACCTTGCCCAGGTCATGTGTTTCTACTTATTGTGGCACATTTCTCACACTTTTATAGCTACCCAGGTTTCAGACAGATCCTGTTCTGCCATCTAGGAGGGCTCTAGCAGTAGAGTTTCCTCTCTTTCAGTGATGACCAACTCCGTGAATTTACTTTGCTTCTCCATAATGGTCCCTCCTTCTCTGAACATCTAACCTGTTCTGAACATTTTTTAATTACAAGTCTTCCCAACTAAGACTCAGGTCACATCCAGCTTAAGGGTTCTTTTTCAAATCAACTCCATTAATTGAAACAGTTTTTTGCACAGAAACCAGAGACCCAATTGGTATATAACACATTTACCTTTCTTCAGTTTCGAACAGTAACATTTCCAACACCAGTATTATATATGTGTGTATGCCCATATATGTATCAATCAACACAGATCACATTCACTAAAAAATTGTATGGACATTTTTACCCTTCCTACTTCGTACCTTTTTCTCCTGATTCTTCAGTCGTTCCTGAAGTTCCTTCTTCTCTTTTTCCAGCTGTTCCACTTGTTTAGCCATAATAAAGTCAGG
Source organism: Phylloscopus collybita (assembly GCA_027886175.1). Lineage (NCBI taxonomy): Eukaryota > Metazoa > Chordata > Aves > Passeriformes > Phylloscopidae > Phylloscopus > Phylloscopus collybita. Next base: position 32,581,059 of record JAJNNQ010000129.1, read on the forward strand.
ATCCAACTCTTCAAGATCCTACAACCAAGTAAAGTTATCAACATAAAAAGGAGAAAAAACACCCAAAAAAGATGGTCTTTATCCCCCTAGGTAATAAAGCTCTCAAACCCAGAACTAAAGTTTACTTACATTGTCTCATTTTCAAGAGAGACTGTTTGTAAGACCAGTTGCACTACAAACCCATGAAATTCAGGTTGCCCAGCAACGTAACACTGACAGCATAACTAAATAACTGCCCACTGCAACAACAAAGCCCCTACCTCAATATCAATATCTTTAAACGCTTTGGCTCCCAGTTCAGTCTTCTTGATCTGCTCCAGGCGCTCCCGAACGGTTTTCTTCTTGATCTGCTCATGCTCCTGCAGGATCCGCTCCTTCTCCCTCTCCTTTGCCTCCTGGCGCAGCCTCTCCTCCTCAGCCTTCCTGACCTTTTGCAATTCTGCTTCCCGTTGTTCCAGCTCTTCCTTCTCACGCTGGATGTTCAAGCTTTCCAGGCGCTCCTTCCTCTCCTCTATGGTTTGACGGCGTGCAAGGATACGCTGGTGCTCCTTTCTGGAATTTTTTAGGAAGGCGGTGACTGCCAGCTGATGTTGTTCTTCCTTCTCTTGCTGGATTTAAATTAAGAATAAGACAGTGATGGAAACAGTCCCTCCTCAAAAGGCAGTAAGCAAAGCAAATGCTTCCCAAGGAAAATGCAATTCTATTCTCCAAGCTTGCCAACTGAATGGAAACACAGCTGTAATGGCAAATCTAATCACTCATCTAAGTGGCCTCTGAGGCAGTACCAACTGCCCAGAATGATGTGCACATGGAGAAAGTCGTCTGTAAAAGACAATACTCTGCAACGTGGCTTGGGTACAACAGGTTGACATTTTTCTGTCCAAAAATATTGTACATCCAGATGTTATTGATATTGAAATCTAACTGCAATGGGACTGTGGGCCAATCTTGTTGGTCTCTGTGTGTGTTTGCAAGCATATCACATGTACTGTATTTCATCAAAGCTGCTTTGTTCTTTTAGAGATTTTATTTCCAAACACACTAATAGAAGAAAAAAGTATCCTAATTGACACAAAACACTATCTGTGAGATGATAAAAAAAATAAGTCAACAATTTAAACATTGTATTTAAAGCCATTTTCATTACCTTACTAAAAAACACTAGGCTCCCAGACACTAGAACATAGACTGTTCCCTCAGCAGCCTTCCCCAGAGCACCCCCACAGCTCCTTGTGGACATTCATGCTGTACACATGAGGAGGTGTCACTGTGCCAGCTCAGGGAGCTGCTTGTTTCCATGAGTCCAGCCAAACACTGCAGCCCAAATCAGCTCCCCACACTCCCCCAGCCATGCTACCCCTGAAATGTGAGCACCCGCAGGGATATTTTTAGTAACCTATCACTTCTAGGGCATTCAGCAAAAACACTGAAATATCCGTACTCTGCTGCAAATCTGTACACAGTTAAAGCTAAATGGAGGTGCTAGAAACATGGAAGTAAAAAGCTTTTGACAAATTTAATGATTTTGTGAATCATTAGAGATGTGACAAATTAAAATCTTTTAAGCACCTGACAAAAGTGGAATAGTGAAGGATAACAGGATATCAACTTCTCTAACCACACAGATTGATACTAACCCTGATACCATTCTCCAATTTTACAAGTGTAATGACCATTAATGAGTTAAATGAGGAGGATTTATGTCTTATTAAACTACTGAGTAATTGTCAAGTGCAAGACTAACTGCCATTTCTATCCACAAATATATAGTTAAAGCATGTTTTTTCTTTCAAAATGTCAATCTAATACCAATCACTACTCCAATCTTTTCAAGGGAAAACCTGTATAGAAATATTTTAACCTTAAACACTGTAAAACCATGAATATGTGTTCAAGCAAACATAAAGAAGTGAGCATTAGGTGTCATGATACAGTTCTACTTTCTACATTTAGATTTTAAGAATATTGCTTAGTATTTCAACCTGTAGAGAATCCAACATGGACATGTTGCTATCAGCCTTTTTTCCCTATGGAACAAATATCTGATGTGTTGGCTATGAAATCTTTCATAAACTTAAAACAGATGAAAAAAATTACTGTTGCTCTAGTGAAAGAAGTGAAGGTTTAACTTGTCACGACCCAAACATGCTGGAAATCTGAGACTGATTTACACCTTGCTGCTACAGAGCTCTGGAAAACCTGAAATATGAATCTGACCTTGAAGCCAAGAGCCCCAGGGAGGAGGAAAGGAAGTGACAAAGGTCAATTTTGAGCTGTGGGATGTTTTGTTCTATAAAGCTACATTCCAGGCTTTTCACAACAACAGTTTTTCCAGGAAGAATAAACAAAGCAGGCTCTTAGATTTTCAAAAATACATGCAAACCTTTAAACAAATCCTACTTCTTTAGATGTGTGGGACAGTTATTATTTGTTATATCCTAAACGTGGTATTTGCAAGATTGGAAACTTTAAACTCAGGCTTCTTGTGTACATTTTGTCATATTTTAGTTATGACCAGAAGCTATCTAGCTGAGTGCTTTTAAGAATGACTTCTTTAAAAGCACAAAAAATTAAGCGGAAAAAAACCCCAAAGTAAAATGCACATCTGAGAAAACATATTCATTAAAATATAAGCTTTTTCAACATTCTCATGAGACTTGAAATGACTTACCATTAAGTGAGGAGGCTTAATGACTGCCAGAGCCTTAGCCAGAGCCGAGGACATGGCAGTCAGCTGGTTTCTGATCTGCTCAGAAGGCATGCTCTGCAGCTGAGGGCCCAGGGGAGCATCCTCTCTAGTACAGTAATTCAAATCTGACCCAAAACTCAGCGTCCGAGTTGTGTGATCAAGGCGAACCTTTGCAAAAACAGAAAAAAGGAAGAAAAATGATTGTATTTTTTATTGAAAAATTTCTCTGCTGCTCTGCCCATGAGTCAACAGACGCTCTAAGCAGAAATTACTTGGAAAAAAACCCCAAAACCTGCTATACCACTCTATGAGAAATGCCAAATTAGAAGGAGAAAAATAGCATTGTCAATGAAGGTTTGTTTTATTTCTATGGTTTAGGAAAAAACAAACCCAAACAACAACAGCAACAAAATCACTGGACAAGGCTGAACTTTCAATGATTCAATGAAATGAGCATTGAAAGACAAATCACACAATGTCAACCAGTTCCTTTCCATCACATACAATACACATGAACCCAGACACCACCTCACACCAAGTCTCTCTACAGCACTCACCTGTAAGTCACAATGCCTGGCTGCATCCACGATACAACGCTCCAGCTGGAAAGCATCCACAAAAGGAACCAGGGTACACAGACGAGCAAACTCAATGCTTTGATAAATCTGGGCCACCTGAATGGGAACAGAAACATTAGGTATTTTTTCCTCAATCAAAAGAAATCAGAAGTTGTTGGACAGGCCTTCAAGTTAATTCGCTAAATTGTCAACAAATGAACGTATACATATTAATGCAGTTGTAAATACTGTTTGAGGATTTTATTTCTGTATGGTAGTCAGATTTAAAACCCATTCCTGAATGGCTGCTTTGTATGAAGGAGACTGGCAGCAGTAACTACATCCAGCTATGCTGCTAATTAGCCTTCAACTATTTCTTTAGCACACCAGAAATAACACTGCTCATCACTGGTAATGAAAGCAGGTCAATGAAATGTGCATTTTATAAAAACTTAGATACAAATAAAAAAAAAACTGAAAACCAAAGTGAAATACTCCCCCTCTCCGGCCTCACTCCAAAGAGAAGTTTTAGGAAACTTGGTACCTAATGAAGAGAATCTAAAGAAGAGACTACACCACTGTACCCTACTATCAAGTATAGCTGCTATAGCTGTACTTAAATGATGCACAAACTGAAGATATGGTTTATGTATTAGAAAAAAGTATTTGAATATCAGTCTTCTATTTGATAAAAAGAAAAATTATTTCAGCATTAAAGGTTCCAACTGAATCTTCCTCCAAAGCATTCTAACTTATGTACACTTAGGAACATGCATTATCTCTACTCATACCTGCTGCAGAAGGCGAAGGATGGTGTTGTTTTGCAGGTGAGGAATGTACAGCTGCAGCTCAGGTTCCTTTTCAGCTTGGTCCTTCACCCAGTTCAGAACCTATCAAAAGTCTGAAAAGTTACTCTATCTGCATTGACCTGTACAAACTTCACCACTAAAGTAACATTTCTGGTTTACAGCTCTTAAAACAAGAGCACTTCTGTCCAGATACTGTTTTACTGAAGTGCATCCTTTGATCAGAACACTCACAGTTACAAAGGAGAGCTTTTGTACGAAGGCGACTGACAGTACTGGCAACATTTACCATACTGCTAATTTACCTTCAAGTTCTTTTTAGCACCTCAAATATCTTTGTTCCCACTATCAAAGAAAAAGAACATGATGTGCTTCATCAACTTCAGAATTTACACTAACCTAATCAACAGCTCTCACATTATTCTACCTCCCAACATTCTACCTTTTAACAGTAAAACCAGTCATTGGTTCATCTTTCCATTTAGCACACAACCCACACATGCCCACGTGTGCACAGTCTTCTTATTTTGCACCTTTAAACAAAATTAACTCAGTATCATCTCCACCAACAAAGCCTTCTGATACATTCCCAAAATTCTGCACCTTTGTGGAGCCCTCTGAATAGCACCCAAAAGACCTGAGTGAATTTTCACTGTATTTCAATAACCTGCCTTACTCTATCAGATGTCATGCACACGTCATGGTAATGGAACTTCACCAAATCAAGGCTACTAATGAAAAATCTGGCAATAGAAAAAGCTAGTTGATATTTACCCCAAATCAATATTGAAATAACAGACTGTTAGTCAAGACCAATTACTACACACACAGAGCTACAAAAAACTTACCTTGCTGACACGGGCACTCAGCTTGAGCGGGTGAAAGTCTACTTCAAGCCAATTGTAAAGTTCTTTCACTTCTGGGACAACATATTGCACTACGTTGAACCTGACCTACAGTCAACAAAAAAAATCCAAAGATCTCAACATAAATACAGTATTAGCCAAGAGTTAATGCCTTAAGAATTTTATATTCAACAAATTAAACAGGCAATAGATGTGATTTTTAATACAGGAGACTATGTATTTTTCATTACATTCTTAACTGCAGTGACAGTAATTCTACACTGTATCATTTAAATGTAGTTAAAAATGGAAAAGCAGACAAAAAACAAACAAGCTAAACAGACTAGAGTGCCATCCTCAGCCATTTCTAAGACAAGCCTGCTACACAAACATAGGCTCACCACCAAACTAAAACTACACATCTCTGCTCATGATTAAATTTCTGAAGCTCTAAATTGTGAGTTTGAGACAGATTGAAGAGATGCTGCAAGAAGAATTAATTCAAATTGTAAAATGAGCTTTGAACCTAAATTTTAGATATGAGTGCAAATGACTGCAAGAAATTCAAACATTCTCTGAAAATATCTATTACTTAAAGTCTAATTTGTTTACGAGCATTGGGGGAGGTCTGAGGATAGATACATCTAACATCCCTTCAAATTAAACACAAGGAAGTTTTCATAATCACTTAGATCCATATGGTCCAACATTTGACATCTGGCCTGTGCTTATCCAAAACACATTTAAAACACAAAAATAAGCACTTGGTTCAGTTAATTACACACTTCAGAGTCGGAAAAAAACCTCCTCAGAGTTCTAGATCACAACATGTTTCAGACCCCTCAGTGTTTCAAATCAGTATTTGTTGAATATACACTGAATTGCACACAAGCATTAATTATCGCTGCCATTTCCAAACAGTTCTCGGGAATCTGCAATTAAGTCCCAATTAACCATACAGCTGTTTTAGCTTTGAAACTGCTGTCCCACAGCTAAGCACAGTGCTCTAGAAGGAACAGGACTCAGCTTTATGAAGCTGCTCACCTGCACCCCAGTACCTACCATGTCATTGATGAGGCTGGCCCGTGTAGGGGGGGCCTGCAGCCCCAGCAGGGTGGCCAGGCGCCGCTGTTTCTCCACGATGATTCCATCCATATCCAGGAGACGAGCAATATCGGTTCTCTCTGGAGTTATTGGAATGGACAGGGTGGCCAAAAGGACTCGAGTAGACATCCTGGTGACAAAGCAGAAGTGCAAGGGATGAACTGCTAGAGAACACTTACTAATTCCTGTTCATGTATGTGCCAGTTTAAGAGAGGAACGAGGAGCATCCATGATGCAAAACCATATCTTTGTTCCCACTATCAAAGAAAAAGAACATGATGTGCTTCATCAACTTCAGAATTTATACTAACCTAATCAACAGCTCTCACATTATTCTACCTCCCAACATTCTACCTTTTAATAGTAAAACCAGTTTTCTGGTAAAAACACCAGAAATAACAGGAGACACCAACTACACCATGAGAGGAAATCATGAAATCTTGTGAAGAAAATACCACCACTCAGAGGAGAAAAGTAAAACAAACCCCCAGATATTTATTGACTGACATATCTTCTCAAGTCAGTGAAGAGAAGGAACCTTAACTAAGGTGACACTAATGTTCACAATACTTACACTGCAGCGTTGTAAAACATCCTCCTTGCTCTAGATTTCTTTTGAGGCAATTAGTACTGGCCAATTTACACATAGCTGCTCATAGCCATACATGTCATCTGCTTCTTTTGGGGTACAATTTAGCTTATTTTTGAACCTAGGGGGTTAAAAACAGATTCTAAGATCACAGCAAGTATCCTTCCCCACCTCTGCATCTCCTCTTGTGTGAGATTCTTTCGCATTTCTCTTGATAAGTGATAAAGGCGGTGAAGGGTGGATGCGTGAAAAAGCGCATTTCCTGATTTCCAGAAGACAGTTGAAACTTTGTGGTAGTAATTTGCCATCAGCTGTGGTTTGGGGGGCTTCTTAGACAATGCAAATAGTCCATGAATATCTTCTACTGCTTTGAAAGCTTCCTAAAAAACCCCAAAACAAACAAATACACTACTGTTAGGAAGTTTTTTGCAACACCCCAAAAAAGGAAAAATAAAAATTTATTAAAGGTTACGAGATTATAAAATACTTAATACTACTGAAAGCTGTAAACTTCTGCTTTGACAGCTACATGAAATGAAATACTTCTTCCTAATAAATTATTTGGTCATACTCCTTTAACTATCTGCTTAGAATTTGGTATTTCTGAAAACTTGTTTCATTCAGATTTTCAAGCTACAAACCAAGGTAGGGGGAGGAACCAAACAAAAAAATCTCCAGAAGTGCTACCAGCAAAGCTAGATTTGAAATGCTGTGCAGGAACACCAGACTAAGCATTCAATATTCTAGATATTAAAACTTCAGCTCTTATCCTGTGTTCACCTTGCTGCATGTACCATGAGATATGAACAGCGTGGAGCAGACTCTGGAAAGGCTGCAGGCCAAGCCTGATGGGGAGCCCTGCTGCATACCTGCCACAGCTCCATGCTGATAGCACTGTCCAGCTGCACCAGCCTGGTCTCCAGGTGCATGGACTGGCTGTCAGGGTTGTTGAGGTTGATGGCTGTGCTTTGGTTGTGGTGCCGCTGGATCTGCCCCAGGTGCATCCGCAGGTTATCGCAGAGCTTGCGGAACTCCGCTTTCCGCGTGTACTGCAGGCAGAACTTGAAAGCTGCAAAAAGGAATAATGTACATTTAAAACGTTCACTAATGGTGACTTCATGGTAGGGCTAAATGGGATTCAAATATGTAAATCAGTACACTTAAAGAGCCTTCATTTGCAGTCAAAAGACATCTCAAACGTGATACAATCTGTCACACATAATGAGCAAGTGACAATGCAGAGCATTTTCATCTTGACCTCAAACGATGAAGATGTTTCTACATAATTGAGCTTAAAGAGCAAAGGGAATACTTTAATTCTCTTTAAAAATGTTCTAATTTATGCAGTGATTCCAGCTTTTAGTTTGAACTAAGAGCACACAAAATCCTGTGAATGGCATGAATTCATGTTTTGGCTTTGTAAAATGCAAGGAAAAAATTCTCAAGTCATCTAAATGGTAAAGTCAAATGAAGCTTTCAAATGACTGGAAATGACACAGACAAAAACCCTGTCATTAATCCCATAGTTCTCAAAAACCAGTCCTTGTTCTGTCTTCTGCAGATAAGCACAACACAGCATAACACAAGTGCAGGAAAGAGGTCAAGAAGACAGATGGACTGTAGAGGGGGATCAAGACCACCCAAAAGCCTGGAAGCCTTCCAACACATTTCCAGAAAGATCCAGAAGAACAGATGGAGCATGAGAACTGATATGCATAACAAGTGAGAAACTTATCTATTAAAAGATAAGCCCAGGTATGTGTACACCCCAGGGCCCTGGACACCCCCATCAGCTGGATCCAACACTGGAGTGAGGACTGTGATTTCTCTCTTTTTCCCCTCCCATTCTTTCTCTCTAACCCTCTCTTTAATTCAACCCTATCTTCTTCCACCCTATCCCTTTATCCAAAACCCAGTGCCATGTGCTTATACTGGGAAGTCAGGGACTAACACACCAATTCTCATGCCAAGCACGTCATTTACTACTTAAACTTTGTAAGCTTTTGAGGACCCTCTGATTTTCGTTGTTCCTTCTGACCACAAGCACCTACAAATCTTGGATGTTCCCCTCCCCTTAAGGGGGGGACACCACATCATTATAGTTCAGGTTTCCATCTTTTGCACCTACCTTGCTGTGCAATGTCATGGTACAGGCGTTCTACTCGAGAATTATTTCGGAGAAGATCCAAACACTGTCTGTAGGATTCCCACAGAAATTTAACCCAGGGTGTCAAAAGCAGGCGGTCAGTACGATCCTGAGTGTCTTCTCCACTTACAGCACTCAAAAGAACACTTTAGTCAGGGCAGTGGGGTAAGGAAAGAGAAAAAAAGAGAAGTGGTTTATTCCCTACAATTCTCATTATTTTTTTTACCAGGTTCTAAAACAAGACTGGACAAATCTGAACAGCTAATTGCTCCTGAATGGCCTATTGCTTATTTTCAAACTGGTCCCTCAGACTGCTCCCTTTTCCTTTAAAGGACATAGATAATTATTTCAAACTTTTAAGTTTCAAACTTTGGCCACTGTATATACGACTGACGTGTCCAAGCTCCAGAGGTATCAGAAACTTGTATCCTTCAAAGGAAATTAACTCCAGGATTTTCACCTTCCCTTTCCTAGCAGGGAGCTGTGTCCTGTACCTCTGCTAGAATCAAGTATCAGTGTCAATGCAGACACTTTAGTACTAGCTGACACTTCCCTTTTAGTCACCAGCACTGCTGCCAGAGTTCACTTCATGTTGACATGTGACACATGCGCTGTGTTATGATCCGCACACGTCAGAAACCAGAATACTCACATTAACATTTCAAATCCTTCACAAATTCTGACATGAAAAAGATGCTTAAATATGTCAGAAATAAGATATGATAATCTTGCATTTAGAACTTCACTCCCTCATCACAGGAATAAAAGACAGGGAAAAGGATTCTCAAGACACTGAGACCAATTCAGTGCTATGTCCCACATGATCCCTTTCTGCTGAACAATCCGCCCAACATGTTAAACTCACAAAAAAACATCTTACTCAAGTCTTCATTTTGAAAATTCTTTTTGAATTGTTTTTGATATGAAGTCTCAACTCTTGTAACTCTTTTCTACTACTCCATTTCTAGTACTGATTTGCATCCTTGGGAGTACAACATACACTATTAAACACGACACCAGCAGCGTTTTCCCTAACAGATCAAGAGCTAAATCCAGCAAAAAAGCATGAGAAGTCTAGAAAACGGGACACAAATACACTAAGGAAACTGTGCTTGTTTAGATAAGAAGTGTGATTGAGAAGATCCATTCTCTAGTCCTCTGTTATAGAAAGGAGAACAAGGAAAAGAGAGGTCAGTCAATCTTCACTGTTATTATCCACTATTAGTGGATTCCTCTGCAACCATTTCAGGCACTGAAAATAACATGAATGGCACTGCCCCTCTGTTGACATCTGTCACCTTTTCTTTTCTGCAACCAACTTCAGTTAGAGAGTTTTGCTTTTAACATGTAAATATAGAGCCTTCTCCTCCAGGTCTTTATGAGTATTATTTGACTACTACAACTCTATTCCCTACACAAGACAAATATTCAGTAATTTCTTCCAATTTTTTATCATTTCTATCACCATTCTACATTCTCATTACACATCCTATCATTTCTCTCTTGAATGTTCTTTTCATGTCCTTTCTTCTATTGTCTCATCACTGAACTAAGCAAGTAAAAAGAAAAAATTTCCTTCTGTTTGTACATGCACAACGTGGCCAGAAAGAATGGAGAATATCACACACAGGAATTACACTGGTCTGATATAATTAGCAGCATTTCTGTATCAACCTGCAATGAGCAGTTTACCATAATAAACTCACCAGTATCACTACAGATACAGATCTGAGCAGACACTGGAACGTGGTGACCCAACTCCCAGAACCACTGCATCTAGATTTTCTATTCCTTACTGCTTACTCTCTTCACTTTTCTTTACTTAGACTTAGGATTTCATTCAGTGTAAAATTCCTGCTTTTATCCCTTCCTTTAAAACCTCTAGAACACCACTAGTATTCAATTTCAAAGTCCACCACGTTTATATCTCAGCTTAGTGAATGAAAATAAGGATACTTTCTGTGAATTGCTACATTTTACAGTCAGGCTGCACACACCTTTCTGGAGTCTGAATGTTATCCAAGTCTTCTATGTCCAGTACCATCTGCTGGGATTCTTCCTTAGCTGCTTCTGTTTTTTCTTCAGCTAATTTTAAATAGGCTCGAACAACATCCTCCAAAGATTTGATGTTAACCTACACCAAAGGCAAAAAAATGGGAAGATGTTTCCACCCACAACAGATAACAAAGCTTTTAAAAGGTAACTGCTACAAACCCAAGAACATCTAAAAGGCAGATTAATCCTAATTCAGGACAAATCAGTTACTTTTAAATTATACCAGCTGACAGAAACCATGCTTGCTATAAATAAGTACAATGAAAAAAATCAAAAGCCATACCTGCTGGCAAATATTCTTGTACTGGTACAATCCTTCTTTTGCCAGGTGACTCTTGCGCAGATCCACGCAGAGCTCCAGGTACTTCAGCATAATTGGCTCGTGGATTTTCTGCCATGTTCGGTGTTTCTTACTTTTCATAACATCATAGAGAACATCAAGGGCAGGCTGCTTTTTGCCAACCTCAAGAAATTCTGAAAGTAAAATCCCAGTTAGCAAAGGGCTTGCACACCAGAAGATGTTTTATGCTTAACACAGGAAACATTCAGAATTTAATCAACGCTACCCGGAGTGCATTGATGGTTTGATTTAGTTGGCCAGATCAAAAAATGCTGGCAACTCAGTGCCAGTCATTCAGTGACATAACTGGCAAACAAACGTTACACAGTAAATCTACGTGGGAATTTCAGGAGAGCAGAGATGTCTCTCCATCCATCCAGGCATGACTGAGCACTTCATACACATGAATGTGTATGAATGCACACATCCAGTTTTAACCATCCTGCTTTCATCAAAGACAAGGAATACCCACCAGGAGGCTTGTGGGCACAGCACCTGCCAAGGGCATTTAACAAGGTACAAAACGTACCACAAATGTGACTGAAAGACAAAGTCCTGCTCTCAGGTGGAGGAAGGAGAGGAAGGAACAAAACTTCACTCAGCAAAGTCGTTCATTTGCTGTTTTTAACCCTTGAGTGGTTTAGCACTTCAGTTTACAGAAGTTATATCAAAAACTGCTGTAGTTCAGTTGAAGGGTCAGACACTTTTTAAATCAGCCTTGCTGCTGAAAGCAGTGCCCCGTTTATTCATCCCTAAGCAGCTGCTGTTATTAACAGGAGCTCTCAGCATCACAGCAACTCCCACCTCTGATATCCCACACATTCTGCCTCTCACAAAACACAGCAAACCCCCATTGGAAACACTGAGGCAGCGACCCACATACACACAGACCCTCCTCTGAATGTACTCTGCACTGCAGAACAGCAGGAGAAACGAACACGCAGAATGGGAAGCAGACAGGTTTAGAAGATAAGGGAGGTCAAGTACAGCTAGTGGGAAATGTGCCTATTCTTAAAGGCTGAGGGGTGGAGTCAGTACTTTCCATGAAGTACTTTGGAAAGCACTCAATTCCCAAAGAAATAATGGCAGAAACTGTTAAAGTAGTGGCCTACTCCAGGGGCTCAGACATCAGCTAGAGCTTCCAAGTTTTGGAATCTCAAATTAGAAGTTAAACATGGCAAAAAGATTAAAAGCAGCAGAGTGGTTTTAATTTAAGGACCACAACAGCTCACATTCAGGGCTCAGTTTATGTAAATAATGAGCTGGCAGAAGACGAGCAAGTTCCTTTCTAGAGAAAGCACTGTGATACAATTGAAGATAATCAAAGTTACGGTGTGCCAGTATCCTGCAATACTTTACTCACCAAGGGAATTTTAATAAAGCTACCCTCCATCCCATAATTTACACTTCTATCTCAGAGCTGCTTTTGAGACAATTACTGTTCAGCTTTACACTTTATTTATGAAAATAAACTTGAAAGGCAAGTTTAATCCTGCAACAATGCCAGGGCACTCCAACCACATCGGTTGATACCCAACTGGACAAAGCACAAAATTAATTTATGTTGTTCTGAAACTTTTAATTAACTCTGACCAAGCAGGTTCTTACAAGTAAGTCAAATAATTAAGGCTAATTTAAGAGACACTTCAGTAAAAGCACAAAATGAACCTGAAGAATCAAATGCAGCACACAATACCATGTTTTGCAGTAGCACTAGGAACTGTAAGTTACGGAAACTCAGATCTGTAACATACAGTTTGTAAAGTTGAGTCCATAAGTAGCTGTAAGAGTTACCTTCTAATAGTTTTGTTCTTTTATACTACTTAAAATGCTAACAGGTATCCAGAGTAGCAACTGCTACTCTGAAGCTGAGTGGTCAAGAACTGATACACATCAACAATTCACCTACTGCTAACCCAAAATCCTGAATTAAGCTCAGTTTTCAATATGAGAAAACATGTCATTACAAGAGGTGACAAAGATGTCATGTGCTTTACAGTATCTCTAATAGTGAGCAAGCTTAGTATCTGCAACAATAAAACACTCCTTGAAGTTGCATTACATCCCTGAGTACAAAGCAATGCCAAATATTAACAATAGCTGAGGGTTGGCCTTGACCTACATTTATCAATATAAAAATGCTTTCCTTACATATCTGTATACACATAAAATTCTTCATGCCCTTCATATTTCCAAACATCACCTCTATATGTTGAAGTCACTGAGAACATGAAGTGCTTCTAAAGCTCACTTGAGCCTTACACATGAAACACACTAAAACTCTGGAAACTGCACTGAATGCCCCCATTTGAAATGTCAGTTTAACATTAAACTGCTTCCTGCAACACACAGTCTGCCTTAAGTATGACTTTCCACCCTTTATTTTGCTTGGCTGTGTAAGATTGAGCCCCTGCATTTTATAAGACTTGACACTGCTCGTCATGTTTTCCATTCAGTCCCCTGAAATTCAGGATTGCCACCATCTGTCTGGAGAACACCCCCTTCAGCTCCCACCCTTTAACTCGACTCCTTCACTTCAACACAATTTAGCAGACTTGCAGCACAAGAAGAAATGTGAACTTAAACAGGAGGAAAGCATCAATAATAATAATGAGCAGTTTAAAGTCAATATTCCAGAAATGTGACTTGCACACCAAGTACCACTTACTCTACCCAAGAATTTGCAAGTATAAATAAAGTTTATGTATTATGGTACGTGCATCTCTTCCAGTAGAAGGACTGATACAACATGTCTTCATCCTTGAACACTGACTGAAGCTGATTTTATCTTCCATATTTTAATCTTTGTGGGAAAGATTTTTACAACGAATTTATGATTAAAAATTTTGAGGACGTGCAGTACTTCCACATTTTCTTGTTAACGTACTAAGTACTTGAATAATGCACAGTCCCTAGACCACACAGTCTCTTCTGCTGTCGTTTTATGACCCATACATCATCTGTAAGTTCTAGATATCTTTAAGTGTCAGCTTGCCATCAGCCCTGTGACAACGAAGGGTCTAAATGGTCTTGTTATGGGCTTAAAATAGGATACTATAAAAAACAGATGCGTCAAAGCCATATGTTTAGCCCAAAATGAGCCAGCTGATAAATATAACCAGTCCAGCTTTTATGTGGCAGTCAGCAAGTGATGGCTACAGCGCTGAATTGTGTCCCTTGGTTGGTCTTCCAGGGGCAAACCTGCGTTACCAGCCTGTGCAGCAGTGAAGGAGTTTTACCATTCGCGTTCTCACCGGAGTCATATGAAGGACAGGATACAACACACGAAGCCCACAGGGCCCGGGATCAGCCCGGGTTTGAGATCACCCCGGCAGGGCAGCACGGTTCGGCCCGCTCATGCCCTCGGCCGCCCCTGGCCGCCGGCGGGCTCAGGCCCGCGGGATGAGGCCGTGCCAGCCCCGGCCGCCGCGGCTCCCCCTTCGCCCGGAGGCGGCCGTGGGGCCCAGGGGAGCGGGAGGCGGGGCCGGGCCCGCTCCCCGCACCCGCCGGGCCTCCCTCCCCTCCGCCATGCGGCGCGGCCGCGCCGGCCCGGCCTTTTCCCCGCGCCGGCCGCTCCCTCCCGGGCGGGCGCTCCCGGGCGGCCTCCGCTCAGCGCCGGAGGATCTCGGGTGGGCTCTGCCGGGCGGGCCCGGCCGGGGGCTCCCGGGGCGGGCGCGGCCGGGAACCGGGGAGCGGCGCGGGAGGCGACCCGGTGCCGCGTGTGTGTGGGCGCGGCCCGCACTGACCGTTCGCCCGCTTCAGGGCGTTCTCGGGCCGCTGGAAGTACACCGGCATGATGGCGGCGGCGGCGGCTCCTCACGGGGCGGCGGCGGCTCCGAGCTCCAGCCAGGCGGCACGCGCGGCCGGAAAGGGAGGGAGCGGCAGGGGAAGGGGAGGGAAAGGGGCCCGCGCGCGCCGTGACGGCGGCGGCGGAAGCGGAAACTCCGCCCGCGCGCGCGAACCGCCAGGCGGGACCGGCACCGGGACCGGAACCGGAGCGGGACCGGGATCGGGACCGGCGCTGGGGCCGGAACAGGAGCGGGACCGGGACCACGAACGGGAGCGGGGGCCGGGACCGAAGCTGGATCGAGAGGGCATTGGGATCGAGAATCGGGACTGGGATTGGGATTGGGACCGGATCGACGAAGCGATGGGCTCGGGACCAGGACCGGGTGGACGGAGCATTGGGATCCGGGATCGTGGGGGAATCGCGGAAGGAGCGGGAGGGGGATTGGGACCGGGACCCTGAAGGGATCGTGAGATGGGGTCGTGAGGAGATCGGGACCCTGAGGCGGATCGGGATCGTGGGGGGATCGCGGGCCGAGCTCCACAAAGCCCTTTGTCCGAATGAGCCTTAAACGATGCCGGGGGCACAGTGGGCTTTGCCGGGGGCGGTGGTTCGGTGGCGCTGGGCCCCGTGTCAGTCGTTCGCCTGTCTCGCACACTCTTATTAGTATTGTTCTTACTGTTCGTTTTCTGCTTCTAGTAAATTGTTCTTAGCTCAACCCGTGATCTTTACCTTTTTGTACCTCCAATTCCCCATCCTATCGCCGGGGGAGGTTAGGGGGGACATAAGCGAGTGGTGCGTGGTCTGGGGTGTTTCAGTGGGAACACTAAATTGGAGAATTCTGTTCCTAAACCCTGACAGACCTGTCTTTTAGTACGGTCTGCATTAAGCAGTCATCACTAAGGTATTTATAATGCTGAACAAGTGTTTTTGTTGTGTTCACAAAATAAATTTAAATCTGCCGGGTGACTTGACTGCCTGAGGTCTGGGTGACAGCTGTGCCCATGTCACCAGAGCCAGGGACTGTTCTTGAGCCTTCTCAAGGGGGCAGCTGTGTTCTCATGGGGACTGCAGGTGCTTATTGCAGGATTTGCTGTTGGGCAGCCTACTGCATGTTTTTGAAGTTCCTGAAAGCCCTCCAGGCTGGGATCAAGATGATTTGTGTCAGGAGCAGCTTTTATCATCTGACTTGTCATGTTTCTTTCTGCATGGTAGTTGAGTATATTTAATGTTTGTCCTTCATGACTTCATGAAAATCATGACAGGCTGCCCTTTAGTGTGTTCCCTAGCCAGGCTGGGACAGGCCTGGCCTCTCCCAGAACTTCACGTTTTTTTCACAGCTTCTGATGCTCCTCTAGTTATCCCAGTTATTTTGGAAGTTTCTTCTCCTAATCAGTGTCATGGTATTCCTAGAATCATTAAAAATTTTAATCCTTAAGATCACGGAGTCCAATGTTCAGGTGCCACTGTTCGTCCAAACTTGCAAATGAGATCTTTATGTTCTCAGTAAACTTGCTGGTGCATGGAGTTACTCAGGAATAGTTGTTCTGCTTCCATGACTGTTCCTCACGCCACTCAGTCCCCACTTGGGCACAAGCCAGCCTTTATCCATGCTGTGTGGAAACACAGGGATGTCTGTGTTTTGGGGTTACTCCGGGTCCAGCTTCTGGCTGCGACTTCAGGAGGTGGTTCCCAGCAGGACCACCCTCCTTTTGTGTGAGATTTCACATGAACTGTGCCCCATGACTTACAGAGAGCTGCGGAGATGATGACGGTACTGGAGCTCCTCACTTTTGGGAAAAGGCTGAGGGAGCTGGAAAAGAGGCAGCAGAGCAGGGATCTCATCCATGTCTGTCAGTGTCTGAGGAGGTCAGAGAGGGACCAGGCTCTGCTCGATGGTGTCCAGCAGTAGGACAAGAGGCAACAGGCAGAAAAACACAGAATTCCACCTGTATACGAGGAAGAACTGTATCATGCAGTGATCACACACTGGGACACTGCCCACGGCGGGGCTGGAGTCTCCCTTACTGGCGATGTCCAAAATCCGCCCGGACACGCTCCTGAGTGCCGTGCTCTGGGGACCTGCTTCAGCACGGCGGTGGCACCGGCTGAGCTCCGCGGTCCCTTCCAACCTGAACTATTCCGGGATTCTGTGACGCAGACAACAAAAAAGACACATTTTTTTTTTGTTTTCCCAGCCCGTTTTTCCCCCGTTACTGCCGGAGAACGGGCGGGCGGCTCCGGCAGCAGGAAGCCGCGGGGAGCGGGCGGGCAGGCTCAGTAAATGGCGGGGGGGCGGGCTCGGCCGGGCGGGCGGAGCAGAGCCGTGAGGGCCGGGCGGGCCCCGGCGGGCGGAGCGGGGCCGGGCGGGCGGAAGGCGGCGGAGCGAAGATGGCAGAGCCGGAGGCGCAGCTGCTGCGGGCCGTGGGGCTGATCGGTGAGGGCCGGGGGAGCCGGGCCGGGGCGGGGGCGGTGCCGCGGCCCGGGGCGGTACCGGGGCCCGCCGCGCTGAGGCCGCGGGCCCGGGCGGTGCCGGGGGTGCCGGCTCTGCCTGTTGCAGGGCTAAGCCGTGCACAAACTCGGCCGAAGTGTCTGAAATTTCGCGGCTTCCGAGGTTTGTGTTGCGAAATCAAAAATAGAGAAAATCATAAATAAGCCGGTCCCGGTGTTTGTTCCTCGATACCGTGCTCATGTTGAATGTGAGTTCAAACTTGATGCTTCTCTGACCTCGTGAAGCAGGTCAAAAATGGAGATTTATTCATATTTTAAAAATAAAACATGTATCGGAATTCTTGCCTTAAGGCTTAAAACCGTAGTGGTAGAGCTGGATGTCTAGGGTCAGGGTAAGGTGGAATTTTAATCTGATTCCAGGAAACAAACCTGATTAACCCATCAATTTACTTCCTTGCTGCTGTTTGGCATTCTCACAGTGAACATCTTTCCACCATAGAAAAAGACACCAACGGAGATGCTTTGTGGGTTTGGTGTTATCCGTCCGTAACAGCTGAACTGAGGACGCTGTTGCTGCGAAAGTGCTGCCTTACAGATGAAAACAAATTGCTTCATACCTTCGTATTTGGCCAGTATAAGAGGTCTTGGTTCTACATCACAACGGTAGAAGTTCAAGATTCTCCAGCCTTGAAAAAGGTATGACTTGGCAGGGTTTTGCAGTAGGATGTAGGGAGGGCTTCTGCCGAGCTTGCTCTGTGGGTTACACCGTGTTTCCCCATGGAGAGAAACGTGAGGAAGAGAAGGGATTCAAGGTGTTGTGTGCTCACAGGTGCAGCTCTGTCCAGGTGCCAGTCTGCGTTTCATTTGTCACCCAGACATGGAATTGCAGAATGATTGAGATACTCATTACCCAATTCTTTGTGTTAATACACAAATGCTATTTCATGCTGCTGTTTCTAGTTGATTTGCATTTCGAGTTCAACATTTAGAGGGAGACAACTCTCTAAGAAGTTTGTTTCATAGTGTCCAGAACCTTGTTCCTATAAGAACCTGCTGCTTTTTTTTCCCCAAAGGATTGAGTTATGTAGGTACTTTCTTTTCCACTGCATTGATTACTGGAGGACAGCAAATACAGTTGTATCTCCTATCTTTTCCTTGTTGTGAAAATCATTAAACTGTCAGTTAAGTCTGTTCAATTTTCATGTTTCATGCTATGTTGTTAAGTAGGAAGATAATGTGGAAATTTTGTATGCCCACAGCAGAATGTTGCTTGCCTTTCCTCGCTCCAAGTTTATATTTCCTATGAAGTAAAATAAAATTAAATGTCACAGTGCTGTCTTGAATAGTTGCAGTGGGAGATGCTATTTCAGGAGGACACGTGAGCCTGGTCATTGTCTGCAGACTTTCAGTCTTGTGCTGTGCCAGCCCATAATCATTTGATTGAGGAAGTTAGAGTAGTTCTGTTTGTGGGCCTGCTATGTTTTTTTTCCTGTCTCTTTCTAAATATGTTGATGCTGTCTGCCTTCGCAGCCTCCTTTGGCAACAAATCCTGGAAGTTTCCTCCCTGCTGTGGGGAAGAAAAATGCCTTTCTGGTTTTTAATAACCTCATGAGATTAGAGGAAAGCAACTCTTGTGTGTAGGTTAAGCAAAAAATAGTCTGTACTAGAGCTGAGTCACATCAGAAGTCCTCTGTCCAGGCCATTCCTGCAGTTAGGAACTTGGAGCCTTGACAGTAAAATTACCAAGACTGTTTGTGTGGGGGTCATTAACTGAGCTCTGTGTGTTTCTGTGCCTGTGTCATGTGCAGGTGACCCACTTCTCCATTGTCCTGACGGCCAAAGACTTCAACCCAGAGAAATATGCAGCCTTCACCAGGATCCTCTGCAGGTCTGTATAAAAGCTGGCCTGAGGTACTGCTGTGTGCATGCTCAGATCTTGCCAAAGCAAGAGGCTGAATTTATTGCGTTGCGTTTGTTCAAACAACTTACTGGAAACTCAGTCCTACAAATAAAATCAGATGATAAAAATCCTTGATTGGAGCTTGTCATATTCAGAAAGTGTTGGGTGAGTGTCAGATGTTCGTTGGGTTTTAATGTGTGTGTGTGTTCTCCAGACAAACACCACCATCACCCTCACACTCATTTTCTCTGAGAATATATTTTTAAAACGAGTAAATGTTTGGGAAGATGTCAGTGCTGGACTTAAAGGTCACCATGTATATGGTGAATGACTTGTATCCCTCCACAACATCTTTGTAAATTTTGCTTGCAGCTCCTCTGAGCTAATCACAGCACCCAGGGATGGTTTTGCTTCTCCTATAGGGAAGTGAGTGCCCTCTTCCAACCAAAAAACCTCTTCTCATTTCCTTGTCCTGTTTACTCACTTCCTTCCCTTCATGTTCCCATTCTTGTGCTCTCTCTCTGCTGCTTATTTTGCTTTTTCTGAATTAGTTCAGTCCCAGTTTGTGATACCAAGAGTATTCACTGAGATTTTGCAGCTAATTGGATGCAACTGTGAGGTTATTGTGCTCTTGGGACTCACTATATATAATGTAGAATTGGGAATGCCTTCAGGCTTACCAATTCTGCAGGGTACTGAAAAGCTGAGATTTGTTCTTTTTTGGTGATACATGAAATACTTAGATTCACTGTGGATCACATTTCTGCTGACTTATCAGCCAATACTTTCTTTCAAATCTAGAACGGATTCTTCTAAGCACGATAATGAGTTTCGAATGTGATGTAGCTTTGTGCTACAGCTAACATGGAAAATGTGCAGTTGACAACTTCAGTGCTATTCCTGAAATGTCTTAACCTGTAAAATAGGTTACAGTGTCTCTCTGCTTCCTGCAAGACAGCTGACAGTGCATGGGTTCTCTCTGTGTGTGCTTCTTCTGTGCCATTTTTGGGTTTTTAATGAGTATCAAGGACGTCTTTATATTTTTCTTTCATCATTTAGCAAAGAGTAGAGAAGAATGGCGAAAGATACTTGGATAAAAAATTAAAAGTTACCTAGTCATAGCCTTCATGTAATAAATAACAGGAGTTACTGTGGTAGGTGCATTTTCATTAAGCAGACACCTTCCAAGTCTGCAAAGAATCCTTTGTCTGGACACCTGCCTACACCTTTGGGGTGTGCTTCTATCTTAGTCCATTGGTTCATTCATAAAATAGAAAGCTGAAATAAAAACACAGGGTTATTTTAAATTCTGAAAGACAGACAAGTTTATGTGCATGTTGGAAAACTTCCAGTTTAGTATTTAAAACCTCAACCAGGTGTCCAGAATAGGAATTATTTTCAGCAATGTTGCTATTTACGATACTGATGTTTAATTTCTTTTATTTTTCATGTATATATTGGTGCACTGAATGCAGTTAAAATACCAGACTCTCTTCTTTTCACACAGAATCTACTTGAAGCATGGAAGTCCAGTTAAAATGATGGAGAGTTACATTGCAGTCCTCACAAAGGGCATTTGCCAAAGTGAAGAAAATGGATCCTTCCTCAGCAAGGACTTTGATGCTCGGAAGGCTTACCTTGCTGGCTCCATCAAAGGTTAATCTCTGCCTGAGTCTGTATTCCCATTTCCTTCTTACAGCCTAAAATACAATCTTGTTTTCTTGTGTGCTTCAAGTAAACTGTGCTGACACTGTCACCTGTGCTGTTTATTATTAAGCTTTCTTCAAAAACATGATAATACCAGCATATATATCTTCTATAAAATAATTTCCCCTCTTTTCTAGATATAGTGTCTCAGTTTGGAATGGAAACAGTTATTTTATATACTGCACTGATGTTAAAGAAGAGAATTGTAGTGTACCATCCTAGAATAGAAGCTATCCAGGAATTTACCAGGTACTTTATCAATTCCTTCCTTCCCACTCACCCACCCCTAAAAGTCCAACAAATTTTGAACCTTTATTGAGAAAAAACCCTGTATTTTAAGGAAAAAAAAATCTATCTTGAACCTGCTTATACAAATTCTGCTGAATCCCTCTTAAGGTTCAGCTGTATATTGCTCAACTCAGAAAAATGTAATGATGGAATGAGTGATAAACTCTGCTTGTACTGAGAGTAGAAATTTCTACAGTTCATACATATATATCTGCATATCTATATCTATACACCTCTAAATGAGACCTAGTGATAATTGTTCTTTTTCATGGCATGCAGTTTTTGCTGTGAAGCTTTAGTATGAGTTAAAATCTACTGTGTCTCAATCTCCCTAGGACTTTGCCAGCTTTAGTGTGGCATCGACAAGACTGGTCAATTCTTCATTCATATGTGCATCTAAATGAGGAGGAACTGGAAGCCTTAAAAGCCTGCACAGGTAGTGATAATTTATTAATAAAAAATACCAGTAAAATTCAATTTCAGCTTCTGTTGCTGCCAGGTTTTGCACCAGGGAACTTTGGAGGGAAAAAAAAAAAAGGTTCATTTGCTATTAATGCTATTGATCAAAGTTAAACATCATTTTCTTTGGTAAAGGCCAATCAACTAAACAAGCATGTGGGAAGATAATTAGTTAATCTGGTGGCTTTAGGTGGATCCATATCAGTCTATCCCTAATCACAGATGCAAAGCAGCCTTGAGACTTTTTTGATGCTTTGATTGAAGGCATTGAAGATTTTCCTGTTGGGAGAAGCAGCTCACTTAGATAAGCTACTTTTTTTCCCCAGCTTCTACACATCACTAGTAACAGTGGGGTTTTTTTTGAATTTTCAACTCTGAAGTCCCAAACTTCTCTTTTGATGTCAGTGAAGTCTGAGGCTCCTAAGCACAGGTAAACTTTACCTGTAGGAGTTTGGTCTGTGTGACACAGTGCTGTGTGTGCATAGTGCTTAATGCATAATCCAGGAACAGGCCCTTACTTTGTGCAGAGGTTACTGTGGCACATCATGTAGCCATTAAGAGGCTTCTTTATACAGAAAGTGAGCAAGGAGACTACTCCAACATTTCTACAGCTCATTAAGCATCTTCCACGGAGACAAACTGCTCCAAGTTTGCTCATCTGACATGATATAAATAAGAAAACTGTTGGGTTTATTCCTTTGTTCCAGTCTAATACTGACTTTGTGACAAGAGGCTCCAGAGTGGAGATTTTTGTAATGAGAAAGTTGCAAATGAGTAATTTTAGTAGGAAGGTAAGAAGAGATTTCAACATTTCAGCTTGATAACTTGGTGATATTGCTGTAGTGTTAGCAGTTAATCCATGCAGTTTTAGAAGTCGATTTTTAAGCTCCTTGGAAACGAAGCATCTGCTGAATAGTTGTTGAATGACTGATAATATCAAGAGAGCAACCTCCTGGGTCCGATGGGTATTGTGTCAAATACCCTTAGAACAGACTTTAGGACTGTGGTTTTTGGTTTTATTTATGAAGCTCCTAATCTTGCTCAATTCCGTGCTCTAGGTTACATCGCTGGATTTACAGACTCTGAAGTGAGCAGTAGATCAGACCTCTATGATGTGTATGTCAATCTGGCAGACAGTGAGATTACAGTTTCACCTGTAGTAAAAGGTTGGTTGCTATTTATATTTTGGATTTAGAGGCAGTTTATTCCAGGGTTGACAGTAATTGCTCAGCCTTGCTGTAGGTCAAACAATCTTGATCCTTCTTTCTTCCAGGTTTTGGAAAGTCAATATGTAAGTTTCTGTCTTCATTTTATTGCATATATGCCCTGGAAGACTGGTTAAAGTTGGAATGTGGAAAGAAGTGCTTTGCTTTCCAGCAAATGCACAATTGGGATTTCATAACATCCATGTTAGGCATGGAAGAGACTTTCAGCTAAATGGAGATACCAAATGAGTTTTTATAAAAAATGGCACTAAATACTTGGGGATTATGTGAAAGAAAACCTTGTATGTTGCTTATCATATTGCTGCTCCTTATCACTACTTTGGGCCACTTCAGAGATACTGGCTGTTGGTACAAGTTATTGCCTTTACCAACAGATTTCAAATGGCAGTCATGAAAAGATTCCCCAGTTTTGTGTGTTACTCATATGCATTTCTAAGTATCACAAAAAAGGTGATTTTATGTGTGGTGTTTTGTTTGTTTCTTACACAGAGGCAATGACAATGGGAAAACTTCACAAAGAAATTGGACAACTAATTGTTCAATCTGCAGAAGATCCAGATAAATCAGACAGCCAAGTCATTAAGGTTAATATTTTATTTTTAAAGCTAACTTCTACTGCTAAATCTTGGCAGCAGGAGGGAGTAGGAGGAGGAGTGTCACTGAGAATCAGTCAGTCTCTTCTACCTTCTGCATTTTTACAAATCAGCATTTTTATTCATCATCCAGGTTTTTAAGGACAACTTACTTATTTTATACTATCTCTTGGGTAACTACGTTGCTGAAGAAAGTTCAGAAATGATTGTAAGACTGGTTTCCCAGTTTTATTCCACAAGGCATGGATTTTGCTCAATGCTTTGTCAATAGTATTGGCAATACCTTGAAAAGGTTCTGCTAAATATGGCCTCTCAGCTATAAAACCTGATTTCTGTGATGATGGCATTTTATCACTCCCTCCTCCATCTAATATTAGACATTTCACAACTGAGTGACTTAGTCACAGAGCTCAGTAAGGTCAGGAGAGGAGTGGTTGTGCTTCCTTTATTCAATATGGCACAAGAGTGGGCTGAACTGTTATGAGATTGCCTTGAAATAAATAGGGTCTTTATTTTAAATGAGCTATTTATTTTCCATTAGTTCCTTTTTTTTTTTGGTTCTGTATTGATGGTTTGTTTATTGTAAGTGTATGTGAAAACCTTTTAATACCTAATACTATATTCATGGTTGCTTGTTTTTCTGTTCCTTAAGGACATTTCTCTGAAGACAAAAGAAATCTTGGCTACTTTAGCCTCACTTACTGAAGTTTCTGATGGCAATGAAAAACCAACCCTTAATGCTGAGGCCCTGAAACAAAAGCGATTTCCACCAGCCACGGAAAACTTCCTTTTTCATTTAGCAGCTGCTGAACAAATGCTCAAAATCTGATTTTGATGCACTGCAGTGTTATGGACCAATTCTGAAAAAGCTGTCTCTGCCATCCAGATAGGTATACCTGGTATTTTATATGAAAAACTAAAGGTATGACTCAATGCCCTAGTTACCATGAGATGTAATGCAGAATATTGGAGCTTGACTGGGAACATATGGAGACATATTTGGGAACATTCCTGGTGTCATTCTCTGCCCCCCAACTCTAACTGTGTACCTATGGCTCCTGTATTTCACACCACAGAGTGAGTGGATGTACAAGTGGCACAGGCCAGTGTGCCCAGGCTGTGGCAGACATCAGTGTAGTGCCTGTTTGTCCTGCACATTCCAGAGGCTGAACAGCTCTGACTTGTCTGCCTGGGGTCTGGAACACGGCTGCAGCACAGGAGCTGTGAGCCCAGCACAGCTGGGATGTGCTGATCTCTGCACAGGGACACCCTGAGCATGCAGCTGCTCTGAGTGCTCCTCCTGGGCTTCCAGGGATGTCAGCCTGTCAGATGCTGCTCTCGCTCTGGACTGCCTGATACCTGGAAATCCCAAATAAATGGACAAGTTCTCTCTTTCTACTTGAAAGTGTCTAGGTGTGAATAAAGGATGTCTGGGAAAATCTCATGTGGTAGCCTTAGCATGAAAAGGAAGGGATATTTTGAAGCTCAGGTGTGAGTTGAGCACCTCTTTTGGACTCTTGCCTTAGAGGTTCCCCCTTTCACTCCATCCCATGTCTCTGATGGAGGGATAGGATACAGGATTACTGTGCTTGGAGTGGGGTGTCCTAAGGGGGTCATGGACAAGTGCTGCCTTACAGCTGGAGTCATTGAAGAAGTTGTTGGGGCTCTCAGCTGAGAAGAGACCTGGCCATTCATTCCTGGTTCACGTGAGAGAAAGTCAGAGGAGTCAAAGCCTTATGCACCAGGAATGCTCAAATGGCCAGGTGCCACAGGTGGAGCAGCAGCTTCTTCAATGACTGGAGCTGTAACACAGGTACTGTCTGATGGTGCTCTGTGTAAATTAAATCCAGATGGAAACTTCTGAAGTCATAGTGAAAACTGGGAAATAATTTAGAGAAAATTAAATTTTGCCTACTTGTTTGGTTGCACAGCCATAACTCAAGAGTGGTGGGTTTTTGTTGGGTTTGGTTTTGGTTTTTTTTTTTTACTAAGCAGCCTGAAACTAACTGCTTTACAATCTTCTGAGAAGAGTATAGAGTCTGTAAGGAAATGCTCTGAGCCAAACAATCTGTATTTGTTCAGAAATGTCCACAACAAATCAGTCAATTCTGCAGTAGCACTTTGTTATAAGAAAAAAATAACCTTTTTCCTGGCCTTTGTACAGGTATGCTGTAGCATGTGGTTTTACATAGAGATTTTATACTTATGATTAAAACTTTAGTAACCAGTATTTATATTGTTAAATAATTGGATGTTTGCTATTCTGAAACTGGTAGAGCTCATCAATAACTATGTGCAAGCAATATTGGTTGGAAAAAGAGTTGTTCTTTTGCTACGTATGATCCCTTAAGGAAATCTATTTTAGAATGTGATTAAGGAATGTGGCATCTGTGCATACAGTGGGTGGTTATTACAGTCAGGAAATGAAAGTGCTTCACAACAATCCCCTATTTTCAGGGGTGTAAAATTCTGCTTTAAACACTTAGTCTAAAGTTTAAATTCTCAACAGAGTAGCATGTAAATTTTTTTAACTTCTGAGAAAAATACTGCAACTGCCTTTGTTTACCTGTAAGTGCTCTACAGCTTTTTTTTTTTCCCCCATGTGCCCATTAATGGTTTTTGTTAATGGTTCTTGAATATTGCTGCTTGTTTTGGGACCTATAAAACAGTCAGATTAGAAGAAGTGCAAAACTGTGCTGAAAATTCTATTCAGGACCTACTTTGAAGTCCACTGAAATGAGATTCCTTCACCAAGGAAAACCTGAATCTGCTTCAGCCAGCTGTCTTAACACCACAATGTAAGCAAGAAGAAATTCCCACCATTTCTTACTAACAAACTGCCTTAAGGCATAGCTAGAGACCACCACACAAAGCAGAGGAGCTTTGCAAACTGCAAACTAAACCTTGAATGCCTGTTTTGATTTCTGTTCTGGAAATGTTTCACTTGAAAAATCTCAGTGTTGTATTAGATCTCCTGACGTTTGTGCAACACAGATGAAATACAATTTTGCACTTAAGGAACTGGACTCATAGCATGCTTATGCCTATTAAAAAAATCCTGAACAGTCTATCCTTTAATTTATGTAAATTTATTCTTGGAATAGCTGTGACCATGGAGTCACAGGCCTTAGCTCTTAGTTTTGCAATACTGGGATTGAGCTATGGTTTGGTCTTTAGGTTGGAAATGTTCAAACGCTTTTGTCATTGCTGACTTTATCATCAGCACTGTACAAGATTTACTGGCCTCCCTCAGCTTCAGTGCATTCAAAGGATTGTCTCAACGTTCTTCCATTTTCTTAATGACTTTGACACTGTTTCTTTTCAAAAATGTTTAAAATAAAATTTGCAAGGTCAGGACAGGAAAATAATTCTACTTATTTCTTGCTTCCCTTTCCCCCAGATGCACACAAGCACACTGTGGGTGCAGTTGCTCTTTTGCAGTCAGATGACATCCTTTCTTCCTCCTAGAAGCAAAGGCCGTTTAAAATGCAATTTTTATTCATACCTTTTCATCTTACTACCTTTCTGTTCTTGGAGAAATATAAAGTGCTGATGAATGGTTCCTGCACCATAACATCTCCACTAGGTCTGCAGAAACTGGGAGGTAAAGAGTGAACAGGGCAGAGGCTTGCAGATGGGAGCAGGATAAACACTCAGTCCCTGCAGTTGAGATTTTGCTGAGTAAATTGGTTATTTGCTTAACTGCTTTCATCCCTGGGGTTTTAGTTCCTGGTATAAGCTGCCCTGCCCTGTTTCCCCTGCAGGCAAATGTGTGAAGGGGAGAATGTTCAATGGAGAGCAGTGTCATGCTTTGTAACCTGGCAAAACCAGACACGGGATATCTGACAGAATCCATCTGAAACATCCTGGCTGCTTCTGCCAGGCTTTGGCCTCTGATGGCCAAATGGCTACTGAGGGTTTGTTAATTGTGTGGTGGGAGATGTCTGTTGAAGCAGCTCCATTTCTAGATAGAAAACAAGAAAACCCATAAAGCTCAGTGTAGGGAGTTCCCAGCTGCCTCATGGTGCCTTGCACCCTTCCCTAGGCAGCTGGCTGGCTGCAGTCTGAGTCAGAGCATCTCTGGTCAGGTGAACTCATTCCTTGGAGCTGCTGAGTGATGTGGGATGGGAGGAGACTCCACAAAGCCTGGGCACCAGCTCCTTCCTGAGGGACACTGTGCAGCACGTGGTGTTTGCTGTCTGACAGGGAAGGAGCTGCAGTGCAGGACTCCCTCACTGCCTTCACCCTTCCTTCCTCCACCCCAGCATGTGAGGAAAAGGGAAAAGCAGCATGGCTGAGTTACAGGCCTGGGGGTAAAGCAGGGACACAGCTCCAGCCTGAGAAAGGCTTTGATCTCAGTATTTCTTAACATGGGAGTGGCTGATTTTTTTTTAAGCTACATTAAAGGGGCCTGAAAGCCTCACTGGATTTTCCTACATTTCAAGATGACAAGCTGAGTGGGTGAGGCACAGCATCTTGTGCTGTACTAAGACTTCTGTTTTCCTTGAAGCTGAAAGCTTCAATCTGTTGTCATTCACCACAACTTAAACTGGTTCCACCACTAATGCACTGTCACTTAACACAAGGGCCAGCTAAGGCAGCAGACCTGCCTTGGGCTGGTATGTAGTTAATGTATTCCACATTACAAAGGGGAAGGTTTTCTCTTCCCAGGTCCCTCAAACATGATGCTTTGCTGCTTGATCTTGTTCCCTGACTTGTACCTCTGGACTATCAGGTGTCTGGTCCTGGCAGTTCTCATCTCAGGGACTGGTTCAAGGCTGAGGATGCCAGGGCCTTTTTGGCAATGTTATTTTCCCTGATTTGGGAAGCAGCTGAATCAGGCCAGCTGACAATTTAAATGGCAGGTGCCTGCCCTCCTCTTCTGGAAAATTCTGGTTAGGGCAATCGAAGCATTTATGAGAATGGGGGAAAGGGGTATTTAATAATCCTGAGGGAGCTGATTTTAATATGGCAAATTTCAACTCAAGTATTCAGTAAGGAGCTGGTGGAGTTTGAGAAAGGGCAGCTGTAATAACAGACACTATTACCAGACCTATTCCAGAAGCCTTACTCATGGAGTTGTAATGACATCAATTTGCTTAAAACATCCAAGTGTGTTGCCAGTGAATTTATAGCTTGTCTAGTTACCATGACGATCCAAAGTTCACCAATATATTCTGTTTGTTGGCTTTGCTCTGCTCTTAGGTTTTGGGTTATTTTCCTTGCTCCCACTGTGGTTCACGTAACCAGCATTTACTTTAGCCTTTCTTAAATTATGCTTAAAAAAGGAGTGGGGAGAGGTCCAGGTCTTCACTGTAGTGCCAGTTACTGTTTACAAGGAGTGGAATCAGACCCCTTCTGCATTTGCCTTTGGTATGTGACTGAAATAGGAATAAAGGAACATGGTTTAGATCATTTAACTGCAAGATGTTATCTGTGCCTCTGCTATTAAAGGTTTGGAAGGAGACAAACACTTCACCCAGAGAAGCAGGCTGAGGCTTAAGCCTGTCCCACCTGACCCTATGGTAGAATCATGGAATGGTTTGGGTTGGAAGTGACCCTAAAGATAATCTTGTTCTAACCTCCTGCCATGAGCAGATGACATCTGGCTCAGCAGACTCTCTGGTTTGACACAACACAATTATCTTCTTGACCCTGATGAGATTTTACCAGGTACTGAAGAACATCACCCACACAGGCTGAGTGAGCCTGCTGAGTTCAGTAGGTGTAGACAATCCTTTACCTTTAAAAATTCACTCCAGTCCTCCAGTGGAGTGGTGCAAACTCTGCCAGTTACAGACAGCATCCATATGGTCTTCCTGGAACAGCTTTACAGCATGTTTCCCTCCAGTTCCAGGTCCTTAGGATGTGCTGCTGCTCCTCTCTTCCCTTGTCTGACCTTCCCCTCCAGTAAGTTGTTGAAGAAAGGCTCAAAAAAGGCATAACTCAAACAAGAAATTAAACTCAACCCCCAACTTCCTGCTTTTGTGCCAAAAGCACACCAGGAATCTCCTCTTGCAAGAGCCCAGGCCTGTTATTTTTTCCTTACTTTGCTCTATGCTGCTCTCTTCCTGCAGGATGGATTGGGCAACCATTCTTCTCACACTGTGAAAAGAAATCCAGTTCTCCAGCAATAGGAGAGCAGTGACCTGCTCAGTGACTGTGCCCTAAGGAAGTTAAATTATGGCACACTCTGGAGGCTGCACTTGTGATAATCACTTTCACATAAATAATTTTATATTATTTAGTGCATTTCCATCCTTGTCACATCCTTAGCAGCACCTCACATAACTATAGGCAGGGCTTGTAGGAGAGGTGGCTCAAAAATCATTGAAGGTGTTGTCACAATCACAGGGTCTCCTGTAAGCTCTTTCTGCAGCTCTTCCCAGACAGGTGAGGGTCCCTGAATAATTTCATAGGATCAGCAAAAATATCATATTACCTTGTTGATCAACATACCAAAATGATGCTACATATCAAAAGAGCTTTCTTTCTTTGGATAAACATGGCCAACCTGAAAAAGTGGAATTCCTCACTGTCCACCACAAGGTCAGAAAGACAAGGGATCTCCTCATGGCTTCAGTGTAATAAACCAAGTTCTAAAGCTGAATGGACATCAGGCCTCACAACTCCTTCAAGGATATTTAGAAGTAATATCCAGGAATTAATTGGTAGTCAAGTTTGACACCCATTTCCTGAACACTTTTTAAACAACTAAATTAAACCAACATTCTATTGCCACCAGGATTGCTTTGTCCAGTATCACTTCAAGGGTTGCCTCACTCACGTCTCATCCTCAAAATGAGCACTGTTAGATCACTGAAAACATCAAGGTGTTCTGAGAAGAACCAGCTGGACTTTACCCACAGGAGTGCTGATGTCAAAGCCTTCACCAGCTGGGTTCCTGGAAAGAAGCACACCAGAAGCTGCTGCAGCAGAACAAACTTATGTACTCAACAGTGGTTTAATTAAGAAATCAATCACCTGAGGAAGCTCAGAACACAGGTTGTGACAAAGGCTGTGTTACAGTGCTTTCCTAGTACTTTTCAGCACCAGGTGAGGTGTGTTTATGTGCCTCCAGGCTGGGGCTGGCAAAGCCACATTGCCAAGTTCTGCCTCTTTACAGGCCACACCATCATACACCGGATCTGGCACCTTTGCCACCACAGAATCACAACTCAGTCACAAATGCCAGTGGTGCATTCAGAATTCACTTGGATCAGAGCACACATTGATAGATAAAAGCCAGGCTCTAAATTCCCCTGTTGTAGAAGAACTCTGTTTCTTCTGTGGATGACAGAATTTCTGGTTCAAGGTCTGCTCGCTTTATCTGCAAGGTAGGAGAAAAGGGAATCAGCACCACCACGGCCTGGTAAGTGGATGTTAAGTCCTTGTTCCTGCATTGCACTTTGCACTAATTCAAGTACTGCATTCAGTATTTGGGACTTGAGGCTCTTTGTTTATTTGGGGATTTGAGGGATTTGTTGTTTTGGAATTTTTTTTTTTTTTTGCTCCTCCAGCATTTTCTACATGTGTACACATATGGGAAGAAATACTTATTATTTTAAAGTAGTGACATTATCTCTCCTCACTATAGAATCACAGAATCATTTAGGTGTGAAAAGACCTTTAAGATCACCAAATCCAGCTGTAAATATATTTGGGTGACACACAGGAGAACTTCTGCTGTGGACTGAGCCATTGGGGAAGCCCAAAGAGCATCAACCAGCCCTCATCTCAGTACATAATTCCTCAGAAGTCCCCTCATTTATGTTTAATTTACTTCATTGTCATAAGAGATTAAAAAATCTAAAACAACCTCCAACAAGCTAAAATGCCAGACAGTTATGCAAATAAAAGAAGCCACTGAAAATTGCAAGAGCTCAATCTGTGATTTGCTAAGAATATTCACAGAGGAAACAAATACAGAAAGGCTCCTCTCTCATTTGGCCTTCTCCAAAGCCCAAGGTTCAGGAGCTACATCCTGCATTTAAAACCTGCCAGGAAGCCATTCTTTCCCAGGGAAGACACTATACTTCCCAGTTCAGCAAGGCAGGGTGAAGAGACATCACATGTGAGCAGGTTTACCTCTCCAGTGAGCTCATGCTGGCTTTGCACGAGAGAAAAAAATTCTCACCTACATCTTTCCTTCCTCCTGCAGGACTGAACACAGTGCTGGAAGAGCCTTGGCTTGAATCTCAACATACTTCTCCTGACCTTGCTTGCTTCAGACTGTTGTGAAAGTCTGATAAATCTACATTGAAAAGTGTAAATAGAAATAACACACAATGCAACTCAGACCTCAAACATCCTGTGAGCCTCTGTCTGGTATGTGGCCCTTCACAAGCAGCCTCTCTGCTGCCCCATTTTAGATGCAGCACATTAATCCTGTTGATTATTTTTTTTTATATGTGGCCTTCAGACTGCTGGCCATAGTTCTGAAAGGCTGATTTAATGTCACAATAATCTTAAATCAATTCCTGTGAAAGGACTTACCT
Organism: Phylloscopus collybita; assembly: GCA_027886175.1. Classification (NCBI taxonomy): domain Eukaryota; kingdom Metazoa; phylum Chordata; class Aves; order Passeriformes; family Phylloscopidae; genus Phylloscopus; species Phylloscopus collybita. Next base: position 32,613,099 of record JAJNNQ010000129.1, read on the forward strand.
CCCCACACTGTGGGAACATACTAAATGAGACTGGCAGCATCCCTGCCAGGACTGACATAATCACAAACATCCTCACTGGACCCAAAGCACGAGGATTTTTAACCAATCTTGCTCTGTCCAAGACATTGAAAAAAGTATGTCAGTATATTGAAAAATAACCTGGCAGTGACACAAAGAGCATTAGCTACTATTTTGCTGGTTGAAATGACACTGAAATCAGTAATAATCTAGGCTTATGGTTCCTAAAGATGTTTCCTTACTTCATTTCCTATTTTCTTACTCTTAACTTCCTGTGCTTTCCCTTTGTTTTGTGCTTGCCTGCAGCATTTTCCAAGCTCAGACTGTCAAGATTAAGAAAAAAAGCAGCAAGATCAAAGTAACAAAAGGCAAGAAAGTACATTAGTGCTTTGAAGTGCCTCAGTTCCTTGATTAAGATTTTTCTTGCATTACCCTCTTTCCTTACACATTTAGTTCCTGTGGGCAGCTCTGTTTTGCCTTGTGCAAAAATTTTTTACTTGACATATATATTAAAAATTTTATTTTACATCGGCATTTGTCTTCTGGTAACAGGAGTTCCTTAGGCTGATAGGGAATCAATTTAGGCAACACCAAATTACCTGACAGAGATGATCCCTACCTGGACTATTTACATGACAAAAGATCATGACCAAAAGCTCAGGGCAAGCTAAGAATCCTCTCATAAAGCATACAATGTATTCTTCTTAGGATACAGGGATTTAAAATGTAGAAAAGCAAGAACACGTTTTACAATAGGTGGACAACTATTTGGAAGTTGGGATCCAGCTTTAGTTGCAAATTCAAGTGCCATATTACCTCTTCAAAAATAGAAACCTAAGCTAAGTGCTGTGAACAAGCATTGAAACTCAAATCTTAATTTAGGGAGGTAGGAGAGCACAAACATGTTTCCTGCATTGGAGCAGAGAGGAAAACCTCATTCCTGCAAACCCTTGGAGCATGGGTTCACACATAACCAGATTCACTTTAAGATCTCAAAGAATCACAGCAGCAACTTCCCACATCATCACTTCCAGCAAGGCAAGCAATACTGCAAACCTAAGGAAAAACCTGGCAAATGGTACCAGCCAGACTGAACAGCAGAGCAGCACTGCCCAGGCACCCCCAGCCCCTTGCAGTGCCTCTCACCTCTGCAGACAGTACATGAGCACTTCTGGCAGGAAGAACGTTGTGCCAAACAAGGCTGCTCTGGACAATGCCGTTTCCATAACAGCCTTCAGAGAGAGAGCAAAACAAGTGTGGTCAAAAGAGTGCTCTGGGCAGCTTCAAACACTGCCTGCTTCCCTGAGTGCTTTTTGGTCTCACACTCTGGAGTTTAAAGCAACAGGTTAATGAGGGATAACACCTATTAGAGGAATCCTTTCTTAAATGCAATCTAAGAGGCAAATAACTCTGCTTATGACTGAGGAATTCCTTAAAAGGAAGGTGAAACTGCTGAGGTGTTTTCCTGCCATGATAATAATTTTGCTAAGACTAGCTTTTTGAAGTTGTGCTGAACTTCATACAATTGGTTATACCTTCTGGGCATCCTAACTAGCCTGTGATAAATCTGAAGTTCTCTCTCCAGCTGTCTCCAAATCCTTATGCTCATGCAGTTGTTTCCACAATACAGGGCTTTTCTAGGAGGTGTCCCATCAGAAGATCTCCTTCTGGAGGTGACCAGGGCAAACAGAAATGTCTGTGACAGTGTCTCTGGTCCCCAGAATATTGGACTGAGGAGGCTGCCAACCCTTGATGACACAAAAGTTGTGGAACCTGGTTCCAGAGACCTAATCCAAGCCTGCCCAAAGATTCAGCACCTGATGTGGGATTCTTTATTCAATATATCCAGCCCTGTCTACTCTCAGTATCACATTCTCTTCTTAGCAGAGAATGAAAGGCAAGGCAAAAAAGTTCTCCACCCCCTCACCTACCTTCTCACCAGCCTTCTTAGACACTCCTATAACCTTGCCATTCCTGTCCATCACTTCTATCCCATTATCAAATTCCGGGCTTCTCACCACCGCCACAGTAAATGCACTGGTCAAACCTGCAGGGTTAAAAGGGATTTTGCTTTAATAGATCCAAAAGGACTGCCACAACAGTAACATTCATTATGATGTGCATTTTACATTTCCAGTTCAATGGTTCACCACATAACCTGATGGCTTAAGAAGACACTGCCCCATGAAAATCTACTTGGGATCTGAATCTTTGTTCCAGAATCTTGAGAGACTGCAAGGCTTCGGTCCTAAAAGGTGCTTTGTCAATATTCAGAGCTTAAAAATAATTTCTATCCAGCTCAAACCATGAGTATTTTGTTTTAAGAGAGAGTGGAGGCATTTCTGTTGTGGTTAGGTTTTGTCCTGCTCGCATAAAATCCAGCACAGAAGACAAAATCCTGAAAGGAAGAGGGTTTCAGAAAAGGCTGTATCCTGCACTGAAAGGAAGGACACAGACTATCAAACTGACCTTGCTTGGAAAAAAAAAAAAAGAGATTGCTCTTTTTATTAGTTCTTGGTAGGGTTCTTCAATAAAGACATCAGTGTACCAGAGGACACTTTGCAAATGCTGGACTAACATTAATCAACTACCCTCAGGCTTTTCTCTACATTTAAGAAAATGGAAGCACATTTAACACCTGCTTCAAAGGAAACAAGTCAGAAACCTCTAATGTAAGACCTCAGAAAGAGCTGAGTATGTGAAATCTGATCTCACATAACCTGAAACAGAGGAGATGATGCATTTTATCAATTTTCCCCTAAAAAAAGGTCAAAAAAATCTATAATAGCAATAGAAACACAACTAATGACTTGTCCAGGTCCAACTTCACCATGGCAGTAGAGGTGTTGCAGTTATCAACTGAGTCCCACTTTCCTTGCAGGATCAGTAACACCCTGCTGGAACAAGTCTCACTTTCTGCACTCCCAGAGCGATGCTGCACTCTGGTGTCATGGATGTGCCACACCAGGTCATGTCAGTGCCACTGCCACTGCCCTCCTGATCTGTCCTGGTGCTTTCAGGTACGTGTGCAAAGGTCACAAGAGTGCTCTGCAGCTCTGAAACTAAAACCAGCAAGAATCCAACGAGGTTGGGGACACTGCAGTGAGAGTTGTCTCCCACAGAAAGGAGAGGGCCAGCAAAGGCAGCCAGAGAAGAAACAGTGAGACCACACCTGTGCAAAAGCAAGAAAACTCTACAGCCAGACAGGCAAATGGCCCTCAGGCCAGCTCCATGATGCACAGTTTGTTTCTACTCACCAAACAGAGGAGCTGGCAGCAGTTTCCCGACGACAAGTTGCATTAATGAGCTCTTCAACTTGTAACGGTTCATGAAGGTAAGAGGAAGAGCCTAAGGCATGGAGAGGACACAGGCACCTTCCATTGAAAAAATGTGCAGCATTTCAGTGTAACAGGTTAGGAAAATAAACCTGTGACTTAGTACATAGTTACCATCTTTGAAAATAAACAAATGCCTTGGTTTAACATTCCAACAAAATATAAGCCTTCTCTAGGTAATGAAGGTATCTTTTTGGTAATAGAAAACATGATTAAAAAAGCATTCAACATTATCATGTAGAGGACAGCAGCAGTGTGAATACAAAGACAGAAAAAAGAAAATATTTACCTCTAACTAATATTCCTTGGACATTTGTTCAACTGCATTTTGTCACACACTCCTCTCTCCCCTAAACAGAAAACCTGGTTTACTTCTGTATTTTTCCTGATTCTCTGCAGTTTCAGCCCAATTCTGTATTCTCATAATGCACTTGCAGGAAGTTTCATTTAGGAATAAATGGCCAGGACACCAGCTGGCCTTGAGACTCCCCTGAAGGACAAAGGGAAGCACTCCCATGATGACCCATGGGCAGGGCTGCCTCCCCAGATTTCTGTAAGCCCTGAGCAATCCTGGCCAGCTGTTTTGCCCTGCAGTGGGCAGAGGTGAAACTCCCTCTGACAGAAGCAAGAACAATCACATTTTTCTGCCAGAAGCTCATGAAAATCACTGCTTCCTGAGGAGGGTGAGGAGAGGCATTACAGAGACATCTACACTTGTGATGTGTGTCATGATGATACCTGAGCTCACTCTGATGCAGCAAACTCCAGAAACCACAAATTCCTACTCCAGCAGAGAGCACAGGGTCAGCTCCCTTCTGGAAGACTAATCTCCCTGCATCCAGTGCAGTATTTTCATGGCTATACTGTTCCTGGGATTTGAGCAAACACTGTCCAGTACTGATGCTTGAGGATCTCACCACTTGTTTGCAGTTAGATCTCTTCCACAGCACCACATCAAAAATCAGCTACAACACCCCAGTGCCTCACTCTGTGTTTGTAAACACTGGCCAGTTCCTCTCATCACCTGTTTGCTAAGCTTGCAAAACAGTAAAGAAAATGACACAAGAGGAAGCATCAGGGGAAGCCAAGCAAAATAATGGCTGACACATGATCAGAAAGTGTTCTCATTCTGAAGAGCTCTGTGGCAAGACATCAGACTGGAGCACCAGAGCACAGCCCTGAAGGATACCTGGCACTGTGGTTGCCTTGGTGCCTACCCCTTGGGAAAGCAATCATTGAGCAAACACTTACACCAACACAGGCTGCATAGGAAACAGCTCCCAAGCCAAGGAAGATCTGCTTTTGCTGAAGTGAGTATTGCTAGGGACAGAAAAAACCACACTGCGTAAGGACATTGTAAAACACTTGCAAACCAAGTCCAAAATGGCATTTACACAATTAACATGATTACAAAAATACAAATCAACACTCACTTCAGCCTTTGGGGTGCCATTTCCATTTACCAGAGTGAATGCTGCGGTGTATGTGTGAAACACAAACTGCAGAAACAAGAGATAATAAGAAAAATTGAATTCAGGATTGAGACTAGAAGACCTGTAAAAGTAGAAAGAAAGAGGCAATTACCTGACAAAAAAGAGAATGCTTTGCCTGGCGCTGAACAGATGAAACGATGACCTAAGAGGAAAAATGCACAAGAAAATGAGGTTTGAAGAGTGTAGAGGTTTTTGGTGCAGGAGAACTGCTGAGCAGCAGTGTCAAAGGCTCTAGCCAGTGCCCAAAGCCAGCAGCCCTGGTTCTAGGCTACCACATTCTCTTGTTACAGAGCTGACATGCTCATTTTTCTATTCAATAGAAAGCACACAGACATGTATAAAACACAGACACACAGCAGCAAAACATTGCGTGCAAGAAATCCAAAAGAAAAATGCGTTTGTGCCTGTGAAGCTTAAATAGATGCAAATAAAATAACTAAGGTAACAAAAGTCTAATTAAAGAAATGGTTGAGAAAGGGTCAGATTGGTTTTGCTGGGGATATGAATACTAACTTAGATCTAACTGATCTAAGATCAAAGATTTTAGAAGTTAATTCCCAGCTTCTTCCCAAGCTTCTTCTCAGACAGTGAATAAGAAGTTCAGCTTAAATAAACCACAACCTTTCTTGAGGTTCCAAGCTCAAGGTGTGGAGCACTTTCAAAAAACAGAGTCAATCAAGATAAGAATACAAAATATTGAATGAGAGGAAGGCTGAGAATCTCCAAAGCCTCAGAGAAGGATCAGTAATTAATTTAGTATTAGTGGACCAACCATCTTTATTATTAATGCCACCACTGACTCTGACCACATCTATGAGAGAGCATTAAGCTGTAAATATCAAAAAGAAGTATTTCTACTAATTCCATTACTGCTGTTAATGAATTTAACAGCCATTAAGACTTCCATTGTACTTTCTAGCAGTGCCATGTAAGTTCATGCTGTTCTGTCTGCATGGAATGATGTATCTCAGGATGAACACTCACAGGCCAAGCCCAAACCCAAAGAATCTAAAGGAATAAATATGCAAATAATTACAGCTACAGGTTTTATGAAACAAAATGGTGCAATTTTTGAGCACAGTAACAAGAGTTTAATTTATATCTTTGGTAATTTACTGACAACATCATTTCCTACTTGCAAATGCACCATCCACATAAGAAAAAAAATCATATTCTGGGTCTGAGACACAGAACACAAGGCTCCAACTCCTTCCCACTGCAGTTCCAGATTTTTGAGGCTGAACAGACCAAACCCTGGCCTTGCTGAGTGATCTCACCTTGCATCAGAAAGCTGTCCTTCACACATGAACAATCTCTTGGAATGCTGCTGGAGAAGGGTAACCAACAGCTTTGGACTTCCAGGGAGATTCTTTAAGGGCTCAAATTCCAGGTTACTCAGCACTTCCCATAAAACAGATGTCTTTCAAACAGCTTGTGCTGAAGCTACAATAAAGCCCCTAAACCTCTATTCCCTCCCTCCAACCCCTGGCTATGGAAAGTGGAAGCCTTGCTGGATGCACACTGGCATCTGTCATGATTACTCACCAAGGGAAGAGTTATGGGCATGAAAGCTAAAAAGAAAGAAAACTTTATTTCAGTAAAAAATCTGTGAGTGCAGATGGATGGTCTTGAGCAGAAAATTCCCTTACCTTCCCCTATTTCCATCTCCAAGTAAAACACTGCCCACAAACCCCAGCATCACCACTAACTTCAACCCTAAGCTTTATCTCTTCACTTCTCACTCAAGAAGCCACAATCCCTGCTCAGATTTCACAGCCAAAAGGGGCCCTCATGAACTCCACTCACCAGGGCTGCTTGGAAACCAAATAACTGAACACAAATTCAGCTCTCTGCTCAGAAAGAGAGGTATAACAAAAGCTGCCACAGTTGTGAGTGGTCACAGGAGATAATGAGTAAATAGCCTCAGTATGGTTATATCTGCTTAACAACAACACCCCAAGCACACTTGATCTGTCACCAGAAAGTAAATTCATCCAGCAGCCACAGCCATCAAGGGAAAAACTTAAAGGACAGCAGACAGTTAAATGTGGAGGGATTTGGGAACTCATTCAGCAGCAACAAGAAGCAGAGACTAATCAGAGGGTTTCCATCTAGGTGAGCAGATTATCCTGGGGAGAAATTCCTCAACAGGACCATAGGAATAAACAAATAAATCTTCAACACAAGTAACAATGCAACTAACAGAAGAGTCTGCTTGCTTTTCTATAAGGAGAAGAGTCTCACTGTGCTATCACAGCAGCTATTTAACCATGAGATATTCCCCCCTGATGCTTCAGTCACACACATGAAATTTCATTTCAGGGAACCTACCTGGAGGTCTAAACAAAATAGGAATTATCTTGTCTGTATCAGGATGTACGCTGGACTTAAAAAGAAAAAAAAAAAAAAAAGCAAATTAGAACATCTTTGCCATACTTGAATAAGGAAAAAAAATCATCTAAATATTTTGTAAACTTACCAGGCTTAGCAAGAAGGCTTGTTTAGTCTACAACAGTTGGAAAATTAAGTTAGTAATTAAATTTCAGAAGTGGCTGGGTAATATCTCCTTTCTAAATTTATTTTATGTCTTTTTATAATCACTTCCCTTTATACAAAGAGTATATATTTATATATCCCTTTAATTATATTTTCCCCTAAAATTTCTCTCCATATACTCCCTGTTGAGTATAAAGCACTCACATCCCATGGGCTGTGCAACAGCACCAAAGCACACACTAGGGGAGAACAGAAGGTTAATTCTAAAAAGTTAAAACTAGTAGGTATTTTAAAACATGAAACAACAATTAAATATGGCTAAACACTTATCTTAAGACTTTAACTGCAGTCCAAAATACCTGATTATTCTGTATGGGCTCACTTAGGGTCTTCTCATTGGTTTGTATTAATAACCTGGTTCTTTTTATTTCATTCTGTATTTGAGAAAAACAGAACAAACAAAACCCCCTCAGATTTCAATTTTCTGGGTGCAGTATATCAGCTATAAAACACCACAAACACAAACCTAGGAGCTAATGCTGCACCTGTTCCTCAGCTGAGCAGTAGAAGCAAGAACACAGCTAGACACAACGAATTCACAATCACAAAAACTTTTAAATTATTGGGGTAATTCAACTGCTGGCACAGCAGCCACGGTCTGAGCAGGGCTGCTGAGATGGTTGTGCCTAGAAATGTCCCTTGGTTTATGCAATCAGACAGAGAAGTGCATACATTTGTATTCCTGTTTATGGTAGAACTGTGGAACGCTTCGGGTTGGAAGGGACCTTAAAGCCCACCCAGTGCCACCCCCTGCCACGGGCAGGGGCACCTTCCACTGCCCCAGGCTGCTCCAAGCCCCATCCAAGATCCCTGGCCTGGGACACTGCCAGATCCCTGGCTTGGACATCTCCAGATCCCAGGCCTTGGACATCTCCAGATCCCAGGCCTTGGACATCTCCAGATCCCTGCCTTGGACATTTCCAGATCCCAGGCCTTGGACATCTCCAGATCCCTGCCTTGGACATCTCCAGATCCCAGGCCTTGGACATCTCCAGATCCCTGCCTTGGACATCTCCAGATCCCTGCCTTGGACATCTCCAGATCCCAGGCCTTGGACATCTCCAGATCCCTGCCTTGGACATTTCCAGATCCCAGGCCTTGGACATCTCCAGATCCCTGGCTTGGACATTTCCACATCCCTGGCCTGGACATTTCCAGGGATCCAGGAGCAGCCACAGCTTCTCTGGGCAGCCTGTGCCAGGCCCTCCCCACCAGCACAGGGAACAATTTCTTTCTGCTGTATCATCTAAACCTCCTGCCTGTCAGTTTAAAGCCATTCCCCCTCGTCCTATCACTCCGTGCCCTTGTCCAAAGCAGCTGCCTTGCTCCCTTGCAGCCCCTTTATGCACCGGATCATCACACTCACTGCTGCATTCCTCACTTATTCCCTTTTCCTCAGCACCCCCGCCGTGACCCCATTTCTCAGCCCGGCAAAGCCGCAGTCCCTGAGGTCGCCCGCTCATCTCGACCCCTCCCCACGCGGTACTCACCGAGGACTTGAGGAGCAGCAGCGGATCCAAGGCGTCCGCCCAGAGGAGAAACCTCTGGAAGAAAGACTGAGGGAGACGAGGCGTTATTTCGGACCTTCCCTGAGTGCCCCCCGTCCCCACAGCCCCGCACTCCGCACCTGCCCCTCCGCCCTCCACAAGCGCAGGTTGGCGTCCATGGAGCCGCGGCAGCGGAAGCGCGGGCGGGCCGGGTTCGCTGCCGCACGCTCCGCCCGGGCACGGAGCCGCGCCGCCGGGGCCCCGCTGCCGGCAGCGCATCGCCGGGGAGGGAGGGCCCGTGGGCTTCTCCTTTTCCAGCGGCTTCCCCCGAGAAGGCAAGGCCCCATGGGCTTTTCCCTTTCCAGCGGCTTCCCCCGGGAAGGCAGAGCCGAGGAGCTGGGCTGCGGAGAAACCCCCGCGCCCTCCGCGGGATGGCGGAGGGAGGAGAAGGCCCGGTGAAGGTCGGGGGGTCGCGGCCCCGCAGGCACAAACACTGGAGGGTTATTGGGAACAATTCCACGGTTAACTAGCAGGTTTATTGGGAACAATTCCACGGTTAACTAGCAGGTTTATTGGGAACAATTCCACGGTTACATTTCCCCAAACACCGGGACTGAAAAGATTTGCGGTTTGCAAGTAGCGGGACCTGGAGCATCAGCAGCCACGGCACCACTTGGCTCTCATTTTTTAATCCTTTGTTACATCGGAGTGTGAAAAACACGATTCACTTATTATGTAAAATTTGTAAGTTTAATCAAAGTAAAATAAAATAGACAATAAGGAGAAAAAAAACCCAAAGCTCTTTTCGGCCGAGGTGCTGATACCAACAAAATTAGCACCCTGTCTCTTTTCAGACCCTTTGTTTTAAGGACTTCTGTGTTACATATTTAAATGAGCTAATACATGATTCAAATATTCATTTTTGGTTTCAAGACTTCCCTTAATTATACAGTTTTTCTATGTGGCCTTGCTAAGTCTAGATAGAGGTAGTAAATCTCTCTTCTTCAACAAGGCTCAATGTTCCTTATCTTCAGGAATTCCAGATGGCCCTCCTGTCTTCTATCTCTTTGAGGAATTAAAAAAAAAACAACAAACCAACAATCCCATCTCTACTTTGTTACAATCTAAGAATATTTATCTATCACATTTTTTTAAATTCTATTAATAAAAAAACCCCATGCAATATAAACTTCCCATGTTATACATAAAGCAATCTGCTTGTTATATGCAAAAAGCCAACTCCAAAATACGCATTCATAACAGGAGCACTGATCCCCATTATAAAGCTAACTTAGGACTCGGCCACCTTGTGCTTCTCTGCTGAAAGGGAGCAGAAGATGAAAACCAGAAACCCACTGAGTGTTGTAGTGATCTGTGCAGCCTCCCCAGGGCACTGGGAACTGCTGTGGACAAAGGTGCAGGACAGAGCTGCCAAGGCAGTGAACACATCCCATTCCTTCAAAACACAGCAGCAGGGCTGAGGGGGGAAAGGGAAAGAAAAGCAAAGCACCACACCTGCTGCTAGGCCACGTTAAGAGTATTTTATTACAGCTAGAGAGATGCTACATCAGTTTCAAGCAGTACAAGAGTCAAGCAACTTCAGGTGAAAGAAAACTTGCCATGAAGCTCCAGTAAGTGCACTGTGGGGGTTCAAGTTTTTACTGTCTCCCAAACAAAATTAAAGTTCATGCTTGTTAGTGTTCCTCAGTAACTGCACTTTTTTTTTTTTTAAACAGCACGTATTTACATTCATTCCATGTTTTAGTGCATTTACACACAAACCAATGATTTTTTAATTTATTTTTACGTGTTACATTCATCTCTTCCTCTACAAAATTCATTACAAACCATGTATCAAAATCAGAATTTTATGTTGTGTGAGAAAACGAAATGCAGGACATTTTCTGGTCCAAAACTAGTTAAAGAAAGAGGGAAAAGCCAGTGGCAGGCAACTGTAACTTGTGTACTCATCACATTCAGGAAGATGATTAATGGTCACAGAAATCCATGAAACTGAAGTTGCAGAAGACGGGGGAAAGCCTTAGATTTACCCTTTTTAAAGCAAGACAAGGGAGTCGGTAAATATTTTAGCATTTAATTTCTTCTTAAACATGAGAAAATGAGAGCTTTTATTTTTATTATTAATTTTTACAATCATAGCTGTTTTCCTAATGTCTTCAGTGGACAGAACTGAGAGTTTTGTCCACATATTTGAGTGTTTATTTATTCACTTTTTCAAAATATTCCTTGGAACCCTCTGGGCTTGGTTTGATCTGTCAAGAAAAAAAAAGTTTAGTTATTACTTGGTACACATACGATAAAAAAAATTACAGATTTGACACTTTATCCAAGAAAATCCATGGATACTTTATAAAAATAGTAATCTCTTTGTTTCTGCACTTGGTTGAAAGACAAAAGCTTAGATCATGAACAACTCCTACTTGAAAATTTGGGGTATAAGCCACATTTTTCCTGTTAAATTACAACGCATTAAACAAGTAAAAAAATCTGAACTCAGTAAATGGAGAGTCCAAGTCAAACCTGGAGTTTTGAACACAATTTGCACCCCCTAAAAGGAAACCATTCACTTTCTTGACAGAAATCCCACGCTTAGTATCAGACAAACACCGAATTGGCCCAACCAATAAAAGCTTTGTGTTCAGACAACAGGCATTGGGTAAAATTGGGTAAAAAGGTCTGCACTGCAGACCACGGGTGTCTAGTTACTGGGTTAAAAGTAAAAATAATTTAGCTGTCATCTCATAATTGGTCTATTTGTGCTGAAAAGACCTTGGAAAAAGAGACAGAGCCACTCTGCCCATGTCTACAGAGAAAACACTTAATTGCCTATGTAACTAGAGAAAGCACCTTGCATAGACTGGCAGAAAAAGGCAGCACAGCTTTTACCAAACCTCTCTCACCCTTTCCTAACATTTACACAGAGTATAACATCTGTACAAAGGTCTGGTTAGCCCAGAGCCTAATGCACAGAGAGTATCACAGCACTTGCTAGCATCTAAAATCCTCCCTCCCTAAAGAATGTTACAGAGCAAGCTACAGAGGGAAGAAGTGTAGCTGTAAAGTATACTGTTAGCAAAGAGAGGGAAGGAATCATTCCAAACCTTTCATCACAGAAAATACAATAAAACAACCTCGGAATGAAGGAAAGAAAATAGTCTCCTATCCCAGTGGATCCCAGCCCTTCAGACAAGCCCCAGCAGGCCAGTGCCTATCTTTAGGAGGGTTATATTTAGCAGGGAGCAGGCCCTCACCGTTGGGGAGTCTGGAGTCCAGTTGGCTGGGCACACCTCGCCGTGGGTCTCCACGAACTGGAAGGCCTTGACCAGGCGCAGCGTCTCGTCCACGCTGCGCCCCACGGGCAGGTCGTTGATGCTCAGGTGCTTGATGACCCCGTTTGGGTCAATGATGAACAGACCTCTGCAAAGGAGCAGCACTTTAGGGAAGGCAGGTCACATTCCACAGCCAAACCCTGTTGGAACCCTGAGAATTTTAGGCTTTCTGTGCTGGCAGGCACTGACCCTCGAGAAAATACGACATTTCACCAGGTCTAAGTTCCTGGTTTCATTTTTTTGCTGAAATCATTGGAAAGCTTCAACTACTAATCTTTCTTGGGATTTCTAGGTGCTCGTTAATTATGATCTTTATAATGCAGTTAGAGAAGAGCAGGTGTTAAAATGCAGTTTTCTACCATATAGAATCATATGTTTTATTATTTGTAACACAGAAATGAAAAGCTGGTTCCCAAAACCATTTATTCTCAAGGTTTTAACACAGTGGCCTGTGGCTTCCAGGAATAGGCTTCCAGGGTTGGGTGATAGCACTGGGATTGTGGGTGTGTAGTTTGAGTAGAAGTGTGTAATATTACAGAGTGGAAAAGAGTTTAAGATTTCAGTATATAGTAATATAGATATAAATCAAGATGGAGGATTTCAGGTGTAGGCTAAGTCCTTCTTTTTCACCTTCTTCTTCATGGGTTTGGGTGGTTTTTTGTAATTGGGGAAAAAGGTCTGCATTGCAGACCACGGGTGGTTAGTTTTTGAGTTAAAAGTAAAAATAATTTAGGTGTCATCTTGTAATTGGTCTATTTGTGCTTAAAAGACCTTGGAAAGAGAGACAGAGCCATTTTCTACCTTGTTAGCTAGAGCTCACTACTCGTAAGACTATACTATGGATAAGAATTAATTAACATCTGAGTCTGTGTCTCTCGAGCAGTTAATCCTGCCTCTATCAGAAGAAGATAACAAACTCACAGAACTGGATGCACAATTTCAGTGAGGTAACTCCTAGTTACAGGCATCAGTTAGGAGTGGAACTACAGATTTGGTGTCTTGTTTGTTAGCAAAGTGATCTGCTGCTATGGTACTGTGGAGTTACAGAGTATGCATAGAGACTATTCAATCCAGGCAGACAGAGCAAAGATAGAACTCCATGTTCCACCTGTACTTCGAAATTGGCATCCTGCCCATGTCTTTTTGTCAAATCTGTAGGTACTGAGTGAAGAGCTGCTTGTGCATTATGCCACTTAATTAAAATTAAATCCCATTGCATGTAAGTCCAAATCTAACCCTAACCCAAGTCCCAATCTTACCTCATTAAATAACTTAATCTGTCAGTAAATGAATGTCAGAAGTTCCTGATCCAAAGAGACCAGGAACTGAAGGTCTCCAGAAGACTCCTATCCAGTCCACTGCATCTCAGGGTCTACACTATAAAAAAATTACCAGAAATTGCCCTTCTATGCTGCTCTTTTTCCTTAGTGACATGGAGTGCTCCCCCTCTCTCAGAGCAGAAGAGCTGGCTTTTCCCTCACACATTTTCAGAGATGCCTGGAGCCATTCTCAGCTTCATGGCCCTTTTCCTAGGGTGGGATCCAGCCATCCTGCAGCAGAAGACATCTCAGAGCCTTCACCTGATGCCATTTCCCCACAGGAGGGACAGTCTGCCTTCTGCTGGTTAGGCTGGCAGTGTCACAGCACTGCTACCAGCAGTGAGCCTTACCTCAGGGCTATGCCAGGCGTTTCCAGCAGCACCCCATAATCACGGGAGATCTGTTTGGTGAGGTCCGACAGAACCGGAATATTCATGTTGCCCAAACCGCCGCTCTAGAGAACAGAGTAAGATTCCACTTGGTTACAAAAAGCTCCACAAAAAGGATCATCCTTCCTGAGCTGCTGGATTCCGTGCTCTTGAGGGCACAGTAACAACAAAACACAACCACAGCATCTGCTCCATGAAAGGAACCGAGTGTGTGTGGTGTTGCTTGGGTTTGCTTTGTTTGTTTGTTTGTTTTAAAGTAGTCAGGAACAGTTTGTTTCTTTAGAAAGCGAAAATTTCTTTTGCACTGAGCATTTTAGGATTGCTTATTTTGGTGGTAAGAGGCTACCAATGGCAACAGCCATAAATATCCAGAAAAAAATTCCTTTGTACCCTGTTCAGGAGTTTTGAATAGAAAAACTTCTACTGCGTAATTAAGTGTTCAGAATTAAACAGGATGAAAATGGTGGGGAGGGAAGGGAAACAAACCTGTGAACAGAAATCCTGGAGCACACATCTGATGAGGAACAACTGAGGGAGCTGAGCCTGGAGAAAAGGAGGCTTGGGTGACCTTATCACTCTCTACAACTACTTAAAAGTGGGTGTAGGCAGGTGGGGGTAAGCCTCTTCTCCCAGGTAACAAGGGACAGGACAAAAAGAAATGGCATCAAATTACACCAGGGGACGTTTCTATCAAATATTATCAAAAATTTCTTCACAGAAAGGATTTTCAGGCATTGAAACAGGCTTCTCAGGGCATGAGAAACATACATATGGATGTGGCAGTTGAGGACATGGTGATGGTGGTGGTGAGTTGGACTTCCTGATCCTAGAGGTCTTTTCCAGCCTTAACAATTCTATGATTCCAAACACAATGTTCCTCATCAGATGTGTGATCCAAGTGCTCCTACCAGCAGACTAAGTATGTCAGAGTTCTGCTGCTCTATTCAGTGCACTTTTTTTTTTGGTTTTGCCTCCCACAAATCAATTTAAATACTATTGGAAGAGTCAAACAAGATTTCTTCCAGTTTTGCCATATACTGAGACTGCAAGAGAGATAAGCTCTCTAACCTTGAAACAAGGCTGGAGTTTGTTAGCTTTGCTATTCTTGGCATCATCAGTGAATCACTGTGTAATCTCAGCCACTCAGACCCTGATCCTGCAAACACTTGTCTGCAACAGAGTTCCCTACACAGAGCTTTGAGCACAGATGTCAGAGAAACCAAGGCTTCAGCTTCTCTGGGTGTCAGTTTCCTGCCTGTGCCACCATGGAATTCTTTCCACCCTGCGCAGGGTGTTTTGAGTTGGGCTCAATGATCCTTGTGGGTCCCTTCCAACTCAGAATAGTCTGTGCATCTGTAAAATATTATGTGCACAACTGACATACCCTGAACACCTTTGGGATAAAGCTGTGAAGTCAGGCCACAATCACAATGCTGAGCTTTGAACAAAGCACACAGAAAAGAAATACTCTTGACAGCCTCAGCCAAGGTGTATGAAATCCAGCAAACTCTCCTCCCTCCCCTGCATGTTCCAGTGGTGCCAGAAGGCACCCAGCCTGCAGCACTCCTGCACACTGCTGTCCACACAGGCTGGGACTGATGGCACAGGCACTTCTTCCTGGGACACTTGTGGTTCTCTGCAACTACCTAAACCAGGGAGATGCTTTATGTCATCAAAAGCACGTGTTTTTATACATCTGAAAGAGGCTCCTCTCCAGTAAAAAGCTGTTTTCATCACTTTCCTTTCCTAAAGAAAGCCAAAAACCTCCACTTGCACTGCAAGAACAGAACCCTTTCAGCAAGTGAGTTAATGATACAAGTGCTCCAATAAACTGGTGGCTCTTCTGCTTCCATCCTGAAGCCACCACTGTTGGGTGCTTGTAAACAGTAACAACTGAACGGCTGCTGCTCTTTTTCTGTGATAGTTTTTGTGCATTATCAGCTGACACAGGCATCTTAGGACAGTGGCATGTAAACTGAACATTTGTCTTTTGAGATAAATGTACAAGGATACAATGTTATCAACAAGGCTATCAGCACAGCAAAACAAGTCAAAACCCAAACCAAATAATTAAGAAAAAGAGAAAGAAACAAAAGACAGAGGTCAGAATTATGTCATCAAATGTAGACGTTGACTTCATATGATTTTAGGAAATCTATTAAAAATCAGTGTTGGCACAATTATTTATTCAACTCCTCTGGAGCTCTTGTGAAAAGAAACCAAACCAACAGAGAAAGCTCTAAAAAGATACTCAATTCCTACCTTTCGTGGTGTGTTTATCCAGGCCAGGTGACTAAAATGAGAGTCCACTGAAACTGCCACCACGTCACAGTTCACGTCACGAAATTCATTTGCTTTGTTGCTGAAAGCCACAATTTCCGTGGGGCAGACAAAGGTGCTGGTGGGAAGACAGATCAGGCTGTAATAATTCTGCCATCTTCTCTAGAGAAGACTCTCATGTGTGTTTCTAGGCACGAAAGCAGCAGAGTGTTCTCTTTAGACTGATAATTTTAGCCTGCTCAAGATTAGTTTCGGTCTCAAACCAAGTCATAGCCACACAACTGGCACACCAGTTACCTTCTCTGAGTTCTAGACAGATTCCTTTCAAAGACGGAGAAACTGTCTCTGCTAGAGACTCTCCAGAGAGTTTTTAAAAACTACTGCAGGAAGGTCTGCGTGTTAAACCCTTCTCCATGTGCTCATATGCACCAGGATGCTCTTGGTGATTCAAGTCTTCTAAGCAGACTGACCCCCATCCTGTCATGTTTTGCCCTGAAGTTGTGCCTCTGCAGTTCTGCTGGCCTTGCAGCTTCAAGGGCAGATTCTCCATTGCAGCCCCAAATTGCAAGGCAGTGCCCTCACCCCTGGGATCTGACTGTAACAGGAGCCACAGCCAGCTCCCGATGCAGCTAGAAGATGCTCTCCGGCCACCCTATTCACTGCTTTAAAACACAATGGCCGTGTGTCCCCAATCTTATCACTCACGCTCTAGAAACAGGCACATCTGCCCTGCAAGACTGGCTCAAATCGGGCAAAACCAGAACGACCTGCAGCGCTTGTGATGACCTTCAGCAGGGCAGAAGGCCCATCGGGAAGGGGAGAAACCCGCACTCACAAGTCCAGGGGATAGAAGAAGAGAACCAGGTATTTCCCCTTGAAATCATCTAGGCTCAGCTCCTTGAACTCTCCGTTAACGACGGCCGTTCCCTTGAAGTACGGGGCGTGCTGGGTCACCGCCGCGGCGAACCGCGAGGAGCCTGCGGAGGGGAGAACGCAGAGCTGCGGGCCGGGCCCGGGAGCGCTCCCGAGGCGCGTCCCCCGCCCGCCCTCCCGCACTTACCGAGGCTGAAGGCACGGCGGGCGCAGGCCGGGGGCCGTGCCGTCCCCCTCCTCCCGGCGGCGGCGGCGGCCACGGGCACCTGCGGGGACAGGGAGGGACAGGGAGGGTGAGCGCGGCGGCGGCGGGGCCGGGCCGGGCCGGGCGGGCAGCGCCGCGGGCGGTCGCTCACTCACGGCGGCGCGGAGCAGCCTCCCCAGCGCGGCGGCCATGTCGAGCGGCGGGCGGAGCGGAGCGGGGCGGGCTGCCGGGGGCGGGAACGCCAGAGGGGCGGTGAGGGACGCACAGGCAGGCGCGGGATCGCAGAATCGATCCGCTGGGGAGAGGTGTCTTGGGCGGTGGAGTTCAACCTGCGGCCGAATGCCACCGGGTCAACCAGATCATGGCACCGAGGGCTACGTTCAGTCTTTCCTCGAACACCTCCAGGGACGGTGACTCCACCACGTCCCTGGGCAGTCCATTCCAATGTCTAATCACCCTTTCTGTGAAGAAATTCTTCCTAATGTCCAACCTAAACCTCCCTTGGCACAGCTTAAGGCCATGTCCTCTTGTCTTGCCATTTATTACCCGGGAGCAGAGCACGACCCTGACCTCTCCTGTCAGGGAGTTGTGGAGAGTGACACAACTGAGCCTCCCCCATCTACCTCAAGTGCTCCTCACAGGACTTGTGCTCCAGATCTTTTCCCTTCTCTGGACCTGCTCCAGCACCTCAGTGCCCTTCCAGAACTGCGGGCCCCAGAACTGGACAAGGTTTGAGGGCTGGCCTCACCAGTGCCATGTCCCGGCGCTGTGCTGGGGCTGAACCCGCCGGCCCCGGCCTCGCAGGGCTGGGTGGTGTTTGCTGTGTGCTGATACAGCCCGGCCCGCGCTCAGAAACCTTCCACATACCCGCTTACAATTGGCTCTGACACTATTGAACTCACTCGGATTATAAGTACAGAATCATAGAATATTCTCAGTTGGAAGGAGAACACAAGGGTCATCAAAGCTCCTGGCCCTGAACAAGACACCCCAAGAGTTACACCATATGTCCGAGAGCGTTGTCCAAACACTTCTTGAACTCTGTCAGGCTTGGTGCTGTGCCCACTTCCCTGGGGAGCTTATTCCAGCACCCAGTCATCCTCTGTTTTTTCTAAAACCTGGTGGTTTTTCAAATATACAACCTAAACCTCCCCTGACTCAACTTCAGGCCATTCCCTCAGGCCCTGTCAGTGATCACCACAGAGCAGAGATCAGTGTCTGCCCCTCCTCTTCCTCTCACAAGGAAGCTGTAGACTGCAATGAGGTCTCCCCTCAGTCTCCTCTTCTCCAGGCTGAGCAGAGCAGGTGCCCTCAGCCACTCCTCATACAGCATCCCTTCAAGGCTCTTCACCATCTTCACAGCTCTGAGCTTGTTTCTTTGCGTTCCTTCATCTAAACAGTTAAACCAAGTTGAACTCAGTTTCTCTTCTGGGTTTTAGTATTTTCTGCTTTCATATATTAATTAATATCCACGACATTTTAGAATGAGTGGACCTTGCAAACTAGAGAAAAGTCTGGTTCTGCTTGCAGGATAAGTTCAGCCATCAGCTTTGGGGGGCAAAGCCAAAGGCAGCCAGAGCAAAGTCATCAACCCCTGGGATGAACTCAATGAATGCTACATCTACACTTCTGAACCTGTTCCTGGTACTGATCCATCTGCATGGTCCAGTCACCTCTGTAATTGTGAAACCTCTGAGCCTTCAAAAGAGGGAGGATTGTGTTCAACCTGCCTGTTAGGGTTGATAACTAGCTGGTATTAACTCTCTACCAGGCCTAGGAATTACTTGGGGCAGTATTAGTTGGTGTTGTCCAGAAGTGTGCCGAGGCCTTTCTCAGGCATTTAACATCATGGCAAATTTCAGTCACTGGCACCTTGAATTTATTAATCTAGATGTAGCCAATGACAGCTGGAAACGTGGCTCTGAAAATCACAAAAGAAAAAAAAAAAGTAATTCCTAGAAGAGCAGCCAGAATAATGAAAGTGGAAGTAAGTAAACAATTTGTAAATTAGAAAGTGTCAGGTAGAGTGTGGATGAGCTTTGCCCTAGTCTGCAGCCTTGGATTAGGAAAGGGAAAGAGCGATTGTGGAGATTGTGACCAGGGTAGAGGTGTGGGAAGGCTTTGTGCCACTGCTGAGGGCTGCAAGCAGAGCAGTGAGCAGTGAAGCTGAGCCTGGGACACCTGAGGAGAGCCATTACCTGGGCTGATTCTTTTCAGAGCAGTGCAGGATGGCATGACTGCGTGCAAGAAATACCTGGCACATGCCCTCAGACACAGAGATGTCCTTGCCCAGACGAGTGCCCTGGGGCTGGGCAGCAAATTTCATGCCCAGGAGTACCTGGGTTCCTTTCCCTCAGCAGTGGGAGCTGCATTGTGGCAGCCAGAAAAGGGCTGTTGCTCGGATTTCCTGAGGATGGCTGTCTCATCCACAGATGATTATTCACAAAATTTCTAAGTTGATGTATTCTAAACTAATGCCCTTCCCCCCATCCCCGGAAAGTTGTATTTGTTTAAAACTCTTTGTTTAAGCTCTTGGCTTGCAGGTGAGGAAATATTGCTCATGCTTTGTTATGGAGGCAGCGTAATTCAGCTTCTCAGACCTCTGTGCAAAAAAGCTTGAACTACTGCCATTTAATGAGGGGTATTTTCCATTTTGCCTTTGCAAAATGAGCATCCCTGCAATCTGAAGATGGACCTTGTCACTGCCAAAGTGCACCTGATAAAAGTTGTTCCTTCTTCCTCAGCTCTGGCACAGGCTAGAGCAGCTGCCAAACCTGGTTCTTACTGACATCGAAAGCTCAAATTCATGTGCAAATCTTTTTCCAAATCTTGTTAGTCGTCTCCTTTGCTGCCTTTAAGCCTGATTCAAATTGAGATGTTGGTGAAAGACTCCCCAGGGATTTCAGCAGGCTTTAAGGAAAAGTTGGTATACAAGGTGCAGAGTAGTCCATAAGGCACTTGAATAAATAATGGGAGATGTGAATGTTCTTTTTGGTTAGGATACTTATCTGCCTGCTCCTGTTTTCCCATCTGGGAATAGTTAACTATGTCTTTCTGGTGAAAAGCTGCAGGATCAGTTGATAAAAAATACTAGATAACACTTGTGTCTTGTTTCCATTATTGTTTTGTGTTAGAATTTAAAGAACTCTTTGAAAGATCATCTTTCACACAACAAAATTTTAGGGAAAAAGTAGCTGTTTCTCTCTAAACTCGATGAAAGGGATGAGCAAATACCAAATCAGAACTGCTGCTGTGGGTCACTGAGTGGCAAATTCTGTGAAGAGTAAGGGATACATATGTCTGTTTGTTTAAAAATAAAATCTGCTCATCTTCTAGAAGGGTATGCTATTCCATGTGATCAAATGCTGTAAAAATCATTTGTCCTCTACCTTGAGGAAACAGATAACTGAAAAAGAGGCTGAGAAATGAAAAAAACAAACAAACAAACAAAACCCACAAAAAACCAAACAAATAAAAAACCCAAACAAGCAAGAAACAAAACAGAAGCATAAACATTTTTATCTAAACCAAAGCAAAAAGTTTGTCTTAGGCAGCACGATGCATCACCCCGTGACTGTTGGTAGATGGCAGCCTCTGTCCTTGCACACAGGGCGCTGGAAAATATTCCAGCTGCCTGCGAATGCTCTCACAGGCCTGTGTGCTCCCACCTGCTGATACCCAAGCTCAGCAGGAGGAGAAAGAATTTGCCCGTTTGTAGCAATAAGTTTCAGAAGCAATTCCAAGCACAATCCAGCTCAGGGCTAATCACGAACGGGCTTTACTGCATTAATGAAGTGTTAGAACATGGATTTAGGAGATAGCTGCTCTTAGGGTATGTTCCCAGTTGATAAGTATAGGCAAAAGCCCTTCTGACATCTGGTTCACCGGGGTTCTTATCCTTGCATTTTGAGGCGGCCGAGCGGTTTTTCTCTGGTGGCAGGCAGGATAAAACTGGGTGTGTTGCCGCTGTGTTTCTGGCTGGAGCTGTGCGAGCCCACCCTGCCGATGACTCATCCTTCGAGTGGCTCAGAATATCACACTGTGCCTCGCTGCTTCCCTGTTCCTATTACACTGATGCATTTGGGTCTAGCTCGGTGTTGGCGTTTCATTTACAAACCTCGCTTTTCCCATAAAGGGAAGATGGCTGCCAGCCCTGCGTCACCCTGATCTCCAGCACTTTAAGGTTTTTAGGAGCCTCTCCTGAATGACTTCAGATGGAAATTTTAAAGCACATTTTTAAAGCACCTCAGAAAGCACATTTTTCAGAATATGAAATTTTTTTTTGGTAGCTTCTCCCTTTTTTTTCTCTTCCTATATTGCTTGCTTCTGCATAGGATTCAGACTAAATTTTCCTTTTTCTCCTAGCAAGCGTTGAATCGGGATATTTTAGGCCAGCATTCCTTCCCTGCCACCCTGTCTTTGAGTCCATATATTTCAGCACCATTTTGCAAGAGTGAATAGAGTCAGATAAGCAGTGGAACAGATTTACAGGTCTTCTGTTTTCCTCTCCCTCACTCACAGACAACCTGACTGTTCCATTAAATCAGGTGTGGACCATATGTCTGTCCAATACAACCCCAGGAAAGCCATTTGCCACCTGGACATAGCTTGAAATTAAAGGACTGTGTCACTGCAAGAGAAAATGGATATAAATAAATCTACCTCTTCCTAATTTTTTTTTTTTTTGTTGGTTTTGTGAAGCAGTTGTTCCAGGTGACGTGAGAATGAGGATACTGACAGCTGTGAAGCAGCCATGAGGTAAGAGTCCAAATGCTGCAGTGGGTTTTGCAAAAACCAACTGATGGACTTCCTGTGCAGTGGAACTTGCTCTGACAACACACGGGGGGCCACATCCATGAAAGGAGCCATCCATCTCAGGCCTGTGTCATATATCAGGGGTTTAACCAGGCTTTTAAAATGCAGCAGAAAAGAGAGATGCAGTGAGGACCAATCACCTTGATTTTGTTTTTCAAAATAGTGCTGGTGAGTGCTAGTGAACACACCTCCTTCCATGTCCTAGTGCACCACAGTGAGTCAGGTTTAGTAGAAACAAGGGCGGGGGGGGCTTTGTTAACATGAGAATATTAAAAAAACCCTCTCCATTGCTCTTCCCAATAAGCATGAAGTCAGAATTTCTGCTCTCCATTTAGATGTATAACTAAGACAGACACACATATTACTGCAGAGCCTCAGCAGCCCGGTAGCAGAGCTCAGATATCCCCCCACTCCCTGCACTCAGCCACGTTTAAGTTATGTGGCTGCCTCTGGTTGACTTCAATGCAAAGCCATCCAGCTGAGCTGGAGCAAGCCCTGTGGCAGCAGCACACACGCTGCTGGCTGTCCCTGCTCCTGCAGGAGCTGGCTGAGTGTGCCTTTGGTTGCCAGGATTGTGGAGCGCGCCGGAGCTGCGCCGCTCATGAACACTAGGTAGCTCCGTGGGATTTCCAAACTCCATCTGTCGTAACTCTTTTGATAAACAGGTTTGCCCTTTCAAGAATTAAATATTTGAAACTATACAGGACAACATCAGCCTGCTGGAGTCATACTGTTGTCCCACAGGGCAACACCGTGGGTGACTCCACATATCTAGAGGTACGTACAGGTATTAGATAAAAGAGGAGCAGTAGAGCTGTTGGGTGCACGTGCTGATTGCCAGTGCAGTGAGCTCTTAAAGGTCTGCCCTCTTCATTCAGGCACCTCTGTAAAAATAACTCAGCAAACACAGTCAGTGTTCCCAGTGGAGTCTCCCATGAAGGTAAATCCCTCCCCAGTGATCAGTGTCATCCGGAGGTGCAGCAGACACAGCGATATCCCACTGCTGCTGCAGTGAGTGGTGCTTCACAAAATGGGCACTTAGACACATGCCTTCATTTGTCCCCTGGAGAGAGGAGTAGCTT
This sequence comes from Phylloscopus collybita, assembly GCA_027886175.1. Taxonomy (NCBI): domain Eukaryota; kingdom Metazoa; phylum Chordata; class Aves; order Passeriformes; family Phylloscopidae; genus Phylloscopus; species Phylloscopus collybita. The sequence goes on from JAJNNQ010000129.1 coordinate 32,636,301, forward strand.
GCAGCATTAAAAACATTCTGTATAATAAAAGTTCTGTCCTCCACCATCAGCCACGTTGTGATGTTTGCATTGTCCTTAAGATGATCATTAGTGGGAGGCTGGGCAGGGATGTGAAATGCACTTAGAACCGAGCATAATCTGCTCTGTTTACATCAGTGCTTGCACAGAAGAGTTCAAACAACAAGCAGGGCAGATGCTCCTTAGGAGCCTCATCTCCAGTGCTAAGGCTCTGGTTTCCAGGAAGCAATTTCTCCCTCAAGAATTATTTAATCAGAGAAAAATCTTCCGGTACTTACAGACAGAACTGCTGCTGTATAGAACTTGTATTACAAAGAAAATAACCACAACATGGAATGGGTCTGAAGGCTGAATGTTTTTCTGAAGCGACAGGAGAGAGGCATAGCAGTGCCACCTGCTATGCACAATAACTTTCAAAGGTCAAACCTTTGACACTTAATCAGGTACAAAAGGCATTTATTGTAGCAATTTTACCCCCAAGGTATTATTCATTAAGTGCATTTCTCATCTATTTCCTATGTTCAGAAAATGTGTTCTAGGCAGTCTGCAAGCTCTGTTATTGCAGGTCATTTCTATGCAATTGTGGAAAGAAATAAATTGGTACAATAAAAAAAAAAAAAAGAGAAGAAAACAGTAGTGTCTATGCTCCACTTACAAGAAGGTGCATGTTAATTTGATTTGCTTCGTGTGGATTTAATCAATGCAAATACAGATGGGGGAAGAGTGTCAGTGAGAGTAATGGGTCGTTTTTATGCCTCTTTCATTGCTTGACCCGATGAATCGATCTACCCCGTTGCTAGGAAAATCAGAATCATGCTGACATGAGCATCTGTCCTATGTAGACAGGAGAGAGTTTATGTCGCAATCTAGCGCTTAAAATGCACAAACTTTCCACAAGTGGCTGATGCCTCACACAGCTCCTTACAAGGGTGAAAACAATGGTGTGGCAGGAGAAACGGGGTTCCCCCGGGTTCTTCCCTAGGGGGCTTTTGAGATCCCGAGAAAGGCGAGAAGCCCCGGCCGAAGGAGAGGGGCGGGGGGTGGAAAGAAGTCTGCCGGGTGTGGGCAACCCCTTCCCACGAGAGTGGGCACCTGCGGGGGGGTGACGAGCGGGAAGAGCCGGGCTGGGGAGCCCTGGGGACTGCGGGCAGGACAAGCGTAGCCCCGGGCAGCCGCCGTGCGATGGAGCGCGGCACCAGGGCTGCACCGGGGCCGGGACCGCGGGAGCTCCGCGCATCCCCGGCGGCGAACAGCCACCCCCACCGCCCGGGACGCTCCGGCCGGCCCCTGCTCGTATCCCTGCCCGTGCTCTCCCCCTCCCTGAGGCGGAGAGCGGCCGTCCCTCCCTGGGGACCCTGCGCGGCTGCGGAGCCGGTGCCAGGTGCGGCGGGGCCATCCCAGGACTACACGTCCCGGCGTGCCCAGCCCGGCGGGGCCGGCGCCTGCGCGGGGCTGCGGGGCCGCTCCGCGGTGCCACACCCCCGGGGGAGGGAGGCAGGAGCGCCCCAGCCCTCAAACCACCGGGGGAGCCGGCGGGGCGGAGGATGGAGTAGCGGGGCGCGGCGGAGCAGGCAGTGCGGGGAGCGCCGCCTCCGCCCGGGGAGCGCGGGGGAGCGGCGGGCAGGCGGGCAGGCAGGCGGGGATGATGCGCGGGGGGACAACGCGCTAGGGGCAGGAGGCGGGTGGTCGCCCGGAGACTCCGCACCTCGGAGTGACGTCCTGCTGCAGTGCCGCTGCCTGCGCTGCCCGAGCTCGTCAATGGAGCTGGAAAACATCGTTGCCAACACCGTTTTGCTGAAAGCCAGGGAAGGTGAGAGAGCGGCGGGAGGGGAGAGGGGGCTGGAGCATCCTTGTCGCAGTCGCCCCTCCGCGGAGCGATGCCCGCGGGATGCGGGCGGGCACCGGCGGGGATGCGCGCCGGTCCCGCCGGCGGCGGCTGTCGGGGTGCCATGTGGCTGTGCCGGCGTTGGAAACGGCTTGTTTGAGACAGAGCCCCGGTGAAAAGGAAAATACCGCTGTTTTTCCCTGTGCGCGGGGGTTTGGGAAAGGAAGTGAATGAGATTGCAGAGATTACAATATTCACCCATCTCTTCCTTCCCCCTTCCCGCCTCCCCCCCCCCCCCCACCCCCCTCAAATCTGGTCCCACAGATTGTGCTATTTCAGCGTCTATTGTTAAAGGTCAGCTGCAGATGCATTCATTCAAAAGGGCTTAGCAAATCTGCAAATAGCTTTCCGCGCCGTGTGGTGAGACCGGCAGGATCGTATCGCTTCCCCGTACAGTCATTGCCTTATTCGGCGTTATTAGGTGAGATCATGTTGCTGCAAACATGCCCATTGTTGAGAGCGTGTTTGTCCCCAGCCGGAGCCGGACAGAGGGGCTGGGGGGCTCAGCCCCCGCCCGCGGGTGGCGCGGGGGTCTCCGAGCGGGGGCTGCCCCCCGCGGCCGCCGCCGCCGCGCTCGGGCACCGGGGATGCTCCGGGCGATGCCGGAGCCGCCGGCGCGGAGCCGCCGCTGCTCGGCGCGGGGCGCCCTGAAAAGACGCTCGGCTGCGGCTGGGGACTCCGGCAGCATCCCCGTCCCGACCCCGAGGACTCGCAGAGCCGAGCCCCGACAACCACCGGAGGGAGGGTCGGGCTCCCGGGGCTCGCTTTCCCCCTGTCGGGAGCGGACGCGGTTTCCTCTCCCCGCGCGGGCGGAAATCCTCCCGCGGCTGCGGAGCGCGGAGCCGGGCACGGCGGGGCCGGGGCTCGGGGCTCCCCGCGGAGCCCCCGTCCGCCCGGGAGCATCCCTCCGGCTGGAGCGGGAGCGCCACGCACAAGCAACACGTCTTACGGCTGCGGCATCGCTGCCAAGACGCGATCGCCTTCCGTCTGCTCCAACCCATTTTTTATGTTTGTGTTTGTTTACTTGCTTGCTGCTTAAAATAAGGCGTTTTTCCAAGCCTTTGCTCAAGAGTTTCTTCCCTGGCGGCACTTGCTGGGCCAGGCGTTTTTAGGTGCGGTACAACCTGCAGCGGGTTCTCTCCGCTGCCCGCTGGAGCTGCCTGCGAGCCAGGCTGGGCACGGCTTGGGTGGGCTTCAGCTTCGGCCGCTCTGAAGCTGGGGAGCCACGAGTAAAGCAGCGTTCGTTTTGTGAGAGAGAGAGCATTCGAATAGTCCGCCCCTGGAGCGATCCTTTTGCTGGGAAAAGAACTCAAATTGTAAAATAGTGTTTATATAACTCACAGGCTGTTGAACTTTTGAGGCTTAGCTAAAGAGTAAAGTCCTGAGATCCTCCCAGAAAAGCTCTACAAATAATAATAAGGGCAAAGGTGTTATCCCATTCAGCAGATCAGTGAATTATAACTTTTTGACTTCTGATGGAGGATCTTTTATTTTCTGTTGTCATTTTTCATGTTGTTTAGGATGCAGTTGTTGCTTCCAGTCATACACTGCCGGTTTAGATTTCAGTAGACTTTAGGAATACTTTAAAGGACTGGTATTAATTACAGTTATTGTGTGTTGTTTACAGAGAGCTGATATTTTGCAAGTAATTTTAAATGTGCTGCTTGGTTTTATAGTCCTTTTCTACCATTCTCAGGAAGATGATTACAGTAATGTTGCTTTATTGTGTTAAAGTTGCATTAAAGAAGATGTTAGCTGTAATCCAAATGACAGAAATGTATCAAGATTTCCTCCAAACCACATTCCAACTGTTCTTTAAACCATGTATGAACCTCCAACATTTTTTTGGAGGCCTGGTGCAAATTTATTTTTAAAGCTTTTTTTTTTTTTTTTTTTTTTTTTTTTTTTTTTTTTTTTCTTTTTTTTGAAATTTTCTTACATAAAGAACAAAGGGCAATGATGTACCTGACATCAGAGCCACAAGTGTTATTCCTGTATGAGATAGGTCGTCACACTGTAGTTACTGTTGCAAGCTGCTGTGAGTAAAGTTGTTCTAAAATTTGCAGCGACTAATTGTAGGTGGCTTTCATTGCAGATGAAGAAGGCAGACAACATATGTTAGAGCAAGAGTAAAAGCAAGTTAATATATTGAAGATTGTGGTATCTAAAAATAGGTTAGTTCCAGGTCCTGCATCAATAGATTTAGCTGGGTGAACGTGTAGCCTAAGCCAAGCACATGCCTGTGTGTTTCCACTTGTGAAGGCAAAATTAAAAGCTCAGTGGCATGCTGCTTGGTGCCTGCCATGTAGTCCTTAATGTTAGGAGAAGAAAAATGATGGGACCCACACTGCAAATGTTACTAAAGGCAGAAGTTTTGTCAGAATTACAAGGGGGACACAAACCTACTGTCAGCAGCAAAGGGAATGCCAGAGAGGCTTAGGTAGAGCTGCAGTGTGAAATCCAGCAGTGAGGATGTTTGAGCGAGTCAGAAGCAGGGCTGAGTGGCGGCCACAAATGTTTTATAGCAAATATTGGTTTAAATTTTGCAATTCTTTTGCTCTGGCCTTGGTAGCTTTTTTTTTTTTTTTTTTTTTTTTCTTTCCCTTTTTTTTTTTTTTTTTTTCTTTTTTTCTTTTTTTTTTTTTTTCCCCTTTGGTCCCTTGTCTGAGTTCCTTCACCCCTGATGTGAAGTGAGCTTTTTTAGCTGAAATACCAGGGGGCAACTTTTATAACTGCTACATGAATACTTGCACTTAAATCCTGATGATCACAATGAGAAGCACACCCAGAATTAACTGATGCCATGTGATACATGAGTAATCTTATTAAGAGCAACAAAAAGAGTAAATGTGGTTCACATACAAAAATGCATTTCAGTGAATAATTCTGAGCAGAGAATAAATTTCAGGAAATTTTAATATTTTTTGCAGAATATGAAGGTTTTGACACAAAATTACACATAAGTTACTTGTTATACTCAGATGTCTGTCAGTTTGAACATGTAAGAATGGAGATTTACTGCACTTGAAAGTCCATTCATTATTTATTAGGAGTAAATTTATGCTGTTTCCTCAACTATAATTTCTTATTTCTTGAATGCAAGGTCCCATTTCACAAATCGTTAATCCCTTTTCAGACTGAATGGAAAATTCATCTGGTTTAATTATAGCAACCAAATAGGTATTTGGGAGCTATCTAGTGTTGCCTGGGGAGAAGAATATGCTGAGAAGGGAAGACAAGAAAGATGAGAGTCATAAAAAGAAAATCAAAACAATAACAATTGCAGTCATTTTGGGTTGAGTAAGAGCCTCAGATTATGAAGTGGTAAAACATTTATCTGGATCTTCATGGCATCATAGAATGGTTGGGTTGGAAAGGGCCTTAAAGATCATCCAGTGCCACCTCCTGTGACATCTTCCACCATCCCAGGTTGCTCCAAGCCCCATCCTGGCCTCGGACACTTCCAGGGATGGGCAGCCACAGCTTCTCTGGACACCCTGTGCCAGGGCCTGCCCGCTCTCACAGGGAAGAATTTCTTCCCAATATCCCACCTAATCCTGCCCTCTGTCAGTTTAAAGCCATTTCACTGACCTGTCCTTTCATCAGCCCTCTTGTTCCTGAGTGTCAGCAGTGGTGTCTGAGGCACAGAACCACCCAGCCATGCGTACTGGAGATCCACCACGCCGCCAGCAACGAGTCCAGGTTGGGCAATGAGCCCCAGTTCACTTTCCCAGCTGCTGGTTGTTTGACAGAGGGCACCATCAGAAACAAGGAGCCAGGAGAGACCAAGAACTGAGTCTCCAAGAAACTTTCATAGTCCTAATCCAGGGAAGATTTAAATTGTATCTGCAGAGTCTTGAATCTACCCTTGCCTGTCAAAAGCTGATAAAAGACAAGTCTTTCAAAGAGACTGATAATTGAACTACAGTGCTTGTATGAAAAATAAACAGCATGGTCTGAAAAGCATGACCAAGGCATGGTGATTACCTGAGAATTCTTCCCCATGAACCATTCCTTCCTAGCCATAACATCAGCCTTCCCCGATGTTTCCTGCTACTTCTGTGGGCATGAGCTTCCTCAACCAACCTGAAACACGTTTCAAACCAGAAATCCAACTTGACTCTGAAATTGCAAAATCCTTTAAAAAATTTGTACAAACAGACAACTCTCACCCCTTTGAAGTTTAAGTGATAACTGTGATGTCTAATTTAGTCATTGGTTTTAAAGCAGCCACTTTGGAAGATGAACTGTGTTTTTTGTCAAATCTAGAGTTTCTAAAGCACAAAGTTTACCATGTAAAAGGAAAAAAAAAAAATCTTCAGCCACTGAAACACAATGCAAATGCTTTTTTCCCTTTTTAGGTAGGCTGGGATTCTAAAATAAGCTTATTTATGGCACACAAGCAGAACCTTCTGGTGGCCTAGACAAAAGAGGTGACCTTTTATACTCTCAGAATTTTTTGATGAGTGCACACTGATGCCACATAACATGCAAAATGTGCCTGTTCATAAATTGCTGTATTTTTAGCTTGCTTTTGCAGGATGATCACAGGAGAGATTTGTGTGTGTCCGTACTGGCAAAAGACAAGCAATAAATCCTAAACATGAAGCCTGATTGCTTTCCAAGAACTTGGCTGTGGAGCAGTTGGAAAAAGGGCAGGAGAACAATGAAAAGCATATTTTGAAGGAAAGAAGGTGGCTATAGTGACAGCCAAAACTCCATGGAGAATATGGTTATTGCAACTTCATTAGCCAGTTCCCTGAATGCAGGATCTAAGGTCCTGTCCTCCATCCCTTGACGTAAACTCAAAATGCTTTGTATGGAAATCATTGTAAGCAGAGGAAGCTTCCATGTGGTGTCTCAGTTTAGTTTTCTTTTTAGAGTTCAAGAGAAGCTCACCACTGTAATAGCTTTCAAATGAAGTATTTCAAGAATGGAATCAGCCATTGCTTCAGATGCCACCGGGTGCTTTTAAGCAGTAGTTTATAAAAATTAGTTTCCTGGAACCATTTCTTTCTGGGGAAAAAGAAGTACCTGGAAGAGTCAAGACTATCTCATATTTTAATCAAGGATATTCAGAAAGGAGGAACTTTCAGGCCTTTCTGAAAAGAATGTGCAAGTCTGAATCACTTCAGAATTTTAGAGAAGGCAATTAGTTCTGCAGTCACACCTGGCTTAGGGCAAATGCGTGCATGTAGAACTGGCTTGAAATATATTTCCTGTGTTGGGGTTTTTTTTTATATTTTTTGATAGCAGGGCTGATGCAGAGCAAGGTAAAGAGCTGTAGCTGTGCCCTTGGTGGACACTCTGGGGTTCTCCAGTCTGCAGACGTGGGCAGCAGCGCTGGGGATTTGGCAATGCTGGAGAAATCAAGAGCTCTTCCAGCCAAACTTTTTCATTGGAGAGAAGACCCTGCTCCTTCCTGTGTTCCTGTGGAACTGTTATGGCCTGATTGCTATCTGTCTTGTTGGGTTTGTAGGCATTTAAAAAGTATTTAGTAGTGAGCCAGGTTATTAACACAGAGAACCTATTATGTAGTAAAACTTTTAGTACAAATGTTAACCGTGGAGGTTTGAGTAGAACCACTTACATCTGCTCCATTAATCTCATGGGATTGCTTTCCTCAAGTGCAAAATAATAAATCTAAGAAGAGACTGCCTGTCTCTGTTATCTGTGTGTTCTTTTCCTGAGAAGGTTTTAACTTAGTGTTGCTGAAATTATCCACTCAGAAAAGAATTTTCAGTACTTACACAAGACATTGACATAACTTTACAACTCCTTTTTTTTGCATTAGTTAAGAATGCTCTGAGAACTTAGTCAAGAACACCCAAAAGAGGTGGTTTTAGTGAAGCTTTGCTGAGTGTTGCCAGAGCAGCAGCACGTGGACCAAACCAACCCACGTGTATTTGTGATATAAACAGCTCCAGAATGAAAGTCTCAAACACAGTCATGCCCAAGATGAGCCCTACCTGTCCATGCCTTTGTCCCAAGGAGAAACAGCTTAAGAGGAATTCAGCAGCTCTGACTTTGCTGCTTTAGGCCCTGGGGGTATGTTACACCTGTTGGGTGGCTGATCCTGCTTCCTTTTTCCTTTATACCTGTGGACGGCACAATGTGTTACTCCTGGAAAAAATACACCCACAATTGCATCCTGGCTGACTTCTTGGAAAATGAGCTCCCTTTCCAGGTACTGCTGTGCTAGCTGAGAGCTGCTAATGATCTCCTCCCAGCTCAGAGGAGGAGGACCTGTGTGCTGAGGGCTTTGGTGTTTGCAGGGAAGGGTCTGAAGCCCCAGTTGTGCAAGCAGACTTACTGCAGATGTGTTCTGATCCCTGCAAACTGACTGCCAGGATGGGGCCAGGGTCCTCCTGCATGGGTAGAGACACAAGTTGTGGTTTTGTTGTTCAGCTGACTGATTCATCTCCCTCGCTGGTTTTCTGCCAGCATTACTCTGTCAATGACTTCTGGTTTGTATTGATCCAGGGAAAGCTACAACATCACATCAGGATCCATGTTGTTGCACTGAAAAACTTTAAAAGCAGATTGTTTTATCAAAGCAGTTACTGTGCTGATGTAAAAACCCAACCAAATAAACACAGGTTCTGGACAGAAAATTGGGAGTTAGGGATCTAACTCATGCTCATCTGAGACCTTCCCCTGCATCTTTATTTTGAAAATATTCTGTGTGCTGTAGGAGTTTTTTGTGTGGCAGTGGGGAAGAAAAGAATTGGTAACCCCCCTATTTTTACTGGCATGTAATCTAAACAATAACAAGATGATATAATCCTAACATTTCTTTAAGACCACAGGATGTGAAATTAAATTAAAAGGCCAGGAAAATAAAGAACCCTGCAGTTTGATTACACTCAGCTGGATTATCTTTGTAATTATTTTCCTTGGAAGATTTAAAAATGCATACGGCTTTGTGAAAAAGATTAAGTAGGGAAACCAAAATTAAAGTAAACAATCTAAAGAAAATATTGCAAAGATGATGGGTATTTTACTTAATTAAAAAAATGCACCAAGTTGCCCATTAAAAATGAAAGGATGGAACAAAACACAGGTGAGGAGGAAGATGGATGAGGCTGTTCAACTGGCTCAGCTGCTTCTAGCTCATATAATGTCCTTTCAGATATAGTTAAGAAACTGTCAGAAGCAGTTCTTCAGGGAAGAAGGGCAGGCTGAAAGGAGCAGGATTACACACAGGTACTCAAGCCTCAGTTCAGACCTGGGAACAAATAACACAAATAGTGAAGGAAAGGAGGCTGTCTGTGTTCCAGGACGAGAAGAGTTATTCACAGATAAGATTTTGGTGGTACAGCTGAAAAATGTCTATATCCATCATTTCCAGCACCCAGGGATGTGTTTGCTATGCATGAGTAGTCCCATGGACTTCATGGGCACTGCTTGCTGGTTGGAAATGCAGCTTGTTTGTGCTCAGGGATCAGCCAGTTCTCACTGCAGCAGAGCTGTTCCAGGCAGTAAAACCACATGGATAGAGCTAAGGGGAAACTGCTGGAAGCCATTGGGAAAGGCCTGCTACGTCATCTTGTCCCTGGTCTGCCATGTACTTTTTAAGGTATGAAACATTTTGGTATAAAAATTACTCCATTTATAGGTCTGTCTTTCTAGATTTTTTTTAATGAGCCCAAGAAATCTCGATTACTTTTTTTTTTTCCCCCTGGTTAAATTTCCCTTACTCCCATCTCCTTTTACTCATGCAATCCCTTTGGTACAGTTTTCATTTTCTCAGGTGCTTTCTGTTCCTCACCAGTGAGGCTCTTGCCAAGTTGAACAGGATTTCTTCTTTCCTTCTTCCAGCCTGCCAGCTTGGATGGCCCAGTTGAGATTTTGAGCATTCAGCCCTCAGTTCCAGCTCCCTCCCAGCAGTGGGTTCCTCCTGCCCAGGGACAGGTTGGTCACGCAGGGAGGCTGAACCTGCTCCTCATCCTGCCCCACCTCACAGCCAGCCAAAACAGCTTCTGTGGTGGGGACAGGCCCTGGGGAAGGGGCAGGACACTCAGGGTATTTCATCAGGAGCAGTTTCTCCCGCTGAGGTTGCTGGTGGAGCTCCCTGTTGTCCCCAGGATGCCGGGGAGGCGGTTAATAAGCTGGAGCAGCTATTTTTTGCCTTGGTTGAGTATTCTCTTGGGTCCCATTGAATGCATGATTTCACTATGAGCCTGGCTTTTCCTGGTAGGCTGAGGTTATGTTGCAAGTTCTAGAAGTTACCGTATTTTTCATACAATACCTCTTTTGCTTCACTACTCAAAGAGCCAATCTTTACTTTGTGTGGGTGTGGAGAATGATGACTTTTTGGGTGCTGTTTGCTGGTTCCCAGTGCTCCTGAGCCCATCCCTTTTTCCTAGTATCATTCTCCCAGTGAATAAATTTGGATAATTTTATTTCCTCTCCCCGTTGGAGTAGTCTAAATTTTTCTAGACCAAAATTCCCATATTTTGTTCTTGCCACTTCTCTGTTTAGTTTATTTTCCCTGTCTTCTGTTTCTGACGCCACCTTTGAATTTGAGAAGTCTTTGATGTACTGTTTAAAACACATTTAATTAGTTTGGATTAAATGTCAGTTTTCTGGCCACATGTAAGGCTTTATGTATTTGCACACTCCTATTATCCTTGGTTGCTCTTTGGTCAGTGTTTAGTCTGCGTGACAAGGCTCCTGGCTAAAATTACCGAAACTGTTCTTTTTTTTCCTCTCCGTGCTTGTGTTATGAGAGACCTTCATGGCTCTATGGGAAGTCTTTATTTACAGCAAAAGCTCTGCCTGCCTCAGAGTTCTCCCTCAATTTTACCTTATGTGCCCCAGGACAGGGCCTATCTACCAGGAAGATGGAGAAATTCTGTAGCATTACAGTGGTGTTCCCTTGGCACAATCTGCAGAAGGCACTGATGGAAGATCTCCTCTTGTGGTGAAAAAAAAAAAAAAAAGGTTGAAAAAGGAGACAAATGCAGCTGGAAGAAGAGGAGAAACAAAGGGAAGATGTCAGTGATGCCAAGTGAAAACTGCACCAGTGAGTCCTCTGTGACACTTCCGTCAAAATATTCCCGTAGGCAGTGCAAGGGAACTGACACCTTTAACAAGCAGATGAGTTGGAAAGAATGGATGCCAGGCTAAATCATCATTTAGCCAAGGTTGCCAAAATATCTGTGGAAGATATAGCTATATGTAGATGTGTAGTCATTCATACTGGTGGTGTTTAATGCTTGTCCTTAGCTTTCTGCTGATTCCATCTTCCCGTTCACTCTTAGGTTAGATTTGGTTTCTTCCTGGGGATGAAGGCTATGCTGGCAATCTCTTTCAGCCAATGTTCTCTCTTCCATCTTCTTTAGTTTTGGTTCTTATAGACGTGGTTTCTTTATTTTCCCAGTGCTCTGGGTCTCTGTGAAGGAGGAGAGGTTTTAGTGAAAAGCACTCTGGAAATCAATAGGGTTGCTTTTTTGTAGGGATGATCTTGCTATTTGCACAGCAAACCTTTCTCCTGCAGAAATCAGTGGAACAACCTACTTTTCTTCTTTTGTTGCACAAAAATGCAACTGCTCACCCTGCAAGTTTTGCAGAGGAAATTTTATTTGGCTATCAGTTATGGAAAATTAGGGGAATCTGGATACTCATCCTTAATCTTACTATGAGAAGAAGGATGGTTGGCCAGTGCAACATTTGGAAGCTGTGCAAAAGCTTACAAGTACAGGAGTTTGGACTAATCTATGAATAAACCCTTTCTATCTCCCTCCTTAGCAATTCCACATCTACATTCCATCTTTGAATCATGGTTTTGTGTTTTCTCAGGATGCCAAATTATAAATCAAACGTTGAGTGAGAATTCCTCATGAAGCACACATCTGGGAAAGTTTGTGCTTTGTTTATTTCAGCAGCAGCAGGGTTTTGGGAAGAGCTATCCAAATGATTTACATATGATGTAAGGTTCTCTCAGGGTTACCATACACCTGTCCTGAAAACCCTGTGTGTTTAGTGTGCATCTCCTTTCACTCTTTGCTGGATGAGAGACAGGAATGAAAAAAAAAATCCACAGAACTTTAGCACTCTGGTTTGGAGAGCTGGTGATAGAACAGAAAAGCATCTGAAATAAATCTCCTTCTTGTCTCATGTCACTGATAGACACTGAATAGCAGCAGGTGCCTGTGGAAAGGTGTGGGTATCACAATCCCTCCTCAGGCTGATTTTTTCAGCCTCCCATTTGTGGGACTTGCTGAGCAGAAGGTGGCTTTACCCTGTGGGACTGAACAGAGGGATCTATGCTTTGTGAATTTGTTTAATCCATTTTCTGGATCGCATTTCTGCTTTTGGCCTGAGCAGCTTTCTGTGGGGATGAGTTCCATCATGTAACAAAAGCATGCAAGCTTCCCCACGTGTCCTTCATGAGGGACTTGGTCAATGTATGACTTATGTTTTGGCAGCCTCAGAAAGCAGTCATTGTGAAGATGTGGAAGTGTCTTGGAGGGGGAAGAAAGGGAATTATCCACAAATCAATCAAATATTTCTGGGGTTTTGCTGTGTTGGTTTGGTTTTTGCTTTTTTTTAATGTGTTGATTTCATTCCTTCTGTGATTTATATTAGACCATCCATGATTTTATAACCTTTTATCATGTCCCCTGATAAATAATGTATCTCCAGGCTGAAAGGTCCAAGACTGTCATCTCTGTCCCTTTCCATCTTCTAATTCTGCATTGTTTTTTTGAACTGGGTGACCAAAACTACCTGGCACTGATGTGCACTGTGGGCAGTGGCACAGTGATACTGATCACTTTGTACTTTCCTCTTGTCACCATTTTAACTGGATGTTTGTTTGCATTTTTTTCCCATTGCCACAAGTATTCATTACTAGGCCTATTGATGGTGATCTCAGAAATTTGTCTCCTGAGCTGCAGTGTCTAATTTGGAGCCAATTGTTTAGTGGATATAGCAAGAGTTGTTTTCCTTCATGAGCAATACTGTGCTGACACAGAATGTAGCCTTTTTTCCTCCTAATTTTGAAGTGATTTAGTACTGCAAGATACTCCTGTGACTCTTTGCAGCCTGTTTTTGTTACAACTGTCCTGAAGAAATTCATCTTGGCAGCAGATGCCATCTTGTTATTTATCTCTTTTCCAGACCATTTATAAATACACTGAATAGGCTGAGTCCTGTTGCAGATCTCTGTGGCACCCTGTGAGCAGCCCTGCTCCGCTGTCAAACTCTTATCCCTGATTTTCCATCTTGTCAACTGCTACTGACTCACAGCGGGGTCCCCTCTCCAGAAACAGCTTAGTTTCTTCAGAATTGTTGGGGAAAAGTCACAGCCATGAAAATCACTGCTCAAAAGTGCCAAAATCCACCTGCCCAGGCAGCTGCGAGCACAGCCAACTTCTTCCAGAGGTGGGGAGGAAAAGGGAATGAGAAATGTAGGAATTTGCCAGCTGATGGCAGTGTTTGAAGGAGCCATTCCTGAGACAACTGAAGATTGCCAAAGAAATGAGGGTTGCACCAAGGGCTGAGGGACCAAGGTCCCAGGTGAACACTCTTGAAATGGGCACTGTAAAATGTACCCATCAAATCTCTGAGGCTGTTGTAAGGTCAGTGATCACTCCCAATGCCCCAGAGGCATGTGATACGTGCCAGTGGGCCACTGGCCATGACACACTGAAAAATGAACCCAACCCAAATCTCCCCACCCCATCCCCAAACCCTGCCAATCATGGGGAAAAAAAAAAAAATAGTATTTTCAGGTAATTATTCTTCAGGACCTGTACACTAAATACTTGCCTCTGTCCATGCATGCATGCACAGGATCAACCTCTTTCATCCAACAGCCTAATCCAAAATCTCTAGCAGGTCTCAGGACATTTGTTATTCTGGCTCATGCAGACCTCCAGCTGCAGAATGTTTATTTGGCTGTGAAAAGTCTATGAAGTAACAATCTTTGATGGATTCAGCATATTGTTTTCTCTTCCTTTTTTGGGATGCTGTTTTTGCCTCCAGCTCTCAGGGGGAACACATCTCACTTTTCTGTGTATCATAAATACCAGAGGCCACGCAGGGCTGTGGAGGTGGCACAGGTAGGAGCCGGCACTGCACAGAGCTTGCCTAAAAGCAATGCTGTAATCTGACTGCACAACAAGTTAATGTTTAACCTTGCCAGCATTTCAGGTTGCTAATAATTTATCCTTGCTTATTAGCAGCCTATGGCTTGAATAATACCACGACACTGGGAGTATTCATGGAGGCAAGTGAAGGAAGTAAACTCTGGCTCCGTCAGCATAGTTGGGAAAGCAGATAGGGAAATTTATTATTTATTGAGTGACCTCTCCAAGACCTTTGTGTGGTGGTTGATATAAACAAACTGGTAATTGCAAAGAGTGAAATAAGTAGAAGGCAGCTTTTGAAACTTATGGGTGTGCTGTGTAGATGACGCTTCCAAGATGAAGCTCAAGTCTATATGTTACAAATCTTTTTCAAAGGGATTGTTGGAATACATTTTTAAGCAAACGTTTACCAGCTGTGTGAAGGCATGAAGCTTGTTTAGAAGCCCAGAAATATTTTACAAGGTGAGGACAGAGCATGCTTTTGTTCAGAGTCCCTGGCCTAAATTTTAAAAAATACTTTGTGATTTAAAAAAAAAAAAAAAAAAAAATATATATATATATATTTCAACTTTTAGATACAATGAGCTGAGAAGAAATTAAAATAGGGAATTAACTTCTGGATATTAAACTCTGTTAAAACTGAGTTTTAAAACTCTGTATTCTGTGCAGGGAAGAGGTAAATGTGAGAGGTCTGGCATGTTTCTAGGGCCAGATACCAAGGAGGGCAGGCAGCAAAGCTCTGACCTCTGCCCTTTGTTCATCTCTGTGCTCGCTGTTATCGCTCAGGTCTTGGGATGCAGCATCACATCTTGAAAGGGGGAATGTGGAAATGCTGCCTGTCTGAACCTGCCAGTGCAGGTGCCAGCTGGAGATGCCATTTTATAAACACTGCAGCAGGTAATAAGTTTCAGACGTGAGCAGTCGCATAAGGTGAACGATTTGTTGACAGAGGCAATTTGAGCACTTGCTCATCAGTGAAAGTAAATTCTTCACATTCCTGGCTCCTGCCTTCTTGTATATAAAAAAAAAAAAAAATCACATTTTGTGTAAGTAGTCAGAGGACCTGATGCCTATTTCCAGCATATAATTGTGGGAAGACTGGTTTTTAAGGAGGTTTTGCTTGTTTCATTAAAAAGGTGATGACATTTACAGATGTTTCACTAACATAGATATGCACTATTACTGTTATCTTTTCATCTGGACTGATTGCAAATCACAATGACTGTGTTTAAAAGAACACAAGCAAGTGATGTATTAACTCCTCCAATATCTCATTGCAGATGAAGTTTCATTTGATCTTAGATGATGTTCAGCTGGAGCATAAAGCTAAGCTTTAGGATTGCAAAATTTTGCACAGGAGTAAATTTTGCTTTTTATAAATCTTACTGTTTTCCTCTAGGGAGGGGGAAGAGGGAGAGAAATAGCTTGACAGGAATCAGTTGTTTTGATTTAAGAGAATGTGAGGAAACGGTATCTTCCAATAAATACAGATTTTATTAAAGTTGAATACTGTGACAAATAGTTTAGACTTAGAACGTCAGATTTGGTATGTAAGCAGGGCAACTCCACTGAGATTTGAGTTCATTGCTAAGATTAATGAAATATACTTTGTAAAGAAGGGCAATGATTCACTGAATAAAAATAGGCAGCATCTTAAAGACTTTGTAAACACAGCTATTAATTTTACAACTAGAGTCTTATATTCTTTGTCTTAGTCTGAGAATAATGCCACTGCATTCCCTGACACTATTCAGTGGGTACAAATTCAGCTTTTAAATAGATTTTTAAATAGATTCTGACAGTGGCCACAGTTGCATTTTTGTTTGCATGCTTGGTCCATACTTTGGAACAACTTCATGATACTTCTGCTGTATAAAATATTAATCTCTTCCCTCTTAAGCCATCACCCACACCACAAATCCTGCTTGATACACTTGCTGCAGACAGTCATAAGGAGCCACAACTGACATGCCTCTACTTTTCTACCTACTTATTTCAGGATTTAGCAATCTAGAAAGTACTCCTTGGTGTGAGGCACTAAGTTCCCCCCATTTTTGATTGTGCTGAATGCTTAGTTTGATGCTGTAGCTCACGTCTGATTTGAGGGAAGGGGAATCTCTTCCCCCTTCTCTTCCATAACCTCAGGTCTGGTAGTTTTTATTCATTCTTTTCAGTATTAGAGAGAAGCTTTCTTTAGCTTGACACAGCTTTGCATTAATCTTTCTGACAGCTCCTGTCTTCTGCTACTGGCTTGATCTCCTACACGAAGTGTGTATTTGTTTTCTTTCAAAAGAAGGAAGCCTCAAAATTTGGGCAGGAGGCAAAAGCTCAATTCAGGCTTAATGATATATTTTTTTAATGGAACATGGCAAAGTCACCATTATTTTCCATTGAACCCACTGGCCATGGGTGTCTTTTTTTTTTTTTTTTTTCTTCTTCTAAGCTAAAAAGCACAAGAAAGCATATTTGGTGCCAATTCCTCTAACTTTTGAGAAATAAGCCAAAGGCCCAGCTTACTGCTTATGCAGGAATATTAGTAATCACTTTATATCAATGGGGTAAGCACAGAGATCACAAATAAAATTTACTGAACTCTGTGAATTCTGTAGGGTTTTTAAAATTTTCTCCTCACCGTTGCAATTTACTGTTTTTACCATTCTTGCAGGGTCCTGAACCTCTATTTTCAGACTAAAAGCAAGAAGCCAGTAATTATCTCCATACAGTAACCTGCCTATAGGAAGAATCAGTCCAGTTGCTATCTGGACATTTAAAACATAATCAAATGCTGAGGCTTTCAAGTCAATCTGTAACAAGTGGCACAGACCTAGGTGTAATTTGTGCTCTGACTCTGCCTTGGTTTTAGCAGTGAAGGAGTGTTATTTGACAAGCAGCTCATACCAACCACGTACCAACCACTCCAACGTGGTGAGAAGTGATGGGAGGTGACCTGTGGTGGTGAACACTCTGTCATTTGTAAATGTTCCTGTCTGTGGCTATCTGCCTCTGCCTGTTCTCTTACTGTACACGCTTTTCATGAAGACATAAAAGTTTCTGGGTAAAGCACAGATCCCTTAGAGGATGCTGTAGGTGTCCTTTTGAGTGGTGGCATTTGCATTCCCTCTGCTGCATCCCAGCTGTGCAGTGCCATGGGGCTCAGGCCCCTTCCCTGTCTGCCTGGGAAGGGGCAGGGTGAGGGGGCTCAGGGTATGGCCCCTTCATCCAGCTCCTGGGAGCAAGAAAACTTCCAGAGCTAGGAGACATACCAGGGACTCACAGCTGTTTAAGAGGGCTCTGGGATCAGTTAGAAAGTGAGCAGTTTTTCTAGCTGTGAGTAAATCCTGCACCTGGAAAGGGGAAGGGACTCAGGAGACTGAAAAAACCGGAGTGGAGCAGGCCACCAAGCACCATGCACAGTTGTGTGTATCCCAGCACTGGCAGAGAAGATTTTTTTTTCCCTGCCTTTTAAGTTGTGATAGATGAGGCTGGTGGACAGGAGAATGGTCTTTACCACCAGTTAACTTGGTGCATCTGAGTCAACTGTTTAATCTTTCATGGTCCAAATCTCTTCTGCAAACAACCCGTGTTCTGTAAAGCAGCTGAACTTAAGGATCTAATAAAGGAATATTAATGCAGGTGTCTCTGTTACATGGAAAACAGAGTATGCAATGACATTCCCTTCTGCTGTGGAGCAGCATGTGGTTTTTATTTTCTGTGTATAAATCAGCATATTTGATTTGTTTTGTAGTAATTTGTAATAACATGGATCAGTGTATTCTACAGGAACTTACACTAATTATTCAGGAATGATCCCCTATTTATTTGTTAGAACTGATTTTTCAGCCTGGTTCTTCCATTAGCTGTGCCATGTAAGCAGATTTAAAAAAAAAAGGCATGTCATCATTAATTATCTTATAGAAGAGTCATGATTAATGCCACTCTGATGTCTAAGCAGATCAAGGAACATTCCTATAGCTGACACCCTGGGAACTTTCCCTTTGAAGTCACTGTAGACTTTGGCTGATTGAAAACCTCAGCACTATGTCCAGGTTGGTCTTTCTTCTCAAAATTAAACCACGTGAATTCTTTCTGCTTCTTCATGACATTTTTTTGAGATGACTGCATATCGTGTTCTTCCTGAGACACTGAAACCAAGCATACCTCACATTTTCTTAAGTATCTGTATTTGACCACCAAAATTTGTGATTTTTCTTCGTAGGAATGGCTTAATGAAATTCTTGGAAGTTTTCTGAAAGCTTTTGAAAGTCCTGGTTTGCTTTCTCACTTTTGGGCAGCTCTGTGCTGACATGTGAAAGGGAATATGCTCATACCTTAAGGGTGATAGCATTACTCCTGCAAAGTTTATAAGCTTACAGTAAGCTCACATATATTGAATTCAGCAACGGTTAAAAGCACATAGGCATGGAAAGCCTTATGTAGGCACTTAACCTTTCCTCACAAAGCTGGCTGCTAGAGGCTATGTCGACAGCTCAGTAATTTTACAGAAGTGACCATTAGTGTTTCCTGTCCTCCTTATGAACTTCAGAAATATTCAGTGTTTACCTCTGATGATAGTAGCACTCCAGATGCAGAATGCTTTAGTGCTGCTCAGTACTGGCAAGTACAGGGAGAGAGGATGCAGCCTCTTCCCTGAGCAGCATGAAGCTTAACTAACCCATGGGCCCAGGTGGGCAGAGTGCAGGGTGAGGAGCAGCCCCTTGCTTGTGGTCCCACAGAGCTTCTGAGCAAGAGAAAGCAGCAGAAGGTTCCTGGAAACTTGATCACTGACTCACAGAGCTCAGCTCCCCACTGTAGCAGCCATTTGCAGCCCAGGAGGTTAATTGACGTTATTTCACCTCACCTCTTGGCTATCACCGGTTGAGAAAGTCATCCTCTCATGCAGCTTCAAATTCTTGCAGCTAAGAATTTGCAATTGCAAGTAATTCTGCAGCTGGGAAAGCATTTCGCCATAGCTGCCGTGAGGGAAAAGCGTGTGTCGGTTGTAGGGCTGCTGGTTTCCTCCAAACAATTTACTCAAGCAGATTAAGATCTGAGATTTTCCAAAGTACAAGTGCAATAAAATACAGTGGAAAACAAGAGCTCCTGCTATACTGTGGCTACCTATTGAACTCACAGGGGAACTGAGACAGAACATGCTGCCCACCCCATCTGACAGCAGTGGGGTTCAAATCTTGGTTTGCATCAACAAAGCTGTTTACAATAAAAACAAAAGAGCTGCTCTGGAAAGCCTTGAAACAAGAACTGTTGTGTGGGAACCCACAGCTTCTCGGGGGAAGGAGCAGAAAGAAGGAAGAGAAAATCCTGGGGCCTTTGTTCCCAAATGATAAAACTCAGGACTCCACGTGTTCGGTAGTGTCGGGTGGATTGTGCCAGCACTCAGAGCAGTGAGTGGGGCTCCCTCTGGCTAAACCAGCTGCAGCCTGGTGCCACTTGTGTGTCACTGTCCCTGAGGCTGTGTCAAATACCAGCATGCATCAAAAAAAAAAAAATTGGTGATAGCAAGTTTTATTTGGAACCTGCTCTTTTAAAGGGAGAGGAGGTTTTCAGGCGGTTCAGGAGAGTCAGGGCTTGGCTAAGCTTTACATCCACACAGGTGCCTCCCTGTGATCTGCAGAGGTGAGTGAATGGCTCCCAGCAATAATTGCTGCCAGTGAAATATGGAGCTAATAAATGTCTGCAGTTAGCAGCAAACTGAATAACATATTTTAAATAGTAAGAATAGTGTTTGAACTCCCGTAAGTGTAACAACGTGTAGCTGTAGACTTTGTTAATGAAGAATTACAGTGTAAAATTAAGCATATGGAAAATATTTCCATTTCTGTTTTCTGATTTATAACTTACTTTAAACACTTAGGGACAATGTTCTTTCCTGCAAAGGAATATGACTGGTGTACCAACAGGTTATTAAAGATATTTGATTTTCATCTTTGAATATGACTTTATTCCCCAAACCCTTATGTGTGGGGAAATGTATACATGTGAGTAGTTCATCTTGCTTCAAAGTAGAACACATCTGGCTTCAGAGTTCACCTCTGAAAGGTGGCTTAGAAGCAGAACCTGCAAGAATTTCAAAACTTCTTAAATCTTTGTATCATTAGGCAGTCATCCCCAAGTCAGTCTGCTTTAAGGTCTAGTCTGGGACCTGTTTCCAAAGTATATGAACACCAGTAGGTTTTGCCAGTTGGCAGCCTGGGACCTGAAGTATCTGTTATTACTTAGTGCAAGTACACCCTGCTACAGACTGTTATTTAGAAGGCTGGTGTTTGCAAATCAGTTATGAAAACTTTCTTTTGTTTCGTCTTGTAAAACTTTGTAATTCAGCTGCTGCCCAGGGTGTTGTTAAGCTTGAGGGTATTAAGTGTTGCAATGTTTCTGTTTTAAAATCACAGTTTTAATGCATTTTAGGAGTTTCAAACTCCAAAAGCATTCTCAGAACACGGAACATTTCTCATTACCAAAACTGATGCTGAAATATACTATTTTTTTTAAAAAAAAGTGAGTAATCCAGCTCAGTCTGTGGTGTCCTATAAAACAACATGGGGGATGGAGTGTATATGTAAGGAACAGGCTCCCAGGCTTAGGACAAAATGTTTTGATGCTGCAGAGGAAATTCTTTGTTAAATACTTTAACATCAGTGTAACTGGCATTTTGGCATCACTGCCTTACATTGCTCCATGTCAAGTTGAGGTATTATTTTATTTGGTTTAGGAAATGTGTTTGTGCAGCTCCTGTTTATGAATGGTACTGTAGACTGGGTTCCTCAGCCTAAGACAAATACCAGTGGAAAATGCACAGCCTTAATAGATGTGCTGGTATGCCCTGTTGAATTTTGTTGTTGTATTTATTTTGCTGGGAAAGAGAAAACAAGTAATTAGCCAAGAAAGCTCACAGCTGCATAGCACACTCCCCGCTCTCCTATATACACACACTCTATTGGTACACACAAAACTGGCACTAATGAAACATAAATAGATACTTTTCCTGTATGGGAAAGACTTTTAGCACTGAAAGGGAATGAAAGCAATGGGATTCTTTGGAAATCCTAGTTATTTGGGTTCCCAGTTTGGGTGTTAGGCTCTAAAGCCCTCTGTGGTTCCATGCATGGTATGAAGTCTTCCTGGGTTTCTTGGGGTTTCTTTTTTTTTTTTTTTTGCGTTATGTGTTTGTTTAAACCTGTTGAGAGATGGGATCCTTTTTCTGGATTCCTGTTAACCACATTATTTGCTGCTTCCAGCAGTGACCCCCTCTTCCAGAATCAAAGCTCCTCTTCTTTGCAACTGCCTTGGAGCCTCCAGCTGTGTTTAATGACATTCACCCCTAAAACAACAGCCAGGTGCCAGCTTCTTTTACTGTTGTCTGCCCCCATTTTAACTTCTTGCCTCGGTTCCTAAAAGCAGTGTTGTGCAAGAGGCTTGGCAGCTCCGAGCAGTGCTGTTCACACCAAGCTGTTGCCCCTGCACCCCTCTCTTTCTCAAGCTAAAATAGCCCCACTTGCAGACCTGGCTGTACACCAGGTCTCAGCCACTGGCTGTAATGTCTGTTCTGTCCTCTCCTGCTGCTCTGAGCAAAATGCCATCACGTCCTCTGTCCTTTCTTCACCTACAGTTCCTCTCAAGATTATTGTTTTGAGAAGCTCAGCAGCAATGTAATGAAGTCATGACATTTATTTCTAGGCCTCCCTAACATTTCTGGTCAGAGATGCCTCATGTTCCAAGAATAGTAGGGTCTGCACCATGCTACTCTGTGTTCTTTAGGACTTTGAATAAAATTCAAAGAGACCTTCTGCGTTTTATTTTAAAAGGGGGAAAGGTGATCTGGCTTCAAATAAGACAGGTTGGATTCAGTTACAGAGACTTCATGAAATGTGGCAGGATCCTACCCTTCAAAATCCTCTCAGCAGGAACAAGCTCATGAATTCCCCATTACTGTTCTCATAGAGCAGCTCAGAGGTAGTTTTCTCCTTTAGTGAAACACATTTCCTTTCGAATTCTGTGTTTTTTTAACAATTACTTTTCTGTTAAGACAGTCCCTTGACATCAGTAGAAAACCTCCTTTTGAACATCTTAAACCTCCTCTTTGAACACCTCTGAGAAGTTCATACAGTTGGTTAGGGAAGTGCTAGGCCAAGCTCAGCCCCAACTTTCCTGTTATCTAGCAGAGACCCCTCATTCAGACTTTCTGCACGTTGCATGGAATTTCCTCTTCTGTCTGCCTGAATTTTTGGAGAGCCTTAAACACTGGCAGTGGCCGTGCAAAATTTTTCTGGGGAGTTTGGTAGAAGCTGAGCTGGAATGGTGAATTATAATGAGAGTAAAGAACATAACATCACATAATTCTCCAGGAAACACAGGTTCTGCTCTCACTTTGCCAGCCTTGTGGCTCTGTGTGCAAACCTGGGGCTGCTGGATCCTCAGCTCCACAGAGCTGCTCTCAGTGACTCCCTAGGGGCTCTTGAGGTTTAAAAACCTCCCACCTTTGTCTCAGAAAACTTTCCTTTTCCAGTATGTGCACTAGTGGAGTGCAGCAGGAAGGTGGAGGGTGGCTTATAGACAAAGATAAATTTTCAAGAGGTTTGTTCTTCCTATAGGCAGAGGTATCGTACACAGGAGTAATTTAGCTCCCCCCCCACAACTGTTTGTGTTTCATGGTGACAAATTTGAAAGGTACCAGTGACTAAGTTAGATAAACTTTGAAATGCCTAATTGTTCTGTTTTTCAAACGCACCCTCGCAGTAATGTTCAGTGCTTTAATAGCAGTTTCCTTAGAAAGTTCAAAATGTTTTACATGTCACGATGCCAGAAAAATCGGCTTGTGGGGAAACAAAACAAATATGTAATTCTTAATGGGAAAGGTCACTTTTCTATCCCTTCCTCCTACCTGCTGAAAAGAGTTATTTAATTTGTGAGTGTTTGGCCGTCTGAAGTGGTGCCCCCTCAAGCTTTTCTGCCTGCGCCTCCCTTTTTGCTGCGCAGAGTTTCAGTCTCTTATCAGGGCCCTTGGCTGCTTTGTGTGTGTGGAAACAGCTGTTGCCACATCTTTATCGTGGAGCCATGGGCAGGCAGGGTGAGCAGCCCAGCAGCAGCCAGGGCAGCCTCGCTGGCCACCGCAGATTGTGGCACCTCAGGGGCGATGGTGGGCGCGCCGGGCCCTGCGCGGCTCACCGAGCCTTATCGGGCTAGCACCCGGGCCAGCCTGCACGGAGCTCTGCCTTTGTTTTCTCTCCTCACAGGGCTCCTGTCCCCACCAGAGCTGCTGCCCTCAAGTGCAGTCACGTAAGAAGAAACATCAGGGAAATGCCGGAGCGGGGATAAGAGGAGGACGTAGGCTGGTGATGAGGTCTGGGCCGTGCGTGCTTGGCAGGCCGAGGAGGTGGCCGGGCCTAATCGGAGAGCGGCCAGGCGCTGCTCGGGGGGACAATCCCTGTCCCCGGAGCACAATGGGAGGGGAACCACGTCCTCGCACGCACACAGAGGGAGGAAGCCTCCACTTGACAGAGTGGAGATCTTAACTGGAGTTATTTTCTCCAGTCTGGCCGCTGCGCGTTGGCAGGGAGGCTGCAGATCTCTTTCAAAGCAGTCAGAGGAAGTGAAGTTACAGAAAAGGATCAAAATGGGTAATGACTGAATAGCTGTGTTTCCATCCTGTCTTTGTATGACACATGTTGTTCTTACATACAGCACAGGAATATGCAGTGAGCTGACTGACAGTTCCACAGGATTAGTCCTTTTGCACTGGTGGCTGAAACCACTCAGAATTTGTGCAGGAGATGCCAACACTTTCCTCCTGGCTGTGATTCCTCTCCCTTTGCTGCAGCCTTTCTTGGGGCTCTCAGCTGTGTGATTAACTCTGGTTCATACATTTTTTATCTCAAGGTTCACAAGCTCTCGTGCCATCACCCCACGTTTGCCTCATGGTACAGCCTGATGTGTCCATGATCACCTTCCTTGTTTTGTGCCATTTATAATACTCAATTCCAATACAAAACCCCTCTTTCCTTATTTCCCCACAGGTGTTTCATCAGGGTATATTTTTTTTACCTTCTGCCACTCAATACAGTCACAATAAAAAGAAAAAAAAGAAAAAGAAAAAAAAAAGAAAAAAGGAAAAATAAGTAATGTCTTGCAGAATGCTACAGCTACAAAAGGCCAGAAAGCTTTAGGACCTCCTGTAACTATTTTATGATAAATTCTGCTCAGCAATCCTTTGGGCACACCTGCACTACATCTGGCTCTCCTGTGAAGGCTAAATTTGTTTGCCTGAATTATTTTACTTTTTAATTACATACATAATTTGGACTGTTTGTATATTATATTAGGCACTTAAGAATTGTAGGCAATTCTGGCTAAACCAGAGTCACATCTTGGACTGTACTGCTGGCCTCTGTAATCTGGATTTTTTTCTGTGACAGTAACTAGAGCCAGATGACTGAGGAAGGCGTAATGCTTCGACTGTCCCATAATAAAATATTTGGGAAAAGCTTTTTTTTTTTTTTTGCTAGCCAGGGATCACTGGACAGCTGAAATCTGATGCTTAGCACTGATTTTTGATGTGTTTTGATCCAAGCACCCACGCATGCTTCCACAGGCTTCTTAATAACTTGCTGGAGTCACAGCCCAGTCCTGCATCACTCCTCTGAGAAGCTGAACAGCAACACCAAGTGATCTTCTGCAGGCACCTGGACAGAGTAGCTAGAGAAGCAGCTAATCCTATTCTTAGCTCGGCATGCTGGTTATCTGTAAGAGGACAGCCTGCCAGAAATGTCTGGTGACATATTTGTCCAAGGGAGGGAGGCCTGTGCCAAGATGCTGTGGGTGCTGCTGAATGGAGTTGAGTTTAGGAGGAGAAAAATCTGTGAAATGTGAACTCAAAAACACAGCTGTTGTTAAAGAAAATGAGAAGCTGTTCCCACCAACACAGATATATTCAAGATACAGATATTTTTAAAAAATTATTTTTTAAGTATCAGGAAATTAAACAGTAAATGCTGCGGTGTCAGCCAAAGTTAACTCTACCTAATACTTTTGGCTTGGCCACCAGAGGTGGCAGCAAGCTGTATGCGCAGTTAAATGCTGTTTTTATTTCATTTCATTTTAAACTTAAAGCCCTTTATGCAGGTTAAACATTCTGGGACTGGTGCTTGACTGTCACCCAGCAGTTTGGGCTGTGTGTACGTGTTACAGCCCTCCCTCTGTGCCTGCTCTGGAGCACTCAGACATTTGTTAGCAGCTCCAGCAGCAGAGCCTGGCTGCACAGCTTGCCCAGAAGCAACTGGACTTGGGGGTCTCCCTGCAGTGCCTGTGCTGGCTCAGGCTGGCAGCTGCTTACAGATGCCCATCAGATGGTTGTAAGCCAGCAGGGACGAAAAACAAACCAGCAGTTTAAGAGCAATTGCAGCACCCAGCAGACAGCTGCTCTCTGCTGTCTGAAATGAGGGCTGCTTCTCTGCAGGGCATTCAGTCTGCCTCAGGCTCTGCCAGGCATCCTGTGAGGTGCTTTGGAGCAGGCACCCACCCCACACCGCTGGGTCCTGGGCCACAGCTCCCTGATGGGAAATCTGGTTTGTCTCGTGTGCTTCCAACCAGCCCAAAGTCAGATGCTTAAATCAGGAGGCCTCCCCTGAGGTGCCCGAGCCCACTTCTGGCCACCTTCCTCTGTCTGGGTGTCAGAGCCTCCTCTGCTCCCCTGCTTCTCTGGGGAGAGAGCTCTCCAGTGATAGCTCCACAACATGATAGCTGGGAATACTTTTTCTCCTATACTTTTTAACGTTGAATGCCAGGCAGGATTTAGGTTAAGGCCGTGGTGGTCAGGATGGCTTTGGTGGGCACTGGAGAGGATTTGGCTCGGGAGAGTCCCTCAGCACTGTCTGGTCTGGGGCTGACCCTGGCAGGATCTGCTCCTGCAGGACCTCAGTCCCTCAGTGCTCAAGCTGGAAATCTTCAGGTGCTCCTGCTGCAAACTGGTTGGGATTCCAAGGCTGACACAGCTATTTAGGTTGTGGTGTCCTCTAAGAGAACATCAGTGTGGAAGCAAGAGGGACTGTGGCTTCTGCCTTGTTTGCTGTAACCACAAGCAGAGGTGGGAGCTGATCCCTGTGGACAGGTTTCAGCTGTGCTCATCTATGCCCCGAAGAATAAATTGCTTTGAATTCCTAAAGCCATGAATTTTGTGTGTGAATATAATATAAAAAGTCACTTCAGTTCAGCAGAAAAAATATTGCCCATGAGGCAAGGAATTGTTTTGGTTTTTTTTTATCTGCATCTTGGGTAACAAATCCGTTCTGATAAATGCAGACAATATCAAGTCCATTGTTGTTGGCACCCAAAAATAACAGATAAGTTGTCTTGGGCAGTTCTGGTGGATGATGTCCAAAGATGACAGGCTTTTGCTGCTGATAAGTTCAAAGTAAATGTAGTTTCTAGGTATATAGGAGAATTGTTGTTACCTCTGGGTACTGAGTGTTCCTAGTCCAGTTACGTAAGAGCAAACAGTGACGAAGTTGGCTTGAAGCCTTCTTCAAGGTTTATTTGGATCACAAAGAGAGTTCCCTACTCTGTAAAGAGAGAAAACTGGGTTGATTTCACACTTGAAGCCATTCACCATGAATGCCTGTAGCAACACCTGGCAGAGGTCCCACTATTACAGAATGAAGGCACCAAACTGTGTATCAAAAATACAAGAAGAGCAAAGCAGCCAGGCAGGACATCTCTGTCAAGGAAATTGATGTCCCATTCATTAAGCCCTACAGTATGTTTTCCTTAGACATCCTGTGCCTCCTTCAGGGTTTTAAAATGAACCATAACAACTTGTTCCTGCACACAAAGCCTGGTACTCATTTGTACTTGCCAGGTCAAGCTCTTTGATTGCATGAGGGCAGAGACCCTCCACTGAATCAGCTCATTGCAGGGAGAGCTTCCCAAGTTAAAGCAAGGTTTAAAAACTGCACTCCTGCTAATGCACCAAAATGGAATTTAATGCCAAGTGATTAGGCTGTACAAGTCACAGTTTGTACTTATTGATGAGAAGTTTTCAGGCAAGTGGCAGTTTTGTGGTTTACTTTTGTTGTAGTGAGGTCTCATCTAGGGCAGTGATATTGGTGTGTAGGGAAGGGAGAGACCTGGTTCTGTATCATTCCCAAACTCCATCAAGTGTCCTGCTGAGCCTGTAGCAAAGCCTCTTGTCACCTGGGCCTCTGTTTCTGTTGATGAATGACAATGAACCCAGTTTCTCACCAGGATGAATGCATCATCAGGCATTTAAGAAGTGCTTTAAGATCTTCACAGGCAAGCTTTGTTCTACAGAGGAATAAAATGTACTTATTTCTGCATGTGGTTGTTGCTGTGATACTTTCTGCAGCTTTGTCTACCTCTCTTGTGCTTTTTCCAGCAATTCCTGCATGTGGCTGTTTCTCCTGTGTATGTCCTTGCAGAAAACAGAGCCATTCCACATTTGACTGCCATTCCCTTCACCCTTAGATGCTGTTTAATTCAAATTCAGTTCAATTGTGGGTGATCTTTGCTCCCTTCCACTCAATATTGGTAAGGCAGTGGGAGATGAATGGGAGATGTTTTCATCTGCATAGATTATGAATGGAAACTTCTGAAAGCAGGTGGCCAGAAGTGACGGGGTCAGGAGCAGGTTTGAATACAGTGATAGCTTGAAGGTTCTTTGTGGCACCTCAGTAAGTAGTTAATAGGTGTTTTTGCTCCAGCCTTTGAGTTTGCATAACCTGGGGTGCAGGGACTACTCTCCTGATCTGCTGTGTAAGTGCTGCAGTATTTGTGGCCAGTTCTGGTCTCCACAGCATCATCCCTCATTCCAGTGTTTGTGAACATTTTCGGTGATTAGCTGGCAGAGGGAGCCCTGGCTGGCCTCAGAGCTTTCCCTTGCCATTTACTATCATAATAATAAGATATTTGACCCACACAATAACGGCATTAGTGGTGGGTGCAAACCAAAATCTTTGGATTCTAAATGCTCGAAACTTCGGGAAATGGTCAGACCCAAATTTTGTGGCTTGGCTCAGACTCTGAATGACATGAAACCAAACATGCCTAGGATTAAAGCTCCTTTAGAGTCAGAAGCCTTACTTTCTTTTGAAAGAGTTCGATCTCTGTTGTTTAAAGTGTTTCTTAATGCTTTGCAAATGCAAGTCAGGTTTCTCTACAGTGGTTTTTTTTTTACCCCCAAATCCTTTCATATTTATGGATTATTTTCATAGGCTTCTAATATTATTTTCCCCTTGATTTTTGCCTATGATTCCATCTCTGTAGTGAGAGGAGGAATTAACAGTTGTAGCCTTGATGTTTACAGGCTTTAAGCATTTCTTTTTTATGCTGTGTAGATAGATGTACACTTTTATATGCCATACTTGGAAATTGCACTGGTGATAGGGTTTTGATTTGAAATTGGTCTGGCATCTGAAACTAAACATCTTAATTGTTCATCCAGTGCTTTCCCTGTGTCCATCTAATGCTTTCCCTTTGGAGACTTGTGTGCTGTTGAATCTTTGATACACAAAGTCCGCTGAGTGCCAAACTCTGAATGTTACAAAGAAATCCTTGGATTATGTGCAATGCTTAGGGAAAGCTTTGAATGCTACCAGATCTCTAGAGAAGGACTTGAGGACCCTGGGCTGGACTTTTTTGTTTTGACACTGGTTTGTTACTTGACAGATGACAGCCTGATTTTCCTGACTGTTTATTTTCGGGAAGAACACGAGCATTTTCAGTGCTCCTCTCAGCAACTCACTTCTGCCTTCCCGAAAAATCACATGGCAGGCATTTCTCTTAACCTTTCTGTTTACTCCCTTTATAAACAAAGATTAAGGGGACCTCCCTGGGAAGTTGATGTTTAAATCCTTTAAGGAGCTCAGCGACTGGGTCTGCCCGATGGGGAGGTGGTGTGTGCTCGCACACCTCAGGGACGTGCGAGGCTGGCACGACAAAGAAATGAATGGGGAGTTGATTCTCTTTTCTCCTGCTGGGTCTGCTCATGGTTCCCTTTTCCTCTGCTGTGCAGAGAGCGTTGTGGATGCTCTGTGGCCGGCAGAGACCGTGGGGCTGCAGCTGGTGGCCTGTGGGTTGGAGCTGACCCGCAGCGGGGCTTGGCTCTGAGCCTGGTCCCTGGAGAGGATGGGGAACGGGAGCTCGGGCACAGCAGCACCACTGCTGCTTATTTGCAGCAGCTGAAGACCTGGCCTGGGTAACTAGAAGGAACACAAAACATTCCTGAGCCTGGAGGGGTTCCATAGCTCAATCTGGGGCTTAGGAGCCTCTCCATGTTCTTTATTTCAGTGTTTGTGAGGTTTGTGTTTGTATTAACTTCAGAGGGCTGTCAGGAGGAGGCCGGATCAGCTCAAAAACAGTGTGGTTAGTGCTTCTTGTAATGCTGAATCCAAGTGCTCCAGCTTCTTGACATTATCAGCACTGAAATAAAAAAGAAAAAAAGGAAAATAAGCTGAACCTGGAGTTTGGTACATTGTGTTGATAATGAGAGCGTGGTAGACATCCATAGGCATGCATTCTAGATATACATTTATATGTCATGCCTGAGGAGAAAATTATTTTAAAGTATGCTTCCTAATGCATCATCCAGACCTTGCAGCCTGAGCAAAACAGCGAAGGCTTACTCAACTAATCTTCTCCTAAAGATAATACCATGATATTTCACACCATATTGGGGTGTTGTTTTTGTTGTTTGTTTTTTTTTCCTAGCAAGCTCTGTATGCATTTATCATACATTAAAAGGCTAAGGTAAATTATTTTCCTCTAGAAAATGCCAGCTGCAATAAATCCTTCCCCCTCACCGTTCCTCTAATGGAGAGCTTGGCATTTTAAAGCTGTTGATTCACCTTGCTTGCAGCAGTCCCCTTCCTGCCAGCTCACCTTCCCAGCCACCAGCTCCTCTGCTGCTCCACTCTCTCCATCGATGGTCCTGAGGTGCTTTTCCACGTACCCTTCCTAATGCTCCACATGAGGCTGTGTTCCCATCCCTGTGTTCTCCAGCTGATCCCCACTGGCATCCAAGGGGGGGTGTATCTTGTCACTTACAGCTCTTCAGAGACCCAAATTAGCATCTGTCCCCTTACACTCCTCTCTCCTTACCTGCAGCCCCTCGAAACCCTCCTTTCAGCTGAATGGTGCCTGTCAGAGGTGCAGGCTGTGCAGTACCCAGTGAGGGCATGGCGTGTGTATGTACTCTGTGGTATGTGCTGATCGAGCCCGGCACGCTGCTCTCTGATACTGCTTTATGACAGTAGAAATGTCTGCTTGTGTGTAATGTCACGTCCTAGTTGTCATGTTTATTCTGTGACCAGCATTGCCAGTGGGGTCCAGGCTGGACCTACAGAAAGAAGTGCTTTATACATTTGTACATTTTAAGAACCGAGGTTCATCGCTGTTTTTCCATGTTCATACGTCTTTGCCCAGGTCTCAGTAGCCAGAGCTCCCTTACACAAAACTGCCTAGCAATCCAGGCTCATATTCTTTCTCCAGACTGGAAGCAAAATTCCCAGCTCCTGTTTTTTGAGCCATTTGCCTGGTTTCTGTTGCTGCACTGAGGGTGAGGGTTTGGTAGCACTTCATGAACTCGCCTTTCCAGCTGTGGCTGGTAGGGACATTTCAGTATTACTTAAAAAAAAAAAAAAAAAAAAAAAAAAAAAAAAAAAAAGAGTGGGAGTAAACCACTCAAGTTCTGCAGCGAGGCCGCACTGACAGTTTTAAATGCTTATTTGTGCTTTCTTGTGCGTTAGCACTGGGAAATGAGAATGTGAGGGTGGAGGAGAGCGCAGCGTTGTTTAGCGGCACCGCCTCTGCGCAGCGGCGGCTCCAGGGACGGGCACAGCCTGGCTCTGCCCTGGTGGCTCTGCCCTGGTGGCTCTGCTGTGGTTTAGCTGCTGGGTGTGAGTGGCCTGGCCAGCACCAGCCCCACGTTATGTAAAGGTCGTCTGGGCCAGGGTTAATGCTATTGCCACCAGACTCCAGCGAAAGTAAATACGCGAAACGTTACATAACCCGAGGGGAGAGGTAGGATGAAAATTATGGTGCCCACAGATTGAGTGGGGAGGGTTGTGGGTGTTGGTAATGAGTAATTGAGAACATCTGCAGGCTTTTTATTTTATTACTTTTTTTCTTAATATTTTCCATTTCCCTGCTTTGTGGTAGTACTTTTCTTAAAAGGCCTGGAGGCAATGTTGTATCCAGCAGTAGGTGAATTTAAAGGCTTGGGTGACTTTCATTTAGGTTAGTGCTGAAATGCTGTGCTCAGAATCAGAACCCAAATAGTGCTTGAAGAATCTCAGCTTGCCAAGTCTATAAAGAAACTTACCCTACTCTTCCCAACACCTCTCCTCCTTGTGTCCCCCAAAACTGGGGTGTTTGTGTAGGGAGAGATCTGCCATTTCCCACATCAGCATTAGCTGGCTCGTGAGGTGTTCTCTGTTCTTTTGTGGAGGAACCTGGTGCAGTCACTGGGGCAGACACCCCTTCTACAAACTGGTTGTTCAGACCCCCAGTTTCACTCTCTGTTGATGTTTTCCCCCTCCATCCCCACAAGCCCAGTAACACCAACAGCACTTACAGTCTCCTTTCCATCCAGGAGTGTTTCTGGGCTTTTTTAGGAAAGCTGTATAAAGAATAATCCCTCTGCTTACAGATAGAGATCTTCATGCTTGTCTGGACATATTCCCCATGCTTGGGACAGGGCCAACTGGACCTCTTTAGTGTTCAGCCTTCCTTTTTTTTTTCTTTTTGAATAACTTACCTGTATTAGATATTTGAGCATTTCATTCCTTTGTTGTTATATTTCAGGAGGGAAGATATTTCTTCTTCCACGTGCTCAGTTTAATCAGAGGGCTGAAAATAGGTGTTTGGAGATTCCAATGTTATTTATTTTTCCCTATTAAGAAGTGAGTCACGAGCAAGTGACAGCACTGTCTCCAATCAGAGGGAGTCAGAGCTTGTGGATGCCAAGGACTTGTCTGCTAATGATGACTTTTAGCTGCACAGACTTACAGCCATTCTCTGAACCTCACCCTGTCTCAGGTGTGGCTTTGGCCTTTTATTCTTCTTCATTCCCAGCACACTGAAAAGGACATTCCACTCTTTGTCCTGAGAGGTCCTGAGTGCTTTTTCATCCCAGGAAATGGAGGGAGTGTCACAGACGGTCAGCATGGCTCAGCACTCCTTCAAGTACATCACAGAGGCATCTGTTGGCAGAAGCACTCACGAAATTACCCATCAATATCTCTGCCTTTCAGCTGTCACACCCTCACTGCAGTGATAGAAAGTCACGTGTGTGGGCCAGGCTGGGATGGCTTTACGGGAAAGATGGCTAAAAAGTAATTTCTCTTCCCTGGGAGGCAGGGAGTGCTCAGGATATTCTGCTTCATGCCAGTGCCACTTACAGCCTGATATTTAAGTCCCGTTCAGTTTAACACACCTCTTAAAATGTGTGTACATCAAGTGCTGCCTCAAGGTGCTAAATATTAAAATTGAATGAAAAAAAGTCAACTACTGTTTTATTTGTTGCTCTGGATCTTTTCCTCAGTGATGTAGTCCTTTTTGTTAGGATATTGCTCTGGTATGAAGTAATTTTCTCTCTTCAGTGCTAAAAATTAATCGCTTTTAAGAGCAGAATAAACTGTGTGTTAAAAAGCATTTACTTTCTACACTAAAAAGTACAACTGGCTCTTAAGTCCAGAGGAAAATGATATTGGCTTTAAGGGAAAAGTAATTACAAATAACTGTGTGCAAAGCCAGATGAGATTGGCTGGATTTTGAGGAAAATGTATCTTAATCCCTTGATTTGACAGTTGCCTGGCAGGCAGAGCAGGAAAAGAAAGTCACTGAGCTTTTTTTCCATCTCTGCGAGGTGGGAAATGCACATCCTACTGCAGAGGTGGAAAAGGAACAAATAACTCTACAGGGCAGCATGATAATCACACACACGTTCTTTTCTGGAGAAGCAGCCCATAGTCAGGGTATTCCTGGTTTCCAGTGACAGGAAACCCAAGCTCTGCCCAAGTCTCCTCCAGATCTCTCATGCATGTTTACATGAGTACTGTGGTAGTAAATTATGGAGGTTTTTTGGTTTTTGTGAACTGTGTTCATCATAGCTGTCAGTCCAAGACCTAAGGAAAACTGGAGCTTTGCCATCCTGCTGCTGTGGAAACACAGGAATAAACTGTTTATGACCAAATAGTTTGAAGTCTGAGACAATAAAAAAATAACAGGTAGAGGAGAGGGATAGGATCTGTTCAAGCATCCGTATGTGTGTTCTTTATGTGCATGTGAAGATGCTTTGTTTGCATAGAGGAGGAACAGAGGCATGGTAAATATTGTCTTTTGCTGTTTGTTATTTATTTTTTAATGTTCTCATCATCCAATGGCTTGAAACCATAGCAGAGCAAGGTGTGACACTGTTCTCTCTTCAAATCCCAAAGCATTCTTTACTGTTTTTGTTTTAGACCAGTTTCTTACTCCCTACCCCCCAAACAGGGGACTGAAATGCATCTCCCTCAGTACAGGCTACAGGCACTTCCAGATCCTGGCTTGCTCCCACAGAATTAACAACCCCACGTGTGTCTGGGGGCTACAGAGCTAATTGCCACCTCCTAAAGCTTCACTTCCTCTTGTGAAGAGTGAGGCTGTGGTCAAGCTGTAAAACAGTAGCTTGAACAAACACGTTTGAAGTTTCTGGTGTGCACAACAGTAGCCTATAGAAACATGCCTAAGGAAGACACAGATTTCCAAAATTCAGGGTGATTTACCTGGGATCCTTTCCTATGTAGGTCAAGTCCACAGCAGCCTAACCCCATGAAAACAAGTAATCTGTTGTAAGTTAAAGAAAGGCAGAGCTGGGGATGGTCAGAGCTGCTTTTATGGGAAACAAAGAAATGGTATCTAGCACACATAAAAGCCATAATATATAGCAAATGCAGATGGAGCTGAAGGCCAGTGAGGAAAGAGCAAAGGTGTAAAAGCATTTCAGCAAACACATAAAAATGACCCCAAGGGGATCTGAGTGTGAGGAAGAAAGAAACATCAACAAGAACAGCAAGAGGGGTGTGGGTGATGGGAGTTCACCAAAACAAATGCCAGGATGGCCTTGGGACCCAGAGAGACTGGGAAAGCACCAGGAAAAAGGGTAGAAACTAAGTCTGTGTGTATATCAGTTTTCACTATGCTAATATTGGGGGTTTTTTTGCAATTAAAAAAAAAATTGAAAAAATAAATCTTGACTAATACTGATTAGGGTCTTAAGACCTCAGTTATGCTAGCAATAAATATTTGGTCTTTTGTATACATATGAATATATACACATACATTTGTATATATATGATGTGCTTCCTCTTTACTGATAAAACAAGATTTTCAGCGTAGCAAAACAATTAATCGAAACACCACCTTTCAAATGAAGGTTTGGGCTGTAGGATTACAGCCTAGAGATGATAAAGGTCCACAGTTTAGTGTCACACACATCCCACCTAAATTATTCACACGCCCTTCAGGCTGGCCTTGGCTGCCCTCAGGACCCCTGGACGTGAATGCACATGTTGGGTCTCAGGCTGGGATAATTATGTGTGTGAGGGCTGCCCGGGTGCAGGGGGGAAGTGTGAAAACAAAAGAGCCTTGAGTGGCTTCCAAGGAGGCCCTGGGCCACGCTAGGGAAATGTCTGTGCTAAGGCAGACTAACTCTCCTAAGGGTTTTTGTCCCCAAGTGAGGTCTAGGTGATGTGTTAGTTTTCCTGCTTGGAGTGATCAGAATAAAACCCACTGCTGGTGGGTGTGAGCTAGGCAAATCTGCTCGTGCTTTCAAACCAGATGGGTTAAATATTCCCCCCCCTAAGGGCTGGTTTTCCCAAGGGCAGGCAGCACAGGAGGAGAGGGAGCTTGGCCAGTGCTGTGGGAATGGGCAGAGCCATGGAAAACGTGTGTTGGGAGTGGGGATCCATCCACACTTGCTGTCTGTAGCTGCTGCCGTGTGTCAGACTCTGGCTGTTCTCACTCTCCCACCAAGTCTCCCACAGCTGAACAGAAAGTGGCACAGGCTGAGAGGCTGGAAGTGCTTCTCCTCCAGCAGCACTGGGTTTCCATGCTGCTGGCAGGTGGGGATCTGCTCAGGGCCTCCCTCAAGCACAGAGTGTGACTGCAGAGCCAGCTGGCTTTGGAACCCACATGAAGTGGTCACACTTCATAATTCCTTCTCTAAGGAACCTTGTGTTGGTAGTGGAGATGATTACAGTCATGGCTGAGAGGTGGAGATGGCATCTCACCTGTCTGAGCTTGGGGAGCCTATCTGCATGCCCTTAGGCAGCAGGATGGGACAGATGGCACTGGCCAGGGTGCTGGGCTTCTCTGGGAACACAGGGTCAGGTAGGAGCCAGTCTCCTTCCAAAGCAAATGAAGGGTTCTCTTTGGCTTCAGTACACACATTCCAGAGCAGGCCTCCTCAGTCAGGGCAGCCTGATGCTCCCCTCCAGGGCAATCTGAAGTGCCTTAGCAAAGCACTCCAGTAAACTTTTAACAGTGGATATTCCCTGTCTCCCACTGCTCTCACACTTCCAGCTGAGCAGAAGAGTGAAACTCCTGCTGTAGTCCATGGAGCAACATCAGTGCAGCCTCTTAAAATTCCCTGAAGTCTTCATTTGGCTCAAGTCTTGTTCTAGATGGCCATAAAATTTTGATGCTTGATTTTGTGTTGGGTTTTGGACTTCTGCTACATTGCCAGACATTGAGGTTCACAGTGACTTTTGTTCACTTACTATGTTGAATGTTAAAAGGAAATAAAAATTCTTGTACTTCAGGCTTTAAAATGTCCTTTAATGCAGGAAGAGAACATCAGGTCCATTTAATGCATTTCATCTACAAGAAGAGCTTTTAAAGGATGACTGCATTAGAAATATTTCCTCAAAATAAGGTAGAGAGCATTGGATATTTATCAACAAATAAAACTGCAAATAAAAGAGACAGCTGGTTCAAGGTTTATCTCTAAAAATTACTGAAGCATTTACAGAAAGGTTTTGTCAGGTAATTTGCATATTCATGAGTAATTTCTCCAGTTGCTGTATTTAGTTGATAATGCCTTTTTTTTTAATACTGTAATTAAAAAATTTCGATCTAGGTTACACTTCAATTGTTTGCTCAGATGCACCAAAGCAATTGGTGTTTTGTTTACTCGCTGTTCTAAAAACATCTATTACCTGTAAAACATCAGTTGCAAGGAAAATTTTCATCCCTGACAAGTTCCTGGGAGGACCTCCCAGGTAATTGGACTCTGGACACTGCCATTTGAGAACCCCACAACACAGAAATGCTTCTAGGACAGGAAAGGGAAGGATAGGGGAGGAGACAGATGAGGAGGAAAAAGGATGAGAGCATGTACCAGGAAAGTTGGCTGCAGCAAAGCCCAGAGCCACTGCTAAGTCTGTCAATTCTTTTTTAGCCTTGAGGCAGTGAAGATTTATGTTTGTTTGTGAGGGCAACAAGAGAGAAGTTTCTTCATCAATCCATTCTGCAAACATCCCTGGCTGGTCATCATCCCAGACTCAGGACTACAGGCTGCTGTCATCTGGCTGGAACATGGAAATCTTATTCCATGGACAGTATGGAAGCAAATGAGATTCCAGTTAGGACAAGTATAGAAAGCTGTGAAATTTCCCATGTGCAATTTCCTTTTAGAAGGGGTTTCTCCTCTCTCACCTGTTAGCATTTCAGTGAAATATTTCCCTGAGACTGAAATATTTAACTTTCCACTTTTATCGGCTGGTGTCAAGTTATATGATCCTACAATAATGTAGAAAACTAAATCATGAAGCTAAGATGATGCATTTTGACCTTATCACATAGTAGTATTCCAGACCAGTCAAGTCTGAATTACCATTTTTAGTGAAAATGTTGACAAATTGTGTATCTTCTCATGGAACACTTGAGTTTAATGGAAGCATCATTTCCCAGTGGGAAAATGTGCCATTAAACAAAATGTCAACAGCTGCTGGGCTGGAGAACATGCTAGTGGACAATGGGAGGGGAGGAAAAAAAGACACATGTCACTGACACACACATACACAGTTGATGAAATCAGTTTCAATTTACTCAAGTTGTTCTAGCATCACTTTCAATTACATATGCCAAGGAGAAAGCTACAGCATCCAGCTGTGGGAATCAACAAGACAATTGTGTGGCAGTCGTGAAAAGAACAGTCAGCAGAGAAATTATTTGCATTTGCTTTTCTTGACAGCTGATATTTTCCTGATAAATTGCTGCCCTTTGTTGTTCTAGCTGCTTTGAAGAATCAACCCACTCAAGGGGGTGGTAGCTTTGCCCTCATTCTTGGCTTTCCATCAGCTGGCACAGGTTGGGGAGGAAAAAAAAGGAGACTGAGACAGGAGGAGGAGGTTGCAGACCATGTAGCAGAGGTGAAGTTGGAACAGAGATTAAAGAGGTGTTCTGGACAGGGTGCTGCTCCAGCCATGGTGTTGTCCAGAGCTGTGAGTGTTAAGGTGGATTTGGGGAGGATTGGTAGTAGGAAAGATACTTTCATGGCTTGACACAAGCTGATGACCATCAAAACAAGTAGGCCTGTCAGGCTGCAGGCTGCTGAGAGAGGCTGAGGAACTATAAAATCAGACATCTTCTGCCTATGGAGTGTGGGTTTGTGCCAGTGACAGATGAGGACAGGAGAAATTGTCAAGGCAGTTTGTGTTTAAGCTCCAAACCATGCAGCTGTGCCATGGGATTTCTTTCCTTAGCGAGCCCCAGCAAGGAGGAGGTAGAGGGGGAACCTTTGGCAGCAGGATGTGCAAAAGGTGCCCGTATCAAGTATGCAAAATTGTTCCCCCAGGATTTCCCTTCAGTGGGGTCATATTGTTGTTAAATGGATTGTTAAATAGGATTTAAATAGCTTATTAAATGGGGTCCCCAGCTGGGTGGCTCTTAGTGGGCAGACTGTTCCAATTATTCTGGATTTGCCCTTTTCCTGCAGCAGCCCTGCCCTGTCTAATACCAATATTTCAGCAAAATTCACTTTTGCAAGAATGTTATTCTATCCTA
The DNA here is from genome assembly GCA_027886175.1 of Phylloscopus collybita. Taxonomy (NCBI): domain Eukaryota; kingdom Metazoa; phylum Chordata; class Aves; order Passeriformes; family Phylloscopidae; genus Phylloscopus; species Phylloscopus collybita. The sequence goes on from JAJNNQ010000129.1 coordinate 32,674,371, forward strand.
GGATCTGGGCCAGGCCTTTATTTCTGCTAATTACAGATCAGTCATTCTTTTTCTTTTCTAAATGTTGAAAAAATGTGTTTTATGTGCAAGAATGGCTGATAAGTGATACACCCACAGGAACATTATATTTTTCTAACATCCGCCTCTGTGTTCTTTCTCTAATTTGCCTGACACTGTCTTTGTAGAGGATCTGTCTCCTTCCCCTAGCACTGTTCCCTGCCTTTTAGATGTTTTCTTTTACTTCAGCCACCCTTAATTCCCACCACTGCCACATCACAGTTTATTGCTTTTTAGTGCTTGATCAGTTGATGAGTGTGAATTTTCTCTTTATCTCAGGCATTCTTTATTAGTCTTCACTAGGTGCTTGATGGTGAAACCTCACCTGCACCATTCTGCTTCATGGTGGGACCAGGGCAGGGCCAAGTGTGACAGAGCAGGAGCTGCACAAGTACCATCAATAGGTGATCCTACTCTTAAAACCTGTTTGTGGTGCTTTTTACGTAGAATCTTCAGGATGTCTCCTGTTTATTTCAAAATAACATCTTTGGCCATCGAAAGACTGCTGTGAATGCTGAAGTTGGCACCAGTGTTTTCTAAATTAGACTGAGGCAATAGAGGAGGCTCAGTGATAAAATGATGGTTTGCCAGTCTCAGCTGGCTTTATACTGGTGAGGATGTTGTGTGTCAGCACGGGTGGCCCTGACTCATCCAGTCCTCTTGGGAATTAACTTTGAGGCTTTGGGCAACATTTTCAAAGCGCCTCTGTAGACAGAGATCCCACATCCCATCCTTGACATCCAAGGTTTGAGCTTCAGAGTGCCAGAGTCACCTCAAACAGGGACTGTTCCACACATGAGGTGTGTGGAGTGCTCGTTGTCCTTTCCCAAGTCTTCACGTTTGTTTTGGTGTGAGGACTCTCCTAAAACGTGAATCGCAGGAATGTGATGCCGAAATCTCAGCAGGTGTTGGAGGCACCCAGCCTTTCTCTGGGTACTGCTCCTGCTGGCATACCCTAAAAGAGGAGCCAAATGATCTCTTTGGGGTGCTGAATCCATCAACAGAGGCTGAGCTGTCTCAACACAGCACAAAGCTTCCATTTCCCCCTCAGTCCCCAGGGATGGAAACAGAGCTGGAGGGAGATGGGGCACCAGAAACAGCTTGTCACACTTGAACTTTTCATGTGGGAGCACTGCTTTGTTCCTTAGGCTTACCAAACTGGCAGAAGCGATGTTTCTTGCCCAAGATGGCTGTTGAGAGTTATGTTTTTAGGTTCCATATTTGAAAGCCACCTGGGAGGTCTGCAGATACATCTCTCCGTGGGCTGACACGTGTTCGTTGCACATGTGTGGAGGAGGAGGCATGACTGCCCTGTGCTGTGGGTGAGGAGCTGTCTGAGAGGAGCAGTCTTGGCATGCCTGGCCAGGGAAAGGCCTGGAGCCAGCTCCTGACCAGGCACCTCGCTGTTCTTGACAGCAGGCCTCAGCACAGGCTGCCAAAAAACCACTGAGGAGTGTGAAATCTGTTTTCTGGGGAAGGAGCTCACACCTGGGGCTAGAAACACAGCTCTCCTTCCCATCTTTTGTGGCTGAGGCCTGTCACGTCTGTCTGAACTCGCTGCTGTCCAGCAGTGCCTGTGCCAGCCGCTTCTTCCCCCTCCTGTTTTATCTGGGCTGCAGGGCAAAACCGTCTTAAATTCTTCACTGGGCTCTTTGAGCTTGCTGTGGGAACTCTCCCTTGTATCTGGCTGCAGTGAGTGTGGTGTGGAGATCGACAGAGTGTGGAAAACTACTGAGAGCTTCTGGGAGGGGATGGTACACCACTGCTTAACATAATGTGTGACTGGAGCCCCACAGAGCTTTCAGCTTCTCTCCTGTCTGTGTGTGGTGCCCACATCTCAGAGGACAGGCCGGGGATGAATCCACTCTGACCATTGTTGGCTGAGGTAGGAGCAGCACCAGAGATGGATGTGATGCATAGTGTCATCTCCACATTCAATAACAAATAAGACCACAAAAATTCTCCAAATAGCCCTCCTTGGGTTTAGCGTCAGGGCCTCCAGGAGAATGGCAGCCAGGGACAGACTATGGCAGCCTGGAAGCTTCCTCATTTCACTGACCAACATCCTGCCTGCAGGATACAAAGAGCTCTCTACAGGACACAAAATGATGGCTAGCAAAGGATGAGCAGGAAAGTAGCAGGAGTGCAGTTATGTTGGCCTGCTGGGTTTCACATAAACCAGCTGGGTTTTTGGATGTACACCTCTGCACTGGTCCCTCAGGCATGGCCTGTGGAGCAAGCCCAGGCAGGATGTGGAAGGGGCACTGCCATCTGGAACATGAGCCCTTTGAGCAAGGGGCAAGTGATTGACCCAGCCTTGAGTTGTGCTTGCCAGAAAAGTCACCACCTCAAATACATTATTTTCTCCTTTTGACCATCACACTCCCAGACACGCTGCTGCTTTGCAGCCCATCCCAGTGGCTGTGTCCCAGCTTCTTGGTAGCATTTGAAGGGTCATCCTTCTCAGGGTGTCCTAGTCAAGTTAAGAGAATCATTGGAAGTACCCAATATAAGCATGTTTGATCCTGTACACAGGTCCATCCTGAAGTGCTGTAACTCCTATTTCCTGAGGTGCTTACTCCTTGGTTGCACGGGGCTTTGGTTTATGGCAACAGGAGAGAATGAGTCTGGCTTTCAACATCTGGCTTTTGGAGGCCTGAGAAGCTCCTGTGATTCACAGAGAGGATTTACATGATCAATACCTGCTAGTCCCTGAGCAGGGCCAGGGGGCCCTCTGAAGGTTTTTATTCTGTGTAGTGGCTGTTCAGATGTGGCCTTCACTCCTCAGTGGGCACATCTCATGGCACTGGGCAACGTGTGAGGAGACAAGCTGGGGGAAGCCCTGCCAAGAGTTGTGGTTGAAACACAAAAAGTGTAACCAATCAAGCTACTTAGAGGATTTCTTTAAATCAACAAGGAACCCATTTGACACCTTGTCCCTCCAGCTGTCACTGTCTGCATCTGCTCTGTTCTTGGGAAACAGGATCTCACCTATGAATGGGAGGTTTTTAAAGCAGAAAGAAAACATGGACGTGGTTACAGCATGGATTTGAAGCTTCCCCTCCCTGGATCCGCATTGTGCTGATCCCTTCCTAAGGAACTAAGCATCCCAAGGGCTGCTGTGCCAAGGTTTGCCTGGGTCTGATGGCTGGGGTGCACGAAGGGCAAGTGTCAAAGCGATGATGCTGTGCTGCTGTGAAGTCTCTGTGCCCTCCTGAGATCTCCATACCTGAGGCAGACTTTTCCACCCTGAGACAAGCCAGCTTTTGGGCAGCTTCTTCCCCTGCAGTGGTGCACACACTGCCCTGCTTCAGGGGCTGGCCCCAGGTTTTTAAATGTTAAAAAACATTCGCCTTTTATTTCTGTCGCGGTTCAATATTATGGGAAAAGATGTTATCACAGCTAATCCGTGCGGTGTCCCTGGAATTTCTTGGCCTGTGAGGGTTTATACTGCATTCATGTATTCCATGAATTGGGCACAGGTTTTGCTTCCGACAGCAGGAGGTTTTTTTTCAAGGGCATCCCAATAAGATGAAAGTGTGGTCGCTGACAGAAACCACAGTGTCAGGCTACGGTCTTGAGGATGTTTTGAATGGCTCTGTATTTTAATTCTTGATTTCCCCTGGCATTTAGACAACCAGCAATTTATTTGAAATCCTAAGGGGAGAGGAAAAAGAAGGAGAACTGGAGGAAATGCCTTAATTTAATTGATCGGAATATTTTGGAAGCTCACATGTGCCCTATTTTTTTAAAAAAAGAGATAACTAGAGAATAGAAAAAATACTGTGGAAAATCATACTGAAACTTTAGCATTTTTTTTTTTTTTTTTTCCTTTTTGGACTTCTAATTATATTCTAATATGCTGGCAAGGTATAAAGCAATACCTAATGGCTGAAAAAATAAAAAATGGGCATAAGGGCAGTCAACCTGGGGAACTCACTGCTGCAGCCTTTTGGCAGAGAGTCCCATTTCTTGCAGGAAAGCTTTGAAAAACCCTGGTACTATCAGGATTATAAAGTTTGTGGTTTTGCGTAGGAAGAGTAAGAAAAAGAAAATGAGATCTTGTACGTCAGGATATGATCTATCCTTTGTCTCTTCCCCAGCTTCATATTAAACACTTCAGTAGGCATTTTCAATGGTTGCTGTGTGAAGTACCAGGCAGAAACAATGACCAAATGTTGTGATCGAGGCTGGGAAACCTTAACCAGTAACTTGCAGCTGCCTGTGTGAGTTATCTGCAAACCACATCAGCACTGTCTGATGTATATCAAAGCTGATCGTTTCCTATATTGTTCTAACATACCTGCCCTGCTCTGTTGAGGCTGCAGGAAAACAGGAAAGGAGGAGGGTCTTGGCTGTAAGTGTGTGTCTTGTTCTTCCTTTGTGATGCCAAAACGTTTGTGAATGAGCTTTGACCCTGAACTAGGCTGAGCTGGTAAGGAAATTCATAATTTTCTTTCATGTTCCATTCACATTGTTTACCTTTTGTTTAAACAAGGGAGTTTTGTTGGGTTGTTGTTGTTGTTGTTTTTGTTTGTTGGTTGGGTTTTTGGTTTTGTTTTTGTGTTTGTTTTGTTGTTGTTGTTGTTGTTGTTGTTGTTTTTTAGTTTGTGGAACATAATTCACCCATAAGCCCATAAATCAGCCCCTCTCCCCAGTCCTTCCAGCCTTTGACAGCATGGGCAGGGTGAGCTGTGCTGGGGTGTAACAGCAGAAAGCCCAAGAAGTCACACAGAGGATCCACTCAGGATTTGAGTGTACGGTCACTAATTATTCTTAAATTCTGTAAACTGATACACCATCTGCACGGAGGGGCATCACTCTCTTCAGGTGTCCTACCTGGACCTCATGTACAGAAGTTCCTCCTACAAAGTCCCACCAGGTACAACAGTCCAGCCATGAAGATCACTGGCTGTGTTGCTGACATACTGACAGCATTCCTTTCCCTTCCGATTCTGCTGTAGAAATCTGGCATTTAGTTATTATACATGCATCTCTTCAAACCTCTGTTTTCTCTTGACTGAGACTTGCTGTTCATGTGCAGCCATTATTCACCTTGCAGCTGCAACACCTGCCCAAGTGGCACATGGTGAAAGGAAGGTGAAGCAGAACCAAGCAGTGCACTGCAAAACGGCATAAAAATAAATGTGCAACAGCCTTGTGCGTGAGAGTGGGGGAAAGCTCGCACACAAATGCAGGATCAGATAATCCTGGTTAAATGTACACCACGGTGTAATCAGATTGTGCTGTTGGTTTGTGTTGTTGTAATGGCATTTGTAATAAGCAGCTTTGCTCAAAAGCCCGGTGTTCGTGCAGAGCGCTGTCCTCTCTGGGGGTGTTTCTGGGGGTGCTGTGCTGTGTGTAAACAGGGCAGCTCAAGGTTGCTGCGCAGTTCTGGTGTCCCAGAGGACCCAGGTGAGGCTGGGAAGCTCCACTGCAGAGGAGGAGCTGGTGGCAGACGAGGCTGTCGGCCCTTTGCTGACCCCGGGCTCATCTGCACATGGAGCAGAGCATGATCCAAAGGTCCCTGACCCCACAGACCAGGTTTGCTGCAGACATGTGAGCAGAAGTGCCACGTTGGGGTGGCTTTGTGCCCAGGCTGATGGGCAGGGGCTCTCAGCTGGTGTAGCCCTTCTTCCAGGGATCCTCCCGAGTGTGCCTGCTCTGCCTATGCTGCCTTGCCTGCCCTGACTACTGACTCAGAGAGAGCTCATCTGCAGCCCTGTGCTGAGCCCCATGGACAGCCCCATCTTCTCCCTCAGAAAAGGAACGCATAAGGCTGGGTATAACCCCCCTAATTTAACCCACAGGTCCATGTTGCTTTAAAATCTGCACCACAAGCAGGATGCAGGTTTTCTAAGAGCTGCTCAGAGCTCACAGGTGTGAGATGCCATACAGAGAGGCGTCAGCAGCTCCCCTCTGGCACGACCCTCTCAGCTCTGACATGCTTTTTTTCAGACAATGGTGGTTTTTGGCTTGCCCAAACAGCCAGGCTGGGTTAACAGCACAGAGCCCTGTGTGAGACAGATTTCCAATAGCCGGGGCTCAGCAGCTGAATCTGCGAAATAATCCCACCGGCTTTAATCAAGAGAGGAGACTGCGAGAGGCTTGTAAATTCCTACAGCAAAATTCTCATTCACGAAGCAGATCCTGCCTCCAATATGCTTATCTCCCTCCCTCTGTGTGCAGAGCCCTTGACGTCAATGGAAGATTCGCTCTTTCGGGGAGAGCAGAAGACTGAGGTCACGCTCCTCCCTGCAAACAGGAGAATTATGTCCCTGGCATCGAGGCGAGAAGGCTCTAGGCTTTTTGCACAAAAGCAAAAAAGACTCGAAACAATGGCATGCAGAGAAAAATAGAGAGGTAGACCGAATGCAGGAGAAGCGTTTGGAGCCGCATCAGCAGGTGGTGGAAGGATGCGACTCTGGGTTGCAGTTACAAATGAGCTGTTTGGCAGCCATGAATGGCGTGGAGGATTTTCATTCATTCATCCCCCTCTCCAGCTCTGGGAAGGGACATCTGTCAGCCCTGAACCCAGGCAGCAGTCAGTGGCTGCAGCACGCTGTGCTCAGAGCCCAGCACATTTAAATCAGCAACCCAGAGGTTAAACTCCACAGCTCGGCCACCGGTGGCCTCAGTGATATTTATAGATTGCATTACATTTGCTGCAGCTTTTATGAGCAAAAGGTACTCCTCATGGCTAAATTATCAGAGGTTAAGTGTGACGGGTTGTAGTTAACCTCATGATGGATGTTGCTGTTTTGATTTTTTTTCCTTGTATTTGAGAGGACTGAGCATATGGGTTTAAGAATCTCTGAAGAAAATATTAGATTTATTGTTTTTATCAAATTCCATTTATAAGGCTGCTTTTGCTGAGGAAGTGCTTTGCAGAAATTAGTATTTTACCCAGCTTAAACTTTGGAACAGTATCCAGTCCATGCAAATTAAACACTGCCATTCCCTTCAAAGAACTGTTTATTTCTTCTCTGCAATAAGGGAAGCGAGTTCCTAACTCTGCAGGGAACTTATCGCTCTGCAGATGAGGTTTGTAGCTGCACAGAAATACAGCACAGTTCGCCGAGGCCAAAAGCCAGCTGAGGTGACCAAAGCCAGGAGAGGTGTCCCTGGGCGCTCCCCGTGGTGCTGTGAGGGAGGAGGGATGTCTTCTGCAGGACAGTTTCCTCCCAGGGCTGGAAGTCAATCAACATGTGGCTCACGCCACGAAGCCGGGGAGCGTAAACGGCGAGTTTGTGTTGCTTTCATCCCGTCTGTGTTCCTGCTGAGGCTGTTATTATTCACCATTTACCTTCTCAAAATATTGAGCCAATTAGAAAAGCAAATCTCTCTTTTGGTGAATGCCCAGGGGTGAAGCTGTAACGATGTGTGTTCTCCGCAAGCCCTAATTGCGGGTGTCGCAGTTGCGCCTGGGACCGCTGGGCTGAGCAAACCCAAATTCCTGTCTGATATATTTTACACCTCGGCCAAGCCACACTGAGTGCCTGCTTTTGTCCAGCTTCAGAAGCCAGGTGGCTGAGGCTGGTCAGCGCTGGGATGGGAAAAGCAGCTACGGGGAAGGAAGGGATGGCTCTTGGGGAACATCATCCCGAGCGGAGGGAAGGGAAGGGAAGGGAAGGGAAGGGAAGGGAAGGGAAGGGAAGGGAAGGGAAGGGAAGGGAAGGGAAGGGAAGGGAAGGTCCCAGCTGTTGCTTACAAACTGTGACCTGCCAGTGCAATTATTGACATGGGGGCTGCAACCCTGACTCTGAGATACAGAGAGAAGTATCTGGGTTTTTTTCCTTAATTGTCAGAGAGGTGGGGGGGTGAGGGTTACTAACCACAATGGAGGCAGGATTATTCCTGTGTGCCGTCAGTTTGATTAGGTATGGATCTCAGGTCCTGGAATCCTATATTTTCCTTGTACTTCCTTTCTTGTGGTGGATTAAGCAGCCTACTCTAAAAGTTTGCATGAATGAGGGTGTGCATGAATGAGGGTGTGTATGTCAGTTGAGAGGTTTCAAGCAAAGGAAGATTTCAGTATGGAAGTCCAAGAAGCTGCTGTAGTTCCTTTTGCTTGCCAGGATTTTTGCCCCCCCCTCCACCCTGCATGGTGAGAGTAGTGAATCCCTTTATTAAACTCATCTGATGGCTCAGGCTGCCTGCCATTAGTGCTGTTTCGTACATGATAAGTGATATTGCTAAGCTTTCTAAAATGAGTGTAACAATCTAACTGGTGCCCAATGGGATATCCATCTTGTGTCTGACTACAAGGAATAAATTATGCTCTCACTCTGATAATTGCTCATGCCTGGGCTCAAGAATTACAGTCCTGCAATGCTGATGATTAGAACTGGTCTCCCTCTTTCGTGCACAGATGCTCCCTGTGATCCACTTCAGTGACTGCCTCAGCTTCTCCAGATTGATTGCTCTTTGCAAAAGAAGGAAGCCACAATTCTGCAAAGGCTCTGCAGGCAGCTAGAACCTGATTTAAATTCGGAATATAACTTCCACTGTCTTCTAGGTAGTTTAAAGTGGGATTCTTGGACGTTTTAGTGGTTCTGAAAATGGGGTGGGTCAGAGAAAAACAGCATTCAAAAAGAAATACCTTCATAAAATACCTAAGTGTTCAAAAAACCTGTAAAAGTTCATGCAAAATTAAGTCTGTTCTGAATGGAAGAAGCAGAAATAACTACGAGGTTTTTTTCTCCCCAAAATAAATTCCCCGAGCTCCTTAACAAGACTGGTGACAAAGCAACGTACGAAGTTCTGCTCTACGCTTCACTGCCTATTTTCTCACCCTCAGCTTTAAAAATAACAGCACTGTAGCACCTTCTGTTTTCTCGTGACGTCTGCACACACTTTATGAATAATCTTTAGGGGGAAGGCTGTGCTTGATCTCCGATTGGGATTTTCCCGTCTCAGCCGGTGTTGACTTAACCCTGCTTCCAAGAAGTCAAGAGTGAAACGCCCATTGATTTCGGTGCGAGCAGATTTTGACTTTTCAGAAATGCCTCAGCCATATGTGTTCTCGTTTTGGAAGTATCATGTGGTTGCATTTGGCCCATGTCGTGTTTTAGTCACTCAGAAAGAACACGCAGAGTTCCAGCCTGTCCTTACCTGCCCTCACGACTGCAAGAGCTGAGGGCCTTGGGGAGGTTTTGAGGGCCAAAGGTTTTGTTGTTGTCCTGTTTTGGGGGTTTTGCTTGTTTGTTTGTTTGCCTTCCCGAATTTCAAGAGAACATTTCTGTTCTAAGACAAAAGGAATACAAACATTTCTAATGTGCTGTGAAATAAAGCTGAGGGAGGAAAATGTTTGAACTCAGCCTATATGTTTTACTTGGGAATAAGTGGTAACAACAGCTTTATTTTATTCCTTATGATATAATGTTTTATTTTAAAGGGAGTAAAGGAATCAGAAGTTGAAACACTGTTTTAATCTTACTGAGGACCTTTTAAATTTCCTACATTTAAAAATAAAATGTTATCAGTAGTGACACATCTGTGAAACATTTACTTTTGGCTGATTGGTATTTTCTGAGGGAAAAATGTTTCACTGAAAATTTCTATCAGGCTTTAGGGTTTCTCAGTTTTTAATATATTTACACCCATCACTATCAAAGGGAGGCTTAGGAAGTGCTCTGGGTTCATGTTGTGTGCTGGGAACTGATTGAGGGCAAGATGAAGGGCTCAGAGTTGAGATGCTGTGCAGCTTTAGGTGGGATGAACCTGCAGGCAGGGATCAAAGCCTGTTGGGATAATGGGAGTTTCAGCAGCTATGAATCAGGAGCACAGCCCATTAAACCTGCTGGTCTCCAAGGGCAGAGGGGCTGGGTGGACAGACCTGTGTCTGCTTCAGCCATCTCCAAGTCCATCTGTGATCACAGAGCCCTTACTTTCACAAGGTGTTTACACAGCCTAACTCTTTGCCTAAAATAACATGAGAAATCTGTGCTTGAAGAAGGACTTAAAACTAATCCTGGGTCTGAGGTTAATGTCCTTTCCCCTGGATTGTCTTTCCTGGTAACATCCCTATCCTCCTGTCTGCTTAGTCATCTGTAAGGTAAGCTGAACATGGTAGGGAGAGCTCCTCTCTAGCCAAGGGTGTAAGCAAATTAAGAAGCCAAATGTAATTAATCTAATTAATCTGTGTTTACTCTCACATTCCTTGTGCTGTGTCCTGCTGTCACCATGTGTTCCCCACTGTAGTCACTGAGGGATTTTCACTGGACATGGTACAGCTTTTGAGCATTTCCTGATCTAGATCTGCTGGTTGAAGGGTTTGCTGTCCCCCTCACATGATGATGGCACATACCATCAAGGTTTCCCATGACTTTGTGAAAAAATAATTGCAGTCTTCGTGTCATATGGTGGTTCTGGTTTAAACACACTGGTCTGAGGAGTGTGAGTTGGAAGGGCAGTCAGCCTGTGACTTTGAAAATGTGCAAATCACCCAAAAGAAATTTGTCTCAGATGTTTTTATGGTGTTTCAGTTGGAGTTCCATGAAAAGTACAAAAAATAACACTTTGCCTAAAAACGAAGTCCCAAAACAAACAAACCCATAATAAATAAATGCTTGCCAAAAGTCATAAAAATCTTAAACTGTGATTTAATATCCTGTCTCTCTTTTGTGTTAGTGGAAAAGGTCATATAGATGAAAGACATCTGCTATTGTATCTCGTTTGGATTTCAGGACAAGACCAAAGTCCTATTCTTAGGAGATTTTTTTTTTTATTTTTTTTTATTTTTTTTTTTTTTTTTTTTTTTTTTTTTTGGTTTATATGAGCAAATTGCCATAAATTCTTTCTATTCAGTTGTCTTCATGTGTCAGCTCCTGAAGAGGACGAACAGGTCTGTGGCAAATGATTTCAAATGGAAAATCCTTTGTGTTTTATTCTTCAGAGATGGATGCATGCCTGTTGCAGTCCTTTCCTAGAGGCATTTCCCTGAAAGAAGGGAAGAGAAGAGCAAGAGGTTCCAAGCCCCTACTCTTAGGGTTGCCTTCAAGAGTAGGAAGGATGTGGAGGGGTAGCAGTCCAGTTTGGAACAGGTCAGAGATAGAAGGTGTCATCAGAGGCTGATAGTCAACAAGAGGTGAAAAGAGGGCAAAACTGGAAAATAAAATAAAGTAGTTAATGCTAGAAATGTTGGAGATGGGGAGAAGACAGAAAGACAAGAAGTGTCAGGGTGAAAGTGAGGAGAAACACCTGGTCTGACTTGCTCTTAATTTTTCAATGTTCTTTCCATCGTCATGTTTTTATTGAATCTGTTTGAAATGCAGTCAGCTCTGGACCAGAGTGCATTTACAGCCCTTGATTGTTCCTGGCAACTTCCTATGTTTTTTCAGTAATACCACCCCATTTTGAAAAATGGGCCTTCCTCAGAAAGCAATTGTGTTGATGAGTGGGAAAACTGTGACCCTCTGAAGCCACAGGGGATGAAATCCTAACCCTTGCTGAAGGCAAGGGCAGCATCCCCAGTGACAGCAACGGGTTCAGGATGTCACAGGGAGTGCTTTTGGCTGCTGTAGTGAGCTGGAAACTCTTCGGGGATGGGATCTGTATTCATGTATTGTCTGGTGCAACGAGGTCCTGAATTTGTTGGCCTCCAGGCACTGCAGAAAAGCAAATGCTAAGTTGTCCTGTGAGCAGTGAAAGTAATTAAACATCAGTGCCACTGGATCCTCAGGTATCTGGCAATGGGCGAGTGTCAGGCTTTTCTCAGCAGATCTTCTTGCTCTCTCCAGCTGCCTGTTCTTTCAGCAGTAGGAAGGTGCTGTGCAACTCCCTGGACAAGTGACCAGCCATTTGGAGCTGGTGGAGAGGATCCACACCTGTGTGTGTTCCCTCTCCAGGGCTGGGCAGCTTAAAACAAATCTAAGAATGCTTTTCTCACTAACGTCTAGCAGCCCTAGTTCCCTTATGTCCTCTGACAATATCAACTGGAAAGCTTTTCAAGAAGAATGGATATGGTTTTATTTTGGTTTTCTTTTTCCTAATTAAAGTTGGGCATTTAAACTGCTTGTGATTATTTCTTTTCCCAGTTGCACATGTGGAGTGTCTCAACAGGACTGTAAAAGTCATGCTAATTTATGTGAGGGCAAAATTAATCTTTAAACTAGAAAAGCTTTCGCTATTTTTGTTTGCAAAATGCTTTTATGTCTTTAAGCAGAGGGCACTGCTGAAAAGGCAAGGATTGTGTTGGTTTTATTATTTTTATTGATGTACTTTAAAAGCAACTCAGAAATCTTTTATTTGATATCTGAAGCCAAGGCATCAAAGTGCCAATGGCTTTGTCATCTGCTAAGGTGGAAAATGTGAAACAAAATAGATGCACCTTCTACAGGTTGATTTTTTTTTTCCTCCCATATTTGTTTTTCTGCTTCTGGGAGATAAACATTTATTTTTTAATAATTTAGAATGTTCCCTTTTTAGGCATAAAATACAAAATTATTTTTACTATCACTGTAAGCACTCTTCCACATCTCCTATGTTATACTCCCATGAAAAACCTCCATACCAGGGAACTTTGGAAAACAGCACTGACTCCAGAAATACTCTACACTTACAGTTTTGTGCAGAGGGAACTCCTGAGTTTGGGTCCTTATCTCTCCCTCTCACAAAGAGGCTTGTTGAAGGGCTTGCTGGAATTTGTGGTTCACAATAAAATCAGCTGGAGTTGTAGGTGCCGGACTTGAGGGTGTTGGGGTCGAGAACTAGTTCTGCTCTTGTGACAGCAGCCAGGCTTCAGGGCAATCACAGCCTGCATTTCCAGAGGGTTAACTATAGAAAAACATAGAAAATAACTGAAGAGCCTAGTTAGAATGAAAGTCTAGCCTTTACCTTGAAAAAAAAAATCCTGTGTCTTCATGCCTATGGAGACACTGGCATGTTTGCTGGAGATGGAGGGAGGTGGAAAATCCAGTCATTCCATCAAAGGTGGAAAGCACAGCCAGGACAATCCTGCTTGCACCTGCTGCCCTGCCAGCCCCTGTCCCCTGTTGCTGCTGGGGAGGCTGAGGGTGGGTCTGTGCTGTGAGAGGTGCAGGGGCTCCACAGGCACCCAGAGAGCCAAGGAGCTGCTGGAGCTCCGGCCTCCCTGCCTCCTCTGCTTTCTGCACGGTTTTCCCAGAAGCACTGTTTTCAGCTGGGGTCCTGTTGGTGTTGTCATTTTAAAACGTGTTTTGGAATGTTAACTTCAGCCAGCTGAAATGATTTCCTTTTTGCCCCCTTACTGAGAGGGTTTATAAATATCGAGTTACACAGGAAGCAAATTCTCCTGTTATCAGATTGTTCTGTAGTCACTTTTCTTTTCCTCAAAAGCATAATGGTGGACTTTATCAGTGCTCAGTCATTTGTTTCCTATTAAACACGAGTGATTAAGATGCTGTTTGGCTCACTGGGAAGAGTTACTGACCTGTTTTTTCTGTAAATGTATCTTTAAATTAGGAGACACCTGAAACTGGTAGGAAGTGAGTATTAATTGGGTTCAAGTTCCACGAGCACAGATTGCAGTTTCCCAGTGGGATGTGGTAAATAGCCGTCACCAAGATAATATTAATTACATTATCTCCCAGAATGGTCCCAGGAGGTGCTAAAATAGCACATGTGCCACTTGGGCTTAGATGCTCAGACACGAAGATCAGTGTTTGCTGCCGTGTTGCTCAGCACAGCACGGAGCGTGTTGCATCACTGGGGCAGTTGGATGAGATAAGGGGGCTGGGATTTTCTGGCTAGCTGCTTGGGGATTTTCTCTCATGAGTTTGAAAATCAGAATATTATCTAAAGCAATAGCTGAATTTTTTTTCCTCTGCCTTGACGCCCAACAAGGAACGGTAATAGCAAGCCTTAAAAATGGATTTCATAAAACACCTGAACAGAAAGTGTTTCTTGCTGCAGAGATTGTGACTTCCTCGTAGACCTGTTCAGCTCTAGAGTGACTCCAAGTGCCACACAAGCAGTCCACAGACCTCATTTATCAGAACCACGCTCCGTGCAATTGACTTCATACTCAGGCATGCCCCTGGCACTGCAGGGCTCTGCCACCAGCACTGTTACAGGTTGTGTGGGCTGCACCCTGACCACTGCCCTTTCCAAAGCTGCAGCTCACAGGCCTTTGCTTCAAAAGCCCCTCTGTTAGTTGTGCTCAGCTGGGAGGACATGGGCCACGGGGCCTGCAGGGACAGTTGTCTGTCTGGTGCCCATGTGAGGGTCAGACCATCCTCACACTGGAAATGCTGAGCCAGATGCCTCCCTTAGCCCTTGAGGACCATATTAAGTCTTTTTAGCCTTTGAGGACCCAGCAGCCTTCCCCCCCTCAGGTATTGATTAGGGGCAGAAGCAAGAAGCAAACAAATACACTGTTCAGTGATGAACAGTTCATGTCATGAACTTCTCCATTGGTAATTTCAAGTTCAGCAGGCTGGATTCATGTGGCATTGGAGGGGAATTAACTCTGACCTGATAATCTCTGACTCTTCTGTCTGGGCTCGAAAAACATGGACCTGGTGGTTTGTTAGGGACATGCTGGCAGACACTTAAAGACAGTGATGCTGAAGGCACCACTATAATTAGCTCAGCCAGAGACTGAGCACACAGATTGACTTGAAAACCAGTGTGGCTGTTCCATGGTCACCGTGCCCCCTGTAGAAAACACTGCTGAAGGAATACTTAGATTTTAGTCACCTTAATTCGGTGTTACACATCCTTCTTAGCAGTGTTATACATTACCACTGTTAATTAAAGGTATCAGCATGTCCCATAATGAGGGGGAATTACTTGCCACGTAAGAAGGCACATTATGGTTCTCAAAAACTGACTGGTAGGTTGAAACTGTGTTTTTTTAATATTCAAAAAGTGCTTGTTCCTTGTTCATGAAGCTTAAATTAAACACTAGGGGGTTCACAGAGATGAAGGGGAAAAATGTGTCCTACAGTCTGTTTCACAACAGCTCAAAACTAACCACCTTCAAACAAAGGGAAGCTTTCATCCTTGTTCCTACAGCTACACATGAAAATCTGAATTGCAATGAGATTGAGCAACAGGAAGAAAATAAGTAAGTCGACCTCGTTCTTCCCTGTGGAAGTTGTTTCAATAGAAAAGTATTAGCCAGCTTCAGAAAATGTCACTAACTGGGTGAAAGTGGTCCCCATGTATTTCCCAGTTTCCTTACTCCTCCCATGATGACAATTTCCACTAAGAGATGCATCGTTGAACCAGGGTTGTGCTGGAAAATGAAAGAGGGAAATTTTCTGGAGAGGGAAAATGTACAGAATTCTTTGCATTTTATAATATATTCTGGTAATTTTATTTTTTCCTGTTGCTCTCTATTTTTCTTCAAAATGAGAGGAAACGAGCACAGCGCTGATTTTTATGGTGTAATTCACACTCCTCCATTTTTTCTTTTTTAATTTTTTTTATGCTTTTATATTCAAAGCTCTAGATCTGACTTTTTTATTAAATACAAGCAAACATTTTTTTTTTGTCCAAAGTGAGCAGAGTAATCTGTGTCTGCATGACTGGGCCCAGAAGGTTCTGGTTTGTGCTGGAGTCAGCAGCAGTTTCCTACAGTGACTTCGTTTGACCTGCGCTGCTCTGACAGGCTGGGGCTGGCAACAATCTCAGCCTCAGCCATCAAAACATTCCTTTGTAGCCAAGTGTCCTTCTGCTTTCTCTGAAATATCTGGTGTCACTTTTAACAAGAGGGGAAACAGACATTCGTCACCATTAATTCACTGGACAATTAAGCAGCTGATCTCTGACCTCCTGCCATTATTGGCTTTCAGAGCCAGGGTAAAGACCCCACAGATATCTGTTCTCTGTCATTCCCTGCGAGCTGTCCTAGTACTTTATTTACTCAGAGGCTTAGCTCTTGCCCACCACCAGCCAAATGTATATGCTTTGTAATAAAAATTGCTAATAAGCTGTCCCAGGCAGTGACATTAATCTCTGAGTGACGATAACAGCAAGCAAAGGGAACAGCTGGCTGTCAGGAAAGCATGTGAGTGGGAATCATACATTTATTTAGATTTATGTACATATTAGAAGTGTCCATCCCTGGCTGCAGCTGCTTTTGGTGCTTTGGGCTACCTTGGGCATCCAGACCAGAGGCAGGTGCTTTGCACTGGGAGGTGTGGGTGGTGTGGGATTGCTGCATGGTGCTGTTTGCTTGTTCTTCTGGCTTCATCTCCCAGGCTGTGACAGCACTTTGCTTTTGCTCTCTCCCGGAGTCCCTGGTGGTGGGATCTTTGCTGCCACACTGCTCCCGGGGGGCTGATGGCCCAAATCAATACCTTGTTTTAGTTCTGGCCCCAGGGCTGCAGGGAGAGCCAGTGGAAGTGCAGGCGTGTGTGAGCCATGAGGAAATAGTTAATCCATCCCTGGCACAGAGCTCTGTTTTGTGTTTATTAAGACGGCTGGGTGGGTGGGTGGGTGGGAGAGGCAGCCGAGCTGGGCCAGCTGCTTGCATCATCTGACGCTTACACCATGCAACCTTCAAGCCTCATTTTTCAGTCATTGCTTTTGAAGCACTTCATTAGCTAATCTGAGGAACCTTCTGCCTTCACTCTGCAAGTTTCCTTGGTTTTTTGTCTTCTACCTCCTAATTTTTTTGGTGTGTTTTTTTGGGTTTTTTTTTTTTTTTAAGTTCTACTTTTTGTGTTGAGTCCTTCAACTGGTAGCTATAGTAACACCCATGAATGAGTGATTGTAGTACACTTCTGCAGCCCACTCCCCTCAGGAAAGCTGTGCCAGGCTGTCACACACCTGCAGTGGCTTGGCACCCCCTCTTTTAGGGGTTTCTCCAAACAACAGGGACAGTCAGTCTTAGCCTGGCAGCCAGCTCCATCCTGCTCGCTATTTGCAGCTGCAGCCCACAGCATATTGTGGCAGAAGGAATGAGTCACTGGCAGAGCAATCTGTTGCATCAGATAATCACAGATTACCTCCATTAACCCAAATCCCTTCTGTAACCTTTTACAATAATGATCCCAAAAGCTGACGCATACAATACTGTTACCATCACGTCTTGGGCTGTCAATGATTTTTAGAGAGGATGTTTTCTGTGGTTTCAGGGTTGATCTAGCAGGTTGTGCCAGCACAATCCACAGGAAGCAGCTGTTGGTAGCTTGTTGCTGGACAAGATGATGGGGCCAAAGCCAGGCTTTGTAGCTAAGCAAGGGGGAAGTCTCCCCTAAAGCTGGCCATGTCCTTTTGCATCAGTCCTGTGCACCCTCTTACAGTTTTCCCTGGTGTCCACATAGAATCTCCTTCCTCCAGATCAATGCTTGTGCCCACACCTCTTCCCCTCTGCCACTCAGTCACTGCAACTGGGAAATGCTTGCTGTAACCAGGCATTGCAGGGGGATTTCACCCCCTCTCCACTTTGCCCGTATGGCATGTTTGAAGGCTCCTCATGTATATCTAGGGTTTAATTTCAGTTTTATGCATATGTGAGAAATTGGTGTGTTATTTGACCACGGAGAGCAAGGAAGATGGTAGGTATCTGCTTTTCTTCACAAAAGGATCCTGATCCTGTTCCCAAATAGAAAGTGTCCCAGTCTGAGACATATTATGATGCTGTACTTTTCTTCCTGGTTGACTCTGGAAGCAAAAGGTGTCACAGAAAGGAAGTTCCCCTAAAACAATTCTGGCAGTATAGCCCACACACATATACTAAGGAGCCTAATTTTTACCATTTTCAGTATGTGGGTTTCTGGGTTCTTGTCAAAACATTTCAAAGCTTTACCAATTCTACCGATTTGGTGGAACTAATAAATGAGCCAGGCCTAATAAAACAGCCTGTCTCAAGCCATTAACTTTTCATGATGTTTATGAAAATTCTTTTCTTTAGTCTCGTTGGTAAGTTTATCTAGGTGAGGGTAAAAAACCAGAATAGAACATAATTCTCAGAGCTTGGCTACAGACTGCTGATAGGAACACTTGAATTCTCACCTCCCCTCCAGCTGGATCTCCTCCCCACAGTTCAGAAATACTCCTTATAAGACTCAAATGTCAGGAACACAGAGGCTAAGTTATTTTTTTAGATACTGCAGAACTATTTGCAGGAGAAAAAGCCCACACAGCTCTTTGACAGGGACAGACAGAACCCACATCGTTTCCTGCTCAGGGCTGGGTTTTTGCATGTTCTCCCTCTGGAACTAGCATCATATTTTTCAGGAGAGCTGAGCCCCATGTATGTGCCCCCATGTCCAGGTTTCTTTGCAATCCTCCTGCCTGTCTCGTGTTGCTGAACATCAGAACTGCACGTTATGGATCAGCAAATCAGCAGAGCTTTTTAGGTTTCTAGTCACTTATCTCAGTGTCTAACTAGGATCCAGGAGTCCCTGTAAGGTATTTTGGGTTTAGGGGACAGCCCTGAGAACATTTGGGCTGTTTGAGGAGCACAGCTGTATCCAGGAGCACTACAGAGCCTCCTGGGCAGTCTACATGGGCAGTGCATGGACTGTATGTGGGTGATGAGTTCAGAGACTCATAGAATATCCTGAATTGCAAGGAACCCACAAAGATCATCATCCTGACCATGCACAGGACCACCCCAAGTTGCATTTGCAGGTTTGGGTTTGGAGGCATTGGTTGGTGGCTTGCATGCATGTCGCTGAACAGGGTAATAAATATATAGAACAGGTCATAAGTTTAAAAGCCATTGCTTAAAGAGCAGTTCCTTCCTGGAAAGATGTTATCAAGCCCTATTCAAGCAGGATTTCTGGAGCAGTGATTTGCATTCTTCCTTTAGAAGAATGGGAAGCAGGTCTCTTGCAGTCAGTGTAACTCACAGCTGTGCAAATTAACTCAAGGGAATTGGTAAGAAATGTGGGAATTTCGAGTCACTCGGGGAGACCACGCTCCTTGTCTAATTCTTGTGTACTTCAAAGCATGTGACAGTTGAGAGAACATTTCTGACAAAAGAATCTTCCTTTCGGAGAATGAAGTTTTGTCTAAAATTAAAGGGTTTGCAGGAAAGTGTCTGCTTAAAAGAAAAGATGATTTGCTTTTTCTACCTTCTTATTGACAATATAGAAACATCACTTTAACACAGTAAAGGATGTCAGTTTACCATACCCATTTTGTTCCAGTGATATCTTAGTGCTCTATTTGATGTGTTCCATGATAATGTTTTGACGTTAGAGAACTGAGATGATTCAAATGTTATCACAGTGAAATGGTTTAATGTCTTTGCATCAGAATTTTGTAGAACTTTGAAATACTGTCTCAGGTCCAGTTTGGAGGAAAGTTCCACTGAGAGATTGAATATTTTCAGCAGGGTGGTAACCTTGAATCTCAACCACTCTGTTCAAAAACTTGGTTTTCCATAGTAATCACTGATATGGAGGTGTTAATGTGTTTTGGGGGGTTTTTTTGGTGGTTTTTTTTTCCTGTTATCCACTCTATTGATGAAGAAAATCAGTCTCAACAGTCTCCACAGTCTCAACAGTCCCCAGACAGTCCCCCCAGATGTGTTGAATCAGCCAGTATGTGGTAGTGCATTCTAAATCCAACAAAAATGCCTGGGTTTGTGCCAGTAGCCTTGTTTACTTTGAGGTCAAGAATAGGAAATTGAAATTTTGGGCTCTCCTTAATTTTACTGTTTTAGATTATAGCTGGCTTTATTTTGGTAAGACTTACTATTTGTTTGTTTTTTAATGGATTGTAAATCTTCCATAGACTTTGTATCTTTCGGATTATTTTTTTAATGGCATAAAAGCCAACAATCACTTTTTGCTCATTTATCAGCTGCAGATAAACACAATGCAGTTAAATGCAAGGTATTAAAGAGAGAGACACCATAATAGACAAACTCTAGGTGTTTATGTTGGGAGAAATTAAACTGCATCCAGGGAAATTTGTGACCAAACAACTCTCTGTGGGCACAGCAGTGAAAGGTAATCCCAGTATATGTGAACTGACCCACAAAACCCAAAGAAAACGTGTTCAAATAATCTCAAAGATGCATTGAAAACATCCAGTGGAGGATGTAGGCAGAGTTGTATGAAGAGTGCCACAAATTGGGATGCCTACTTAAGACTTGCAAAAGAAGTTAAAGGCCTGATTTTTTTAAGTTTAGTTAAGTCCTTTCGATGTGCTCTGACCAGGCATGAAGGTGGCTTGTGGAGAGACTCCTTTATATTTCTAGGGTAGCTACAAAATGGCCTTGACATACGATAGTTAAGCCCTGAGGATCAGTCTTCAAAGACTAATCCCTTAGCTTTCTTTTCCTTCAGGGCAGTGGATGTTACTAAAGCATATTATTAACATTATTATTGACATAAAAAAAATGTGTTGTTACAGTCATGTTTCAGCCACTTGCCAGTATCTGCAGTAATACCTGACCTCTTCTTTGAATCACAGGTAGGTTATTCCTGCAGTGAGTGTTTATACACTGAATTCTGTGAACCAAGGTTAATAGTACTTTAGATGTCAGTTGTATACAAAATATTTTGCCCTCTGGTCCTCTGGTAACCAGACTGCAAAGCCAGCCTGACTCTGCTTGTGCTTTTTTGCTTGTGAAAATTCCCGTCAATGTGGTTCTGGAGGCTTAAACACATCTGCTCTTCACTCCCAAAAAGCAGCCAGGTGTTTTACCCAGTGGGTGTCAGGCTGAGGTGTTTGTAAGCAGCATCATGAGCAAACGTGCTGTGGCAGCATTGGAGGTGGGCACAAAACCCTTCCCGGGCACTGGGACTCATCAGAAAAGGCTGCGGGAGATAAGGGCAGATTAGCATCGATGAGAGGAGCTGTGTAACATGATTCTCTTCGGAGGGCTTGCAGTGGGGCTCTTCATTGTACCTGATAAAAGAGAGCCTCTAGAGAGGGGTTTGCAGGGGCACTGCACCCCAGGGCGTGGCAGACACCCCCCTGCCTTTGGAAATTCGCCTTCTCCTTGGGCTGACGGGAGGGGATTCATAAAGAGGTTCCTAATGGTCTTGTTCGAAGCACAGGTTAATCAGAAGTATCAGCTAAAACATTTATGGAATAAAACAGAGTGTTTTGGGGGTTTTTTCCTGCTTTCCCAGAGGAGAGAGGCAGGATGAAGGGCAGAGAGCGAGCAGTCTTTCATTCTTTAAAAACAAGCCAGCTTTATTTGCTAGTACAGCTGAGTGTAGGTGGAATGAATAAGAAAGAAGAATAGTGGACCTGGGAGAACTTCCACATGAAACAGGTCTAATAAGGGTGAAACTGTTTGCCTTAGAGGCTATTAGAGGCTTAGAGGTATTAGACATGAAAAATTCCTAGGGGAAAATGATGGGTTGGTAAGTTTTATTCATGCTGTCTCATTAGGAAGAGGAGCTCTAGGAAAACAAGATTAAAATTAGTATTCTTTTCCTTCACAAATATACAGTTAATCTTTGGTATTCACACCCACATGAGACATCAGGGCATTCAACAGCCAGTGCAGGGCGTTTACCAGGATCATAAGAACAGCCTGACTCTAAGTAGCACAGATACTAAAATAGGAGAAGAAGTTGTTTGGAAGCCATGCACCTCCATGTTTTGTTAGCCATATCTAATTAACAGAATATGGAACAAATGTAATGTTTTTCAAATACTTCAGAAACAGCTTTCCAAGATCTTTCTCTGAAGCTGCCTGCAGTCCGTCCTGTACTGGCCAGACCTTACTCTAACATGGGAATTCCATGTATAACACACAGCTTCAAACACCTCCATGGGACAGAGTAGAGAAAGGGTGACAAGAGGAAAAAGAAAAGAAACATAAACGTCTTGTGGGTGGAAATAGGACCCTAACTATGATTTTTTTGACTTTTAATATTTTTGGAGTTTGTTTCACTGCTTTCACTGTGTAATCAAGGCCTTGCATTCTGAGGCTACAGAGCTCTCTGCTGTTGTTGGGAAGGTCCTGGGTGACAGCCCAGGTTGTGAAGTGGAAGACAGAAGCTGTAGTCATCCTCCAGTGATCTGTGGATTAACTAGATTGCAGTTAATACAGTTGGATGAAATATTTGGCTGTCTTGGATTAGCCAGGCCTGGCAGCATGGGATGTGCTGCTATCTTATCAACTTGGGCAAGAACAGAGCAGCAGTAGGAAGCCAGATTATCCATCCTTAAAATCCACCTTGCATGTTGGCATGAGGAACAGATGGAATATGCTATGGGTGTGGTGCTGGAATAAATTCATCCAACAATATGTTTTACTCTGTGTCATGAATAATCTTCAGTCATCTGAGCAGGAGCATGGTTTGATGCTGTCTTTAGCAGAATTAACAGGCTCAAAGCCTTGGCTTCTTCAGCTTCATCTTCAGCTCTGTCCTCTTTCTCTGATTTCTCATTTAATTTTGGACAAGCCACTTAATATCTCACTGGCTTAATAATATGCAGGTGTTCTCCTGTCTCCCCTTGCTGTTAGGAGAGTAAGTATGTGCTGAATAATGGAGGGGAAAAAAAGGTAGGCACTTTAGGCTAAGGGTAGCTCCTGCTGGCAGATGTTTTACATGTGTGCCTCTGGTTATGTCTCTCTCCTCGCAGGCAGAGATCAGAGCTAGATTTGCCATGCAGCATCACAAGATGATGTGAAAAACGCCATGTATTTTTCAGTAGGTGAGATGTAGAGCAAATGCTTTTGTTTCCTGCAGGACTGGTTGACACGTTAGAGAATTAGCTTCACCCCTCAGTTTGCAAATGCTGAGTTGCTGAGTGCAGGCAAGGGAGCGGGGCTGAGCTTTCGTGCTGCTGCTGGCAGCTCACCTTTTGTCGTCAGCAGCAAAGCAAAATTTTAAAGCACTGCATGATGGAACTCACATTTGAAGCACAGCACATCTGTCAAGTCCTGCCCTGAGAAAGCTGCCTTGAAGGATGCAAATCCTCCTGAACGGAATAGTCGGTGCAAAGGCAGCAATCAAGGCAACGTGTGAAAGCTTCCCCCTGCAACCTGCGCCATGACTTACTCAGGGAAACCTCCCCTTTTAGCTTTTAGCTCTGCTAGACAATTTACTGTGTCTCAGCTGTCTCACTGCATTATGTCCTTCAAACCCCACCCCCTCAGAATGAAGGTTTGGAGCCAGCAAACACTGCTGGCTCCACAAGAAAAGCTGAGAGCGGAAAGGTCAGGTCGATTAAAGCACTTGATCAGAATCTTTAACATAAAGACGTCACAAGCAAAGCAGGAACGCTACTTCACGCTCAGCTAAGAGCAAATGATTCATCAGGCAAGGCTGCTTATTTTTGGAGGGTAGCCACAAAAGAGAAGAGAAGAGAACATGCTGGCTGTATCGATCACGGTTTTAACGGGGGACCGCAGAGCCCTTCTCCAGTTTTGATGGAAATTTAATGTCAGAAATACATCATCCAATGTAAATACATCAATAGATATTGTACATTGAACGGATTTTAAAGATGTTCTGGCCCAGCCTAGCAGAATCATATCACCTCTGCACAAATCTCAGAGCTGTCGTTTAGAGCAAAGGGCTGTTTTGCAATATTCTGTGTTGCTTGATGCTGCTGAAGATGCAGCCTTTTTGGGAGGACTTCTCTTCTCTAAAGGGGGCTGGAGAAGCAGGTGTGCTCTGGAATCTCTAGTGCTTGTGCCTACAAGGTAGACCTTCAGTGGGTGAAGATGTACCAGTGTTGAGCAGATCCAGCCTAAAGGATGGTTTCATCTGGCTGACCCCCACTGCCTCCTGTGTCCAGAAGTGTTTGGAAATGCTCTTGGAGCACATCCCTTGAGCAGAGAGCTCCTGCTTGCCCCAAGCAGCATCTCTGTCTGACCCTTGATAAGGGCAGAGGTGCTGCAGTGGCAGCAGCCAGAAATGAGAGCCACATGGAGGTTTAGGCTGTGTACCAGGAAAAGGTTTTTCACCCAGAGCGAGGCTGAGCTCTGGAACAGGCTCCCCAAGGAGGAGTCACAGCACCAAACCTGTCTGAGTTCCAAAAGCATTTGGACAGCACTCTCAGGCACAGGTGTGTTTCTTGGGGTGTCCTGTACAGGGCCAGGAGTTGGATTTGATGATCTGGATGGGTCCTATCCAGCTCAGGGTATTGTAGGATTCTGTGATTCCTAGATAAATAAGTGTGAGGAAAAACACAAAGAGAAGAAAAGTTCACAGAAGAATGGTTCAGAGAAGAAAATGCAGCCATAGAGTATGATTGGAAGAAGGAAGGAAGCAGGAATTCCTGGTGGAAGGATCATGTTTCCCAGAGGAGTATGTCAAGGGAGGCTGCAGGGAGAGAAGTGTAAGTACAGTGTGATGAGGCATAAGGGCAGGAGCACAAAGGAAAATGCCCCTGGAAGAGAAGGAAAAGAGGAGCAGGTGGAGGTGGCAGCCTGGCATGCAGGAGCTGCTGTGCAGGATTGCAGCAGTGGGCTTTTGGGGACATGAAAACCAGTGAAGACCCTGAGGGCTGCTGAATCCAAGCCCCATGGCCACGGACAGCCAGAGCAGAGCCATCTGTGAACAGATGTGCTCCAGAAGTTGGTGAACAGATGATCACAGTGCTCACCCCAGCCCACAAAATGCTTGACAGCACTTTGTAGTTCACCTAAGGCCCTCAGCATGCAAGACCAAGAGAGCAAGACAAACTCTCTGATGCTGTGGGCAGAGGGATGGGGAAGGAAATGACTTCAGCAGCAGTGGCTGGGATGCACTGAAGAGGGGGTTGAAGCAGAATTCATTACAGACCCAAGGGGTACGTCTGTGTTGCATAATACTGTGTGGTGGGGAGGCAGTCACAGCTCTCTGTGCTTTGCTGCAGTCTAATTCCTGGAGAGGATAGCTCCTGAAAGTCCAGACAAGCTGGTTCCTGTATGGCCAGTGCAGATGTCTCAGCTCTACATTGCCTACTGTAGAAACACAATCAGTTCCTGTCAATCAGAAGTTTAAAATAATTCAAGGCAGACTCTCTGATGGCAAAACCATTGGCCATCAAAAGCGCAGGAATAAAAGGTGACATGCAAAAGAAGCTCTCCTGTGCCAAAGGTGACACTGTATGATCATGAGTGCCCCACAGAGAGCAATATTTGTAATTTTTTTCTGAGGCTCCTGTTTTCTCTCCGGTGGTCTGCTACCTTTTGAGTCAGTGCTCTCCTAATTTAGCTTGCAATGTCATGCAGGACCCAACACACTCTCAATCTGCAACTGTGACTCTACCAACCCCTCTACAGAATTAACTGAGCTCTGATTTAGTCATTCAGCATGCCAGTGCATGTAAAATAGGCTCAAGTGGATCAGATTTTGTGTGCAGGGACTGAATTGCAACAGATACAGTGACTTGGAGAATCCCAGTCTGCATCTGGGCTTTCCTGTCCAGAGGGAGACTCCTCCTCTGTTGGCTGCACAGCCTCTCCAAGCAGAACAGAAAGAAGAACCAATAATTGAGTATTTTCCTCATGAAGCTATTAATTTTCTCCTACAGTTCTCCTGTGGAAGCAGCAGTGACCAGAGAGTGTAACAGCAGCAGTAGTGCCATGTTGGCAGGACATGTAATGTGAGGGTGGGAGGGAATAGCAGGAATTGAATTTTGGTCTTCTGTTTTCAGCACTTTTTTGGGATAGAATCAGGACTTGTCCCAAAACCAGAAGGGGGATATCTGTCTTGAAAAGGTGTGAACTGTAATTTTACAAGATTGTTTGACTTGTGTGAAGTGGCTCTTGGTTGGGGAAGAGGTGATGCTGGAGGTAAGCAGCACTGTCATCTCACCTGGACCTGGTGGGCAGCAAGCCTGGACTCTCAACTTTCAGTGAGCTGATCTTCTGCCAGATGTGCCACCTCCTTGAGATTTGATCTGTATCACAGAATCATAGAATGGTTTGGTTTAGAAGGGACCTTAAAGGGCAGGGTTATCTTTTGCTGGACCAGATTGCTTAGAGCCCCATTCAGCCTTTCCTTTATCACTTCCAGGGATCTGCTTGTACATCAACCCACAGTGTCTCAGCTTTAGTTATTAATGGTATCCATAAGAACTGTGACTGGGCAGGTAAACTCTAGGTGGAACTGTGCCCCCCAAGCAATCTAATCCTGATATTTCTCTCCCTGCAGGGGGTGGAGGGAAGCGCAAAGGCAAAAGCAAAAAGTGGAAGGAGATCCTGAAATTCCCTCACATTAGCCAGTGTGAAGATCTCCGAAGAACAATAGGTAAGAGCTTTTCCCTTCATTGGAAGTACTGCATAAATGAAACATTCTGTCAGAACTGGCTCATTAGAGTGGCATTCAAGGTACTCATCATTACAGGGAGTTAGGTGGGCATGCAATGTGCATTCCTCCCATGGTGCTGCCATGCAAACTCAGTGTTTTCTGCCCCTAAAAGGGGCTGTGGACCAGGCAGGAGAGACTGGAATGATGCACTTGCAGGGCAGGGCATGGGGCTGGCAGCATCCAGGCCCTTTGTTTTCCATACACAGATTCCAAGATCCAAAGGGTTGTCACAGCTGGACAATACCTGGCATGTGGGACAGGGGCTTTCACTCTGTCCCTACCAGTGTGGCTGTGAAAACACATTCAGAAAGGAATCCCCTCATCACATCCTGCATTCCCTTCTAATAAATATCTCCTTATCTGGGAGGAAATGAGACTTGCTGACTGTAGCTGAAGTTAGTATTAATTATAGTCTGGGTATGATGTTTGAGGCAGCAGCCACTGCTTCTGCCAGGCAGGTTTGCTCAGCAGCACCATCCCCTATTCACAGCCACAACACAGCTTTATGGAGGCTTTTTACAGGACATGCAGAAAACTTTCTCTGAACTTAATTTGTTTTATTCATGTGGTCCAAATGCTGCAGATTTGGCAGGGAGCTTGCAGTGTCCATTTTCATAGCACTGCATTTGTCCTGCTCATACATGCCAAAATTTCAGCATTCTTTTGACTGCTGCCTTGGCAGACAAGGCTAGTAGCTATCTCCTTCTGCATTCTCCCCTGGAAAGCCCAGGATTGCTGGTCTCACCACAAGAGGTTAACTTCAGCATTTGAGGCTCCTTTTCTCCCCTGCACATAAAATCCAGCCACTGGCAAGGAATGAATGAAAGGCAAGAATCTGTAACAACAGAGATAACAGGAAGCATAATTTGTCTAACTTGGGTGAACTCCTGGGGTCTGAGTGACAGTGCCCTGGCACTATTTACATTAGAAATCCACAGCATGTTTATGCAGAGAAAATATGTGGAGTGTTTTGAAAACTCTTTTTTTCATGGACTCCTTCAGTAAAATTTTCTTCCTTCACCTTCTGTTGTAGAGCTAAAAAGAGGTAAAGAAAAGAGGGGAGGCAGGAGAATAGAGTGTAGGTTTTCCCCAGTTGACAAACACGGAAAGCCTGAGCAATTTCTGAAGGTACAGAAGCTAATCTGACTTAATATATTGTAATTTGCAAAGGGAATTCTCCCCTTTGTTCTGTCAGCCTTGGTTTCCAAAGGGGAAAATGGCTGCAGATAAAATGCTTTTTCTCTACAAAGGTGTACTATCCTAAAATGAGTAGTCTTTTAAAAATTAGGTCTGCCAATTATTTCTGTTTCTGTAATGCTATTTATGGCTTTTGTGTTGTGTGTGTGTCAGCTTCACCCTAATGTAATTTGTAATTTGTTTTGCATTTTTTTTGGTGAATGATCTGGTGATGTAACCAGGGAAGAGCCATTCATTGTGGGATCTCTGGGTGGATTTGGTTTCAGTCACTACAGTGATTACCTGTTAACTGGGAATTTCAGCAACTGCCTTTTCCACAGTGGGAAGTAAGGTCCAAATCCTGGTTCTGCGACTCTGATTTTTGTTGAGTCACTTTCCCACTGAGCTGGATGTGATTACAGAAGGAATGAGGCACTGCTCAGCCTGAGTAAGGTCTCCCGTGCTTGCTGGCTCAGCCATTTTCAGTGAATCTCTGAAGCTGAGACATCCCAGACAAACAGTTGTGTGAACTTCTCCTTGCTCATACAGGACACATCTTGGGTGGGTGGGTCTGTAGCATTAACTCCTTTTCATGTGTGTGCTCAGGATGGATCCACTGCAGATCCCTCGCCCTGGGCTCTGTGTTCCCTGGACACCCAGGAACAATCACTGGTCACTGCAGTCTGGCCTTAAATGGCTTTTTTTCCTGCCTCTGCTAAGGAAGAACAATTTCCCTGGCTTTAACCCTTCTTCATTTGTTATTTCCTGCAAGTCCTTTAAAGGGATCTCAGGATTTCAGATTAGTGTTTCCACAGGTACGGGGAAAGTACTGAAACATCTTTCTTGGCCCTTCAGCTGCTCTGGGACTTGCAGGGGATTCAGTGTCTTGGGGTGTCTGCATATCAGCCCCTACCTAACCTTCTAGTCAGTGCTAATAATGAAACAGAGAGCCCAGAAAGCCTCTTTCCTCCAAGGCCAGGTTGGATGGGGCTTTTAGTGGAAGGTCTTTTTTAGGGGGATTGGAACTCGATGATCCTTCCAACCTTCCAACCCAAACCATGGTTCTAAACTCTAGACAAGGAAAAGGCTACAGCCTAATTCAATTTGTTTAGAGATCAGGACAAACACAGGCAGGTTCTGCCCATCACAGACCTCTTTGCTGCCTGTCCTCCTCCCAGCATTTTCCATCAGACAGAGTCTTGCCACTCAGGTTAAAAAAAAAAAAAAAAAAAAAATCACAGTGAGTCTGAGAGGGTTGGATGAACTGGAGCACTTGGCTGATGAGGTTTTGTTGTATTCCTCTCTTCTGGATGCTTCCCAAGAGCCTCCAGGGAAAGGCTGGAGGCAGGAATGGGATGGACTTTTTGATTTAGGGCAGTCATGGACTGCACAGCTTAGCTTAATGCAGCCATAAAGCAATAGCTGGAAAATGCTGCTGTTGTAGTTGTGGCAGTACATGTGTGTGTAGATGCCCACATTTTGGTGTAAAAACGTGTGTGCTTTTGCACCCCGCTAAGATGTACTGAAAAGAGTCTGTGTCTTAAAAAAAAAAATAGTGTAGTGTGAAAAGAAATCTGTGAAAAACAGGAAGGCTGAAATAAACCAAGGGTCTGCGACCTGTGTTGACACAATTATGAGTCAGTTCATACCTTTTGGTTACCTCTGTGTTTACAGGAGGCTCTGTGTTTGACTATCCATCATCTGGTGTCTCACTGAAAGCCTTGCTTAGTAAAGCCCTTTTTTTTCCCCTCCTTCTTGTGCACAGAAATAAAAACCAAAACACCCGAGAGAAACACTGCTTTTTGACAAATAAACAAACACTGGAAACATCTTTATTAAAAGTGCCATTTAGCCAAGGAGCCATTTTTTTGGACCGGACTTAAAAGCAACTTCTTTTCTCCTTTCTTTTTTGTCCAAAGTACGCAACACCTTTTGCAGGGAAACTCAGTGGCCTCCATTGTGTGCTAATTAAATAAGCAAGGGGAGCAGGGATGCTGCACTTCACTGGGCTCTGAGAGAGGCTTGTATACTACGAATGCATGTTTCCATTTGCAGCCCTCTTCCTGGCTGCATTTAATTGTATTAAAACAGCCAGCCCTTCCCAGGGTGGAAGATTTCCATATTGGCAGCAGAGGCCCCAGCCAATCGATAAAAACCTGATGTTTGAGGCACAGTTACCATGACTCATGTGATGGATGCTGCTGTAGAGGGGGTTCTGCTATCTTTAAAACTCACAGATGACAGCTTAGCAAAAGAGAGATGTTTCAAGGGGAAGAGGGGAAAAAAAAAATAGCAAGGAACAGCTTTCAAAGTTCCTGCATTTGACTCGACATGAAGAGGTGGCACAAGTTGGAGATACCCACTGGTTTAAAGGCCATCAGTAAACAAAAATTGTAAGAAAAAGTTGTGATTTGAAAGGCCAGAGCGTCTTCTCGATGATAAAAGATTCTGGATGTCTGTAAATATTTCTGAATGACGCAAAAGGTTCTGTTGGTTAAAAGTGTGGAATTTTTATTTATTTTTGCTCAGACCCATTCTGTGCTTTTTTTTTTTTTTTTTCTTGCATTAAAAAACCTGCCTGGGTGAAAGAGTTGATTATTCTGGTCTTTGGCAGATTTTCATTCGCAACTGTCCAAATGCTATATAATAAATCAAGACTTTTTTACCCCATGGATTGAACCTCGTGGGGAAACTGCCACGGAATGTGTCTGTGTTTGTTGCATAGAGTGATTTGCTGCATTATTGCAGCAAACTTTCAACTCCTTTGGTGAGGCAGTTTCTGGTTGTGCGTGATGCTCAGGTAGAAGAGAACGCTGAGGATTTCTCTCGTTAAATATTTTTGTTCAGTGAGATTTCACAGTCAGAAAGATCAGCCACATTAATACTAATTTGGCCATTCTTGGTTTAAAAGAAAAAAAAAATCAAAAATTTGCCATTTAACCTCTTACATGGCATTTGCATCCCATTTACCCAGGGTTAAAGTAGCTTGAGCTTCTGGCACATTCTTTTCAGTGTTGGTAAAAATACACTTCTGTGTGAGAAACACTCTGTAGAGCTGGTGAACAGAGTAAGTGGGACAAAATCGAAGCCCCAGAGTTCACATGCTCACTTTTTACAAAAGCTGGCTCTTTTCTCCCCCCCTCACTCTCTTGGGTATTGTACTTTTTCAGACATGATCAAGACCTTCACCTGCACGATTTTTTTTTTTTTTTCCAGTCACTTTGCAGTTTATCTGCCTGGAGGCACAATTGGAGGTGCAGGCTCTGCAACAGGGATTCAGATGCTTTGAGTATTTGTGGAGCTTCCTGGAAATGCTTTGCAGCCTGCACTGAGCTCCATCCTGTGGCAGAAAGCCTCCTGCTGTACCCCTGTTGTCTCACTCAGAGGTAGCCTGGACCTCCCTGCTGTGCTGCACACTGCTGGCAGATCTTTCATGAATTCCCACCAAGCCATTCTCGGGTTTCTTGACTCCAGAGGTTTTCCAGCACTGCAAGGAGAAGCTCATTGATGCAAAAGCAAAGTTTGAGTTTCCAGGCTTGCTCAGGAGGGAAGGTGTCCCTGAGAGAGTGAGTGACAACACAACCTGTCAGTGCCCATTGCAGGGTAACTCTGTGGCACCCTGTCCCTCTTCACTGGGAAGGGCATCACCCCCGGGGCTGTGTCCCCTCAGGGGATGGAGGTGTAGGCAAGGAAATGCACTCCATGTGCAGATCCCAGAGCCTGAGGCCACGTGGTGGTGTCACACACAGAGCTCAGGCACTGGGAAAGAGAAGGCATCAAAGTCCGGCCTGATCAAAAACACAAAGAGGCAGCCAATTTTCTCTCCACCAAATTCTTCACCTCTGATGTTTACAGTGATTAAAAAGCATGGTTGGGAAATGTAATCCTGAAGCCAACAAATAGATCAAAGGAAGGAATTGCAGTTTGCCTTCCACTGTAAATAACCCAGCTCAGCTGGTTATGACTTCTGTGATTGTCTTGTAGCATTGCTCTGAGTCCTACACCTAAGGCTGCTCTCGTGTTTTTGGCTAAAACTAGAGTTTCAGTTTTTTGAGAAATATATTTTTGGTAGAAAGCATTAGCTTTCCTTGGAAGAAAAAAACAAAACCAAAAAACTTACATTTTTATTGGAAGTAGTTTTTCAACAAGCAGTCAGGATTCCATGGCATGAAATAACTGCAAGGGGAACCATCTTCTCTTTTCTTTCCAAAGGTACAGGAATCAGGGTAGCTGTGTTGGGAAGAGGCTGGTGAGGAGTGTGTGTGTACAGCCAGAGCTGAGCACCCAGCACAGAGCTCTACTCCACTTCTGGCAGGAACTGGGTATTCTGGAAACCTGGGGAACTAGAACTACTGGAGTAGAAAATGCTGTCTAGTAAAAATATTTAAATTAATAAATAAGACAACATACCATATTGTTGTAATACTGTTAATTGAAATGTATTTCTAGAGAAATTCATATCGTTTAAGGCTCAAGCTGGTAAACTTGTAGGCCCAAAAGGAATTTTTTAACCACACAGGGCATCCCTTTAAATTCAGTTGATGCCTGGTTTGGGGGATTTTTAGCAATCAGAATCATGCCCTTTGTGAAAAGCAGTTTTCCTACACTGGTGTCCTTAGATACCTGCAACATAAGATGTATTTCAGTCACTATCAGCAGCAGCAAAGGGATATCTTGCTGTTGTTTTCCCATCACCCAAGTGCCAGCCCCTCACCTGGGTGTTTGTTGGCAGCCCAGGAGCTCAGGGGAGGGAGCTGGGCTCTGCATCACCCCTGGGGTCACCAGGACCTGAGGGCTTGTTGTGGGTGATCCCATGGATGCTGGAGTGGTGCCTAACACAAGATCTCCTGGGATAAGTTGTCCTCTGTGGTGGTTGTCTGCAGGGCCAGTACAGAAAGAGCAGAGAGAAGAACCCAAGAAGGACCAAAAACAAAGTTGGAAAGACTCCTGAAAGCTGTGGATAGGATTTACTGCTCTGGAAAAAGTTATGCAGAGTTTTTTTGGATTACATTAATGCAGAAAAATACCTCAAACTGATTCATTTCTAAAGGAGAAAGTCCTTCCCCTTGACAGTGCTCACTCCATACACTTCCCTTCCCCTCACTTTTTTCCTTTCTCTGCAGTAGACATCACATTCCCCTCTTTTCCTTGAGCCAAAAGGTCTCTGTTGCTCCTTCAAAGTGCAGCTTATGCAATCTTTCCAGCACAGACCTTCCTGCAGAGTTACCCTGTAGTTTCTTGGACTTGACGTGCTGTCCCATATTGTGAATACATCTAAATTAAATTAGATACTCTTCAGGGGCAGCGACTGGCCACATGATAGAAACAGTTCCAGCACATGAAATGATATGGCTGACGTCAAAACCATATTGTTTGTTTACAAACCCACAGTTTGGTTCAGTTCCTTTCTTTAAAATCCTTCAGATTCAACTGTAATTCCATCATAAACATAGGTTTCTAGTGCTCAAATGTGGACAAACAGAGCCATGCTCGGTGCCCTTGCAAGATTAGCTGTATCCAGTTTATAGCTATGGGTGGAATTGAGAAGGGTTGGGGCTTTTTTTCCCCCCCACCCTTGTAATTTTTTTTTTTTAATGCCATCACTGAAAGTATGTGAAAAACAAGCTGTTTTATGCATCTAGTGAGACTCAAGACTAACACTGGGAGAACAGGCTGCTTGCAGGCTGCTTGTGCTTGACAGCTTCCAGGACGGGAAGGGGACGCAGGGGAAATGAGTTGAAATGATCTCAGTCCACGTTCTATTTACAGAATTTATTTCACAAGACTTAATCCATTAAGTATTACCTTGGCAGGGGCAACCCAAAGAGAAAGCAAGAAAGACATTGCTATTCTCCACACAGAATGGGCAGCAAATCCACACCTCCTTACCAAAAAGGGAGCCCCCACCAGTCATCCCTCAACAGAAAGCCTCCTAGGGAGCAAATAATATCACTAAACTTCTGTATTCGTGTTTTGTGGCAAAGACTGTATTAGCCTTTGCAAACTGAGAAGGAAGAAAATGCCGTGACTTGCACATTTTGAATTAAGTTTCCAACGTTATTGCAGGGATATGCAGGAAGGGAGTTAGAAGAGAATATATCCTTTTACAAGATCCATTTCATCTCTTGCTGAAAATAGAAGTAGATATTGTGAGCTGCAGGGTTTTTCATTATCTCATTAGGTAATATGAGTCATTAAGTCTAATTAATACTTATGCAGTGATTTGTAAAATGCTATAGAAGTGCTCACGGGTCCTGTTAAATAGTAGTACTTGGTTGTTAAGCAAATTTATTTTAAAACCAATTCAGCATCTGCTGGCTATGGGAAATGAGAGGTAGGGCTGCATTTATGGTAAAACCTTTCTGTTATCCCTGCAGGACTCCCTTGTAGCTTTGCTCCTGGTAGTGGTGGGAAGGTGGTGGCAGGACAAAGCTTGGCTGGCTCTGCTCAGCTCTGCTGGAGTCAGAGAGAAAGTTTCCCTTAAATTAAACTGTGCAGGAGCCCTTTTATAATGGCAGGAGGGAACTGCAGGGAGGGGAAAGGGAGAAAAAAGATCTGCCAGACCTACTTTTTAGGGATGCTGTGAAGTGAACAGCCTGAAATCCTCACCTTTGGGGACACTCTCAGGCTTCTGGCAGGGGGATAGAATTAGCCGGAGTTAATACTTATTGTGGAAAAGAACTCATTTGGAGTAGCTGGTAGAGGAAGTGTTATTTTGACATGGTTTCTGCTGGTTACTAGAGAGGCCTCTAGGATTGTGGCTGGGCTTTGTTTTAGGGTTTTCTGGGAACAGTCATGCACCAGGGAAAGTCCCTTAATGGAAACATGGCCCGTTGTTGTCCTTGTGCTCATGGCTTCCAGCTTTCAAGGAAAAGAGAGGCTGAGTGTTTTTTAGATAGTCCCACACCTATCTTGTAATTCTGGTTTCAAGACAGCATGAAGGAATTCACATGTGGAATGTTACAAGCCTGATTTTTCAGTGGTTTGGCTGAGTCCCTGAAGTTGCTGAGAGATTCCATTTATTTTTCAGGTAATCACTCTGTGCTGCTTTGAAAACACTTGGAGGTGATAATTTGAAATATTTCTCTGTGCTCTGCAGGTCAGAAATCAGGGCATGGCCATGAATTCTGCTAAATATTGCTATTAAAATAGAACCTCCACTCGGCAGGATGAGAGCAGGAGCTCTGAGGCCATTTCTGAACAGAGCCCCTGGTTGTGCCAGTACTGTTATTTACTTATAATCACATTTTTTGCCACGCTAAACTGATGCCAGGGAATTCTAAGACAGGTAAAATAAAATACTCCCTGCCCTAAACTGCTGTCCCTTAGCTGAACTAATGGAAAGGATGAGTGAAAGTCCAATTTAGGGAAAGGAAAGAAACAAAATTATAGAGCAGGATAGTATAATGCAAACTATGAAAAAGTCTCCCAAGTTTGGGCTGGATGGTAGATTGATACTTGATTTTGTTGAAGAACCCCCTGTTGTCCTTGCATTGGTAAAGCCAGTGAAAAACGGTTCAACAAATAGTCTGAACTCTTATAATCCTTAAAAACACGTTATGGACCAAGACATTTAAGTTACAATTCAATTTAGTATGCTGAGAAAAACATGAAGGATTTTACCTTTCCAGAAGAACTACTAATTTCAAAAGATGGGGAGTCTCTGTGGTATTAAATGACACTCAAAAATAAAATCTTTGGAGAAGGTTACAAACTCCTTTGTACCTGCCAGGTTTCACCATCCTCCAGCCCTGCACCAGCTTTATATTTGTACAGTGGCCCTTTGAAGGTCTCTCCACGTCACATTGATTTTCTGAGCCCTCTCTTGGACAAGTTAGGTCAGTGTTGACAGATTGGTAAAGGCTGTTCTCATGAGCAACAGGACCTGGCTCAACTACATACAAGTATTTGCACTGTTGAAACAGCTCTCTATAAGTAAGTGCTTTCAGGCTTTCATAACTCCTGGTTCAAAATATTTTTGGCATTTGTAAACACGGCTTATGGAGAAACACGGTTTTGAGCACAGGAAGAATTTGGTGTAAGTCACTTCAGAACTATTCTGATCAGTCCAAACAAACAACATCCAGCACTTGAGCACCAGGTTCGTTGCATTTGACCTTTTGGTGTGGGTATAAGTTTGTTCCATGAGCAGTGACTTCAGCACGCTGAGCTTCAAGAGAGGTCTAGAAAGGAAAGTAGGGACACCCTCAGAGGTACAATACTGACTCTATAATGCAAAAGGGGGTGGGGAACTTACTGAGTGACAGGGAATATTTGATTTAATGTAGCAAAGTGTGACATGTTTATATGCTGATCAGCTCTCCAGCAGCCAAAGCCAACTGGCAGCCCTGCCACTTCAAGCAAGATCCTTTTCAGATTTCCTTTTCAGATCTCTTCAGCCGAGCCTGCCAAGCCTGACCATGAGAAACTAGGTGGGAAATCTTTGGTAAGGACCTCTGTGCTGCTGACAGGGTGTGCCCCACATGGGAGGGAACAAATCTGCCCTTGGGGAGGGACCAGCAGCACTCTTGTCTCCTGGTGCCCTCTGTGTGCCCAGGTCTGTGCCCAGGTATGGAGGACAGGATTTTCCCCAGGTGAGCTGGGGGGGTAAAAAAAAGCTGTAGGTAAATAAAGATACATCCCCTTTGTATCATCAGTGGGAGTATTCCCAAGGCTTGTTCTGCTTGTGGGAGGAGAAGAGCCAGCACAAAAAGAGCAGCTGTAAAGCAGCCCCAGTGCTGGGAGTGGGCCTCATGACTGTCCTTAGCTCCATGGAGGCTTTCTTCCTGCAAGGTAGAGACTCTTTCCTTGTAAGACTGCTTTCATCCCTGCCCAGGAGACTGTGGGTGTCCATGGGGCGCCATAACCTCATTCTCTTCTATGGAAAAAAAAACCCAACCGACTTCTAAAAATATTGTCTATGTCAGTATTGTCTATGCCAGTGTGACTATGAATCAGTGGTCAGAGCTGCGAGGGAGAATTACAGCCTTTTCTCCCTCTTCTTTGCCATGGGCAGCCCCAAGTCCTGTGACTGGGACTCATGTCTTTTTTAGAACCTACCTCAAAGTCTCCTCAGGGGGCAGGGGCCTTTCTTATGAGCTAAAAGTCAGCTTCTTTAGGTGAGACCTTAAGGAGTGAAAGGAGGCAAGGCGAAGTTGCAAACCGGGCAGAGGAGCTGCCAAGGCAAAGGTCACCCAAGGTTGTGGTTACTCCCCCTGTGCTCTGCACAGGGCTCTGTGCACCAGCACAGGCTGGGATTGCAGCAGGGCCAGCACAGGGGCAGGGAAGACACAGATCCACCCTCCAGCCACGTGGTTTTCT
This sequence comes from Phylloscopus collybita, assembly GCA_027886175.1. NCBI lineage: Eukaryota > Metazoa > Chordata > Aves > Passeriformes > Phylloscopidae > Phylloscopus > Phylloscopus collybita. The sequence continues at coordinate 32,711,081 of JAJNNQ010000129.1, forward strand.
CAAGTTTTCTGGCACACATGTTGGCCTCTGTGCCGGATCCTAAAGGAGCTCTGGTGGAGACCTGCCATCCCTGGTCAGAAACAAAGGGACAGGGTTTTGTTCCCAATAGCACTGTTGAACTAAGTGGAAAGTAACCATCACCCACAGCCAATCCTTAGTATAGCACCTATAGACTCTGAAATCTACAGAGTGCTCCATTAGTGCTCACTGTAACTCTTAGCATAGGTAGGATATTCCTTTATTTTCTCCTTGTCCATATCACATGAGAAAACTTGTCCTTCTCCATCCCCAAGGACAGATTATATTTTTTTCCTAAGCCCCTGTGTTCATTGCAGGGGGGTTGGACTAGGTGACCTTTAAAGATCCCTTCCAACCCAAACTGTTCTCTGATTGTGTGATTTTAGCCTTCTGTCTCACTCGTTGCTGGAGGCTGATGATGCTAAATCACATCCCCTCAAAAGCCTTTATTCTTTGTGTAAATTAGCTGATAGCTTCCTTCTACTGATGCAAGTCAAAACAATGCTTTAGCTGGCAGAATTATGTGGAATTCTGCCTCATCTGTTTTTTGCCTCCCATCAACAAACTCGTATTTCCCTAACAAGTCCTCAGATCTGGCAGTTTTCCAGGGTTTCCCTTTTTGGTAGGCAGCAATAAGGAAGGGAATCTCATCTTGCTGCCAACTCACCCACTTACAGCATGATTTGGGAAGGGATCAGAAAGCCTTTCCTTTGACTGCCTCAGAGAGAGAAGGCACTGGGAGTTCAGCTGGAGGCCCTGCCTGTGAGATGTGGGTCATCAAGACAAATCAGAGAGCAAACACACACCCCTTTGCTTTTCCTCCTGCCTTTTTTACCCTTCGTTCAAGCAAACTTAGGTCCTGGTGATGCACAGACAGCCCCTGAAAGGGAGATGTTGTGTGTATCCCCCAGGCAGGTGCAGTCTGACTTCCCTGTCTGTGCTCTGGTGCAGGGTGGAGGTACAATGGCAAGAGAGGGAACATTCCAGTGACCATGATCACAGGCCAGCTCTGCCAGCCTGGGTGCCCCTTGTGGTGGTGGGTTTTGCAGAGCTGTGGGTTTGATACCAGGCTAGCTTGCCAGCTGGCAGCGTGAGCTGGGTGACTTTCAACTCCACAAATGCCATGCCAGCATCTGTTTCTCATCCTACAGCATTTTAAATAATGCACATTTCCAGCTGTCTTCCCCTTCCTTCCCAATTCCAAGGCGCAGTTTGCTGGTTCCATGCCTTGCCCTGGGATGCATTTCCAGGCTATGCAGTTGGCATGCAAGGCAAAGCTGGTCAGGGGAGTGCAGGATTTGATGTGAACTGTCCATGCCCTCATCCCCCAGCACGGCTCAGGAGAAATCCTCAGCTGTGAGGAGTCCTACAGCTTGAGGAATGCGTTAATTAAACAAGGATCTCTGGAAGAGGTAAAGTGGTAGAGGTCCTCTGAAGATAACTTGGCAGCTCCCTAATACAGTATTCATGGCTTCGAGTCTCTCTGGGAAAAAAAAAAGAGAAAAAAAACAGCTTTATGAAAGGTTTTTTAAAGCCCTGCTTTCCAGTAGGAATGTATTTGAAGAACGCAGTGAAGGCTGTGGAATCACGCTGCTTCCAAGCAGAGGAAAGATTAAATTCCAGTGCTTTGTTTGGGGTAAATTGCTGACCTTTGTCTTCAGCATTAAAGCCATCTGAAGAAAACCATTCCTAGCATGAAACGAGTTGCTTTTGCTGGGTTCTTTCCTGCATACAGTGTAATAGTTTAATATTAATATAGCAGGAAACAAGGAAAATTGAAAGCATAATTCATTTTGAATGGCATGATGTAAGAGGTGATTTCTTTTAAGGAGCTAGAAGGCAGAGGGATCAAGCATTGAATATTTTAAGTCGGTTCTTGGAAGAATCCTGTAATGGACTTCTCCATCCCTCCCTCCTCTTAGGGCTGTAAGTTCTGTTTCCTGCTAGTTCTCTCTTTTTTTTTTTTTTTTTTTATTTATAGACTTTAAGCCTTAATCAGAGCAGTTTTACTTATCAGGTTGTAAAAATCCTTTATATTCTGTCCCAGAAAGTCAATAAGTGTTTGCTTCTTCAGCTCAGTAACAGTTCCCCATTCTGCTTTCTGGGCAGATTTACTCAATATCACTGCAATTTCTACCCACTGAGCCAATGTCTCTAGGCACAAACTCTCCTTGCTGTGCTATGACTAAGCCTTTTCTACAGCAGCCTTACAATCCCCCAAATTTCCCCTCCCCTTCAGAGCCTGGGAAAGCAGATGGACCCTACGGGATGACCTGGGGGGAGGTCATGAAATCCAGGCTGTTAGAGCTGAAGTGGGGAAGCACATTCCAGAGGATACAACCCTTGCACCAGGAGCATTTGCAGAGCTCCAGCCGTGGCTGGAGTGACATGGCCCGGGGCACAGGGACAGCAGATGTCTGGAATTTAGGCTGTTATGGCATGGCATGGTTTTCCACTGGAGCTGGAGCTCAGCTCCCTGCTAATGCCAGCCATGGGAAGCCCGTGCAGTGCAGGGCTGAGCAGGGCACCCGGCAGGAAAAATCCATTGCAAAGCGTCCTGCTGCTCTCAGCCATCTGAGAGGAGCCAGCAGAGGCAGAGCCACTGCAGAGAGCTCCACAGTCAAATGTCAAGCCCACAGTTTCCCCAGCAGCCATAAGGAGAAAAGCACTTGGCAAATCCAACCCAGCCCTGAACCTGAGTGAGAGAACAGCCTCCTTCAGTCTGGCTTCTCATAAGTGCTGACTTTTTCATTGTGTTTTAGTAAATCAATTTTATTCCTCACCTCAGGCTTGAAAGCTCCAGTTAATGTCTCTGAATCCTGTTGGATTGGCCTGTCACTCAGCTGCCCAAGAGTGTATCCAGTGATACACAGATGTGATGTCCTGTCAGAGCTCTGCATGTGAAATAAAGCTGGGGATGGTGTGGGTCTCCCATGGAAGTCCTTGGGGTCAGAGAATCAGGGCTTGGCATTGCTCTGCAGCCTCTGTTGCTGAAGAAGGGGAAGACCATGTGGTCAGTGTGCTGTAATAAATACAGCTGCCCTATCTGAGAGAACTGCTGTGGGTAAATAGTTATCTGTGGCCTGGAGGAGGTTATCAGTCAGCACTAGGGATGTGGACTCTGGGTTGTGTTCAGCCCTGGAATCAAACAGATCAGGGTTAAAGCATCTGAGAACGACAGAGCTATGGCCATGGCAAAAGGCTGTGCTCTAATTCAAGGCAAGGAAAAGTAAACACCAGAACTAATGTCTCAGGCAGCATGAGGTGAGTAGGAAAACATTACTGCCACCATAAAAACTCACAATGAAACGGCAAGATCAAATGGAGGAGAGCAAAACCAGCACCACAACAGGCATTCTGGTTTTGGGCTGGTGGACGGCCTCGTGATCTTTTGACCGAGTTAACAGAAGCTCTTTGCCCAGGGCCCTTGCCAAGCAGCCCATGAATTACAGGTGGGATTGCATGTGGTTAATGCAGTGGGCATGGGAGCAGCCTGAAAAGAGTGGCAGCACAGGCTTGTGAAGAAGCAGCAGGAGCAACTAAATGTTTCTGAGAAGCTTCCCCCAACCTGAAGAGGAACGTGCCAGGGTGTTTCAGGCTGTTGCCCACTGCAGCTGGGATAGCCTAGCAGGCATTTGTTATTTCAAAATGTACATACACTGTCATTTCATGGTGTTGATCTATGCTGCTTTAAAATAGAATGCTTAGAAAATGGATCGTGCTTGGACCTCCTGGTCTCTTAATTCGCAGCAAGTGAAATTTATGCCCCTATTAATTTTAGAGTAAGGTTGTTTTAAGGCATTGTCTCAGGCATTTATTCTTATTATTAATGATCTACTGTACCTCTCTGAAACCTCTGCTCTTACCCAGGACTCAACAGCCAACTACTCATGGACAGTGAGACTTGTGGGATCCAGAAATGAAGTCAATGCCATACAGCTGGACTGATGTAGAGCTGTGAGATAGTATGTGACCCCAGACACAAGTAAAAGGTGGTCTCTACCTTAACTGTGGGCAGTAACAGAGTTTGTTAATCAGTTATTTCTTACCTTCCCTATTTATATTTTTTGTTGAACCCAAATATATTGCAACTGAAATGTGAATACCCACATAGAAATTTTAAAGCTGTTGCTTACTGAGCTTTTCAGAGTCATTGGGCTCCTCTGAATACATGCTGAAAGACATGGTCTGTTCCAGGTGTTTTCAGTTATTTAATCAGAAAATTCTGTGAAGGCTGGAGTGAAGAATGCAGGAAAAATCTGATAAAAAACTTAGGAAGATAACAAATTAAAATGTTGAATCACAAGAATGCTGAATTGGGAAAAAAAGAGAAGCAGACCATTTCAATTATATGAATTATCTGATTTGGAGAACTCCACAGTACAACAGTTCCCATTGAAATCAAGGGACTCTGTATGAATTCCTGGACTATCTTGCAACATTTGTAAGACTTTTCACAATGATGGATGAGGAGGGGAATTATCTGAATAATGTGCTACAGTACTTTCAGTGAGGCTGTGCCAAGGGCAGCACCAGGTGACAGGATGGATGAAATCAGACTGGTCAACACAGACACCTAAGGCAAAGGGAGCCTTGTCTTGGGCCTGTTCAGTGGAAATGTCATTTGTGAGAGACACAAGCAGGTTATTCCACACTAGAGCCAGGGCTCGCCACTCTCACTGCTCTAATTAGCCTCAGTTGATGAGAGTATCCAAAACCAGTTTTCTTAATGGTGCTGGGAATTTTACATTTTCCTTCTGTCATATTTTTGCTGACTTCCTGCCGGTGTTTGCAGGAGCCGCTGTCGTTGAGCGATGTAGATTGCTTCTGGGGAAAGTAAGGCAAGTCAGCCATGCTCACAGTGTTGACTGTGGGATTCAAAAGTGGTTTGGCCACTCCTAAAAAATGAAGAAAGAAAATTCTCCTGATCCTTGGCAGGGGATAAGGTGACAACTTTCCAAACACCCTGATTTCCTTTCGCCTGAAGTCCGACATCCAAAAAACGGGGAGGCTGTCGTCACATTTATGAGTGAGTTCATCTCAGAGCACGGTGATCAGTCAGGGGAAGCTGGCCAACAGGGCAGGGTGGAAAAGGGACTTCTTGCAGATGATTGTTTGGTTGGGTTTTTTTTCCCTGAGACATTGTGGGGACACTCTAAAACAAAAGACACTTGCTGTTATCCACAGCAAATGTTCTCAAAGTGCTCCGCCACATTTGGCAGTTGCAGCCAGGGTCGACTCAACTCTTGATGTTGCCCAGGGCTATAAATTCTGGTCTGTGTAGTTTGCTGGGAGAGGGATTATCAGAGGAGGTCTTTTACTTTAGCTTGTCTCTGCTCTGCTTGGGCACTGCAGCCTGTATGGAATTTCTTATTTAGAGTAGGATGTTAAATGTAGTGTCCTGGCTAAATTCCAGTCTGGGTGTTTATATTCTGCTCAATTAAATGCCATTGCTGGATCATTATGTGAAAGCAAACTGTGGTGCTTGTCCTTTGTTAGTAATGTATATACCCTTAAGACCTGATTTATGGAGAGGCACATCAACCCTCCTCTGAGGATCACAAAGTCATGATTCACATCAATAATGATAGTGTGCACTAGACCAGACCTTGTGGATTCTTTTTCTTGGTTGTTTAGGTTTTTTTTTTTTTCTTTGTAATCTCAAGGTTTATCTTCTTGCTCTTGCAGTACTGTTGCTTTTCCTGCAGTGTTAGTGTCCCTGAGTTATCACATGATGTATCTCCAGCATGCTGCTGTACCACAGGTCCACACAGTGGGGGAAGGATAAAAAGCCAGATCTTTTAAATCAGGGTAGTTTCTCAAATGCATATTTCTTCAAGAGGCTTGTTTAGTCTGTTTCTGTTTTGCCAGGATGTGTGTTTTTAGGAGTCTCCTCCTTTCCCTGTTTAAGTCATGATTCTCTTTTGCTACATCAATAGTAGTGGTCAAACCTGAGAAGGCTTGGAAGGTGTCTCTGACGGGCATCCAAAAGCAATGAATATTTATTTGCATTCCCTAAACCTTTCCACTCATCTGGGTAGGACTGCCCTGTTTTTCTGTGTTTATTCAGTGCCTAGAACCATGCTCCCTTCCATATGTTCTTGGTCCTGTGCCATGATTAGCCATTAGCACAGTGAAATAATCTTTATTAGTAATAATGCTACAAATTATTAACAGGAAGAGTGAATGAGGAGATAGGAGTTTGCATTCCCCTGCATTGTTTCTTTGGGAGAAGGTATCTGTTCCAGCAAGGCAGTTCTGCAGAGATACAGTAGAGATCTACTCCTGCCTTCTCTTGCATCAGAGGCATAGCCACAGGTTTCCCCTCTTTGCATTCCAAAACCCAGGTACTTATTTATTTTTTTTTAAGTATTGATTGAATTATCTCATTTTCTAGGTGCAAAGAATGATAGAAATTGTTGAGCTGTAGAGCAGTGGTATCTCAGCCATATCAGGTGTACTGACCTATTGAAACATAACACAAATCCGGGTTTTGCCTAGAAAGGAAGTGTGCCATGAGATGGAGAATCAGTTGCAGATCTCATTCAGGACAAGTACATTTATTTTATTTTTACCTGAAGCACAATTAATTCAAGAAGCGAGTTCCACAGGTTATATTTTTAGATACTCCTGGGCTGAGATGCAAAAGAGAAAAGCTGGTCATTTCCTCATAGCTGGGCTGCAATGAGCAGAACAAGAGCAATGGTTTCTGAGAGAGGACTGATGGCTCCAGCCTTCTTCCCTAGAGCAGCTGGAATTCACACATGAAGGACGTGTCTTTATATGTGTTCTGAAAGCAGCACGACACAAGTGCTGTGCTGGGACCTGCACAAGGTTCAGCTCCAGTTCCCAACAGTTTCATGCACACTGTTGCTGGCAGAATCCAAGACCACAGCTCTAATGGCAAATTCACATGGGAGCCAAACGTGCCCAGCCAACCCCCAGCTGCCTTCAGATGCCTTGACTGAGGAAGGCTGGAGCTGTACATCTGTTTTTTTCACATGGGGTTGGCCCCATCCAGAGGGTCAAAGCTGTGTTAAGGATGATGCTGGTCATGCACAGGCAGTAAAATGATCTTGCCCTGCAAGTGCTACTTCCTAAGTTTTCTTCTTGACTTCATCTCCACAGATGAGATCAGTGGAAAGGAAGATGGGGAGGGAGCAGCATGGAGATTGCAAAACATGCTGGGAGAAATGTACTTTTCCATGCATGTCTTGCTTGCTGGACTGCACATTCCTCTTTCCCTGATGACAGTATTATGTGCTGGGTTTTGCTGGTAGCTAGGCAGCTACCCAAAGCAACAAATCCAGGTGCCAATGAAACTTTCCATCGACTGAAGTGGGTTCAAGGGCAGCAGCAACAACTCACAATTCAGTCTCTTCTGAGGCCACAACACAAGGTCCCATGCAATATTTTTAGCTGCAAATTATTCCAAAATCTCTCTGAAAACATAATCTGTGCTTCATGCTGCGCATCTGTACCAAGGATTTAGAAGAAAAATGGGTTATTAGTACCTAATTTACATTTCATGTTTTATGCTTCCTGGCAAGTTAAAGCTGTGGTCAATGGTTCGGCCCCAAATGGCCTTTCATTACTCAGGCTGTCCAGACATTCATAACCTTATGAGTCCTTACCAAAGAGGCTCAGATTTGTGCCAGAAGTACTGGGAGAAGAGAGGGCTCATGTGGAATATGTATAATGTAAGAACTGAATGGAATTCAAGGGAAGTAAGGTGGTATTAATCCCCAATAAGCTGGGAGATGTGCTTGATTATTACAAATCATAAAATTATACAAAACGTTGCATGAGTCGTTCTTCTTTTTCCTCATTTTCTGCTGTTTTATGTTTGTCTATTTAGGCTAAAACTTTGGAAAAAAGAAGCTCCTTGTGTTTTGGTTCCCAAATGACCCTCAAAGATAGCATCCTCTGAGAGTTTTGCATTCAGCATCCAGTGAGGCTCCCAAGTCAAGGTCCCCAAACACCAGCAGGCAGGACAGAACTGGCCCTGTAACACGTGATAAATAATAACAACACTTCTCCCAAAGCCAAACCTTCTGAGTAAGGGTTGCTGTTACTGGTGGGCTGGGTAGCACCAGCCATTATTGAATTTGTCTAATATTGCACATTATAAGATTAAGATCTTGCCAGAGTTATGTAGACCAAAATTTTCCATGCTGGATATTTTCTGTGCTACATTTTTTGTTTTTTCTTTTTTTTTCTTTTTTCTGTCTTTTTTTTTTTTTTTAATTTTGTTTTATTAAAAGTAACAGTCTGAAGGTGGAAACCAAGATTGATCAGAAAGACAAAGGAGTAGCATCAGTCTGGTGAGGGAATGAGCACTGGTGAATCAACAGTTATAACTATTCCTTAAATATCCAGGCTTGGTATGAGATCTATTGCAGTTTCAGAGGATGTTCATTGCATTGCACATTGCTGAGGGAGCTGACAAAGTTTAACAGTATTTTGCTGCATCTCATCTACCTGTTTGTCCTCTCAGTCAAAAATGAAGAGGCCATTTAGAGTGCATTTCAGGGAAGGATCCTATCTTGAGGATCTCTCCATGCTTTTCCCTCCAGTGAAAGGAAGACAGCTGCTTCAGACTGAGACTCAAATTTTTGCAGATGTCTCCCAAAGGGAGGCATCCCTTTGGAGATGGGGATGTCTCCAGAAACCTGGAGAGCTGTTGCAGAGTTGCTGGTGTGCAGTAAATCCATATCCCACCTTTACTGCTGCACACTGTCAATGTAGGACAAGTGCTGGGATCAGATGGGTGAAGAAATTGGGACCCACTCTCTAGAGGGATTGAGATTGACTGTAGAAGTGGAGGAAGCTTGCTCATCTTAGAGGAAGTAGAATGGAGGAGCAGCACTGCTGGAGAAGATGGCAAAAGTTAAGAAGGGAAGGTGAAAGAGTCATGGTCCACAGTCTGTAGAACCCAGGGTGATCACCCAGCACAATTCACAGCTTCTTTCCCAGCTCCCAGCAGCACTGACAGCCCTGTGTCAGCTCTGATGGTATGGGTGTCACTGTGAGTGTCAACATGATGGAGCTTCTGTTTCAAAGAAAACTTAGGAAAGAGCTCAAGAAAAGCTGTGTTAAAAGAACATTCTTCAAGTTGCCAAGTCGAAAGTTCCCAGCCTTTTGTGTAACTCTTCCAAGTGGGCAAGATTTTCTCCACTGGTCCACTGCAGGTTTTTTTCTTTAGTTTTTCTTCAGTTCCTTAAAAGCTTAGGAAATTAGGCATGCAAAAATATGTGTTAAAACAATGAGCACCTAAAATAAATTTTGAATTAAAGAGCTGCCTATGCAGCTTAAATTAATCTTTCAGTATATATATCAAATAATTAATTTTCTTCCCCAGGAGTCCTAATGCAGTCAGTTCAAAAGCCTGGGTTAGTCTGGGGTTGGAACTGGGTTGTCTAATAAAGGAGCATAGAATGGCTGACTCATTTACTGCATGAGGTAAAAGGTGTGTGATAAATTTAAATGGGGATTTGCAGCATCAAAGGAAATGGTCTCATAGCCAAAGCAATTGAATAGCATACTAAGGAACTGGACAGGGATAGATCTTATGTGATGACAGGCAAGTCACTTAAAATTAGTTTTTCACAGTTGGCCTCTAATTGTGCTTTTTCCATTTTCTGAGTAGTTTCCTTGAGATTTTTGAGTCTCAGTTACCAGCGTGTCCAACTGAAGCAAATGGAAGGTTGGCTTTGGACAGAGAGAACAGCATTTAAATACACAGAAAATCAAGTAGCACCAACCAGTGTACACTTTTTACCTTCAGCTTTGTATGTTTCTGCAAAATTAGGGTCTCTGTCTCCCGGAGGTGGGGTGCAGATAAATCCATGAATACACCTGAGGTACGCAAAGGCGGCACTGGAGGATGTCAGAGAAAGGTCCACGGGGAAATGAATTTACTGTGTCCTCAGAGCAGGCCTGACTGGAGTGCAGTAAGTACAGTCCAGGGCCACACACTGAAGCAGAGGAGAGGACCAAACACTGAATAGCTGCTCATTACTAAGCACTGTCCGTTCTGTGAGCTGAATGAGGCGAAGGCCCTGTGGGAAAAGCAGTTTGCAGTGATGTAATTAAAGACTGTACCAGAACGCACACGCAGCCAGCAGTGGCATTCAGGCAGCACCAGCAGCTTTAATTTAGGCTTCTCCTAGGTTTTGAGCCTGGGCTCTGCAACCTCAACCACGTTCCTTTAATGATCTGGGGTGCGTGGACGTAACGCCGCAGCTGAATTCTTCCTTGTGGAATATTATGTCTTATAAAAAGAGATATTCTGTAATCAAAAGAGAATGTGTTGCATTACTTCCTGTTTGCTCCCCATGCTGCTACGGATAATTGCTTCTTTCCTGCGGGTGGAATGAAGGCTGTGGAAGTCCAATGGCCTCAACCAGGGGCTGCTTATTCAATGTGGCATGTAAGCAGCAGGGATTTCCTTGTCCCTGGCTGGAGACCTGCATACTTTACCTCTTCCATGCAAGGAGGATGAAATTAATCAGTGTTGGTTTTCTCAGCAAGCAGTGAAATTTCAACCGCTGCAATGTCGGAGGAGGAAGACTCCTCCAAGGGGACCAGGAGAAAGTGCATGAATGGGAGGTTCCTGCCAAGACACGAACACTACGCTTGAGTGTGTCTGAAACCTTGGGCACAGAGAGTAAATAAGCCCCATGACAGGTCTAGCCTAAATACCCAGCACTTCCATGGCAGGTAGCCCATACTTTCACCGACCTTGGCATGGAGACGAGGATAATATTTTTGCAAGGATGAACTGGGCTCGAACAATGTCTCTAATGTTCCAGTGTCGATGCAAGCGTGCTTTCCCTTCAGATCAGCCATGTGGCTCTTCTTTTCCATCCCTTTCCCCCTTTTCCTTTCAGAGAAGTACGTTTCATGTGTCTGCTGAAGAGGAAATCCCCGTCTTCTGCAGAGTTCCTGGGCTGAGGTCCCAGAAGACAGTGCACCTCAGTCCTGGGAATGGAGCTGTTAAGCCTTAGCTGATGGTTCTCTTCCAGTGTTCCCATATCCCACCCTCACAGGGGAACCTACCCATCTCCAAAGTGATAGTTACACACAGCAATCCTGAATTCCATTTTTTGGTAACTCCCAGCAACTGTTGCACTGGCTGATGAGGGCACAGGAGCAGTCTGTCTGTGCACAGAATATTGCTGGTGAAGCCACAGCTTGCTCCAAACATCTACGCACCAAAAAGCCATATGCAGCATCTGCCCTACCCATTCTGGAGGTGAGCATGACAGTACAAGCACAAGAGGCTACTCTGCTTGGTAGAATTGAAGGGGCAACCCAAAAATCTAAGTGGCTGCCCCATAAAAGTGATCCTTTTCCCCATGTCTGAGCATCCCTTCATGTTCACAGACTCAGAGATGATGCTTCACACAGAGGGAAGGTGGTGTCACCCAGCTGAGAAAGGGCAGCGTGAGCAGCTGCACAGTTCTTTTTTCTGGCTTCATCCACCTCACTGCCTCGTATGTTCTTGACCAGAATAACTTGGGAATGGATTTTTCATGTAGTTATGAGGTTGCTTTACCACTCCAGAGTTACTCCTTGCCATGTGTCACTCTGGTATAAAAGTTGATGAGATAACAGGATTAGATTCCAGTGTATCCATATTTGAGCAAAACAATATCTCTGTGGGTCAGCACCTGGCTGGAAGGGTGCTGAAGAATGCTTTAGGCAAGCACTAGGATCTCAGTTACTCATTTATTTCTTCAGATCCAATGTGTTGAAAGTATCTTCTTGCAAGTGAGAAGTAAAATGTCTAAATATGTTTTTAGCATCTAAATATCCTATCACTGCTTGTGAGGTAGGCAACCCTACTTGAAGTCCCTATTAGTTTTGCCTTCTGTTCACTGAAATCTTTTTAGTAACTTTGGAGGTGGTATCTGGGCTTCTTGTTTTGCAGGTCTGAACACCATTAATTTTGTGTTGCTGAATATTTGTGGCTGCATGTTGAAATTTAGGAAACAAAATGGGGAAAAAATAGTTCATGAGGGTAAAATGTTTTTTGTATGAAAATAAACCAAGTGTGAAAATAAACCAAGAAATGACCAGGGAAAAAAATAAAAGAAATAAACTGAACAAATGCAAATACTAAAATAACCTTTTAAACTGCAAAAGTTTTCACATATTTTCCCTATGACAATCCAGTTTTCATGAGAATGAAGTGGAAGCTCTCTCTAAAATTGCTTTCTCTCTCTCTTTTTTTTTTTTTTCCCTAGACCTAAGTAAGACTGTTCATGGCTTTTGTGTCTGGACACAGGCTGCCACACCCTCTGCATCCATCCCAGTAATTTGGTATGAAGGGATCCCTGGTGCTGGAGATTTCTGTCAAAAAGGAAAAAAAACAAAAAATACTTCCCACTGGCAATCCCCCTCTTGCAGGAGTTACTTTCAGTGCATTTGGAGTTTCTAAATGACTTTAAATGATCCTTTCCACTCCTCCTCTCAATTTTACTCAGCAGCTCAGCTCCTTCACACCCACTCAGAGGGGGCTGTCTCTCAGCAGGCAGTCAAATCAGCCTGTCAATATAAACCAAGGCAAAGTCAGTGTCTATATTATTACAAATAAGCCCCTTGTAGTTGAGCAAAAGATCCAGTTAAGTGGCAATTTAGCAGTGCTGTCACAGGTCAGTGGTACCCCTTAAAAATCGTTGTGGATTGATTATGTTTTTCAGTATATTATTGTCTCTGATTGCTTAGGTTGGTGGTTGAGCTTATTGTGCAATTTTGTTAAAGTTTGGGATTGACAAATACTTATAAAGTAAGTGGAGTTTTACCAGTGTGGAGTTTTGTTGTACTTGAAGCTTGGGATTTCAAACCCTCAGGGAAAAAAAAAAAAAAATTGAAAGAAAAATACCCAAGAAAATTTAGCAACGAAGCAACAACTAACAGCATCTACTATTCTGTTAAAGGATTCACTGATAAGGTGGTTGGGGTGCTTAGGACTTGCAGTGACTATTGAACAGCATGCAGAGTAAGTAATCCCTGTGAATAGTTGTATTATGTGCCTGTCAGTAACGTGTGCTGCTTAAATTTGCACTCACAGAGTGGCTGTGCTGGTGGCTCTGTGCACTCTGCCACTTACTGACCTGGTAAAAGTTTAGTCTTGAAAAAGGAAAAGTGCTTTGCTTTCTACCTAAGCTGCTTTAGAAGTCAGAGAGTAGTTTTGCAGGAGTCTTTTGGCCTTAAGAAAGTGATTCACAAGATGTCTCCATTAGTTTCCTGGAACTGAGATGTTTATTTTGTGCTATGTACAACAGCAACAGTTCTGTAGATTTCATAACATTAAACATTCAAATTGCAACTTCTACTGAAATTTTCTTTCAGCATGTGTTACCCAGAATGTCACCAGGCAGGAGTCTAAATAACAGCACTAGACAGAAAATAAGTTTGGTATTTCAGTTAAAAACTTTCAGACTGGACATAAAAGTCCCAAATTAAAAAAAAAAAATAAAATCTCAGTAGCTACGGTCTTTGAGAACAAATCATCCAGTTCTGTCATTCCCATCCAAGGCAGAACAAAATGAGAACAACTAAGTGTTTGTTCTCCCAATTTCACAGGGCGTTTCTGAGGTGAGCTTTCATATTTCTTTGAGGGATTTTTTTTTTTTTCCATTCGTCTGGCCTTGCCACAGAGACATTGTTGAAAGTCATTTAAGAAGATAAAGGCAAACTCCTTTTCCAGCCAGGGTGGTGGTCAGGGTTTTGGTGTGGGCAGCCCTTCCCCTGGGGCTGCACAAGGACCACATGAAAGTCCTGGGAAATGTTGGTGGGGCATCTTTGGTGATCAGTGTGAAGTAGTTTGGAAGCCCACCCTGCCCTGAATACCTTTGTGACTGGCCACAGAGACAACTGTTCAAACACTGTGCTTGGGAAAGCTCACCAAAGGCATTGATCCAGGGCCATGTGCTTTTCAAGTGCAATTTATGGGAATGGAAAGCAGCTTACTACTGGTAATGGTAGTTTTTTTGACTAGAAGTGTAACACACCTGCCCATCTGCCAGTCAGTCTGTCTCCCTGCTCTTTTTTGCTTTTTGTTCCCTTTCTATGCACTGTTATTTTAACTGGCAGCCAAATGTAAAAGAAAGGATGTGTTTAAGAACATGGTACCTAATAATTTAAGTTTAAAAAAAAAAAATACTTTAAAATATTCCGATTGCACATTTTCAGTCCAGATTCCCTGGCAATTAATCCTGGTGCACACATTTCCACTGTCCTGCTGGGGCTGACTGTGAAACTGAGAGGTTTGTTCATGTAAATTGTGATTGACAAGAGGGAGAGGTGGTGAAACTAAGGTGGGCTTGATCAAGGAGCTGCTGGAATTGATGGGAATCATCCTTTCCATCTCTGTTGGTGCTGATAACACCAATGTTGGGGTTCAATCCCCAGATGGGCCGTTCACTGAAAAGCTGGACTCGATGGTTGGGTCCCTTCCAACTCAGAATATTGTGTGATTTCAGCAGGTTTAACGAATGTCTTCATTATTGGCAGCAATTGTTTGTTGTCTTTCCCTGCACCCCGTAATTCACAGAGCAATATTTTTTGCTTCTCTGATTGAGAGGCTCAGGCATTAATGGCCAACTGCATCTTCTTCAGCTGAACCTTGCCCCTGCAGTTTCTGCTTTTGAACACAGAGCTTGGTGGGTGACCCATATGGAAGGGGTGCAGTTGCCTGAGCGAGCAACTCTTAGAAGACACCAGAAATGTTGGGGGAGGGCTGGAATAACTCAGCAGAGCAGCTCAGATTTTGTTGGGATGAGAATTTGTCTTCCACTGGCAAGCAGCCTGGTCTGAGGGCAGAGCATTTTCTCTTTTTGCCATCTGACTGTGCTCCTGGCACAAGGCTGGATGACCAAATGTCTCCCCTGAGGAGAGCTGAGGGTCCCTCCCCAGGCTCTGGACCCCACTCATGTTTTCCTGTGCAGTGATCATATTGAGCTCACAGGATCCTGTTTGATCCTCCTCCTGCTGCTGCTACAAAAAGGGTGGGTGGGTTGTTACCCCTCCTGTCAAAATCTTTGTCCAAAATCAACAAAGCCACAAACACGTTCTGGTTCAAGTACTCGTACAAACATATTTATGCAACTGCTTGTAGGATTTGACTTTCAAATAGAATTCCATGAGCAAAGCTTCAATGCAGCTGCTTTCAAAAAACAAATGAGAAGATCCATGTGTATCACTGAAGTGTATTTAACTGCGAGTTTGTTCCAGTATTCTCCAAGCATATTTTCCATATCGGTCCAACTGGACTGTTTCCATCTCCAGTGTAATGCTGCTGTGATGTGTGGAGTTTATCCCTGTAGCCTAATGCCATGAAAAGAGTGGAAATAAGGGAAGTTATACAAAGCAAACACTGTCTGCATCTGAATAATTACATTTGGTGTTCGATGATCAGGAGATTAAATTTTGTTTGTTTTAAAAAAGACAGCTGACAAGCAGAGAAAATTAAGTTGGCAGGACTTAAAACCAGTTTGGAGTAATTCCATTGTCTCAAGTAAGCTTGATTGCATTCTTATTTTTAATTAATTAAACTTAGATAGTCCATGCCAGAGCAACTCTCGCCGTAACAGCACAGATGAGGGTCTCCAAGTCTTTTGTAGAAAATCCTAAATTCAAATGAAAAAAAAAAAAAAAATAAACAAAGGCCAGAAAGTATGTTCTCCCCCAGTACTTCATATGTTAGGTCTGAGCTTTCCTCAGCAATGAAGGGCTGGTTTGAAGCGCAGACCAGGACTATCAAGCCATCATCTTGTCATAGGTCGTAACAATTCCCACATTTTATTAAAAAATGAAGGAAGCAGGTGAAGCATTTATGGCTGGAGAGAGTGTGCTTTTGCCTCCAGCAGGAGAACTTCACCGGGGCCCTTGGCTTCAGAGCTGCTGTCCGGCACCTGCGCCGCTCCGGACCTGCCAAGGTAAACACTCTCCAGGACAGAGGCTGCCTCGTGGTTTTTAATCTCTGTGAAGTGCCAGGTGAAGTTCTGGAGCAGTAGAGCGGTTCATCTACAAAAAAAAAAAAAAAAAAAAAAAAAAAGGCTCTGCTGTGCTCTCCTGGACTGAATTTCCTCTCCGGGAGTTTGCGTTGCAAGTAAATAGCCGGGAGCCACGGGGCCGTGCAGCAGCACTCGGGGCTCCCACACCTTCATGGACTTTTTCTGGCCAGGCAGTGCCATTAGCCCCCTTTTATAAATGCAGCATGCCACTGAGGTCTGCAGGGCACAGAATATGACTTGTGCTGGTAACTGAATTCCCACGGGTGCCTGGATGCCTGTGTTAGGCTTTTATAACGTGACTTACTGCCACAGTTTATAGGAGTTTTTGAATGAACTGAAATGTGACATTTTTATTCCTGTCTTGTGCTCTCTAACCATCTGGCTTGCCTCACTTTTTAAATGCATTGCTGGAGACAGGGTGAATAGGGAGTCCTCAGCATCTTAAACCACAGGTTTCCATTGTAGAACAGCCCCCCCTTACTCCCCAAACACCAAATAAAAACCCCCAAACCAAACAAACCCCAAACCCCAGAAAATAACAAACAAGAAGGACAAGGAACTTCCCTCCTGTTGCTTCCTCCCATTCCTGCAACATTCCCAAACAGGCACCAGGAAAAAGAGATCCCTCTCTATGTGATTGCACAGGTTTCTGATCAGGCTCTGCAGTTTAAATAGCAATATCCCTGTTTCTTCATCAGAAATGGTCCCCTGTTTTCAGTTTCTCAGAGGGAAAAATCTGATGTTTTCCCCTGCAAGTACCTGGCTTCCCAGCAAGGCTCATGAGGTCCTGACTGGCCATGACCTCTCCAGGACTGAAGACCATAGAAAATTAAGAGTAAAAAGGTAATAAGAGGATCTTCACATGACCCATCTTGGAGTTTTGATCTTGAACACAAGGATTATCTTTTGTATTGAAGCATTTTTATTAGAGATGGAAAACCATCTTTTGTAGAATGCAAGGGCTAATGTTCCAGCTTTCCAGATTATTCTGAAATACAAGAGCAACACAGACACTGTTAAAAATGCAATCAAAGCAATTGAAATCCTTTTAAAACATCCACAAAGGATCCTTTGATAAGAAGCGACTTTCATCAGCCTGAGAGACTAGGCAGTTTAGTGTGTGCTGTTTATTAAGTTTATATGTAGACAGTGGTAACTCCACTTTTGGCTGGAGAAGAGCAGCAGTAAATTATAAGACATCTTTATAAGCACCAGTGTTAGACTTGCTGGTTTTAAATGAAAAATGTATTTATATTAATAGAGCTCTAAATGGGGTTATTCAGTGCTTAAAGATGCAATTTGTTTTCCATTAGTACTCTGAATGGACACAAAAAAATTTTGTGAACCTTAAAGGGTTTGGCCTTTTTTTTTTTTTTTTTTTTGACAAAAAGAAGGAAATTGCTACAAGTGCACGGTGTGTGGTGGGCTGTGAAAGTCTGTTTAGTTCAGTTGTGCTGCATATTCTTCAATCTTGCTCTTAGTTCCTGCCTTTGTCCTCCTTTTCATTGTGTGTCCCTGTAAGGAAACTTTAATGGAGAAAGCAAAGATGGGCAAAAACCCCAGGAGTGGGTTTATATTCGGGCTGGGCAGGGTAGGATCTCTTTCAGCAGCATCTCTCTGAGTATGACTCAGTTTGAGGAGGGAGTCATCCAATTTTGGGACATCTTTAGCTGAAATTTCTCAGGGATGTTGGGGATCACTTTGCCAGGCCCCAGCTCCTTGGAAGAAGAAAGTTTTACTTTTGCTGCTGTGCCAGCAGTCTTAGGAGCTGACTGCTACTCCCTCAGGATTTGATGCTGCTCCTGTTGCCCAGGCTGAGTGTAGGGACTGGGGCATTCAAATGCTTTCTTACATTCATTTGGGGTGCTTTTTGTTGTTCTGGAACAGAGCACGTGAGAGGAAGAGAGCAGCAGACAAATAGGCTTGGAACAATATCTGAATGGCTTTAGTCCACCTTAAAGAAGAAAAATAGGGAAGGGAAGATGAATTCTGATCTTGGATCACTGAGCATGAGCAGGAAATACACATTAAATCTTCCTATATCCTCTTTGGGTGTTCCAGGTGTTGGTTTGTTTGTTTGTTTGTTTGTGGGGTTCTGTTGTTGTTGTTGTTCTGTGGGGGCTTTTTTAGGCAGCAAAATAAGTTTGAATTTGGAGCTTACTCAGTTTTCATCTGATTCAGTGCCAAGGATAGCAGGGATCCAGAGGTCAAGTCCAAATGTTCCCATGCAGCAGCATGGTGCATGTCTTCTTGGCAATTTTCCATGCATTTCTGTGGAAAATCTGCTCTTGGGATTCCAGTGTGTTGGAAAATAAAATGTTCTACTTAATAGGTAGTACATAAATACAATCCTTGGCCACACCAATAAATGTCCAGAAAGCTGAAAAGATGTTCCTGGCTTTTGCAGACTTTAAAAGTGGGATTTAAAGTGAGCTCATCCCTCCCCACAGACACCTACAGGAGGAAGCCTCACCAGCTGATTGCAGGGCTTGGATTTGCAGCTCTTCAGAACGAGTTGCAGAAATACAGCTTTTATAGCAGTCTTACTTAGACACCTGCAGTTTACACTGAATGTCATAAAAGACTGATTTTCAGCCAAGAGTTATCTTTAGTTCATCACTAACCCATCAGAACCCACAGGTATACTGCAAATGTGAAAGAGAAGGGGGGATCTGGTCTCTCTGCAGACCACTGTTTCTCTCCAAAAGGTGATACTGTGAGCCAGACAAAAAAAAAAAAAAAAAAAGGTATTTAAATGAGAAATTAGGACAAAAAAAAATCTTCACAATGCATAGGGAGGTTTTTACCTAAATAAAATTTTAGATTTTCTCCCCTTTTAATTGGAAGTTGGGAATTTTGACATCAGCAACTCTATTACCTTGTGCTGGGTTTTTCACTTCTTCAGTGGTATGTTTTGACTGGTATGAAATTTTGCCAATAGGACTATTTTTCTTAGGCATGGGCTCAGATATTTTTTCAGAATCTTACTGGAATATCTGTTTGGGAACAAATTTGGCCATAGGCTTTGAATGGTGACAGCATGACGTGTGCAGGTGCAACTATTTTGGTATGTTCTTTGTGCTGGGTGCTCTAGAAATTAGTATTTCAGTACATAAGCCATGAAGTAAAGGGAAAAATGAGTCAGTAGAATTATGAATAAACATCATTTATCTTTATTTATCTTATGAATGTTAATTATGGCATTTTATATAATACCTTTTCTATATTAATCTGCGTTGTTGCTCTGTTAGGAAGATGGAGAATTCACTTGCATGCGTGCATTTTTTTTTTTTTTTTTTGCCAGTAATATTTTCTAAATAAAGAGTTTGGCGTCAGTGAGAAGTGTCTGGTTTCCCAAGACTTTGACCCACCCAGCTTTTCACCCCCGTCTTGGGTGACTTTGCAGGTGTTAAACAGGATGGCGCTGAGGCAGGAGGGTCTGACTACCAAAGATATCACTCTCAGAGCTGTTTTAGTTACACCTCATCATCACAAGCATATGGTTTCACTTCCAAGTGTTTAACATTTCCATTTCCTCAGGAAATCATTCCTTCTATTTCTTAAACTTTTGAAAGCTGGATGGATATTTTTGCTGGCAGGAGCGGCACAAGGCTCAGCCCCAGCCCAGGGGAGCCCCTGGCCGTGGTGCCCGCCTGCCTCCCCATCCCTTCCCTCCTGCAGCAGCTCCTCAGCATGGCTCGGGGTGCTCCAGCCACGTCTCTGGGGTGCAGCACGCCGTGGAAACACTCCTTGCTCTAATGAAACCCTCCACTCCTCTCAGCTTTAGCTGAGAGACGTGTTTCTCTTTCTCAGTCCACTCCGTCCCAAGAATTAGTTGAGTGCAGATTCCTTTAGCTGACTTTGTGGGGGCCAACGGCAAGATCCAGGGCCTAAGAAAATAGCTTGTGTCACCTAGAAGGAATGAAAGCATTTTCCTGGTGTGTTTGTTGTCTGTGTTGGTGTATCCAGCAGTTTGAATGTGCATGACGGAGGAGTGGATGGCTCCAGGGAACTGCTCTGGCTGTTGGGTTCTCAGAGATTATTTCTGGTATTTCCTTTTTCCTCGTTACCAGTGGGTCGCCCTTCTCATGTGTTGGCCAAGTTCTGTAGAGTAGGAGGAAGTCCGTGCTCATGCCTTATTTATGTTGTGTTTATCCCCATATGTGGTAGTATTTAGCTGTTTGTTTTCTTTCCCCGCTGTGCTATGAGGTACAGTTGTGGATGTGCAATTTGCACACTAATTTAGCTGGTCTCACTGGACACTTTTGGTTGAAGATCATCCTCTGCTACATTGAGTGTCACCATGTCATAACAACTTCGATAAACTAACTGCATTTTTGCACAACAGACGTTACTACTGTCCATCAAATGATGTTGTACAAGGAAAAATATGGGGCAAACCAGCTGATTATTGTGTTTGGTCCTTTCCAGTTTGCTCTGTTATGAATCCAGACAGTCTCATTCTTTGCAGTGCTTGTTTGGGATGGAAAAGCTTGCTGTGGGTCTGGGCTTCTGGAGGGATTGAGTCCTGCCACCAGACAGGCTGTGTGCTACTGGTATTCAGGGTGTATGTTTTATTCATACCCTCACAAGAGTTAGTTAGTCAAGAAAACAGCTTCAGACAGATGTAGTTAAACCTTCACACCTCCTGGGAGAGCTCACCTGAGCTGCTGAGCCTCTGGCTTCCTGCTGGCCTCTGGGATGTTGTGAGTGGCTGTTTTCATCCACTCTCCTGACTCCTTCACTTCCCTCAGGCCTGTGCGTGTCTGCCCATCCCTTCTGCAGTGACTCACCAAAAATGCCACTGGGTCGAGCAGCACAAGCTGGTACCACCCACAAGGACACCCCAAGGCTGCTCCATGTCCCAGTGATCCCCCTGGTTTTCCCACCACACGTATCAGTGCCATGGTGTTCCATGCTGAAGGCTCCAGCTCAGGCAAGCAAACCAGTGCCAGGGGGTGGCTGCTGATAATCAGATTGACTGGAGGTCAGGTTAGGATTTACACAGTGATTTTGACGCAGTTTTACTGGTGAGAGAGCATCAAAACATTGCAGTCTTCTCAATAGATCCATAATGAATCCAAAATGGAATGTCAGTGCCAGTGAAAAAATGCTGCTGGTGTGTTGTTCCCATCTGCTTCAGAGGATCAGACCAGAGCAGGACCACACTGAATTAAAAGCACATTCAGCTATCCCCAACCCATGTCTCCAGTGACCACCCTGGAACTGCTTCAGGAATCAGTTCCTGAAGTACAGCCAGGTGCAGCACTGGGCAGGCTCCCTCCTTCCTTCTACAAGAGGCAGCCTTGGCTGCTCCTGCCCACTGTCACCCAGCTACAGAGCAGTAGTCCAACACCTCACACTGCATTTTCAGTTCAGGACAAATGCACCCAAGAGGGGTAAGGCCCTGGCACAGTGAAGCTGTGGATGCCTCATCTCTGAAAGTGTTCAAGGCCAGGTTGAATGAGGCTTTGAGCAACCTGGGAGAGTGGAAGGTGTCTCTGCCCCTGGCAGGGGATATGTAAATTAGGTGATCTTTAGGATCCCTTCCAACCCGATCCGTGATTCCGTGACGATTCTCTGAAGTCCTGGTGTTGCAGAACATGGTTCCCAGGGCTCAAGCTGAGATGAGCAGGTCCTTCATCAAAGGGGAGCTCCATCACAGACATGTGCCTGCATCCGTGGAGTGGGAGGAGCTGCAGGACGTGGGGGGCCAAAGCAGAGGGGAAATCAAAGACATTGCAGGAGCCACTGCAGGCCCAAGAGAGAAGGCACTGACAACTTGTGTGGGTTTGGTATGTCTGTTTGCAGTGCTGTGTTATGTGTTTAGAAGCTGGTTGTTTCCATAATAACAGCAAGTGCCATATGGCAGCGAGGAGGGTGGTGAGAAGAATGCCTAAGGAAACACAGTATGTTGTTTGACATGTGTGTACTTGTAGAGGAATGACGTGTCTCAAGCAAGTATTGCTGCTCCAAGCAGGCTGAGGGATCTTCTGCTCTCACCAGAAAAATATCCAAAACCCATGGCATTTGTGCTGGTGCCATGCCAGTTAATGATGCCTGCCCTTCATCCATGTTCTCCTGCTGATAGTCCTTGTGATGGGGCAGAGGACCTTTTGCTTTCCTGTGAGTGTTGGTTGTGGAACACAACCAACAGGGGAATGGCATTTAAACATGGCTTTTAGGGGGAAATACAGTTCTGTAAGGAGTGCTTGTGAAATTGAAATGAGCCAGATGCCATATGCTCTATCCATTCCTTAATGCTCAGCAATTAAATAGCAGAAATTTTGAAACCTCTGAAAATGCATAGTTTACTGTAATTGTTTAATAGAAAGTAGGCTAAGCATTTCCAGAGATATGGGGCACTTTAGTGCATATCTAGGAAGCATCCAGGAATGACTCCACAAATTCCAGCTTTTCCTACCCTTTAATGTGTGACTCATATTTCAAGGACTTGCAATTTGCTCCCCACCAATACCACCAATCTGAGCTGTACCTTTGCATATATTTCCACCACAGAAAAATATGAAATTATTTTTTCATAATAGCTGAGCGGCTTTTGCTTGACCTTTACCAACATCAGCCCTACAAAAGTCAGCCTCTCTTAATCAAGTCTCAAAGCCATTAATTATATTTGTGTTTGGATCCCTGAAATGTGGCGGCAGGGAGAAGGAGGTTGTTCTGATTTCGAGCTGTAGTTCTGCACTCACTTGCAATGCTTTAAACTCATGGGCAGCCCAAAAGGCAGAGCTCTTCTCTCATTCTCATGCTTCTGTTCTTCTCTTTATTGCCTCTAGAGAGAGATTACTGCAGCATATGTGAAAAGCAGCCCATCGGAAGGCTTCTCTTTCGGCAGTTCTGTGAAACTCAGCCTGAGCTCGAGTGCTGCATTCGGTTCCTTGACTCGGTGGTAAGTCCATTCTTGTGGTGCTTTGCAATGTTCCCCTGACAGAGGAGACTCCTCTGAGCCCAAGAATTCGCTGTTTTGTGGGATTTTGTGTCTGAAATGCTGGAGCAGGCAGTGGGCAGGGCTGGCCCCAGCAGCAGCCCGGCACCACTGGCGGTACAGGGACACATGGGGCTGGTGCCAGCCTTGGGGACATGAGCCACCAGAGAGGGGTAAGGACAGTCCCTTCACATCAACACCCGAGCAGCTGAGCTGCTGTGGGTGATGTCTTCTAATGGGTTGAAGCCTGCAGTGCTGGGAGGAAAGGGAAATTGAGAATGGGCTGACAAGAAAGGATGGGGAGTGTAATAATCTCAATATCTCTTACCAAGCTTTATCATCCACAGAGTTACAAAGGACATCCTGATAATCCCCCTGTTTTTTTCAAATAGGAGAACAGAGGCACAAGGTACAGAAATAACTTGGTTGAGGTCACTGAGAAACAAATCTGCTCCATTTTCCACCCCAGTGAGCCATCAGTTAACCCAGCCACTGAGCATCACCCCCAAGCCCTGGGGGACCTGATGCTCTTTCCAGTCTGGCAGCGCTTGGCCATGTGTCCTGCCAGCTGTTCACAGTGGAAAAGTCTCTCAGTGCATTCTTTTGCTGGGAACCTGTGGAAGGGGAGGGTGTTGATCAGCCAAAAGGTGAAATGGTACCAAAGAGGAAGATGAACTTGTCATCTTGTGAGTGCCCGCAGGGCCTCTCTCCCTGGCTAACACTGACAGAAGCAAAATCATGCAATCACCAACAGGAATAAAACTGTGTTGTTTGCACCATGGTGAAGCTACTCTGAGGTGTAGGGAAATGTGAGGATTGCACTGAAGCTGTAAAAGTAACAGTCTGGAGAGGACATGTGATCTCTTAAGGTTTATGTTACTCCTGCAGTAACAACAGCCAATCTACAGCATCACAAAAACTGTTGGATAGCGTGATACCTGAATCAATTTTAGCTGGTCGGGACTTCCACCTGTTATTCCTAGCACTGCTTGTGATTTTCTCTGGTGAAAGGTGCAGCCACCAAGGTACAGGAGACCTCTGACCAACACTGTGTGCAGCTGTGCTGGAGGCCAGCAGGCAGCAGGACACTTGGGGTTCCCTGCGTGTGTTTGCCCTGCGCTGAGCCAGCATCGCCCGGTCAGGTCTGTGCCACTGACCAAACACCACACACCCATCCCTGCGGAAACGCCGCATCAGCTGGGCCACCTGCAGCCCCGGGGAGCTGGGCAATGGCACCTGCAGACAGACATCCCTGCACAGACAGCCACAGCAGCCTGCTTCTCAGTGGGTTTGGTTTGCGGCAGGAGCGGCACAGCTCAGTCTGGGGAGGCGAGCGGCTCCCTTCTGTCCTCTCTGTCCTCCCCCGGCCGCACATTTTGGCTCCAGGGGCTGCCGAGGAGATGTGCGATGCCGCTGACAGCGGGAACAACATCTGGGCACCGGGAAACATCTGTGTCCCCCGCCCCAGGCACCGTGTGTCAGCCTTGGCGGCGGCGCTGCCGGAGCCTCTCCCGCCGTGCCCGGCTGCCCAGGGCTCCGGGAATTGAGGGCACTGTGTCATTGCATCCTCCCTGCGCAGCCCTGACAGGCTCTGACACTCCGTGTCCTCCCCTCAGCCCCGCGGCACGGGCAGCGCTGCGCCTGCAAAAAAGCCCGTGGTGGCACTGGCTTTGGGGTTTTACAGCTCTGAGCAATCCCGAGCTGATGTTCCCAAATCCTTCTGCAAAGGTGGAGGGCTGAATCCTTATCTTCCCCTCTTCGTTTTAACGCTAATTAACGGCAGCCTCCTTTGTTTATTGGTTTCAAATTCTGTATAAGCTTGCTCCCAAGCCCATGAAAATCCCTGCATTAGGCAATATTAAGGTCAAGCGACACAGCCCTTTGCCATTAAATTGGATGATTGCTACTGAAATTTGCCCAGCGGGGTCACGCTGTGTTTAGTGAGCAGTGGGATTCAAGCCAAGGCCAATGTTAGGCAAAAAAAAAAGCCCTATAATGAGACCAGGAGTCTGACTTTACAGCCCTAATCTGAGACCACCAAGAATGAGAAACCTTTTCAAGACCACCTGCTGTAACAAGCAGGAAAAGCCAAGAGCCTTCATTTTCTTTTGTCTTGGTTATTTTTCTAAAACGAGATGCAAAAACTAGCTTTTGTGTAATGTCAGATAAAGGAAAAATATACAAGGGGGTAATATTTAGCTGTTCATGGGGGACTCAACAGAGTTTTTGGCACACTGAAAGGGAGGACCACCTCTCTTTTTCAGAGCTCATCCAAGTGACTTTACTAGGTGACACAGTAAGTCACTGGCAGAAGCCAGTGCTTGATGCCTCCCAATATTTTATACAGTTTTTCAACTCATGCACTCAGCTGTCTGCAAGGAAAGAAGTGTCTGGGGCTTCTGGGAGAAAACCAGAAGCTGAGTCAGACATTCAACAACCTACCAACATCTTTAAGAGAGGCTAAGCTCTCTCACACCTTTGCTTCCAAAGGCTGGTAGAATCATCCAGACCTTGCAGACCAGAATATGTAAAGAGACAAAAAAAAAATCCCCTCTTGACTGGACATTTATGTCAGCTGTTGTGTGAAGTAACTAACCTGGTCTGATGTAGACTCCTGCAAATGTAATTACGGCAGCATTTGGGGATTTTTGTCTGTTAAACAGTTGTTAAGCTGCTTTCTGAAGGAAAAGGATTTGTATCACTAAATTCTGCATGCATGTAGGTGTGTAGCTGTCAGTTCCCTCTGAAACCTGTGAATACCTTGGCCAATTTCAACTAGTAATTGAGATGAAAGTGCTCAGAGGCATAAAGCCTCTGCATGCTTTCCGAGAGCAGTGTTTGGGTAATTAGTCACAATCGATTGTAGCCCAGACTAACACAACATGTGGTTTGTAAGCAGGAGGCCCCAACATTAGATGATAAGAGTGATAAGAACAAAGAGAGGCAGAGCTCTGCAGCACAGCACTGGTGGAGCTGTGGGTGTTTGGTTCCCACTGCTGCTGTGGGACCAGCCTGTCAGTGTGTGTCTGTCTGTCTGTCTGTCTGTCTGGGAAATGGAGCAACAGCAACCCCTTCCCCCAGCTGGCACAAAGGGCTCTGAGGACAGACAGCCATCTCTCACTGCAGATATTGTGCAAACAAACTCATGACAGAGGTCCTGATTGCTGAGATAAAATATCCATTTATGGCTCTGGAGGCATGGCGTGCTTATCTGGCTGCATGGAACCACAGAGATCTCCCCTGGATGGCTCACCAAACCCTGATGTGGCCTTTCAGATGGTTGGAACTATGTGAAGATAAACTATTATCATTAGATGGAGGTGGTTTATGATTAAATCAGCTCCTCTAGAAGCCCTTACCCGAGGAAATCACACACAGCCCTGGAGCACACACTTTGCTCTGCTTACAAATATTTTAGCAACATGGTTCAACTTTGGAGCTGTTGAAAGGGAGCCATTAAAATAAAGTGTGAGGGGAAATGTTTCCTGTGCTAAAAGGCAGATCAGTGAGCTGGCAAGGCGCTAGCAAGTCGTGTTTCCTTCTCCACAGCCAGTGCCTCCAGCACAAGAAGGTGGCAGTTCAGTTCAGCAGGGATCTCTTGCTCCTGTCCCCTTCTCATCAGCACATTCCCAGGGTGCCAGCTCCTGACATTTCCTTCTCCTCTCCTGTGATTTTTATCTGTCATTAAAATGAAGGCTTTAGCTTCTGGACTCCCTTTCCTCCTTCACCTACTCATATTCATAATGTGTGTGTTTGTTTGTTTGTTTGTTTGTTTTTCCAAGGGGTGGCTTTTAACAATTTGATGTGGACCAGATTTAGGTTGACCAGAGGAGAATGTGAACAATTTTGGTCATTATTTTCTCTCTAATGTGAACAAGGTTACATTTTTTGCACTGAAGTCACACAAAAATACATCCTCTGGAGGAAAATAGCCCTGCTGCCTCTCCAGGTTGTTTCTGCTTGTGATATCTGGGCTCAGGGGCTGGGGTGAGAGGCACAATCTCCTCAGGTGGACTTTTCAGCTGAATGCTTCACTAGACATTGCACTTACCTGGGGTGAAAGGATGAGCGAGCATCCATTTAATGCCATTTGTAAAAAACCTTGTCTTGCTGTTAGGGAGATTTCATTTGGTTAAGTCCCTTTTGTGGTATATAAACCATCTGTGTGTGTGTGTCTTAAAGCTGTTCAAGGCTTTTCCCATCAGAAATGCCAGTTTGTTGGTATCAACAAACTCATTAACTCACAACCTGTTTTCAAACAGTTGAAAGGGCTCTTTTGGCCCTGCCTTTAAATATGAAAAATATGGTTTCAAGTTCACTTTTCGTTTAGAAATGTGAGTTATTATGAATCCCAGCTGTTTGGGGTTTGCCTTCCAATTTTCAGTCACAGATTTTAAATCTCCAGTGGAGGCAAATGCAAGGACAGGCATTGAGGACAGAGCAATAACAGGGCAGAGCCTGGAGTCTGAGAAATGGCTGAGCAGAGAGATATTCTCAGATAACAGAGGAGGGAGCTGAGAAAGTGGAGGTGAAAAATTGGGACTGGAATGGCAGTAACCTCCTGCAGATGCTCCAAAGGTGATTGCACTGCTCCTGACTTTTATCAAGAAGCTGAAGCTGCTCTGGTGGGAGTGTCTGTTCCCATCTCCATCTCCTGATGATTCCCTTGGCCATGCCATGGGAATCAACCACCTGCTGTGGGAGGGCATCCTCCCAGATCTGCAGAGAGATCTCTTTGGATATGTTTTTCCATTTTCACATATCTTTAGCCATGCAGTTTCAGGAGCTCAAGTAATATGAAGGTGAAAATCAAATACTGCTTAAATTGATGTGTCAGAATCAGTGTGAGCCCCTGTGGGGTCCCTGTGTCATTGCCCTGATACTCTCCATCCATCACAGGCAGCCTCCAGCCCCCAAACCTGAGCTGTCCCTGAGCCTGTGGCACCATCCCACAGCCAGTCACAGGCTAAATGTTGCTCCCTTTCCCAGCTGAAGAGCATTTTTCCATCTGATCTCTCTCAGCCCATCCTGAGGGCAGCTGCTCCAAAGGGAAGGACACTTTGCCTTCCCATTCCTCAATCCAGCCAGGGCTGCTTCTATGGAAGAAGGAGCCACCAATGTAACTACTACCTCCAAAACAGCAGCCAGAAGAAAAGTTAACAGCCGACAGTGGCCAGCCCACATCCTCTTGCCATTTGGGCTGGAGGATCTGTGCCTGCCCACAGAAAGAGCCTTCCCTGCAGCTTGTCCCACGGAGTCAGGGTGATCATAAATCCTCCCCTCATTTATGGGCTATGAATAGGGCCCTGTCTGACCTAACTAGGGCATGGAGAAGCTATTAGGCTTCAGAGCAGGAGCCTTGAAACACATGCCTGGATTCATCAAAGGAATAATGGAAAATATTTTGTTCCACATGGATTTTAAGTAATGATGTTATTTCTAGCAATCAGGGATTTGCAAACTGTAGCCACACTTTGGAGTATTGGGAAGGAAGGGTCTTGTGACCAGGAGTTGAGGACCTTGGTGGCTTCCTAGGCAGGTGGCAGAGGGAGCCTGGGAGCATCCCTGTCTATCTCCTGTAATGACAGGTCATGGCTGAAAATGTACCAGGGTCTGCTGCTGAATAGCTCAAAAAATGGCACTGGAGGGAGAAATAATAATGAACTTAGCAACAAAATGGAAAAGGCTTCTAGTGCAGACCTGCAGTGAAATTACCTCTGTGCACAGTTGGAGCTTGTGGTTCCTTCTCACATCCTCACTTGTCTGTCACTTCCCACCTTCGCCACCACCATGTCACATTTCCTGGGAATGTCAAGTGCAAGTATAATTAAACTTTCCTTTTATTCTTTGCTATCTATCCTGAGGCAGAAGGAGATACTCTGTACATGTGCAGGTGTCCATTTAGCTCTGCATATGTTGGATCCCATCAGGAATTGCATTTTGAGACACCCAGCTCTTGCTGAATTTCTGTCTTCTGGTCTGTCCTGACTTGTTTCCTGTTGTACAGTTCAGATGGGGTGTAACTGTTACAGGTTATATGTGGCAAAAAGAACATCACATTTTCCAACAGCTCCCTGGTGCACTTCAAATAGGAGATGATGACTTATAATCAGGTTTTATTTGCTAGGGAGACAATATATTTTCAGAGTCTGAAAGCAAATGAAGGAGAGAGAAATCATGGAGAAAAATGCTGCCGAGGTGCTCTAAGCATTTCAGAGTTTCTGTACTTTAAGAGCTGAAATGACCCATATTCAGATACCATCTAAAAGGAAAGGAAATTAGATAAAAGATTTTTTTAAACCCTTGTATTAAGTTTTATGGGAACATAATCAGTTTCATCCCCAAAACTGTCACTCAAAAAAAGAAGTACTGTACTTGTGGATTTTAGTTTTTGGTTGGTTTTTTTTAATCATTTTTATTTGTGGCCATTATCATTTGCCAAACCAAATCAAATCATAATTCCAGATTGTTCAAGGAACCTGCTATGCCTGTGTGTAAATATGCAGCTCCAGACTTGAGCTGCAGTAGCTGAATGAGCACTGGCCAGATAGAGGGGGAACAGCATTATTACTGCATTGTGGTTTCCATGTCATTCCTAGGTTTGCTTAGCTGGGGTATCCATTACAGCCAGCCCTGCAGATTTATTGCATGCAGCCTGGAGCAGTACATACATCTTCCAGTGGGCAATAGTTCTGAAATTTGTTCTTCCAAGTGTTTGCCAGTTCAGTCTGATTTACCTTTTTTTTTTTTAAGCTTCCTCCTCATTTATCATTGCAGACAGCTTGCATTGGACCAGGTTATTTAATTGGTTTGGCAGGATTTTCTGGCATCCTTTTTTTAATACAGTCATGAAAGCTGTTAGCCTGTCTTCTTCTTCTTCTTCTTCTTCTTCTTCTTCTTCTTCTTCTTCTTCTTCTTCTTCTTCTTCTTCTTCTTCCTCTTCCTCTTCTTTTTCTTTTTCTTTTTCTTTTTCTTTTTCTTTTTCTTTTTCTTTTTCTTTTTCTTTTTCTTTTTCTTTTTCTTTTTCTTTTTCTTTTTCTTTTTCTTTTTCTTTTTCTTTTTCTTTTTCTTTTTCTTTTTTAACTTCTGGAAAATATTTTGATCTGAAGGCTAAAGGCTAAAGCTTCATATCCCAG
This sequence comes from Phylloscopus collybita, assembly GCA_027886175.1. Classification (NCBI taxonomy): domain Eukaryota; kingdom Metazoa; phylum Chordata; class Aves; order Passeriformes; family Phylloscopidae; genus Phylloscopus; species Phylloscopus collybita. The sequence continues at coordinate 32,741,206 of JAJNNQ010000129.1, forward strand.
GCAGTGCCAAGCAGGAATGTCTCTAAGAACTCCTTGTCATTTCACCACTGGGGTCCCCTGCAGCACGTGTTTCCTTTGAATGCCTGCCATGGATGCCAAACTTCAGCTGAAGTGATTAATATCTTTGTGGTACACACGTCATGCTTCTTTTGTTTCTAATGTAAACAGAGCTGATCAACAGTCAGTAGTGCTTCAATGCCTGGAACAGTCAGAATTTTAAAATGTAGGTAGACATTGTATGTGAGGATGAGATGCTCCCTTTTTTTTAATGCACCAGGGAAGCCAAAGAGAATTTTGCTTATGGTGTCTGTTCCTCTAAATGGTCTCTCTTGTGTCCTCTTGGTCTAAGAAATCCCCCTAAGAAATCAGCCTTCTGGAGAGACTGAGCCAAGGATCACTGATAGTGATGGGCAGGTCTCTCTGCTTTGCACAGGTATTGTTAGACCAAGGTCCAGGCATAAATACATAGGAAAGACACATTAAACAAAAAAGACAATATATTGAAGAATATATGCATATATATATATATATTCACCTGGCACTTGAAACACCACTGTGGCAAGGGTTAACAAACATTCCCTTCCTCTACTACTCAGAGAAATAATTTTACCTTCTGTGTCCACCTTCCTTTTGAGCAAAAGCAAATGAAGCTGCCATCTCTTGTCACTGAATGCTGTCTGAAAGCTGGCTTTGCAAAGTTGTAAAATATAAATTAACTGTATTGGTGTTAATTAAGAGACAAAGCCCCAGAAGATGTACCACTAGGGCCTGGTCAAAATTTATTGGAAGGTTTTTAATAAGGTTGTGTATACAGGTTTTACTTCCACCAGAAAATTATATTTGTCCTTCAGATTTTTCATACAGAGTGTTCTGTTAAGGCCACATCCAAAATGAAGTTATAATGGTGAAATGTGAGTGCAAATATTGACTTTTATTTTTTATATGTCTGTTCCAGGCAGAATATGAAATTGCTCCAGATGAAAAGCTGGGAGAGAAAGGAAAGGAAATCATGATGAAATACCTCACCCCAGAGGTAAGGGGCAGCCAAAGTGGCATTACTGAAGGAATGCTGCAAGGCACACCTTTACTAAACAAGGTTGTTACAGGCTTTGTAAGCCAGACTCCTAAAATTTATGGTGGCAATCTCCAGTGAATAAACCTGCAAGTCTTACACAAACAGTCAGGGAGAAAAAAAAAATTATAATGCAATCCAGAAATTGACTTCTAAGGATGAACTTGACTTGCCAGGGGCTTAATTCAGACGAGCAGAGGGCTTCCCTGGTCTCTTCTCAGTGTACAAAGCTCTGCACTGGGGGTGTGATACCAGAGACCTCAGCTATTACCAACAGATGCCCCAATTATTTCCCATCCAGCTCAGAAGTGGTGGGAACATTTCATATTCTGTTGTGTAGAAAGCACAGGCAAAAAATGGTCTTTCCTAACAGACACTGCATTTTGGTCCAGGAACTCCCACTCCTCCCCCAGCCCCATTTTCCCCAGGGTGGGCAGGCACACGCAGGACTGACAGGGGACAGTGGGGTTGGGAGCTCAGAGCTGCTGTCACCCATCCTTGTGCCCACCACGGCGGGTCCTGAGCCTTGTCTCTGGTGGCTGTGGGCAGGAGAGGAGCTCCTGGGGGCAGCTGTGTCCACAGGGTGGCACTCCAAACAGAGGCAGGGATGTGCTGCTGGGGTTTGGGACAGGCTAGCTCTGGGACTAACCCTTTTGGAGGGGGTTACAAGCATTTGCTGGCCACATTTCACCTTTGCAACACAAGTCACTGGCAGTAAGCAGTAAACATCCAGCTTCAAACACAAGAGCAATCCTAGGGTTTTTCCTAAGTTGATTTTGTAAGAGTAATCAAAGACGTACAATTGCTGCTTCAACTGTTTTACAAAAGAAATACGTTTGACCTTCAGGGGAGTTAATCACATTTTTGGCAGCTGTCTTTCTAGAGGGTTTAAATGGTACAATATGTTTTGGAGGTGCAGGGGCAGAGCAGACCACTCTTTTTCCACTCAGTCATTTTCCTACAATAAACTTCGATGCATACTTTCAGTTATCTCAGGCTGCATTTTGGGATCTGGTTTCATTTACTGAGCCTGGCTAGTTTCATGTGCAGCCATTGAGCCCTGCCAGTATGAGTTCCTGCTGCCCATTCATTAGGGGCATGAAGTTCCACTGCTTTTTAAATCCACCAAAATGACCTTTTGTCTTAAAATTCCTGTCAACGGAGGAACAGGCAACAGACTCTGAGGGAAAATATTTCCCACTGCTCCAGCTCTCATCTGGAGAGGGAGAAAGGCATTTTGCTGATAGCAGAGCTGGTAAAGTGAGGGGAGAATAGCATTGCTTCACTTCAGCCAGTCTTGCTGCAGGTTTCCAAAAGCCCTTCACTGGTGTCCATTGGCTCTCCTGCCGTCCATGGTGCAGCCAGAAGCACATGGAATAATTTAGTGAATGTGAAGTGAAGACCAAGCTGAAATCTGCTGCTTCTTCATCAACAAAGAACGGTGGTGTTACAGAAAGGAAAAATACTGGGACTCCAGAGCTGGAGTTTCCATTCTCTGCCATGCCCTGTACTTCTTATTTGACCTGTGTACCTGGTTTCTCAGTATGTAAAATTGGCACTGCATATTTACAGCCTGTCCTGAGACTTTTCTGGTATTTGCAAGTTACCTTAACAACTCTGAGCTGAAGGAAACTGGATGACCTCCAGTGGTCCCTTCCAACATCACCCATTTTGTGATCCTGTGAAACACAGAGTTACTCTCCTTCACTTGTAACCCAAAACTGCCTCCCTGGTGGTGGTGCTTTAATGTCTGCATCGGTCTTGCTGCACTTTTTTTTTCCTTAATGAGAAACTTCTGCTTCTTCCCAGAGGGATGTGGAAACCCTGCATAGCAGAAAATGCTTCCTAGAGGCCAAGGTTGACTGTGCTGTAACAATGGGTTGAATACTAGACTTTCTAAGAGGTGTTCCATACAACAAAAAAACTAGAGCAAGGCCCAGATTGATTTAATTTCATTTTAGATACCTGAGTAAGGTAGTCAGGTTAGGAGTGCAGAGGGCCTACTGTCCCTTCTTGTCAAGAAAGAGAAATGAGTATCTCCAAAGGACACATTTGAAGCCACTAGAAGTCAATGATTCAAAGGGCTGATGTCTGCAGTGTCCAAGCAGATGAATCTGGACCCAAATGTCCTAATGGAACATCATCCTGGCCAGCAAAGAGCCCTTCTTTTCATTGGAATCAGCATTTCTCTATTTAATTATCAGTCCCTTGAAAGGTACAAATTGCTGCTGTTTCTGGAGTCTTCTGCTTTCAGCTGAAAGCTTCTTTTAAGTAGGTGTGTGTCTGTGCTTCAAAGAACCTGATTGTCTTGGTACAGAAATAGCGTGACATACAGCTTGACTGATAGAATGAAATTATAGGTTTAGTTCTTGGACAGATAATTCAGTCTCATAATGTGAGGAGTGTTTTTCCCAGAGTGCAGGATCAGAAGCACAGTGAAAACAAAAAGTAGACTTCTTGCTCTTTAATATTCATAAATGATTTTTAGTTCTTGCTTCAGTTTTTACAGGGCATACATATTTAACATACAGCATGTCAGTGTATCACCATTCCACAGGGCGTTTGTTTGCACAGGGAGCACACACTTTATTTAATAAAACATACACTTCTTGCACAGCAGAGAGGAAGGGAAGGCACTTTCCCAGATGAACAGACATCCCAGCAGGACTCCCAGCCCTGTGTGACTCACAAAGTCACACTTTCTGCAAGACACCTGCCCCGAGGCCACTAAACAAACCCTGCACTTGCCAGGATGTAGAGCAAGGAGGTACTTCTTCATATGATCACAGCTCAGCCTCTCCACAGCTTTGGTGTCCTGAACAGCCCCAGCTGCTTCTTGGGGAATTGAAATCTTTGTCCTGCTGGACTAGCAGGTCAGGCTTCTGCTGTGTCCCTGACCTACAGGCAGCAGCAGTGACCAATCCTGACAAATACTGGCAGCTGGAAGGGAACATGGGTGCTTTAGGTGGAAGGAAACTGGGTGGTTTGGGCCTCTCAGAAAAGAGGTACATAGGAACCACCTCTCTAAGGTTTGGTGGAGTCCTCATCACTGGAGGTTTTCAAGATGCTGTTGGGCGCTAGATCATCTCATCCAGGCTCCCTCTCCAACCATGAAAGCTTGGAGCAGATGATCTCAAAGGTCCCTTCCACGCTGAGCTGTCCCAGAATTCTGTGTGCTCCTAGGAAGGCAGTAGTATTCCCTCTCTCTTGTGTAAAGTTCTCTGAAACAGCCACATCCAACAGCCCCTTCTGAGCTCTTTGGTGGGAGAGAAATGTAGGGAGCATGTGTGATCCCAAACACGCCAAAACATGAGTGTTTTCATGGCTTCTGTAGCAGCTTTGCTTGAGGGGTGAGCAGGAGGGCAAAAACCCACAGGAAAGGTGTCCTGTAGCTCAGGGAAACATTCTCTGAATTATTCCTTCTCTGTGCACAGGAGCAGGCACAATGGTTGTCACACCAGCCAGGTCAAGGTTTCTTGACTAGAATCTTGCTTCTTTAAAAAAAGCTTTAATCATTTCCATGAAAAAGGCACTTAAAGCTGCCTTCTTGACTTCATAAGCCCCTAGGGCAGAAGTCCAACCCACAGGAAGTCTGAAATTTCTGAGGTTGTGAAATATGATGGTAAAACTACTAAAATGAATTGGTCACAAATATTTCTTCCCTGTTTTTTTTCCTAATCTCGGCAGTTGAGTGGAAAAGGTTCAGTTTTAGGTCCAGTTTCATCTGTAAATGGCTCCATTGAGCTGTTGAGTTAAACTGAACCCAATCTGGCTTCATTACCTGACTGCTTCTTGTACTGGAAGAGCAAAGAGATATATTTACCTTTGTACTGCTTTTAAATCAGAGTTTTACGTCTCCATGCAGCATTTTTGCCTTCCTGCCTGACAGCTGCCATGCCTTACTCTACTAAATCACTATCCCACTATTTGCTTTTTCACTGTAAATCACCTTGAGAGACTTGGAGAGACGCTATATAAAACTAAATTGATTTGAAATGGCTCTTAAGACAGTCTCCATATGCCATTATAGTTTATATTTGGACTCAGCTGGGTACTAAAAATGTTACTGAACAGGATGTCTAATGTGTATTGTTATCCCCATTAAAATACTTCACAGAATATGAAGAACAGCAACAACATTAATTTTCTTATCTGAATTCCTGTCCAGTACCCTTTCCTCCAGGAAATGCACAGAATAAAGGCCATGTTTGCACTTTCTTTGCTGCAAGAGGTTAGCTGGGCACAGCAATAACCTCCTTACTCCAGTCTAAGGCTGTCAGTGGGGATTTTGACAAAGACAAACATGTCTTTGTTTTTATGAACAATTATAGGATAAGGAAGGGAGGGAAAAGTCCCTTGAAAGGGGCTCTGGCTGATCAGCAGTGCCTGGCCTTCTACTTGTCTACTGGCTAAAATGTGCCCTTCTCCCAAAGCAGTTGGTTATGGAGAAGAAAACATCTCCATAAGATGGGTGAGAGGAAATTAAAATAACACATGAGGCCTTCTGCTGGGCCAGGCCATGCAGCTGAGTCAGGCTCCTGCTCACAGACTCCTCTCCCGTCTCTGTGCACCATCAGAGCAGTTTCCTTTTGGCCATTGCTTTGATCTTGAGAACAAAGACCTTTGCCTCTCTCCTTGAGATTTCTTACCCTCCTTCCTATTTTAACCCCCCAAAATAAAAGCAAACTTCAGCACTTGTGCTTCTGGGTGAGTCATCTTTGCTGATCAGTGAAACCCTTCCATCTCCCAGAGGGGAAGTTTCATCTATCACTTCTTAATGACTCTGGCTGAATCCTGCAGGTCACACCATACCAAGAATTGGATTCAAGTCCTGAGACCTCTTCCTCTACCTGTTTAGAGTTTTACTAAATGCCTCCTAGGGAACATGTTATAATTAGTTTTTGGGATGGCCAGAACAAAAGCTGAATGCCACTCTAAGGGAAGCAGTGGAAGACAGAAACATTAAGCTTCTGTAAAGCAATCTGCAGAGTTTAATGCGAGACAGAGGCTCTGTGTTTTGAAAGGTGAACCTTCAGGGACTGTTGTCTACGTTGTTATCTTTCCCCTACAAATTCAGCTTATGGCACTTACATCCAGCAAGTCATCTCTGTCCCCCTGTAAGCTTATTATCTTGCTGATAAAAGGCCAGCACAGTATCTCTTTTCACTGCCTGCAGTGGATGGCCCCTTAAGGCTTGGTCCAAGAGTTATCTCCACAGCTAGTTTTCAAATTTTTCTAAACCCTATGCATTTCATTAATGACCCAATTGAAGTAAGCAATGAATGAAGTGCCTGTCTGTCCACAGTGTGTTACAGGGGCTCGGGATGGGCCAGAATTATTTACTTGCTCAAAGCGTTATTCACTGCATCCTTTGGGCTCCTATTAGGAGACTTTTCAGGATGCTAAATGCTGAAGCAGAAATCCTGGCATCGCTCGAGCCGGGAGAATTTTGCCATTTAATTAATTACCCTGGGACTTTGCCCTTTGCCTCAATGGATTTCTCATCTCCCCTTTCTATTGACTCCACTACTCTACGAGCACCATTTTAGCCAGACATGATAGCATTACTTAGGCCTCTGCTTTGCAGCTCGCATAATCAATACATAATCCAGCCTCCAGGGAAATCAATGCATAATTCCTGTTGTTGTTGCAGAGACAGGGCGATCAATATCTCTGCTGATCACTGTGTCTGAGTCCAGGAAAGCACCTCCTCAGTGGGCTTTCTGAAAAAGCTCATCTTTCCAAAGTTCAGTTCTGGGAAAACAGCCGAGCGGCAGAACGGCAACCGTGCTACTCAGATTGATGCTTTCTAGTCAGAATTTATTTTAATAAGCATTTGTCGGCCACTGAAGCCAGGCTGGAATCTAGTGTGGTAGGGAATCTGAAAAATCACAGTGCTGCCTTGCTTAGGAGTCCCTTTGCTGTGGTCTCAGGAAGAAAGGCTTTTTTTTTTTTTTTTCTCACGGTTTGCTCGAGTCCTATTTCCTCATCCTTTACCCACTGTTTATAATACAAATGTTAGTTAACTAAACACTTTCTGAGGGCTTCTGTCTCTTGCAGTGGTGCCAAACTTGCAGGAGAACCTCTGGAAAGAGCGTGGAGCCTGCCCTGTCCTGATGCTGCTGCCCCAGAATAGATCCTTGGGTGGTCCCATGTCCTGTCCTTTAGTCTTGGGAAGGGCTGCATTTGCAATGCTTTTGCTCACACTGGTAGAAGGTCTGGGCTGGAGCCTTTTAACTCCACTGGTTTTGTGCTCATCAGAGCTATTGAAGCTCTGATTCTCTTTCCCTGTTTTTCTGGAGAGGTTACACTCCCCAGTGCACAAACCTCATAACTGTTTGTTGTGTTCAGTCAAGAGAAGCCTTGGTCATTGGGCAAAAGCCTCCTGGCTTCCCTGTGTTTGCTGGGATTACTCTGGCTTGACCCTTTGGGAAATGGAAACTCGTTTCCACTAATGAATGTCAACCACAGATGTAAACCTGGCTCACATCTGTCTGTGAGGCAGGGCAGGCCCCCCAGCCTGCTCCAGCTCCTCAGCCAGCCCATCCAAAAGGACTCTGCTAACAAAGAGCAGATCTGCTCAGGACTGTCTGGCAACAGGAAGGCTGTGCTTGCCTGCCCTTGGCTAATGAATATGCTAATGATAGTCTCCTCCTCCCTGTTTCAGGGGTCATCTTTTCCCTACCCCCCTCTGCATGCCCCTCATGACTTATATTCAGTTTGTATGGATTATCCAGTGGCCAGAGAAGTTAATTCTAAAAGACTTCCAGGTCCATTCAGCTTTCCCAGAAACAGCCCTTTCTGCCTGAAAATTTTGCTCACATGGGAAAAAAAGGAATCAACCTTTTCCAGCTGTCTGGAACACAGACTTGCAAAACATCCAGAAATCTGCAGGAGATGGCTTTTGTGTGTTTGCACAGAATGACATTAAAATAGACTTCTGGTGAGTCCAGCCTCTTGCATTCCCAGCATTCAGCCTTGGAGGCATCTGGATTGGAGAGATGAGATGACTCTTTCTGCCCACTGGCTTCGGGAAGCCTGGGGAGACTCTGAGTGTCTCAGCTTTTAGATGATTAAAGTGTGATGAGGTGAATTCCATGCTAGTTGTAATGCAGAATACATTAAATTACCTTGCATGGCATATCCACACAGATTCCTGGGCACAATTTCTCAATAGTTCAGGAGTCCTTTGAAGACCTGACCTCCACAGCCCTTCCATTTCCCCACTTGCTGCAACTTTGCTGGTTGGTTCAGTTTCAGATTTCTGCAACCAAAAGCATAATGGATCAGCCAATGTCTCCCTGAGCTCAGGATTCCTCATGCTAAACTCAGAAGCAGTAACAGGCAGCCCTATGCTTGATCACAACAAAGAAGAGAATGAAGAGGCACATGGTGAGAAGAGAAGTTAATCATACCTTATTTCTCACCTGGTTCCCTTGTAATAGGAAATTAGGATTCTGGAAAAACATCTGCAGACTTTAGTAGCCTCACAAGAATGGGTCAAGTAAATTCAGATGAGATGCCTGAGGCTGACATCTTTGACTGGGATGATGCAACTAGAAGAATCAGTAAGCTGTTAGAGTGTGCTATTTTAACTTGGAACCAGGAATCACAGGGTTTTAAATTTCACAGGAAGAAAAAAATACATTTAATTTCCTTAAAATATTGCTAAATAAGTGTAAAAAGTGAGATTTTTTAAAAGGTGGGGTTTTTTTGTTGTTTGTTTGGTTTTTTTTCCCAAATTGATTTAGAAATAATCAGCATATTTAAGTTGTGGCTATGTGACACTTCAAGCTATTCATGTTTAATATTTTTTCCCAGTAATTCAACAACACTGGAAAAAAAAGTCATTTAACCTGCTTGCCAAGCTTTTGCTTGAATGCTAATTTATTATTTTTTTACCAGGTCAAACTCTGACCTGAGTCAAAAATCAAGCACATAGCAAGTTTATTACCCTTGCACTGATGTTGTTTGTCCAACCAGCAAAAGTGAGGAAGAGTGGAATATGCCACTGCAACCAGCGTGTCATTCCCTACAATAAATGTCTTCCCTCTCAGCTCTTTGCAGCTGGCTGTTACCATCTGATTGCTAATGGGTTGTGTGAGCCAGGTGATATGGGAATGCCCTGTTTCCAGCAGTGATTTTGTTTGCCTTCCTGGTGTTTCCAGTCTTTCTGTGAGTGGGCCATTGGTTCCTGCCTGATGTTTGTTAAATTCGTTTCCTAATTCCTTTCAAGACCTTCCCGGACTCTCTTTTGGATTTTCATTTTTTCATTCAAGTGTTTCCTCAGGATTTTGACCTGCTAATGGAAAAAAGATGAAGGCAAATTCTCTAGAATCCCCCCTGCAAGTGATGGCAAAACAGCCCTTGAGTGGAGCTCAGTGTGGATCAGGCTTCAGCTTGCAATGGAAGGGCTCCTCCTGTTTCCAGCCTTGTGTCTCAGGAGTGAATTCAAGCAAGGATCTGCTTGTTTTCCTGCAAGAAAGCCATTCAGTGATGTTGAGTTTGTAAATGAGCATTTATATGTTTAGGGGTTGTTGTTCTAGTGTTGTTTTTGTTTTGGTTTGTTTTGTTTTTAATGGAACAAATGACAAATTGGTTTACCAGAGGAAGCCAAGCTATGACTATTGCAACATAAGGCTGCTTGCTAATGTTTAGGCCATCCATCAGTGCAGGAGGATGTTAAAAGGTAGGAAGGTCCTGATAAGAGGCTGGACACTGGATGTTATCCAAACCTATTAAGTACATGTGACAAGAGAAAAAAACAAAACAAACTTCCTGAGAAGAGAAGCTTTCAAAATTGTCCTGTCATGTTTGCTGCTGGTAATAGCAGGAATGCACTGCTCTCCCAAAAAGCTTTATCAAATATCTGAGTGCTTGTAGCAATGCTCTATAGCCGTGGCTCCACTGGGTTGCTGACAAAAGTGGTTCTGTGACTCCAAAGGATTGTGAGCAGCCTCACTGTGGGGTGGATAGAAACTCCTGGTTGATATAAACCTTCTCTTCTCTGTTTCTTAAGCTGCCCTCCTTGTCCTGCTGACAGCTGCAGGTACAGGTTATTTCATCTGTTTTCATCCTTTAATCTGAGTGCAAAATGCTTTTAAGGCAGAAAAAGGGCAAAAACAAGTAAAACAAAACTTTCCCTTCCTCTGCTTTAAAAGCAAGTTTATTTAAAACAATTTCAGCTGGCTGGTTTATGAGCACCCCTCCAATAAACCTATTGTCTACAGAAAGGAGGAAAAATGTGTTTCTTTGATGAAGAAACCTCTATGAGCATGCTTCTAAAGAATAATTTTAAAAGTATGGGTAGGGAAGGACTAGGGTTTGAAGATCCAGAAGAATATCCTGCCAAGCACTTCTTGTGAGGCCAAATTTCTCACTAATTGAAGTCAAAAGCATATCTTCTATGCTGACCAGTTTAGATTCTTGAAATAAGCTGCAGCAAAAACCCCGTAGCTGGTCGGGATTGCGGTGAGTGTTTCTGTTTAATTGAAGAGTATAAAGTCTGCAACTGATTCACTGGACTTGCAAAAGGAGATGATGAAGCAACTAAATTTTGTCTCATGGGACAATTTGTTATTTCAAAATGACTTTCTATGGGGCTTGGGGTGTCTGAGCTCTGGTCACCGATAGGAGCCAGGAAGAATTTTCTCTTCCTTGAGCCCAGGCAGTCTTTCCCTTTGTTGCTCCGAAACTCCTGTTGTGGTTATGCCCCCAGATTTCTCTGAATCAAATAAGTCAACATTCCAAGGAAACCACACTTTGGACTAAAAAGCTTTATGTAGGAAACACATTGACTCACACCATTTGCACGGCAGTTCCTTGTTTGCCACCCTCGGGAGCAGAAATGCCATTTCTAGAAAGGAGCAGCTACAGAAATGTCTGCTGAGAAGAGGAAAAACAAGGTGCAGCCAGATAGCAGGCCCTGTTGCTGACTAGCAGGAGAGCCAAAAAATAATTCATATACTTCCTATGCACTTGTCAGAAAGGAAACCTCAGAGGGCTGCTGTTTCTCCAAGGAAGGGCACGGTTCTGGACTACAGCTTGTATCCCAGCACCAAAGAGGAAGGATGCTGGGAACACAGGGAGGAAACTTGTCCTTCTGCTGCTGCTGCTCTTGCTGAGGCACAAGAGGAGTCCAGGGCAAGTGAGGGAGCCTGAAGCCACTTTAGATCTACCCCAAGAGCTGAGGTGGTAGCGTGGCCCTTTGTGTAGTATTGGTACAACTCCTCCAGGCTAGAACATGCTCAGCTGCTTGCTGAGGGCTCTGTTGTCTCCAGTCATTGTATTTTTCTGTGTGTCAACATGTGTTTTGATAGTTTAGTAGCATATGAGGGAAAACAGATTTGTCATGACTCCAGATCAGCTTGCAGCTACAAAACAAACCCCACAGCTGACAGGCACTGCTGATCTGCTTCACTCAGATACAGCAAGTGATCCTGCCCTGGGTATTGGGATTGGGCTCAACATTTTCTCTGCCATTGACCTTCTCTATAATCCTGGATGAGGTATTTCATATCTTTGGCCCCTGCTCCCAATCCCAGGGCTGGTGAGATTGTTTTGCTTTGGAAGCTCTGGCTCTCATGACGTGTCTGTAGTGCCTGGCACTACGGGCCCCCATTCTTACGTGTGATGTCTACACACTGTTGTAATAGATAAATTGCTGCTAATAACACAGCTGCCTTCCATGCTCCCCGTCCACCTCACTGCCAATTCCTACATCTGTCATCTCAAAGCAAATATCCTGGAATTATGAAGCCTTTTGCTTTACTGGTTCGCCTCATACAGACCCGAATGACTGTGGCAGGGAAAAAAAAAAAAAAAAAAGAAAAGTGAAAAGAAAATGCAGGAGTAGTTAAAGTGTTGCAGCTGCTTCTGATGTAGAATTGGCTGTTTACTGCACATACAACTCAAGCTGAACAGATAAGATCAGGCACAGGGAAAGGCAGAAGAATGTTCCAACATTTCTGTGCGTAACACCAAAAGGCATCAGGAGACTGCGTGTGCTGTGACAGTGCTGGGCTCCTTTCCCTCACCAGGAATGCCCAGCCTTGATTCTCCAGAACTGAAATACAACCAAGACATTCCACCTCCCCATCCGCTGCTCTCCTCTGAATTTCTTGATGGGACTCAGTGACCTTAAAGGTCTTTCCCAGCCTAAAGGATTTTGGATTCCCCCTGTCAGCCCCTTCACACTTTCCCTCAGTCAGTCCCTGGCTGCACGGTTGGAACTTCCCTGGCTGTAGCTTAGACTGCTGGATGAAGCCAGAATTTCCAGGTTTTTGAATGAACTCTTCTTGTCTGATCATGCATCATCTCACACAAAAAGTTCATTTTAGCCTGTGTCTGTCATAGTTTTGAGGTCTCTACTAGTAGCAAATCTGTGTGGAGATTTTCAAACAGATTATATGTGGAACACTGCTGTCAACATCTGAAAATACACATATCATGAAGACAAATGCTTGGAAGGAGAGGCAGCTCAAGAAAAGTTACAGCTTGAACTTTTGTCCATTGACTGAAACGTTTTTAATTGTTTTAAGCCAGTTTGTTGTGGAATGTTTTCATAACCTGAAACATAACATATGCTGCACGTTATTTATTTTACGCAAGTGACTTCTAAAATAACTCATCATGTTTCAGTATCAGCTGCATGCCTGAAACTTGCCAGGAAAGCAGTTGTGTTTGTGACAGGAGTTTGCATGAGGTCTATTCAATCTAAAGAGTGTGGAATCTTTCTGGTTCATATAGTTTCTGTAGTGATGAACAGTTGTGCTTTAAGACACCCTGATGACTCACATCCACTGGCAGGAGCTGGTATGAAATGAAAGCCTGTACTTCTAGGTTTTTATTCTTTATTCACTAATTGCAAGCCACAATTGGACTGATTTGAGGAATCTGAGCATCTCTAGCTTTCATTTAGCTCAGGGTGACTTCTTTGATTTCAGTCACAGGTGATGATCAAATCTTCTGCAAAACACATCTCTTAACCTCCTGTTCACTCCTCTGTAAAATATTGTGAGATTGCCACCTAGCTCATGAAGACTTAATCCTGCAATGAAGCTTTAATGTTTTGATACTTAGGTGAAAGTCATTGTGTAAGGATGAAGAATTACCTCTGAACTACGGACCTGCTCTGTTTCTTACAAAGTCAGTCTGGCCAAACTCAATGCTTTCCCTTTTTCTGGTCTGAGGTTCAGGGATCTGCAGACCATGTCATTTATTTTTTTAGGAGACAGTGATGATTGAGACAACTCTTTGAAGCAGGATTGTTGATCTGCAAGGAAGATTCTTATTTCTTTACTCAGAGCTACAGGTTTCCTTTGGTGAGCACTCAGCAAACAAACTCCCTTCCTCATCTGTTCTCATGGCCATGCCATGTGCCTGTGCTTTATGAAGCCCAGTGTTTTGCAAAAGCATTGGTACAAAGGACTGGAAAAGGGCTCAAGAGCCTCTTGCATTGAACAGAGATCAAATACACTTAGATGATCAACAGATGTCTGAGTGCCCTTGGAGGTCTTTCAGACCTCTGAGAACAGATTCCACAATATTCATAGGCCTGTTCTTCTGCTTCCCTGTGTGAAAAATTAGAATAAAAAGCATTCATATCCAATTAAGTGGATTTCTTCACATCATTCCCCCAGAGCAGAGCAGAATATGCAGAATAATTGATCCCTGCCCTTTTTATTAAAAACATTTCTATATTAAAGGACCTTTATCGAGTTTCACCCTTGCTTTTCCAGACTAAACAGATCTAGTTCCTCAATGCTTTCCTCTGGGCTTTTTTTCCCAAGCATGTTTCCCAATACACTCCAGGCACTTGGTGCTCTTGTCAGCTCTCTGTAGGTTTCTCAAATGGTGGTGACCCCAGCTGGGTATGTCTTTAGCTGGAGCCTCAACACATCCCTCTCAGTCCACTTTGTTATTTGGGCACTTCTCCCACGGAAGCAGCAGCAGTGTTACACACAATGAACCAGCTCTGCCCAGGCAGGTTTGTGTTGTGTGTGCATCTGCTCTGGGAATCACTGGGGACACCTCACCCCAGCTCCAGAAGTGTGAACCTCAGCTGCTGGGCTGCCAGGCCAATGCTTCTGTTCCTTGAAAGCCACATTCTGCTTGCTGGCTGCCTGCTTGCACTCTCACAGGCTTGGAGGCAGCACCTGTAGAGCTCCACATCCTGACTGAGGTCACGCACAGTAAACATTTGGAAGTTACATCATAAGAAAAGGTAGAACAAGTACCATGTTGAACAAGTAACACATCTTCATGAAAAAGTAAAAGAGAAGGTCTTCTGAATGCCTCCCTTGGTACTGCCAGCACTTGAGCTTGTTTGATAAAGAATTTGTTTTCCTGATAGGTGAACAAAAGGTCGGGTGTCCCCCACGCAGTCGCAGGGGAAACGCTGAGATACGTTCTGAGTCCCATGGCAAACACACAGAGATGACTTTAGGAGGAGTTTTTTTTGATGGCTGTCCTGTTCAGTGAACTCAGCAAAGGCTGGGTCTTGGAGGTCTGAGTGAAATAGCCTGTAGCAAAACTTACAGAGCTGTCAGAAAAGGAGAGGCCACGTTTTAAAGTGTAGCGATGCAACCTGACATTCAAAATAACAGATAATGGGGAGTCACAGAGCCTGGAAGCTTTCATCTGATCTGAACCAGACTCTGCTGCCCCTCAGTACCTCAGTGGGCTGCCAGGCCATGGGCAGCACCTGACACTGCTGCTGGACAGGACTCTGCTGGCATCCAGGCTTTTTGTGGATATGAACACAACTAACCCTGGGCAAGTGTGAGACATATCAGCTGTTCCCATGCCATGTATGGAAAGGGAAGAGCATCTGAGAGGAACTCTTTTGTCTAAGAAAGACAGAAAAAAAAAAATTTAGAAGTGAAGACTCTTCTCAGGGTGGGCTAATGGCACACAGAAGTAACTGAATATCCATTTCTTGTTTCTCAAATAACCACTAACCCAATTCCTAGTTGCATTCTTTTCTTAAAAATTAAATGGGAGAGTATCATAAAACTGAGCTATTGCTATGCCAGCAAAATATTTGTACAGAGGTTTTCAGTTTCTGGCCATAAAAGAGAAGGTACAGGAGGTAGGAGATTTTGGTTAAAACCTGCTAAAAGTAGTGTGGACTTTTGGATTATTATTAAAATGTCTGATCAATAAGGATAATGTGATGAGAGAAAGTTTTGTTGTAGGATCAACTTAAGCACATCCTATGCTGCCATGAATCTGATTTCAGTTCCATCAGCTATACCCTGGTGTTAATCAGTTGATTTGACTGGCATAATTTCTAATTACATTATTGTAAGTGATATCAAGAATCTCTTTGCCTTCAGGAAACAGAATAGCCATTGGGGGAAATATGGAACTATACTTGTTATAACTCCCCAGTGTTTTGTTTTGAATGCAATAAAGTGTAACTGGTTTCTGCAGGTGTTTCAGAAGAGTTAGCAGAATATTCTTTGTCACGAGCTCAGATGTAATGGTCTTAATCACAGTGTATGGCTCTCCTAGCTGCCACAGGACATTTAATATGTTGGGAAAGGTGTCTCTGTTCCCTTGTAAAAGCCAAATTTGCTTTTACGGCCATTGCCCATAATGCAGCAGGAGAATGGTGTTAATAACCATTTCACTGTGGCTGCAGAAATCTTCTGCACCCCTCCAGGGAAGAAGCAACTTTTTCATCTGTAAATGGCCAAAGTGTTACCTTTGGAAGCTTCCACTCTTGGGATCCAAATGCTTCCTTGCACGCACGACCTGTGCTACCTAATGGTTCTCCAGGGGAGCGAAAGTAGGTTGGTGGGTTGGGTTTTGGTTTGTAATTGTTTCTGGCTTTGTTTGAACTCCTGAAGGCTGTGGGTATGCACAGTATCCACAGAGGGAAAATGGCTGTTTAGTGGGAGCAGTGGGAACTGTGAAGTCTCAAGGAGGTTCTCAGGAAGGATCATACAAAGGCTCCCTGGAACTGCAGGCAGAGCTGGAGAGGGTTGGGTATGTTCCTCCCAGGCATGTGGTGCCTTGAACTCTGTCAAGGGCTGTAGAACAACCCAAAATGTTCTGCTGGGTCTACAGAAGCTTTGGAACTGATCAGCCTTTGGGAAAAAAAAAAAAACACCCAAAAAAAAAACCAACCACACCACCCAAACAAACAAACAAAAAACCCAACCAACTCTATTCCTTATTAGGGAAAATTGTTATGGAAAGTGGTTTAGGGAAGTGTTTGCACTGCACTCCAAGGCTTTAGTCCATGCACAGGATTTCAGTGAGTTTATGCCTTTGCCTACCTTGGTATTGTTACCTTCTCACAGTTTGTGCAGAGAAAATGAAGACTCAGAGGTCAGCAATGAGTGGTTTTGAGAAACCAAGTGGTGACTGTATCTCCCACAAACTTGGAGACAGAAATCACAGTTTGTGTCATTTTTAAATACTTCCCACATTGCCTTACTTACTGTTTCTTTTGCTCATTCTTCCCCGCTTTCACTACAAGAATTTAATTTCCTCTTTATGAATAAGAGTTAGCTGATGCTTATAATTTATTTTTTTAAATGTACTTTGATCTCATACAAAGTTTGATGGAATTAGTGCTCTAGTAATGTGTCATGGGCATGATCTTCAACAGTAACCTCAAGGCAGTTTACCTTCCACTGGGAAATGAATTCCCAATGGGAGATGAAGTTGCCTGGCATGAGTAAGAATCAGGTCACTTGGTCTAAATGACTAATTATGCAGTTTAGTACTTAGCTTTTGGATTCCAGTTTTGACCTCTAAATGCAGAATAAGTTCCAGATGTAGTCAGTAGTGACTTCAGTTAGAGGCCCCAGTATGGATTTTAGTGAAGTGCTGCTCCATTCACATCAAAAGACACTCCTGGTCCGCAGCAGTCCCAAAACTGTGGAGTCCAGGGTGTTTCTATTCCTTGTTAATCAGAGAGATTATCATCTTGAACCAGGGCTTGGACCACTGGATTCACACAGCCACCTACCACCTTTGGGCATGTGTGTGCAAATGTCTATCCACTGAGTACATACATTGTAAATTAAAGGTATTCATTCATCTGATTTCTAGCCAAAAACAGCTGAAATACTGCTAATCATTGGGCTTTTGCTCATATCTGAATATTGCTTTAGAAGCCTTTGGTTTAATCTGCTCCCCTGTCTTTTCCCCCAGTAGTTTCAGTGCTGTAGGACTGGAAAACAAGAATCTTGAGGGTTTTTTGTAGTTCTTTCATTGCTTCCCTCTTGCCTCTACTTACTCTCTTGAACTAAAACTGGGACTTAGATTTTGTTGTGGGCATGTATAGTTACCTCAGGGGTCAATCAAGCTGAGAAAATCTGGCTTTGTCTCAGTCTCTATCTTTTAGATGATAACATGAGGGGCTTATCTACCTCTCAAGAAACAGTGAGACTTTTTAATTATAAGTAATCTACTCTGTGATTAAAAGTGGGTGTTCCCTAGATATCTTTTGTTGAGGAAATGGAGGAATATATTGAAGAAAAGGAGGAATACTTTGAGGAAATGAGGAAGTATTTCAGCGAGGTCAGAGGTGTCCCCAGCACGTTCTGCAAATTGTCTGTCAAGGCTGAGCAGTGAGAGTGCATTGCACAGCATGCACAGACAGTTCTGTAAACCATGTTCCTATTTAAAAACATTCAAGTGGAACAAACTTACTTTTTCATGTCACAACCAGGATCATATTCACATTTCAGCAGTGGGAAGGAAAAGATAAAAGACTTAATTCAGCTTTCAGTCTGCTGGAGATTTTCTGTGGCTCCACCTCTGCCCCTTCCCCTGTCCTCAATCGTAGTGTTTTTGAACTCTGCCTGCAGTGCATTTCAGTGCTTGCCAAGATTTCTCTGACTAGGGGTGAGTTAATGAGAACATCTGGCCAGGAATGAGGGATGATGCTCTGTGACCCACCCACTCAGCACATCTGGTGGTACTGGGCATGGATTGGGGACCTTACTGAGCATTAAGGCTCCTGCAAGGAAAGAGGATTTTATCATCTGTGGCTGGGTTTGTTGAAAATACTCAAATCCAATTGGTTATATAAAAGGACTTTCATGTCCATAGGGAGAAATGCCTATAAATAGGTGCACACACACACACAAATATACACTTTGTAATGTAATTACAGTATGCAGTCAATGTGTAAGAATGTGGACTGCCTAAAAAAAGTCTTTTTAGATAATTAGTCCCAAAAGTCCTAAACTGGTTAACCATCAAGGCATACTGCAAGAGACCTCTCTTTGGTAAGGGCTTTTTGCAGGGTTGAACATACATTCTCTCCAAAGGGAGGAGAGGATGAAAAGAGTTTATGTGGTTGGTTGGCAAAGTTCCTTTTTGAAATTGGTATTTTAAAGCTGCTGAATTAATTTTGTCTTTCTAAGGATGAACTAAGGTGTCCAGATACTTTTGGGAACATCTTTATATATAGAGAAAGAGACAGATCTATGTCAATAAGTACTAATGCTTGGATCTTGTTTTGCTTTGCTGGTTAAAAAAAAAAAATGGATTTTTCAGACAGCACAATGAATCACCCATGAAGTGAAAACACTGGGCAAATTCTCTTTTGTTTAATAGAATGGCCTGTACACAGTTCAGGCCAGCACATTTTTCATGGGATGCAAGGGAGCAGTTCAAAGAATTGGCAAGGAGTGGGTCCTGCATATTCATGAGGCTGGTCAAGGAGGTGAAGGTACGGGAGAAGGCAGAAAAGCAATGTGAGGATAGAGTGGAATGTGGAGCGAGTTGCCACGGTATCCTATTTTACTGCTCTTTGACGTAAAGCTCCTTTTGCTTTTACACAACCGCTGGAATTGAATGGAAGCAGCTCAGGGGCATAAATAATGAATGTGCCTCTCAGACGTTAAGAGAGGAGAACCTGCACCTCGTCAGGGAGTTAATGTGCCCCTCTCTTCTCTCCCCAGTCTCCAGCCTATGTTCCCGAAGTCAGTCAAGAACTTATCCAACAGACAGAGGAGAAACTCGAAAACAGCCCCTGCAAAGAGCTCTTCTCTCCCTGTACAAAGTAAGTATAACACGAAAATCACAGGGCTGCAGCCAGCAGCTTGGCAGGAACGTGTCAGGTGGAGAGAGACATTTCAGTCTGAACCTGAGGCAGGTATCTTTGCTCACCATCCTGGAGGCAGAGCTGACAAGTGGTGAAGTCATTTCATCACGAACAGAATATAATAAATATTTCCATGCCATTATATACGCTGCACACAGGCACTTACTGTTTCAGGTATTTGACAGAGTGTTCTAGCCAAGCAAACCAGCCGTGGATTTCATGCTGTGTGAAAAGAGCTACAATGATCATGCATCCAAAGAAAACATCTCTGTTTCAAAGTGAATAAAAATTAAGTGGCTATACAGCCCATTTAGACAGAGGAATGTGCAAACTCGCTCGGCATGGCTTTTCCAGAAAATCTTCACCAGGAGAACGGGGCGTTTTTAATGCTGGCTGGCTGGCTGTGGCGTTCAAACCAGCGCGCCTTATTTCACCCTTTGTCTGGGAAAAGGCTTATCAGTTTCTGCAGCCATCTCTGCCATTATGTGCTAAAGCTCCAGGTATGCGATCTGCATTTGCAAACCCTGCCCCCCCCCCCCCCCCCCCGAGCTCGTCCAGGCCAGCAGATCATAAACCAATAAAAAATATGAAAAGGAGGGATGGTGGCACACGGGCCCATGCGGTTCCTGGCTGAGCGCGGTTTGTTTTCCCTGGGTGATGTAATGGGGATTTGTAAAATTTGCTCCGCTGTCATTCATTGTTTTGACTCATTTCATTGACCTTTTCTGGTTCCAGTTATTCTTTGCGTTGGTAGGAGCTGTGGGTTATTTCTGGCCTTCTCTTGGAGCACAGGCAGTCTCCCTGCACTGGCCTGGTGTCCTGTAGGGATGCTCTCTAACTCGCACCAGTTGTGGGTGCCAGTCCCAGCGACAAAGGCAGGGCTGTGCTCCACACCAACCCCCCTGGTGCCTGTTTCCAGCTCTCAAATCGGTTTGAAGGCTGACAGCTCCCTCTAAAATGCACTTCGTTGTTGCCAAAGAGGGGAACTAAAAAGCAAACAACTGCTGAAAGGCAGCTATTGTTCTTCTAAAATACGTGCAGCTTTTAATTAACTGAATGGAAAGGGCGAGCATTGGACACCACTTAATGCAGGCTCCTTCCTTCATCCCAGCTGAAACTCAGGAATGAGCCAGGTTTGGGACCTTGTTAATAAATATGCTGATCATTTCACACGGACTAAAATGAGGTCAAAAGGAAGTTTTAAGAACTCGCCGTTGGTATTTACTGGTACTGAATGATGTTAATTTTGGAAGGGTTCACAGTCAGACCAGAAAAGGGAGGCAGACATACAAATATGAAGCCTGCTGTCCTGTAGGAGCAGGGATGGGATGAGTTTCATTCACATCTTCATAGATAAAAATCAGTCTGCAAGAAAAATATGTGTATAACTTAACTTCTGCTTTTATCTTTAGTATTTTTACTGTCTGCTCCTGCCCTCCTCCAGCTTCACCTAGAATTCTGGTGTTGAATTTGGACATTTGTTAAAGCAAATAAAGACTTTTTATTTTATTTTGTAATCTTTAATCCATCAGGGGAAACTGTCATGATCTGTGTCCAGTCAAAGCTAATGAAGACAGCAAAAATTTGACTTGTGCATACTGAACATGTGCAATAATTACCTGCCTTCTGCAAACTGATGGTGTAAGAATTAAAAAAAGAAAAATAATAATAATAATGAAACAGCTGAGAAATTCCAAAAATACTAGCTCATGAACAGGGAGGAACTAAACTGAGGAGACACATTACTCATGGTGACTTGTTTGCTCAGAGAACTGCCCCGGGGTAAGACATCCATCCCCAGACTAGAGCAGTCACTGAGAGAGGATTTTCTCCTTCCAGCAAGATCTGGAAATGTGTCTGTATGCCCTTAGACATGGACACAAACGTGTCTGTGTACACCCAGACAGAAATGCTCATTTCCTTGGGCACTTTCCACCCAAACCCAACTTGTGTCCTGCCAATGCTGCCAGCAGAGGTGGATGCAGGAGCCCCAGTAAGCAAAGCAAGAACCAACACCAGCAGCTGTTAAACAACATGACCACCTTCATTTTAGACAGCTCCCAGCTCAGCCCATGTTTTCTTAGTTCCAAACCTTTGGCAATTCTGACAGGATGCCTAATTCTCTCTGGCTGTTGGCTGCCTGTCACAAGCAGCATACTTTCTTCTCACATTTGCAGACTGACCTTTTTATTCCTTTATTCCTTCCATTATGCAAAAGACTGCATCCACTGCATGAGCCCCAGAATTCTTGTCTTGATCCAGAAGCAAATCCACATCCCCGTTCAGACTTTTCCTTCCTCTGTTTTACTCTACAAAGTACATAGCTGTTAAGAAATCCCCTTTGACTTTAGTCACATGAACTAATTCTTCTATATAGCAGGAATTGAAACTGATCTTTTTTGCTCAAAATGATACCTCTGATGGTCTCTCTTGGACAGAAATAGACTTCAGCCAGAAATTTTCTATCCTTATGTAAACATCCCTCAACGTTTAGGAGCTCAATTCCTGAGGGTGTTGTTTCAGTTTACTAACAAAAGCCAAAGCATTCACTGTCTGGTGGCTAACAACCTCTGTAAAAGTCCATTAAAGCCAGTGGGAGTTGCCCTGATAATTTTCAGCAAGCATCACCAGTATTCAGCTTGTATGAGGCCTCCTGTTACGAAATACATCAACCACATCACTTTGTTTCTATATTGACACAGTAAGCAAAATAAAGTACAAAATTAAGTGCAAAATAAATCATGAATAACATAATCCCACTGTAAAAGAACTCTGGATTTTTTCTCCTCTTGTTTTGTTTCTCTTTTGCTCAAAGTTCAGGATTATAAAATGCTTATATATCCTTTTCATCTGAGATAGATCTGTCCTTGACCACCTCAGTGGGGAACCATTCCAAGAGTACCTAAACAGCATGTACTTCGACAGGTTTCTCCAGTGGAAGTGGTTGGAAAGGTAAGTGTCACAAGATTTTCTTTTTTTAAATAAAAATAAATTTTAAAAAAGTTTATTTTTACTTTCCATGCAAGGTCTGTAGAATATGTTCAAAATCTGACAGTTGAGATAATGTTTGCTTCTACAGCTCAAGTGTTCAACCATTTAATGGTCATAGGTACATTAAACATACTAGGTATGATTAATGTACATTCAGCAACTTCAGCTGTCTTTCTGTTTAGCTACCCTCTGAATGTGGTGACTTTTTGTCTGGACCAGTTGTCACTGTTATTAAATCACTCTAAAGAGAGAGAAAAAAAATGTGGCGTATAGGTCCTCTCACTGTATTTATTGGCTGGACATTCCTGAGCGCATTTAATAACCAGGCAGCCTTAGTGGGTATTAATTTGCAAGGAAAGGGGCTTGTGCCTTTCCCTTGTCAGGGAGTGCTGTAGCAGACAGTCACTGCTGGGTGACAGTGACCTTGAGCTGGGAGAAGCCCCATTTTCCACAAATGGAATTAATTACGGCGGATGAGCGAGGGCCGGATCCGTGAGCGGTGTGTGTCAGCAGGACGCCTCCAGATCAAAGGAGCTGTGCCAGTTCCTCTCCCTGGAAAGCTACAAAGCTGCTGCTCAAGAGGGGTGGGCAGAGGGAAGAGCCATTCCATGCCAAGACATGCTCCACATGCCATCTTCACTGAGCCCAGCATTTACTCTTCCATTTCAATTAAAAAAAAACATCTGAGGGTGATTCATCTCTAGCCAGGCTATTTCCTATCTATTTTCACATTAGGGATAAGGAATTTTCTGCAATCCTTTGAGGTTTGTTTGTTTGGGTTTTTTTTCCGTTCCCCCCAACAAGTGTGACACGCTCTTGGATATGCCTGGCTTAAGGAGCTGGGAGAATTGTTTTCAGGATTAGCGAAGAGATGTTAGTAGCATGAAATGATCAACAGCTCCTTCTGACAGCCTGCTGGCTCCAAAGGAGCAGTCACAGAGTCCATTTATTCCAGGGACATTGCTGAACAAGTAGTTATCACTACTAATTGTTGCTTTTAACCCCAAAAGCATTTGCAGCAGCCTCGTGGAATACTGAAAATAGCATATTTCCCTCTTCTAGTTTTGACTGTCTGCATACCATTCTTCCCCTACTTTGGAAAACAATAACGGGCATTAATGAAAGGATTCACTTCAGCATTTATTCTTCATTGTCATCAACCTCATCATCCCTGTGGTGGGAAGAGCCACGTTGCTGTGCTCCCTCTGCCGGCTGGCTGCCTGCCAGAGGGGAGCGAGGATAGCAGGAATATTCCTATCCACTGCCGGGATCCTTGTAAAGCCTCGGTGCTGGATGCAGGATGGGATCTCGCTGAAGCTGGAATTCTTCTTCTGTCATGTTATAAAGATTTTACAGTAGCAAAGTAAAAGTTGGGTGTAGAGGCTGGAGCCATTCTGGTGGAGCAGATTTTGTGGGAGAATGTGTAGGGATCGTTCCAAGTGAAAGGGAGCACTGTGCCCTCAGGGACAGACTTATTTAACCTTACTTTAGCTTTTGCTCTCTTCCTGCCCGTGATGCTCCCACAGGTAGAACATAGCCCAGAGGGAATGGACTGGCTTGAATCTTGTCTTCCTGCTCTGCCAGCCTGCAAATGTCACATAAACCCACCTCTCCTGCTCCCAGGATTGTTTCTGCCTTTGATTCATACAAGTTTCATGTTTTGTTTAACACAACAGAAGCATTTTCTGGTGGTTTGACTTCTGTATCTTTTTTTCCTCATCTTGCTGGCCAAGAAAAGCAATGTGCTAGCCCATGCTATATGTCATGGGAATTAATATCTTACTGGAAGATCTCAGGCTTCCTCTTTGCTTAACAAAGGCCAAAGCTGTATAATGGAGATTCAGAACCCTCCTTGGTCCTAAGATGCTAGCAGAAATTATACTGATGACTCACTAATGTGTTGTATTTTATTACAGCTTAATATGTTGGAATTGAAAAGTTCAAGCCATACATAGTATTGAAGTAATGCAATTACATAATTATGTATTCTATTAGATAATATGATTACCTTGAAATAATGGGATTATATAATATTTATCTATTTTGCTTTTCAAAAGTATGCTCTGAAATAAATAAATCACAGAGAGTGCATTAAACATAGTGTGGTGGGGGGGGTTTATTTATTTATTTCCTTTACTTCCAGGCAACCAGTAACAAAAAACACGTTTCGGCAGTACAGGGTGCTGGGGAAAGGCGGCTTTGGGGAGGTGAGTGATCCTGAAACTTTCTCTTAAGAGTGGGGTTTTTTTTCCTTTTTAGACACTGCAGGTACAGGAGCCTGATGTGAGACAGGCTGATTTTCATTAATTGCTGACAGCTCTGTTTAACCCCTCATGACACCAGGACGCCTTTTGGGAGTTATTTTGTGTTCGGCTGTTGCGTTCACAGTGGAACCACTGTGGGGTCGCACCCTTGTTTGTATTTTCCTGGTGTCTGGAGGTGGCAGCAGAGGCAGGGGAGGTGCAGACTGAGAGATCACAACCCGCCGCAGACAAAAGGAGGTGGGAGAGAGAGGAAGCAGGCGGAGGAAAGTGAAATAATCAAACCAATATTCCATCCACAGCAGGTTTGGAAGCAGTAGTCAGTCCCCCAGCTGCCCCCGCCTCGGCCTGGCTCGCTAAGCCGCCGTCTCTGGCCTTAAAAGGAGGGGATCCGAGGGGATGGCGAGGGGTGAAGTGCAGCCCAGACGCGGCGTTTGCTTCGAATTACCCGGCAATTGTTCTGCTCAATTCGCAGGTCTGCGCCTGCCAAGTGCGAGCCACGGGGAAGATGTACGCCTGCAAGAGATTAGAGAAGAAGAGGATAAAGAAGAGGAAAGGCGAATCCATGGCACTCAATGAGAAGCAGATTTTAGAAAAAGTCAATAGTCAGTTTGTAGTGAGTATTGAGCTCCGTGGTTCCCTGCTCGCCCGCCGAGCACTGTTCTGGTTGAATCCAGTGCCTCCTCCATCTCCTGCTCCTGGAAAGGGGCCAGAGGCTGAATCCCTTTGCTTTGCACCTTAGCCCTGCTCCATGCACTTTTGCCGAGTCTCATTTCAGTCTCTGGTCCGTGAGAAATGCAGCAGTCGAGGGGCCCGTGCCTGCCAGGGGGACGTGATGTGTTTTACAGCCTTGGCTGCATCAGGTTGAGCTATTCTTATCCAGCGTGATTATCTGAATTCCCAGGGTCTGGGAGAGAGGTGCTTGGAGGAGACCGAAGGGGATTCACCCCAAACAGATCAGATGAGATTGGCTTGCAGAAGCATCTGGGCAGTGAGGTGGAGTAGGTCAGCCTGATGCAGGGTTCTCCTGAGTCACACCAGCTCTTGTGCCTCCTTTAAAACCTGCCTTACATCAAAAAAAAAAAAAAAAAAAAAAAAAAAAAAAAAAAAGGTGTTATCTCAGCATATCTCAACATATCTGTCATGTTCTTTATACTTATTTCAGGAAACACTGTGTATACAACAGATGCAAGGTGTTTGCTTACATGTTTACTTGCTTCTGCCAGAGGATGGCACATATTTAAAAGTGATGGGTAGATTTTGGCTGGTCTGATTTTAACTTGGGCACCCACCAGAGCCTCTCAGGGGTGATGCTGACCTTCACCTCTCTGTGATGGTCCATTTGATCACCTCAGGACTGGGATATCTGGGCCTTCCAGGGAACTCACTGAGATGCAAAACGGTGCAGCAGGAAGTGTAGATTCCCTTGATAACTAAGATTTCTCATACATGGGAAAACAGACTGGAATTAGTATGTTTGTCCAGCCTCTGAAGCCATCTGAGCCTCGAGGGTTTCTGGTGATAAACAGGCTGGATTCCACAAATTAATCTGTAGAATCCTAACATCCGATTTTTCTGTACTTCTAAAATAAATGTTTGCCATTGTAAGAAAGCCCATACCAAATTCAATGTACTTTTTTTTTTTCATTTTCTGGAGAAAATCTTTAATGAAAAGCTAGCACTTCCTTCTTAGAAGCCATCTGAACTGTCACAACCGTGCTGCAAATGTTTTTCTAGGTCAATTTAGCCTATGCCTATGAAACAAAGGACGCACTGTGTTTAGTTCTGACCATCATGAACGGAGGTGACCTGAAGTTTCACATCTACAACATGGGAAACCCAGGCTTCGAGGAGGAAAGAGCTTTGTTTTATGCAGCAGAGATTCTTTGTGGCTTGGAAGACCTACACAGAGAAAACACTGTGTACAGGTAAGCACTCTCTAGAGTCTCAGGATGTCTTTTCTGGGTAGGAAAGAATTGTCTGCTTCCTCCCTTCTTATTGTGGTGCTGTACAGCTGAGATGCCTGAGTGCTTTGGCTGAAATTTCGCAGAGCCTTGTATGAATACAGCATGATACAGTAATCATGGAAGGAAGCAGTTGCTTCCCTAAATACATCCTGTCCAAATTACCCAGAAGTAGCACAAAGCTCCCCAAACCCTACCTTGGCGTGCGCTGGGCAACATAAGAAAAGGATGCAAGTTCCTTTAAAGGGATTTCATTAAGGAATTAAGTTCCTAGCTGGGATGAAATGGAGATCATTCCATCCAAGCCTCTATTTGAATTAGTTAAGCTGTATTGCACGAGGGGCTGCAGCACGTCAGATGTGGCAAAACTTCTATTGCCGAGGGCGTGCAATCCCAAGAGGGTGTCTGAGACAGAGGGCATGGATCTCCACTGGTGTGAGTTTGATTAGCTGGATGGGATCATGGTAATCCTGGCGTGCCAGCCATGGAAGGGGGCCCATTCCCAGGCACACAACAGAGGCCTCCTGCTGGCAGCATCCCACCATCCATGGGTGCAGCCAGCGGGCACAGCGCTGCCTGGCACTGCCGCTTCCAGGAGGGCAGATCCCAAGTTCTCAGCTTCCACTTTGGCTTGCAGCTCTACACAAGCACTTTTCCAGGGCAGGCTGGATAAGCAAGCAGACTGCAGACAGAGTTCTTGTGACTCCACAAGGATTTATTTTTTTTAATCAACAGCCACTGTAGTTGTAAACAACAGTTAATGTTTGTCTTCATCGTCCCCGCTTGTGAAATCATCGTTGCTGGCATTCACAGCAGAAGAGGGCCTGCAAATTGATGAAAGAACTTCCAAGGACAATGATTAACAGACAATAAGATGCTATTTTTAAAAGCCAAGCCATGCTTTAAATCATTTGATATGCCTGTGTGTAATACATATGATGCATGTGCTTGTATGCATAGAAATTGCAATATTGTTGTTCCTTGGAGATCTCTAACAAACTGACACTTGGTTGCCTTGCATCTTGCTAGCTGGCACACAGAGGGCAGACAGATACCATGCTGATTTAGTTGGTGCTCACCCAAGAAGGAGGTTTTTTTCTTTTCCCCAAGGAACAAAATGGTACTAAGTGTTTAATGACAATTGAAAAATCAGATTGTAAGTGAAGTGTCTGGCTTCCTTTTCCCTTAGAAAACTTCCTATCGCATTTTCAAACATTTTAGGAGGTAGAATAGTGTTTCACAATCATACTTTATTCAAAAAAATGACTGCTGCATTCAAAACAGGGCTGGTAAAAGGCCATACTAATGCCATTTTCTAATAGAACAAATCAGATCTGGCCACCTAAAATAGTGCGTGGGTCTGAGAGAAATGGCACCTACTTCCTTAAGCAGGAGTTTTCATGCTACTCTTAAAAGAGCTGCCACTTTACACCTCAGATGGCACATTCATTTTGGTGATGAATGATACTACATCCTTGTAGGTGACATTTTCTAGCAGTATTTCAGGAGCATCTGCAGAGACCCCTCATTTGTAAGAGCGCAGCGTGTTGTGGGACCCGAGAGAAGTGCTATATAGGTCAATAAAATATAGCAGCTAAATGCTACTGCCTCCTCAAGGCGAATAATTCATCACCAAACACTTATTCTTCAGACCTAATTTCGTTTCCTATAAACAAAATGCTCCTGAGTAAATCACAGCAGTGGAAGATGCATGCCCATCTCCTGGGCCGCTGCTGACGCACGCTGCAGACGTGACCCGGGAGAACAACCAGGCTCAGAGTCAGATTTATCTCCTTCAGAATTCCCTTGTCAAACGTGGCACTTGTGTTACATCTCTCAACTGCATCGTGTTAGTAAAGGTCAACGGGTTGGCTGTTCATGGAAAGCAAATGTAAAAAGCTGCTGGTTCTCCTCAAATTATCTTTATTTATATATATATATATGATTTATTTATAGTACATTATTTATATTGTGTATTTATATATTTATTTTTATTTTATATGGGTTTTATATATATATATAAGAATTTCTGTTTTATTAACATATTTTTTATGTATGTAATTTTTTTTAATTTATGCTATAGCCATGCCTGGTAGCTCCAATCAGCATCAAGTTCACATTGTCCCAGGCATTGCAGAAACACATGGTAAAGCCTTGTCCACAGTGATTAATTGAGTTGTTTAGGCTGTCCTGCACAACCAAACAATTGCCTTTTGAGCATGGGCACAGTGCCAGCAGTTTATGTTTCAGTCTGTTTGGGCCAGGCTGCTTTACAAATGGGAAGCTGAGCCTTTGGGAAGTAGTTTTACATGTCAGGGTGTCCACCAGGGAGTTTTATCCCTCCTGGAAATTTCAGTCATGAACCCTTGGAAGTGCTGGCCACGCAAAGGAAGCCAGCCTTGATACCGAGGAACCAGAAGTCTGAGAACAGGAATGATAGCTGATGTCTAGGAGGGGAGGAAACTTCCTCTAACTGCCCTGAATCACAGAGGACCATAAGAACTAAAGTGGTGTTCTCAGAGTTCTTGTGGAGTCTCTCATTTTCTCATTCAGAGACAACATTTCCCAAATTGCTTGTAAGATTCTTATCATTGACCCCCAGTTACAGTTTGAAGTGGGACTAATAACTACTGAGCAGAAGATGAAGTAACTGATGAAGGCTGAGTTCTTCAAGGAAATGATTCTTACAGGATTTAGAACACATTTTCAAAAATAAATAGGTGATGCCCCTGACTGTGCTGCTCCAGCATTGGAAACCTTCTGCTGATAGGCAGGGAAAGCCCACAGTGGTATGTTAAACAAAATCACAGCTTCTCCTCAGTATTCAGCTGCCCTTCACATATTTCAGCATTGTTTATTTGAAAAGTAGGCTTGGTACCACTGGGCACTGAGTGAGGTTTATCTTGGAGGTCAGGAAGGTCTGAAGCAAGCAAGAAGAGGAGATTACTCACAGTGCTCTGTGTTCTTGCTTGCAATCATAAATAAAAACAAGGCAAGTTTCAAAATTCCAATCTTGGCCTTGTCCAAACTACAAAATGCCCCTCTCCATAAAGAGGAAAACTCATGATACTGGAGTGCTACAGCTTGAGGGGTGGGGTGGACTCCTGCACAGGCTCTGTGCTCTGCCCTGTTCCCTGGTGCAAGGGTTTCTCTTGATCACGCCCGCTCTTTGCTCTTTGCACAGAAATGCCTCTTGCTGGGAAGTGAACAGAACCAAGCTGGTTCACAGATGCAAGGAGCCCTTACAAAAAGAAGAGGCCAAGCAGTGCTTGGATTTGCACCAGGCTAAGCACTGTCTTTAGATAAAAGCCAGGGCATGATGTGGTGAATTGAAGCAATGCTGTTTTCCGTGCCTCACCCAGCTGCTGGTGCCTCTTTCAGGCTCCTGAGCCAGCACAGCCCAGTCCTGGGGCTTTTCTGGGACACTCCCTGCCCAGCATGTCCATCTCTCCCCTCTGACACGTCTGGTCCCATCTCCTGGGCTGGCTTCATTCCCATTCTGCATGAGCAGGATGGGAAGGAGCCTGCCTGGCTCCCACCTCAACAGCAGCCCAAGAATGGCAGCAGCTGCAGAGTTGTGCTGGGCTTGGAAAGATTTGGAAACAGCCTTGGTCAAGGAGGGGACAGCGTGGCTGGGCTGGAAAGTATCTCAAAGCAGCAGCTGGTGGAGCAGGTTTTGTGCAGACAAACCTTTCAGAAGAATGATCTGCCAAGGTTCTGCTAAATATATGAAAACTTATTTACTTCAGAAGTTTATACCTTGCCCAGATGTGGGGATTTTTTTTTTTCTTTTTTGGGAACAGTAAAAGGCACATCTTTGACATCAGATTGACCACCTTGCCTATTTTCATGGCATTGTTCCAAACCACACAGGCACTTGAGTTTCATAAATGTTTGTAAGAAGAATCTTAATCTGGGCACAGCATTCTCCCCTCTGCCCTGTGTTTTCCAAACCCAACAAAATTATTGCACATGTGTGCAAGTGCATGGACACACATTCACATATTTGGTCTGAGTCAGATGCCAGACATAGAAAATTTGAGCCCAACAAATTGCTATTTCCATTTTCACATGTAAATAAAGTATTACAAAACCTATTTTTTTTTTAACATAAGATTTTATAACAGAAAATGTTACAGAGATTTAACAACACACAGGACTGTAGGGGTTCATTTACAGGGTTTACAGGACTAGGTGGATGAGTCCATTATGGGGTAGCTTAGGAACTAAAAGCTTGGCTTAGTGAAAAATCATAACTCCAGTTAAGAAAAAGACATATGGTTTCAGTCTATCTGTGAAGTGAGTTGTAAAAGGTTGTATTGGTTTCAGGAGTTCCTTGCTGTCTGAGTTGACACTCAGCTGGTTTATTACAAGTCATAAATGCACTCACTCGGTTGTATGGTTATGTTATCAAAACCAGCTTCATATCCATAACTGCTATCTTTCATTTCCAGAGATCTGAAGCCAGAAAATATCCTGCTGGATGATTATGGTAAGTCTTGGAGGTTTACAGAGATGCTTTCACAGGAAAGCAGATTAAGTTAGTTTTAGGATCTATATTGTACAAAGACAAATAACGCTCTGAAGTGATTAAGAGGCTCAGCAAACACTAATATTCCTGTCCTGGGGTGGGTGAGCTGCTGGAGCTCGGTGCACAGATGGAAGGAGGCAGCCGTGCCCTCAGCAGGGGCTGTTCTCAAGAGCTCGGCACTGCTGGGGCTCTCTGCCTCTCGTCGTTGTTTTTGCCATCCTCGTTGCAAGGCTGATGCAACACAAAGAGAGTTCTAACTCTGTGCTTCCCTCTCCATTTTTGAAAGTACTTTCATCCTCTGCTGAGCCAGGTCTGGCTTTATGCAAACCCAGGTACCCGTTCATTGCTGAAGGCAGCGATAATCAAATCTCATGCTGACTTGCAGACCAGATGTAGCCTCTTCAGCCATCACAGAGTTACAGAATTGTGTCAGCCCATCCATCCTCTGTGATCAGTTCAAGACACTTCCCCACAGCATGCTTCTCTCTGCCTATTTTCATTGGTTTTAAAAAACCTAATACAATCCACTGCAGTCCACAGCCTTACTTTAGCATTTATTTCACTCTCTTGTAGTGCCCTTAATAATTCCTCTTTTCCATATCAATGAAACTGCTCCAGTTCAGTGATTCAGAACACTCTTTTCTTAAAATGTCCTAGTAGTAAATTGGAGGAGTATTTTAGCAATGACCATAGTTGTGGGTTTTGAACTAATTTGGGTCAGGTTCTTATATCTGCTTTGTGTTGGTTTGTTGTTTTATTTTTATTTTTTTTTCCTTCCAGGCCATATTAGAATATCTGATTTGGGTCTAGCTGTTAAAATCCCCGAGGGTGAATCAATCCGTGGAAGAGTAGGAACAGTAGGGTATATGGGTAAGTCTTCCACAGCTCATCTTTTTAAAAATTTGCTGAGATTTCTTGAGTTTTAGAGATATTTCTGCCAAGTAAGCTTAAGAAAAAGAACAAAAAATATTCACATTCAGCTGGGTCCAGTTCCATGCAGCAACTCCCACAGAAATCCTGATAGTGAAAAATCAGAAGAGGGTGAAAGGATGAACCTCTACAGCTCTCAGTGAGGCTGGTCTATAACCTTAAATCAGCAAAGAAAATTGAGATGGGAGACAGCAACTGGGATTCTAGTGATTTTTGTGTAGATTTATCTTAGGAGGGTTATGTGCCAAAATAAAGGTTTCTTTCTAGTTGCTCTTTGGTATAGGAGTTACAATGTATTTGTGTGGTTATGATAAAATGGGTAAGTCCACACCTGTGGTCATCTTGACCAGGGTCATCTTGAGTTTTTTTCTATGTGCAGGGGAGGCTGCACAAGAGACGAGTAGAGATTTGTACATTGGTAAAAAAAACCCAAACAGAAAACTACACTCCCTTATTTAACTAGATCTGTTTTTCTAAACTCAATGTAATTATTTTCATGCATTCTCTGGGTGGGCACATTTCTTGGAGTAAAAATTGCTTATGCTTATTTGACTGAATAGAAACTAGCTGATGTGAGCCACTGTTACACCATATGGAGACTTTAATGAAAGCAAGCAAATCAGTTGTCATGTCTAAATTTTGTTATCTCAGTGTAAGTTTGCGTGCACACTAAGGCTCTGTGCTCGTGAGCACGTGCGGATGTGTGTTTGTACCCGTGCATGGAGGTGAGGGTGCCTGCAAAGACAGTGACTCTGCCCAAAAGCATTGTCTGTGGTTGCAACACAAAATTAATGGGTTGGGGGTCTCTTCAAAGGGGGAAAAGAAAAGCTATGAATTGACCAAAGAGACAGAATTTGCTTTTGAAGAAATGTCACGGCTGTTTACAGGATGTTTTTGCATTTCATTTCTTCCCTAAATGGAGAAAACTAGAGGAACTCTTAAAATGACGTCTCTGCTTAATATTTAGATCCAACTTCTTCTGTGATTTTTTTTTTTTTTTTTAAATTGGACTGAGTTGATAGAGGAGTCAGAAGACAGCATGCACAAGGCATGTAGCATGTAGAGAGAACACCATGGCATGTAGCATGCTGCATTTCCTGTAATGCCCTCAACTGAATTCAGGAGGTATTTCTGTATTTTACCCACCATTCTCTGTGCATGTGTATTCAGTCACCAGAATGAAATTTCTAGGCATTTAAGTGCTTTGCCTGTGTACATACCAAGCATTTCCACAAGGCATCTCCCTCTCCTCCACAGCTCCAGAGGTGTTGAACAACCAGAGGTACACCCTCAGCCCTGACTACTGGGGGTTAGGCTGTCTCATTTATGAAATGATTGCTGGGCAATCACCATTCCGTGGAAGGAAAGAGAAGGTGAAGAGGGAAGAAGTGGACAGAAGAGTGCTGGAGACAGAGGAGGTGTACTCCCATAAGTTCTCTGAGGAGGCCAAGTCCATCTGTAAAATGGTAAGGGGCTGGAAAGCCCAGTGGGACAGTTTCATTAACGAGCCATGTCTGGCATGGTCTGAGCAGTAACAGGGTGCCGTGGAGGGGCTGCAGAAACAAGGGCTAACCAAGCTCATCTGTGGATGGGATGACTGCATTCTCTATTCATTCAAACTGTGTTTATTTGGGCTTGTTTCTCCATGAGATTCATCACGGTCATCCCGAGCCCTCTCCGAAGTTTTATGGCCAAGGGAGCAGTATCTGTTCTCATGAGACTTTGAATGTTAGTTTGCAGTCAAGAATGCATTTCTGTCTTTTATAACCTTGTAGAAAAAAATAAAAAGGGGTTGATGATGCAAGAACCTGATTGTCTCCCGCAAGGAACTGCAAACCCCACGCTTCCATTGTCTTTGGTGAGAGCTGGGGGTAAGCAGGACAAAGATTATGCAATGAAATTATTGTGACACTCGAATGTTGTCCCAGCCCATCTCACTAACTTTGTTAGCAGCTTTTCCCCCGGGCTGCCAGGGTATCCAGCTTTTCTTAATACTGTTGAGCTGTTCTTCAAAATGTTTTCTCACTCCTTCAGCTGGGAGTCATTTTCGTAGCACAATAGCCATGTCTGACAATGGAAATCCTCAATCCCTCTGAGAAATCTCAAATCTGCATCTGAATTCATCAATGTCTTGTTGACATCCATCTTTAGAAGGCTGAATTGTAATTTGGAAAAGGATGTGGCCTTTTTCTGGGTGTTGTTTGCTAACAAAGGAGTGAAGTCTCCTTTGGAGACAATGACCTGTCTGTGTTTGCTGGTAGAGGGAGAACGAAGGGGAGGAAAGGTCAACAAATAGGTAGGGAGGGTTTCACCAAAGCCTTGTGCAACAGGCGAGCAAAGAGCAGATCCACAACTGGTTGGCTGGCTGCATGAGGAGACACTGAAGTCTCCTTGCAAAATAATAATGGTAGCACTGCCAAGTATCATGCCTGGAAGTCATTAACTCACAGTGCACCAAGTCATTCCTGAATCCTCGGGGTGGTAATTAACTGACATCACTCTGATAGATGCTCCGGGCCATTCGCTGCCCTTAATTGGTGATGCAGAGCCCCCAGTGAAGCTGACACGGGAGGATCTGGGGCAGCCATGGGCTCTCACAGACCATCCCATGTGTCCCAGCAGGCTGCCTTTTCTCCTCAGCTAGCATCTCAGCTCTCCCCAGGTGAGGAGAAGTGTCTGCTGAAGTGGCAGAGAGTTTGTGTGTGTTCTGCTGTTCATCTGAAATGGAGATGTGAGACAAAAAATTTACCTTGCTGCTTGAGGCACAGAATCAGAATAGTTTGGGTTGAAAGGGACCTTTAAAGATCACATAGTCCAACCCCTCTTTTCTGGCTGACATACCTGTAGAAGCCCTTCTTGTTACTCTTCATGTCCCTTGCATAACAGAATGAACATAAACTTTGAAAATAACCATGAGAACATAAAGCTGAGAAGAATTAAATGCAGCCTTGATGGGATAGTGCTGTAGATGACCTACCACACTCCCAGGACAGCAGACAGTCATCACACTGTAGTGGTCATTTTCATCTTCCAGCCATGGAGACACTGGTTTCAGGGAGTCGGGACCTCAGGAGATCATCTAGTTCTTTCTCTTGCCTCAGGGAGGCTTGGACTATATACAAATCATTCCTGAAAACTTGATCATTACTGCTTCCCTGCTGTCCAATCATGTGGCATGCTTATTGAGGTGGTTTGTGCAAACTATTAATGGATCCAAAGATAACCTTTCCCTTTCTGAGCATTAATATCTTGAGGCAGGAAGAGTCTGAGTCCTGATACCGAGTGTGATGGCATTTGTGGTTTCCCATCCAAAAGTAATTTATCAAGTGATGTTTTTTTAAAAAAAAATCCATTATTCAAACATATTTTCTCAATTCTTTTTGCTTTTTATATTGAAAGCCAGAATTTTGTTGCTTTGCATCAGCATCTTAACAAGGAAACAAAAGAGTAATAAGGTACCCATCATATCTGCAAAATGAAACAAAAAGTTGCAATACATAAATGAAACTTGAGCCTTCTCGAAGATCCAGAACAAAAGGTTTTCCTGTAGTGGGCTCTTCAGGGCAGGAGTGAGGAAATGTTTCCCACCATGTTGCCCAAACTTCTCTTCAGAGATTACTTCATGAGCTAATAGTATCACCACCAGGAAATACATTGTCTTTATTCATTTACTCATAGGAAAACCCTCTAGTGTCACCCCACATCAACCTTCCCATCCTGGATGTTTGTGCCCTTTTGCATTTTTGCAGGCACATATCATAACTCCTATTAATCATCATCCATCCCATATTTCCATGTTTCATTTTGTAAGTGATTTCCCATAAATCAGACCTCATTTTGGACTGAAACAGAGATGAATAACAAATAATTAGGAACAGGGGCAGCTGGCTTTCTGGGAAGCTCCCCAACCCATAGTTCCCATATAACATAGCTGCTCCTGGTGTGTTTTTTTCTGTGAAAAAATCCCAGTCTTTCTAGGAAATGCTCGGTGATTGTTGTTGTTTTGCCTCATACTTCATTGACGTACATGCGTGTTTTCCCTGACAAGTGCAGTCATGCATCCAAAGATGTAACTTGAAGTGCATTCAAGTCAGCAGTGTTGGATGGGCTGTGCTCCTCTGTCACTCTGTCAGTGCCCTGCTTGTCTGCATTTCCCACAGACTTGTCCTCCCTGATGCCTTTTAGCCCTGCAGCTCCCAGTTTACCCTACACAAGGGATCTTGTAAAGGAGACAGAGCCAAACTTGGTGTCCCATAACAGGACAGGAAGCAAGGGGAATAAACTGAGGCACAGGAGCAGTTCAGTTCCCTCTGAATATTAGGAGACATTTTTCCATGGTGAGGGTAGCCAAACAGTGGAACAGGTTGCCCAGAGAGGCTGTGTAGTCTCCACATTTGGAAATGCCCAAAGCCCAACTGGACAAGTCTGGAACAACCTGCTCTAGGAAACTCTGCTTTGAGCAGAGGGATTGGACTAGACCAAGTCCCCATGTAGCTTCCAGCCTCAGCTGTTCCATATTTCTGATCTCCATTCCCTTTTCAAAGTGCCCTCCAAACCAACTAAAAAGTAATGGGTTCTGTTTTCCTTAAAGGCAATTTTTTCCTCACCTACCATCAGGAGCTCTGTCATCATCCAGCTACTCCTGCCTGTTGCCATCCCTCATTTCTGCTTCCACCCCATGGAAATCAGCATTATGACACCTTAAAGTTTATCAGTTTATCAGTTTTTCAGTTTATCAGTGCCCAAGGATAACTGCTCTTTCACCTCTTTACTCTCATTTAGAAATTGACCATACTATTGCTTTTGTATTCTCTAAAAATTGCTTAAAATAGTATATTTACTTCAGTGTCAGGTCTGAATTTGAGCTAGGTGATTCCTTAAACTGCTTTATCAGCTGGGTCAGTGGAAATGCTTTTAGCAGTCCCCTTGTCTCCTTTATGACTGGCAGTTCTTTGTTTTCCTTACTCCTATAATTTTAGGACTAACATCTTAGAACTTGGAATTATTTATTACATGGTATGATCTGGATATGAACTGACTGATCACATGGAGATAAAACAGTGCTTTGGGGACTTTTTTGCTTTTTTTAGCAATCCTCACAACAGTTGTTTCTTTTTCTAAAGGAAGCAAAACAAAGTCATGGAAAAAACTCTCAGACATTGCAGAGTTTGAATCCCCAGTGGGGATCAAAAGAGTGACATGAAAGTATCACAGAGCTCTTTATATCAAGATCTTGATGGAACTTCACTGCTGCTACTCAAGACTCTCTTTGAAAGTCCTGTTCTAGTCATGCTCTGCCCATGAATTCTGTAGACTAAACCCTAAATGTCCAGTGTCAACTGGAGCCTTTTCTAGCAGAACACAAAGCTCTGCTGTTTGGCATTAACTTCATGCATGGTTGGGTGGCCCAGGCCATCTCCAGGTTTGAAACTCTGTGAACTATCTGCAGGCTCTACTGTAGAATTACATTTAAATTGTGTTCCATGGGGTCCCTTGCACTGCTGTCCCAGGAGGGTTTGTCATCAGCCTAATGGAGATTCTTTTGTTCTGCTCTCTATTCATATTAAATAAACCCTTTGAAGCTGAATTAAAACATAAGTGTAGAGATAACTTCTAACATACTGTTGTTATCTCCATTTTCTTTTCCATGTCAGATTCTCAAATGGGATGCATATTTCAGGCTCTTGCACAGGTTTAGTATTGCAGAAAGCTTCTGGGGCTGCAGGAAATGGTAAAAACCTATTATTCCTTGGTGAAAGGAAGAATTCTCCCTTCCAGAAAATATTCCAGTCCATGCTATATCTTGATATCTTGATATCCACAACAGAAGCCGGGAAGAATGTTTCTGGTTTCACCTGTTGCCATCTCTAGAGCTGGCTGCATCTACAGCTTTTCAAATTCCATTTATTGCATTTTTCTCCATTGTGACTCCCCTGGGACTCTCAAGAGACTGGCAGCTGCTCCCCTGCAGCAGGGTTTTGCAGGAGAATCCTCTCCTTTCTGTGTGTCTTTCAGTCCCAGCCTATTCCCAGTGGCCTGTTCCCTTTTGTGTCTTTCAGCCAGCAGTGGCCAGCCACCCACAACCAACTGCATTCATGCTCCAGAAACTTCCTTCTTGCATCTGAAGTTACTGAATACTCCCTTGTTTGTCATGGAGGAACCCAGGAATCCCCAGGCAGCCTTTTTCTGTCCTCAGCTACCCTTTTCTCTGACCGCACACTCCAAACATCTTACAGCCTGACAAGGGCAGATTCACAGATCAACTTGGTCTCCCCACTTAGTCCAGAATCCAGACTGCAGAGATGGGAAATAACCCCCTTTTCATCCCTTCAGAGCTGACTTGAGAGCAGAGACTGCAGAGGTCTCCTGTATCATCTCCAGGCAAGTCCAAATCTATCCCTTCCTACCACCACTTGC
Organism: Phylloscopus collybita; assembly: GCA_027886175.1. Classification (NCBI taxonomy): domain Eukaryota; kingdom Metazoa; phylum Chordata; class Aves; order Passeriformes; family Phylloscopidae; genus Phylloscopus; species Phylloscopus collybita. The sequence goes on from JAJNNQ010000129.1 coordinate 32,779,445, forward strand.
TCCTCAGCTGTTCCTGAAAGGTCCAAGGTATCGTTTCCAAAAGTATTTCAGAGCCAAGAGTACTAAAAATGGTCTTGCTGCTTTCAGATTCTTCTTTCCAACTGTCAGGAAAGTCCTACTGACACGAGAATAAAAGATTAAAAGAACTTTTGATTTCTTTGCCCAACCAGAATAGAGCAAGCTCGATTCTGACTGGAAATTCCAAAGAGATCATCTTGAAATAGACTAGAGCATAAAACTGTTGGGATTAAAAAACAACAAACAAAAACCAAATACAAAAAAAACCCACCACCCCACCAAACAAAAACAAAACAAAACAAACAAACAAAAAACCCATCACAAAACCAAAAGCCCCTCACAACAAAAATCCTAGTCTCAGGACCATGAGAGCTCAAAGTCTAATGCAATTATTTGAAAGCAAACCATCCCTCTTTCTTTCTACCAGGGAAAACAAAATCCAGAGAAGTGCTCTGAGACAGATCTTTTGCAGTGAGGCAGATAGATGTGGTACAGTATCATGTGAATCTCTCTGCTCAGGGAATGACAAGGCATACAGATGTTTCCTCAAGTCTTTTTACATGTATGGATCAGCCACTTGCTATCTGTCAGCCCAGATGTCACCACCTAGACAGCATCAGAGGCAGAGTGTGGGGAAGAAAGGGATGTTGCTATTTGGAAGCTGAAAGTTGCTACTGTGGCCAGCAGCAGTGGCTTTAAACCCATTCCTCCAACCATTCAGTCTCCTGCTACTGCTGCTGCTGCTGCTGAGGCAGAAAGACCTGAGCAGAAAACTCTGATGTCTACAACCCCCTGCACCACCATTTCTGGCTTGGCTGCTGCCACTGCAGCTCGCTCAGGCCTGGCTGGAGGGTGGCCTCTGTACCCACGGAGCACACGGATTGCCAAAGCCATTTGCCATCTCAGGCTGGAAATGAGGCCCCCAGCAACATAGAAGCAGAGCTGAGGTGGCTGTTGGAAGTCAGATAAGAAAACCACCAATGCCCAGATGGTGGAAATGGCCCAGTGGCAGCGGAGTGTTCAGAGAAGCATAAAGAGCTGTGACACTGGAAATCCCTGATAAGGACGAGAAACCCCCGCTCTAGCCAGGCACCAGAGGAAAGAGCACAATGTGACATTAGCAACAAACAATTTCCAAGTTCCCCCTCAGTGAGATGAGGTACGTGAGCTGGGGCTGCTGCCTCTGTGGCTGAGGCAGAAGTTTCTGGGCCCATAATCCCTGAGCTGGGCCCACAATCCCTGAGCTGGACACACAATCCCTGAGCTGGGCCCACAATCCCTGAGTTGGGCCCACAATTCCTGAGGTGGGCACACAGTTCCTGAGCTGGGCACACAATTCCTGAGCTGGGCCCATAATCCCTGAGCTGGGCACACACTAACCCTGAGCTGGGCGCACAATTCCTGAGGTGGGCACACAATCCCTGAGCTGGGCACACAATTCCTGAGGTGGGCACACAATCCCTGAGCTGGGCACACAATTCCTGAGGTGGGCACACAATTCCTGAGCTGGGCACACACAATTCCTGAGCTGGGCACACTAACCCTGAGCTGGGCACACACTAACCCTGAGCTGGGCACACACAATCCCTGAGCTGGGCACACACAATCCCTGAGCTGGGCACACAATTCCTGAGGTGGGCACACAATTCCTGAGCTGGGCACACACAATCCCTGAGCTGGGCACACACACCCTGAGCTGGGCACACACAATCCCTGAGCTGGGCACACACAATCCCTGAGCAGGGCACACACAATTCCTGAGCTGGGCACACAAGCAGCATCTCCAGGCAGCCTTGCCCCAGCAGGGAGCCTGCCTGGCTCCCGGTCCTGCTCCTGACAAGCTGCACCCCAGAACACGGGACTGCTCCCCGGACTTCCCAAAAGTGTTTTCATCCCGTTATCTGCAGCTGGGACGGGCCCGGGGACTCTCCCGGGGGTGCTCCCGCGGGCCCGGTGCCTGCCCGGGCTCGGAGGCCCCGACCCATCCGCTGCCCCGCCTGGTGCCGAGGGCTTTGCTGATGCTTTCGCTGCCAATTACCCTGCACAGCCCACCCGGGCAGGGGCGAGCGCTGCTTCTCGGCCCGACTGCGGGCCCGCAAAGCCGGGGACAGCGGCAGAGGAGCGGCGGGAGCCTTCCCGTCCCCTGTGCGCCGGGAAAAGCCCCGGGCCCCGCTCCCAGCCCCTTCCCCGGGCAGCCATCGCCGCCCGGCCCCGCCGCGCTGCCCTTTCCTCTATGCCCTTTCTTTCCTCTGTGCCCTTTCTTTCCTCTGCTGCCCTTTCCTCTGCTGCCTCCCGGCGGCACGGCCCGGGCGGCTCAGGATCACTGATGGAATCGCAGGAAGGTTTGTGTTCAAGGGATCTTAAACACCGTCCGGTCTGAGCCTCTGCCCTGGGCAGGGACACCTTCCCCTGGACCAGGTTGCTCCAAGCCCTGTTCGACCTGGAGTTGGGCATCTCCAGGGATGGGGCCGCCACAGCTTCTCTGGGCAACCTCTGTGGCAGGACCTCATCACCCTCCGGGAAGAATTTCTTCCTAATATCCCATCTAACCCTTCCCTCCTTCAGTTTAAAGCCATTGCTCCTTGTCTGTTTGTGACATGCCCTTATCCAAGGTCTGTCTCCAGCTCTCTTGCACTGGAAGGTACTGTAGAGTCTCCCCTGTAAATATCACAGTGTTTCTGTTCATGGACTTGTCTGTCTGACAGACCAAAGATGCTGAGTTCATTTAGTGGGCATTGCTCTGTTATGGGTACCCAGGAAACAGGCAGGACTTGCTGTAGCAGGTAGAGGTTGTGCACTGCCCTTCTCTGAAAACAAGCAAGGCAGAACTGAGCATAATTATTGGGCACTGGCTCTGTGGCTGGAACTCCCCTTGAGCTCAGCAGAGATAAGCCCATGACTGTAAAGGCTTGGTTCAATGTGTTGTGTGTGATGCACTGGAATGTGGTGCAATGGGTGAGGAAAATACAGTTTGGTATTTTTGGGTTTTCCTAAGCACCTGTTCTTCCAAAGGAAAATCAGCCTTACAAACATAAAAAACAAAACCAAAAGAACTGAGACAAAGCATGTGGAACTTATGAATGTGCATCTTTATATGTTAGTAGGGTATGTCAGACCTCCTCTTGTAGGTGTTCACTGAAAGCAGGCAAAAGAAATGGTCTCTGTTTTGAATGTAGAGATAAAAATACCTTTGTGGAGTTCTTGCTTTTCTGACACCCTCACCATTCCTGTTGGTACGTTTCAGCTCCTCACCAAAGACGTGAAGCAGCGGCTGGGATGTCAAGGGGAAGGTGCAGCAGAAGTGAAGAGGCACCCCTTTTTCAAGAGCATGAATTTCAAGCGGTTAGAAGCAGGAATGCTGGATCCTCCCTTTGTGCCTGATGTGAGTATGATAGCAAGAGCCCCCGGTGGCCTCTTTTAAGAGGTTTGTTTCTAAAATAGCCTCTCTCTCTCAGGGCTGTCATCACTCTCTGCACGGGTAGCTACCCCAGGAAGGTGTGATAAGTGGCAGGGCTGGAGTGGGGAGGCTGGGAGGAAGAGGAGAGAGGGAAAGTGGATGCAAGCTGGTAATCTGGGGCTTGATCCATTCCCACTCCTTTTACCTTTTACCGGACACTTCCTGTGTGACACTGGAGGCACTGGGAACCTTTGTATTCCCTTATCCACGGTGTTACTGTGAAAATAAGTGTGCTCAGAACCAGGTGGTGTTTGGGACAATCAGCAGTGAAAGCCACATGTGTGCATACAGGTTTATGGAGGTGAAACCAGAAATACAAAGTCCAGAGCTCTGTGGAACTGGATCATCATGAGAACAGTAGTTTGCAACAGAGTCTGAGCCAGGCTCAGCTATCAAGTGTCACCTCAAGCAGAGGAGGTGACTTGGACCTAAGAGAACATTTGGAGATTTTTGGTGTTCATGGGGCACGGAACCCAACACTGAGTCCTTACTCAGATTTACAGACCAGGCTCACATACTGAAAGCCTTTGTTGCATTGGCAACAACAAAACTTTTTCCACCCTTTTGTGGTGTCGGTTTCTAGCCCAGTACGCAGAGTTATCTGATTATTTCCCTCCTGCAGGGCTCTCTTTCTGGCTGGAGCTTCTATCCTTAAAGTCCCCATATGGTTCTAAGTAAACACTGCCATTTTAACATATTAAGGAGAGTAACATCTTGGCAGCTCCCATTCCCGTTGCTGCAAGCTCAACCAAACCAAAGTGGTTTGAACGCTACAAAAGTTTACTTTAGTTGCTCTGGTTCTGCTTTACATTTCACTATGCGGCCTAGTGATTCCTGCCAATTAGCCCGTGGTGTTACGACCTGCTTTAGTGGGAAGAAATGAGAGACAAGCTACTATTTCTTTCTGATGTAGAAAATAATAAAATTCTGGGCTCAAATTTGGGATCTGCCAGAGTGCATAAAAACTGTAGCACATAAGGCCTAGAAGGCACCTCTTAGAGACGCATTTGCAAAAGCAAAGGCACATAAATTTTTATGGCTATTTATTGGGAGCTCAAGAGCTGCCCTAATTTAATTTATTTGGCACTTCATCCATAGATCTCCCAGTCTTTACTGAAGTCAGCTGAATCACCCAAACCTATATAGCCAGTGGCAGAGATTGTTATCCAAACCATGTCTCGCCATCCTCTTCTACGTTACTCCATCTCCACAAAAATGTTGTGGATTGCAGCTGTCAGGAATGGAGAGGGATACAGCCTTCAGCAAACAGGACTTCTATCAGGGATTAGGTCAGTTTGTTTGGTCACAGTGCTCAGAACTAGATAAATAAGGTGCTGCACAGTTGGATCCCTGGGCTGTGCAGTCCTGGTACCACGGATAGACAGTAGGACTCCACACGTGCTGGGGTTCAGCAGGCCAGGCTGGTCCCACAAGGCACCCCTCAATTATCCCTGCACACCAAAGGGTGGCTGTGCTGTTGATAGGAAATCTCTGAGCACCCACGCTGCCTGGGATAGGTGATGACTCTTCCTGCTCCTTGGGGCTGACTGCTGGAATACGAGCTGAAAGTTGCGTCACTGCAAAGAGTTTTGTCTCTGTCATCCCAGAAAATTAAGTAGTTCAAAAAGGCAAAGCCATTTGACTCTTCCTTTGAAAAAATGCAGCCAAGTTAAAAGAGTTAATAGAGGTAATTCTGGGCAGCTTCCAGCAGCTGAGCTATTAATAAAAACAATGGAAAAATGCCAAACCTCCTCTGTTTTCCTTAGCAATTAGGATACATTCCTTTAAATTTTTCAGCTGCAAACAGCTATCTGGGCAGGAGGGCGCTTCCATCTGAGGCTTCTTTTCAGAGCTCTCTCCAGTGTGCCACTCATAAACATTCTGGTTTTCTGTTGTTCCCTCTCTAAATGAAAAGACTACTGAAGGGTTCCATTTTTCTTTTCTGCCTCTTTCTGTCCTTTTCCTCTCACCTCTTAACCAGATGGTACATGGATGACTAAAACCCACTCTGGCTGATGCTTTGAGGACTTCAGAATAGGAAACTTAATGTGCCTAAAGTGAAGTCAGCCTCTGATGATAAACATGCGGGCAGAGCAAGTCTGGAGAAGGAGGATGCAGACACACACTTGTTAGACATTCTCACTTGACTGAATCTGTGAATGAAAGCACATGGTCCAACTCAGAATTATTTTTCCTCTTGGGAGAAATGACAAGAGAAATGACAATGAGAAATGACAATTTTTTTTTTTTTTTTTTTTTTTTTGCTGACATAGCCCAGAGCAGTGTACTGCAAGGATGTGTTAGACATTGAGCAGTTCTCCACAGTGAAAGGAGTTAACCTGGACCAAACAGATGACGATTTCTATTCCAAGTTTTCCACAGGATCAGTGTCTATTCCGTGGCAAAATGAGGTAAGGATGTATCAGAGCAAAATTACTGCAATAAACCCCGTAACACAGATGGTTTAAGGGGAGCTCTATGTTTCCAGTAATATACAGCTACTGGATAACTTGCCAGACTCTAATGCTTTCATGAATTACAAATGGCCTCTTTCAAGATCTGTAATGTACCACAGATGTCAGGTTCAGGTGACTGTATCTGTTGGCTCTGTGTGTTTGTGTAAATTGGCAAGGATCCTACTGTGCTTCCTCCTCCTGGATTTCTACAGAGCTGTTTCAACAGCTCTCAGCACCTTCCGTGGTACAGTTGGAAATCCTTAAGAGAAGGATCCTCCACTGGTGACCCTGCTCTCACCCATTGTCCACAGTCAGTCCCAACTGCAGCAGTTAGCTCTGGACCCTGAACTCCTCCAGCATTTCCATGTCTGGGTCTTTGTTTCTGTTTGATATCAAAACACAGCCAACAGTGGATTTCAGAATCCAGCTCTGCATCAAACAGCAGATAGACTTGGGCAGAGGGGTGCTAATAACTGGAATTTTGTAAGTGTGGCTGTCTTTGCCTGATATTCTCTACAATGCTAAAGGAAAGAACAGAAAGTCTTGTGGGGCAGCTTCTGACAAGTCTGATGTGCAAACAGGCAGAGCAGACTCAGCCTCTGTTGTTCATACACTCTATTTTCCCTCTGCAGACACCAGCAGGAATCCAACTGTTAACTCTCCTCACACACTGCTGACTTTGAAGAACCTAGCACTACTGGAGTTTATTTAGTGCAGATGAATAATTCCTTTTTTTTCTCTCTCTCACTATATTCCACTAGATGATAGAAACAGAGTGCTTCAAGGAGCTGAATGTATTTGGACCAAATGGTACTATTTCACCAGACCTAAACAAAAGCTACCCCCCAGAGCCACCCAAGAAAGGATTGCTACAGAGAATATTTAAGCGACAGGTGAGATCTTTTATGACTAAGACCAGAAAACTCCTGTAGATGCCTGTTTTCACAGCCCTGTTCTGGTGATATTTCTGCTAGGAGAAAGGCAGTGCATCTTAGAGAGGGCTGGCTCTCACATTTACCTCCATATCTAAGTTTTTCATCTACCTTGTGTGATTTTATTTTATTTTTTTTTTGCCACCAGCAGTTCCAGTGTTGCTCATGAGTTTTGTTTCCAGCAGTTGAAAACTTCTTACCCAACCTGTTTTTCAGTGGTATGCTCAAATGCCTTTTGAAACTGTTCTAGGGATTTAAGAAGTTCCCTGTAAAAATCCTTAATTTATATATGTAAAAAAAAAAAAAAAAAAAAAAGGAAAATTCTTATTTTGAGGGAAGTAGTCGTGGCAGGAAACCAAGACAATAAAGAAGAGAACAGCTTGGATAAAAAGTGATGTGCAGCTTTCATGAGGCACCATGGCACCACTTGCAGATGTCAGTAACATTCTTAGACTCGTCTGTTTCTGTAGGGTAAAAGCCATGCTGGAGCACTGGCAGGTATCCTCTGTATTAGTCAGATTTAGCAGATAACTGACATTTTGCAGTGAATTGATTTGGCTCCTGGAGCTCGAGTGAGTCTTCTTTGCTGCATTCCTCAAGAACTGCCATGGTTCTGCTGACCTAGGAAGACTACAGGTAAGAAAGTGAAGAATATTTTGCATCTGAAGATCTTCAAACAAGAATCTTGCAGTCCAGTCAGTACCATAAAATGAACAAAGTCAGATTAAAAATAAAACCATGGCATATTATAGAAATCTAATTGTCTTTTTCTTCCTCTTCCTACAGCATCAGAACAATTCAAAGAGTTCTCCAAATTCAAAGGCCAGTTTAAATCATCACATAAATTCGAATCATGTAAGTTCAAACTCCACTGGAAGCAGCTAGTTCCAACTCAGTCCTATGAAACAACATGTTGCATCCTTCCACTATAATCTCTGGAGCTTCTGTGGATGAGAGAGCCTCCACCATTGAATGAAAAAAAAAGAAAATCTGGATCTCCCAAAATGGAGATTTTCCTATCCATTCTTTCCAGTGGAGCCTCACATTTTAAGAAGAAATTTCCACTCAGGTCTGTTTTTGGAGGTGGCACTCAAGACTGTGTGAATCAAATTTGTCTCTTTAGAACATTGCAATAGAAATTCAATGAACATGACTACTTGCACGTATTTAAATAGCATCATACTAGAACTGAATTTTGTCTTTATTATTTTTAAAGAAAAGTTTTGTAAATTTCTCTATTGTCTCAGTTTACATTTTGTACATTTGTATTTAAATGAAAGTCAGACTTTGGAGGTGTATATTTTCCAAGCAGCAGCTGTAAAGCCATGTGTTTTAAGACATTTTTTTAAAAGAAACAAAATGTGACTCAAGACTTCCAGAGCCTCAAATGAGAAATCATTCTTTTTAGCAATTCTAGAAAATCCTTCATAAATCACTTTATCAGACAGGGGTTTATTGACACGCATTTTTATGGAACAGTTTGTTCTTGATTATTTTACATCTGTATATTTGGTTTACAGCAACACTGCATACATTTCTCCTCTTCATTAGTTTTGTAATGTCTCGCATTAAATGCTAAAAGACAAGGTTTTGATGCATTCAAGAATGCTACTTGCTATGCTGAAGGTTTGTGATGTCTTGGGACCAGCAGAGCTGAGATTTGCACTTATGTTGTTATTCCATCAAAGGCTTTTTAGTTAGAAAGGGAGCCCTGTTTTAAGCTCTTTTCCTCCACTTTGTGTTTCTGCTGTGTCTAACAACAGATAGAACAAAGCTGAGGGAGAGGTGACCAGGAGAGCAAATGTCCATTTATTTTTCCAGGACTTCAAACCTGCACCTGCTGAAATGAGAGCAAAACTCAAAGTGTTCTCCATGCTGCAGCCAAAAGCCCACAGCTGCCCAGATCAAAGAGGCAGCAGGAGAGGAGTTCAGCAGTCTGGTTTGGGCCAACCATGAGATTTGTGACAGCTTTCTAGAGCCGAGCTGTGGAGGTTCAGAGTGGGATCTGAGCTGCTTTTGGGCAGTAGCAGAACCTACAGGCTGTGCCTGCACTTAAAATACTTCCATGTGTCATGCAAACACCTCCTGACACATCCCCTCAACTGGATCCTCAACCAAATAAAATGCCAGTATGAAATAATATCTCCCACTTCCAGCTCCATCATTTTTTGTCCAGAATCCTTCAACCATTGACGAAAACTCTGTCCCCACTAGGATGAACAGGATCAGGCAGGATCAGTAGCAGTACCTCAGGCATCAGAATCATGCTCTTCTCAAGTGTTTCACTATTATTTTAAGAACACCAGATGAAAAATACAGTTACTTCCCTTCCACAGGAATTGGAAAACCTTTGTGCCCCCAGCTGCAGGCAGCATCTCTACAGCCCAAAGTGTTCTGTAGAGTGTGTTGGTTCCCCATACTCTTTACAATGATTTTTTTTTAACCTTTGGGTCATCAGGAGCATCTGAAAGGCATCCTGTGTGTCTAAAATCCTGTTTGCCAGTAGTGGAGCTACCCTAGGGTCCAAGAAAGTGATGTCTCAGTGGGAGTCTTAACAGCCAAAATTCATTAGACTGCCATGTGTATGTTCTGTGTGGCCAATGCTGAGGGGGAAAAGGTTCATAGTGGCAAATCCAAGAGTGTAAAACACACAGGAATGGCATAGTAAAGCAGCTTGAAGTTGTGAGACAGAGAGACAGAACAGGGACTTGCATAGAGCAGCTGACAGAAAAGTCAAGACAGGGAGATGAGGCTTCAGCCATTGTCCCATGTCAGATGGTGGCATTGCAGATCTTATAGATGATGCAGGATTTTAGAGATGTTGCTAATTTGGCATGTGAAGACTAAAATTTTCATTCTTCACCATCTCCCAGTGTTGAGAAATACCAGCAAACCCCTTACTGAAAGCTGGTGAACAAATTGCAAATGTTGATTATAGCTGGTCTTACACCTTTTAGATGCTACCAGCCTTAACTAGTGGTGGATGACATTTTAGGGACAACAGTGAATGACAGTGTTTGTGCCTTGTCCTGCTCTCCTTTCAGCCAGGGCAACCCTCACTCAGCAGCTCTAGGACTCTGGCAGTGGGGACTTAGGGACAATGCAAAGTCCTGGAAGGATGAGAGCATTCATTCTCCCTGGATACCCAGAGGACGCTGTGCTAGGGTTGGATATCCTGAATTCTCAAGGTGGCATGGAAGAAGGATGATTATGTGCACCTGAAGGTATCAAGCCTGAGATGGAGCCCCTTTGAATCCCACCTCCTTGGAGCAGTGAGAGAGGAAGGGAAAAGATAGAAAACGCCACCAGAGGGGGAGATTTCATGCCACATCCCCTGAGAGTCTCTGTCCTGACAAGCTACAAACAGTATTACCATGCTGGGCCAGCAGAACTTTTCAGCACCCAGCCCTGGAAAACTCAAAATCCATCAGAAGTGCTGATGACAAGTCCTAGAGATCTTCTTGTCATGGTTTGCCTACAACAACAAAATCTGCAGGATTTCTTTTTTATTGCTTCTTATTTTTGTTGGGGTTTTGTTTGTTTGTTTGTTAATTTTTTTTCAGCTTACCTTGCACTCAAAGCTGGAGGAGGAGCACAGTCCTTGCACTTCCATTGTGTGACCAGGTGCAGTTTGGGCCCAGAACTCAGGGCTGAAGCCCTGTCAAGGCAGTGCCCTGCACAGCCAGGCTTCCATGGGCATTTGGCTCTATGGAGTCAAATTTAAAATCCACTGGGGACTCTGAAAAAAAACCCTTACAGTTTTGCCATACAACCTTGGAGAGCATTGCAATGAGATATTTTGATTCCAGGTGAATTTTGAGATGGGTTTGCACGTAACAAAGGAGTAGAAAGGAGCAGTCCTCAATAGCTTTCCAGACTGATTCATTTTCTTTATCTCCTCTTCAGTTACCATCCAAATCCTTTCCAAAAAATGCATATGCTCAGATCTGGTTGCTTGTTTTAAATAGACAGATGAGCAAACTTAGCTCCTTTTAAGAATCAGATATCTTTTGCAATCTGATCCTGAATTATGCAAGCATGCCTTTTATTTTTAAATCTTTGTTGAGTAGTCTGGTGAACACTAATTAGTATACAGACTTTATGAGTCAGGTGTTTGCTATTCATTTTCTGCAGTGTCTCAAGGTTCACTTGAGTCTGGTAGCAGTTTTTCCTACTGTTGGATGAGAGGCTTTTTTTAAACAAAGGAGTAATGAAGGAAAAAAATAACAAGCTCTTAGATGTGCACTCTTGACCTGGATTATCTAAAAAGAGGTTTTTCACAAGAATGGTCATGACCCAGATGTTGTTTCTGAACAAAAACCTGCTTGTGAAGCTCAGAAAGGTGTGAAGATAATCAAGCCAAACAGGTACTGCAAATCAAACTGTTAGGGAGCTGCAGAATTCAATATCACAGCATTCACCTGGCCCTGCTGATTAGGGACTCCTGGTTCCTGCCAACTCAGAAATATAACAGCTCTCCATAAACATAGCTTGATACCACCTCAATTTGCAGTTACCCCAGAAACTGTGGCTGAGAGTGCCATCAGCAGTAGGAATCAAACTTGGCTGACCCTGATTTAAAGGCATTGATTTCTAAGGTCATTCAGGATCCAGCTTGAATTCTTTGCTCACATTTCAAATCCAGTTGATCTTTTTTCAGTGGCCATGCCTCAACTGAAAAAAAAAAAAAAAAAAAAAAAAAAAAAAGACAACAGGAAACCAAACTGTATTAGTGGTAAAACCACAGGCAGGATGAGGAAAACACCAAAGCTGTGAGCCCTGGAGGACAGTGTGTCAAGTCCCACGGTGTGTGAATCTTCAGCAGGGGTGCAGTGGCAGCTGGTACCACACTGCTGCACGTTCTTCCTTGGGGTCGTCATGTGTTGGTCGGAGTTTCTTCAGTGACCTGGGAACTGCACACACAAGGCCCATGGTTCAAAGACAACGTTGTCCCTCTGAGGGTCAGAGGGGACAGTTGGATGAGGCAAGTAGGAATCCCCCCAGCCTGCATCACCCAGGTCTGTGTATCCCAGCCTCAGTCAGGAGCTCCCTGCACGGGCTTTTCTGGAAGAGCAATAAATGCAGAACCCTACAGCACAGCTGCTGCTTCTCACCGTGGAGCAGGGGGGTGCAGGAACTGGCTCCATTGTCAACAAGACCTGGGTGTTTTCACCCCTGCTCCACAATTAGTTGTGATCATTGTTTTGTTCATGTAATCTTTGTCATATTCACTTAAGTTACCCAGTGCAGAGGAGATCATTCATCAGGCATTTCCCGTACAATCTTTGGGAAGACTGGGTTTTTCTGTGGAAGAACATCTTTTCTGTCTCTTGCCGTGTGGACCATCTTCCATCATGCAGGGAGGTTTGTTTGGCAGTGAATCTTGGAAGAATCAGTCTGTTCAGTGGCTCCGTGGAAATCAGGAGTTTCCAGAGTTGTCTGTCTCAAGCCTTTCACAAGTATGACCTTAAACTTAAAATACTACTAAAGATTTAGAGTAGGGAGAATAATTACCAACACCCTCAAGCTAAAGTTAAGAGAAATTCTGCATCAGTTTGGAACAACTCTTCTCTTTTGTGTGCTGGGCAGGACACACTTCCTTTTATACTAAATAATATTGGAGTGCTGGCTGGTAATAATTGGCTTTCCTTAAATGCAAAACCTGAAAAGATAAAGAAATTGGTTCAGAGAATTTTTAAATTATTTCCTTTAGGGCAAATAAAAAATTTCATCCAAGAAGGTGAAAGCCAACAATATGCTATAGTATTATGGGCTGACCTCCCCCAAATGTCTCTGTGATAATACAAATACAATCTGCTGCAGTTGGATCAGCTAAGCTGGTGTACTGACAAATGGGCTTTTATGAAAGAAACAGTTTTAAACAGATTGCTGCCTATTCATTAACATGAATATTACTGCTGGCACATATGTATTCTCCTTGCTTTATGTATTGGAGCCAGGAGTGATGGTTTGTGTTCCTATTCTGTGTTTTTCTTCACTGCCCTGGGCAAACCTCTGTGCAATTTTGTTTTCCCATTCCCAAACACGGAGGGATGCTCTCTGTCTGTCAATGGAAAGCACTTTGGAGTCTGTGCATAAACCAGATCAGTATCAACTCTTTGTATTATTATTATTTAAATGAAATAGGCTTAGTGTAGCTGCTCTTTATTTACATGACTAGTGAGATGACTCTCCTAAATTAGGACTCTTTTGTTGGTTTGTCTTAGTTCCTTAGAGATACTGAAACAGAACAAACTGCACTTCTGTAAGACATCTCCAGCAGACAAAGAGGTGACAGTGCAAATGTTTAAGTATTCATTTCTTGCTGAAGAGCTGGCCAGTAATTGTGGCATTCACATGAAAACACTTCCTCTGTTTTTAGGATGGAGATAAATAGTTATGAGAAGGGAACAAAATAACGTTCATTGGTTCAACTTTTTTTGGCCAAGCCTGCAAAGGATTCCCTAGGTACCCAGTGAGTGAGGTGCTGTGTGAAGTCCCAGAGATGGATCTGTGGCAGACTGGGCCTGGAAATAAAAGAGACAACATGCCTGGGGTCAGTGGGCTCCAAAGGGGAACTCCAGGTTTTCTGGAGTGGTCCTGTAGAGAAGATTCACTCCCAGAGAAGAAACATCTCAGGTAGTGGCTGGATGGCAAATGTGTTTTCCTTTCTCATCACCCCACATGCAGCTGTTAGATATGTTAATTAGCAAGCTCAAACGAGTTGTTTCATGTGTATTGAATGCGGTCTCCCTTAATTGCATTTCTTTTAAACACTGGACACTCTTCTAAAAGACTGAACATTTTAACCTTTTGAAGCTGAAAGCTGTAAAAACTTTATTTTGTGTTTCTGAGCAATGTAGATAGACCTAAAGATTTCATGAACTATCACGTGGTTGCCCATATCTGACTAATAATTAAATTGTAAAATTGCAGTTTCATATTAGGGTTAGTCTTTTCACCTGCTTTAAAAATTAAAAGTCATATTTGGTATATAAACACACACAGAATATCCTTCTGATTGAATTTCAAGAGCATATCCAGGAGTAAATGTTTTTAAGCACTTCTAATACTGTAGTCTATAAGAGGAGCAGACACTTCTAAAGCAATGTTAAAAGTTGTCTTTCATAACTGAGTCAACAGATCATTTTTGTAATAAACTAAAGCAAGTGTTCTCAATTAGAAGAGCTAGTGGCTGTTGATATTGTACAAAAAAAAAAAAAAAAAAAGTCATTCTAATATCCAAAGGGTTAGGGGTGGGGAGGGTCTGTTTGGTTTTGTTTCTCTTTCCAGGGAGATCTTTAACATTGTTTGATGAAGCTAGTTTCATTTTGAGATTGTTACTGAAGATAAAGGCTTCTGTGTTCTATGGCTGCTTGGATTCTTCGTACATAATGTCCTAGTAATGTCACAGTGCTGCTGTATTTAGATCAAACCACTGTTTTAATTGGGTTTTTTGGCTTTTTTTTTTTTTTAAATAAATTCCTTAATTTAAGTACATGAAAACTATATGTTTTTGCTTTAATGAGGCACCTAATCAAACAGAGATTCCTGTGGCCCTTTGGATCCTGAAGATGCTTGCAGTGAGAGCGAGGTGCAGCTCCATCTCTTCCTGGGTGCCTTTGTGGCTTCACGTGGTTCGTGTTTCCTGTCCCACCACATCTTCACAGAGGCTGAGGGAACCACAAACCAACCTGAGGTTGTACCTCACTTTGTGCAGGTTCTGGTTCTCCTCAGCTTGAGTTTTCCCTGAGAAGTCCTTCCCTCCCCTGCCTCCCACCCTCACCTCCCCAGCCTCCCTCTGCACCATCAGCCAACACAATTTTTGCAGCCTCAGGGGTAAGTTCAGGGAGAGGGTGACAAAATCACAGCAGCCTTCAGAAGGCATGAGCTCTGCTTTTAAGTGAAGTGAGCACAGCCTGATTTATGAGGCCCTACTTTGCCTAAGCTCCAGACAGACAGAGAGAATATATTTACAGAAGGGCAACAACAACCAGCCAAGGGTGCTGTTCCACACTGGTAGATCTGAAAGAGACAGAAAGGGTGGCTGCAAAATCACCAGCAGGAAAGTGATGATGCACTGCTTTTTCTATAAGAGGAGAAAGAAGAATTTTTTCACAGAGGCATAAAGAATATTTTTATGAGACTATTAATGGCAAGCAGCATCTGGAAGTTTCACAGAAGAGCATTGAGAAAACAGATTATCTGCATGAAAGAAGCAGCTTCATCCAACAGCTAAACTCAGTAAAACCAAAGGTAATAGACTATATAAATTCAGGTCATGCATATTATCACTTTCCAAACAAACCCAAGCCATTTTTTCACAAGGTTTTAACAATCTGAGAGGCTGTGAGATGAAATTTTATTTCTTTTCTTAACAGCTCCTCATGTTTTATTTTGTTGAGGTTTTTTTGGTTGTTTGTTTTTTTTTTCTCTCTGTAACTTCATGTCTTTTCTGTGCAGCAACATCTAGATATCTTCCCTCCTGGGAGATCTAATCTTCTTAGACTTTTCCCCTGTCTCTGACATGGGATGCTCAGCTTCTCAGAGGAAAGTCATGACACTATTTTGAAGGAAATCCAATTTAAAGGGCACGTCAACTTTTTTAATTCCTCAGGGTGCTTTACAAATGAAAAATACCATAAATGGGCCTGACTGTGAAATTTCAGGTCTATGGGGTTCTTCTGGGGGAGGAAACACTACAAGTCTCTGCCAAGTCAGACTCTATTTTTTGGGTTTTGAAATTCTGTTTCACATTTGGTATGCAGTAAAAGTAACAAATAACATTTAAATATGGCCTGTTAAAAACTGATGCTCTCAATTGTCTTGAGTGGAGGAGAGGAACTGCCCAGAGGCTGAGCAGCTTGAATAGCCTGTTTACAGATGCTTGGGTAAATCACAGAACCATAGAATCATTCAGGTTGGAAAAGACTTCCAAGATCATCAGGTCAAACGTCTGACCAAACACCACCTCGTCCACTAAACCATAGCATTAAGTCATTTCTGGAACACTTCCAGGGACTCCACCACCTTCCCTGGGCAACCCATTCCAATGCCTCACCACTCTTTCAGTGAAGAAAATACCTTTTTTTCTGGTTTATTCTTAATTGCAGTTTATTGCTGCTAATTTTTTTTTTCTTAAGGAAGCTTTGTTTTCCTTTGTTGTCAGCAAATGTCAGTCACACCCCAACAGTGCAAGTCTCCACATACCTCTGTTAATTTAAATGGCAGAGGTCTGCAGAGAGGCTCAGGATGCTCCAGACCTGCTGATCTGGGGTTATTGCAGTGTGACAGTCATTAAAATATCGGGAGCAAAAAGGCAGGCAGTTTCCCTTTTCTGAGAAGCTTGTAGATCGGAAATGACTCGCAAAACCCAACTTCAAAAGGACACATTCAAGTGTGCGAAGCCACATGTTTAAGAAATGAAAGAATTAAGGTTGCCTGTGTCCCATTAATACTGTTCCTTTCCCCTCATGCACTGTTGTTATTATGCCCTCACATAATACCATGTTATTATTATGCATTCACTCCTAGAGGAGAAGCTAACCTCTGGCAAACCCACAATGAAAACCAGATGCATCCCTTCAATGGCATCTGCTAATACATTATGAGTTTCAGACTTCCATTTAAATCTTTAAAAAAAAAATTTAAAATAAAAATATTTTCCTGCAGGGAAAATCTCACCTAATTGGCTGCTGCCTCCATTTCCAACAGGAAGGCAATTGGGAATTCAGAAAAATTCATTTAGCTTAAATATTTAGTGCTTTCTCCCACACACAAAGGACTGAGAGCTCTCAGTATCCCATCTCGGTTCCCTTAGATTATCTTGATCCCAGGATGGTGAAAACGATGTGGAATGAGTCTTGTATGTTTCCCTTCCCTTATTTTGGGTGGGAAACTCTTGGTTGTTTCCTGAGGGAAGTGGCAGAGGGATGTGAGATGTTCCTTCATCTGCCTTCCCCGTTCCTCGTATCTTCACAGTCTGAAAAACACAAATACGGGGCCCAAGAGCTGAGAAGAAATATTTCTGCAAATAGGTGTTGGGGAGAAGGAAAATGTGACCTGCAGAAGGGACAAGACACACCTTGGGGCAAGTTCCACCAGGGCTGAAGAAACAAGGAGGGAAAAGTGATGGGGAGGAGTCACCACTGCAAGGGATTAAGTGTAGCCAGGGGCATGGTTTACTTGTTAACTCACATTAAAACAAGTCTGAAAGCAGAGAGAAACATCAATTCAAACCACAACTATAATGAGGAATTTATTGCTGATGATACCACAGGCAGTAATAGATCTTTCTGGAAGCTTAAAATCATTGCCTCATTTTGGGTCTGATACTCTCTGTGGAATTAAACATTGACATTTCCCATAGTAAAAAGACTCAGCTGCAGCTGACATTTTATACTTTACAAGACCATGATAAACATTAAAATACAATAAACAATTTGAAGTTCAGATTACGCTAGGAATTCAGTGTGTGGTTCTTGTATTTACAGTTGGAAAGAGGGAAGGAGCCTTCTTTCATACTTAGTTCCATCATTCTGACTTAAATGTAGCATTTTTTCCCTCTTTGCCCTTGTGGTGGTTTTCAAGTCAAGGGGTTTCGAGTCTGCAAATAAAACCATAATGGCTGATCATATTTAAAAGTAGATCTTATGTCTGTGTTTGCTTCTTCATGCATCAGACTCTTCCAGTGTGATTACATGTGGCATGTAATCATGATTACATGTGGCAATGAGTCAAAATCAGTAATTTCTCATCAACTATTTGCATCTGTGTCAGAAGTAAATCACAGTAAGGACACAAATTAGTTGGACCACAGTGATAAAAGCAAGAGGCTTAAAACAAGCAAAATAACGAGGCAGAATACAAGTCTTCCTTCAGATTAATTAACACAAAACGCACAGCAGGAAACGAGCTACTCCTCTGGCACTAATCACCTTTTCTGAAGGCAATTTAAGTAACCTAGTAATACATGCATGTATTTAGAACACTGCCATAAGCTGCACCTATGGCTCAATCATGCTGATTCTTTCCAGGGAATAATTGAAAACAAATATATGCAATGTTAATCAAGAACAACCCCCAAAACAAGCACCCTCTGTGCTTCAGAGGGGGCTGGTATATATACAAGCCAACATCAGAATGGTGCTGAGCAGGAACAACCCTTCCTGAGCTCAATCCTTCAGAGGGGACTGATAGAGACAAGATCAGAATGGTGCTGAGCAGGAACAACCCTTCCTGAGTTCTGGGACTGCACGAAAACCTGCAACCAGCTCCAGCATCACTTCCTCTGCACAAACGCTTCTAGAGGAGCGGTGATGTGCACCGTCGGAAGGTCCAAGAAGTCACCAGTGTAGAGCCTGAGGACGTTCTGGATTTCCTTTTGAGCCTTGCACTCTGTCCCTCGGTTGCAGTGCTGGCTGGCTGAGCTGCAGGGCTGCTGACCCTCCATGCCATGGCCCCTCAGCAGCAGGGCACCGCAGCTGCTCCTGCGCCGGCAGCCTCGCAGCGCCAGGAACGGGCTCTGGCTCTTCTCTGCAAACCCCTTCGTCTTCCTGCTGCACCTCTTGCTCTCGTAGTTCCCCAGCTCCATCAGCCTCTCGTTGAAGTACTCCTGCAGGGGTTTGTCCTGGAAGCCAGGGCTGGTGGGCTGGTGGCCTTTCAAGTGGCAGCTCCCCAGGCAATGGGCTAGCGAGCCTCTCCTTGGGAAATTACTGAGCTTTGGTGAGGAGGTCTTCCCTCTTTCCAGGTCCTGGAAGAGTTGGTTGAAGGCAGGATTTCCCAAATAACTTTTTGACAACTGTTTCAAATACAGGGGGAGGGAGGGGCAGGGTTGGGGGCAGAAGGAAGAAGGAAATCTGAATTAAAATACGTTTGCTTAAATAGAAATGTGATCTGAGGTATAGGGTTCCATACAATAAACAGCTGTTAGACAATGTTTGAGATTCTTAATCCAAATTGCTTGGTTAGGTACCAATCCCTCTCTGGAACAGAGGTCCAGTGGACTGAGGTTAATGCTGAGCACTTTTACCTCCAGCTGACTGTCACGTACTGCCACAATGTTGTGTTGCCTCTGTGAAAATCTGCACCAGTGAAAATTGGTTTTGGAACAATTTCTCACTTGTCTGTATTCACAGAACTTTAGGTTTATCTTCTTCAAATCCCATTAGCTTGCAGCTGCTGTTTCCCAAGGCAAAACTTGATCCTACTTCTAAGACATCCATGTTTTCCCCCTGTCCTTTCTTTAATCCCAAGTAACTGCTGAACTCAGTGTATTTTTACAAGAATTGCAATCTTCACATTCAGTATAATTCTACATCTTAAAACTATGAAGTTTATTATCATCATCATCATCCATATGCATAACTTTTTCTCCTCCTTTCCCATTGCAGGATGCCTCTCTCCTTTTTAACCAGCCAAAGCAATACTTAAATAATTTAAATAGTAAAGGAAGGCCTGGTCCAGCCCCAAGGGGCATCTTTAGGTTGAGTTCAGGGGAACATTCACGTGATGAGTCATTTTATTGACAAGGAGACAAAGCTTTGGCAGAAACTCACCGTGCAAAAGGTTTCCTTTCCACAGGTTAATGTCCTTTGGGTTTTCAAGCTCCCTGCTCTGCCACTTCCACCTTTCTCCCAAGTACTCCAAGACACCCTGGCCTGTCTCAAGCTACCATGAGCAACAGCTGGTTTCTGTACAGCAAGTTAGGCCAGACCATGGCTTTTTCTCTGAAAACCCTAGCAGTTGGGCTTGAGAGAAGAACTGTTTTATATTATATTACTGTTTCTAATCAATAAAAAGAAAGACTATACTGTATGTAGATGACAGCCACAGCGGGGTCATGGAACATTTTGCAATCATTTATTACGCCTGACAATGCCTTTGGTATAAAAAAAAAAGCCATCACTCATGCAGTTTTTGACAAGCTCTAATTAAGTCTAGATCCTCGCTAAGGGTCCAGCCACAAATCTGGTTTGAGAGCCCAGCAATGTCTCCACAGGGCACTCCATCATCAGCCCCTGGCACGCTGCCTGCTGGTAATGAATGAACAACATTGAGCTCAAATGAGAAACAGTGGGTTGGACATGCCATATAAACTGAAAAGCAATCAGATTTTTGATCTCCCACTATTCCATCACACTTCATTCTGGAGGGGACCCAGCAAATCTGATGTCCCTGCCTAGAGTGGTTGTACTTTTGGAATAAGTTGGGTAATTGAACACTTAAAACTGACCAAAGCAGTCTTCCTAACTCAAACTCTTAAAAATGGTTTAAAAAACAAAACCAACCTAAAAATAATAATCAGCTTTTAAAATGTAGCAGAATAAAAGCCTTTCAAGTTAAGTTTTTCTACACCCAACCACAGCTCAGACTTTATTATCATATCAAACATCAGCTTTCCAGAACATAAGGGAACTATTCATCCTGCAGGAGAATAGGTAGCAGTCACCATATATTGCAGAGAGAGTTTTTGGCACACAAACCTTGACATCCTGGAAGCCTGGATATTCTGGGATGATGGGCAGGGCACCCTTGCTGACACTGCTTGACCACTCTTGTTTGACAATCCTACGGGAGCAACTGCAGCTCCTGGGGAGAGGGCGTTGCCCCAGCTCAGGTGGGTTTCCAGCCATACCCAGAGGTTTGCAGTCTTTTATGTAGCAAGTTCTCAGGCACAGCGTGGAGGCAGGTCCCTCCATTTCAGCAGGATCCAGAGGAGTTTGGGAGCAGTGCGTACTCCAGAATAACTCTCCCTCCTGGTTCTGCTCTAGTGCATGACCTGGTCCCAGGGTAGGACCTGCAGCAGCACAAACAGCTCCCAACAGTGCCACAAGTGCCTCTGCTGAGCCCTGAGACCCTCACACCATGAACGCTGCTTTTATCCCCTGAAAGCTCCTCGCAGAAGGTCGGCAGATCTGAGGCAAGAACGCAAAAGGTTCGGGTGAGAGGAGAATTTGCGGGGATTAGGGAGGGTCCCACCGTCATCTCCCGCAGCCTGATGTGGCTGCTGACGCGGCAGCAATTAGAGCAGATCAGCAGCCACGGGCAGGAGGCGTCACTCAGCTATTTGGAGCAGACAGATCCCTGCCCTTGTGACTGACCAGGGATCCCTGACACCAAAGCATTCAGGGCTTTAGCTCAGCGAGGAGGCGAAAGGTGAACTAAGGCAACACAACGAACAAACACTTTAGGAAAGAGGGTGTAGGAAGCTGCAATAAGGAATTCCTCCCGAGAAATCCTATGCCTCGTGGCTTCCTCGGTGTGGTTGGAGATGGGCTACAGCCCCGGGGATCCGAGGAGATCCAAGCTGCCTGGCTGTTTGTGTCAGGAGAGGGATGCTCTGCCTCCAAACAGCCCAGCACCAGTGCAGGTTTGGCAGGAGATGGTGGAAAACAGCAGGATTCCTTTCAGCCAAAGCTGAGCAAATGTTCCCAGCAAGAGGCCATAGCTGCCCTGAGCAGCTTCCAGCCCACGCATGGCAGAGGAAGGGCAGCCAGGGAAGCAGCTCCCCAGTTTTGATTTGGAGATGTGTTGGTGGTAGAATCCTGTAGTTGTAACAGTGGGCACATCACAAGCTCTGGCAGCACAGGGCTCCTTTTTGCCCCCAGTGACAGGGGACACCTCCTGTCACTGGGAGGGCAGCACCTCCATTCACTGCCCCTCTGGGGCCAGTTTGCACACAGAGCTTTGGCCCTGAGGGATGAATTGCATCTTCTCCATCACACTGCTTGGGGTAGTTACTGTGCTCGCTGGTACTCATGGAAGGAATGCAGAGGGGATTTGCAATCCCCTCACCCTCCAAGACTTCTCCCTTATGCTTACTCGAGGTATTCATAAGTGTTTGCCCACTCTGAATGCATTCATGCAAATATTTGCGGGTGCCCTGGATGAGCTAGAGCTCCTTATCACCCCAGGGTATCCATAAACACTTTGCTGCACGTATTGAGAGCCCTGACTGTGAGCTAAAGAGCTTTGGATGTGATCCATGAGACCATCAGCTGGATTCAGGTTGGTGCTTTAGGTTCTCTGGCAGATGGCAGCAGGGCAGGCTCAGGGCAGGACCCCCAGCAGCAACACCCCCCTGGCTGCTGGACCAGGAGTGGGACAGGAGCCCACGGGGACACGTCCACCCAGCCCTTCACTGCCCAGCTGCAAAGGTGCAGCATTCCCTTTTTTAATCTGCTCTGTCATTTCTTTTCATTTGAGGGTAAAACAGCTCTCAGTCAGAGAGCAAAACTCCCCGTGTGAGTGGCCATTGCAGCTGCACCCCCAGCAGCCCTCAGGGGTCAGGGTCTGTGTCCACAGCTCGGTAAGAGCCACACACAGATTCAAATACGAGGCTGACAGAAACAATTTGCATGTAGAGATGTCAGGGTGCTCACAAAGTAATGGAACTGTGAGTCATCCCTGCTGCAGCCCTGATTGTTTGCAGTGCTGCTGTATACATAATGGTACCTTCATACAGAAATACAATGTGGCCTTGCTGGGAGTACCTGAGAAAAATTTTTAAACCATCAAAAAGATTTCCTGGCGAGGAATTTTCCCCTAAAAGGTTTTTCTTGTCCCATACGGCAGGAGAAAAAAAAAAAATAATTTTTTTTACTACTCATCCTTCCAAAATTTTTCAGATACTCCCTGAGCCACAGTTGTTTTGGGAATATATTCCAGGCAAACCTGGACCAGTAAATCCCTGCGGACGAGCAGGAGGCGCGTTTTGCCTGTGAGCCTTCAGGCCAGGTCACTGCCTCCAGGTCTGAAGAAATGCCTTGGGGAGCGCAGGGACAGAGCAATGTGTCTGTGCCTCACCCTGCCAAGGGGGAGAGAAAACTCGAGCCCTGCTGATTCCGCTGGCGACAGAGAGCTCCTTTGTTTCACAGACGGAGGTGCTGTGCCCACGCTTGTCACACCCGGCTGTGTGACACAGCCGCGGCTGACACGGCTGGCCACGCGTGGAGAGCTCCCTCTCTCCATTTCAACCTGCAGCCTAAAACCTCTCGTTATCAGCACCCTGCCGTCCCCTGAAAGCCTTTCCCCGGTTCAAGTGAGACACCAGCAGCTTTTCGCTTGTAATTGCGCGTTGTGCTTGATGAAGGTGCCAGCGCTGCCCAGCGCGGGTGGCTCCGGCGGGGCTGGGGAGAGCAGCCCCACCTTCCTGCTCCCAAAGCAGCTTCTGGTGCTGCTCCCATAGCAGCTTCTGGTGCTGCTCCCGTGGCAGCTTCTGATACTGCTCCCATGGCAGCTTCTGATGGTGCTCCCATAGCAGCTTCTGATGCTGCTCCCATAGCAGCTTCTGATGCTGCTCCCATAGCAGCTTCTGATGGTGCTCCCATAGCAGCTTCTGGTGCTGCTCCCATAGCAGCTTCTGATGCTGCTCCCGTGGCAGCTTCTGGTGCTGCTCCCGTGGCAGCTTCTGATGCTCTCCCATAGCAGCTTCTGATGCTGCTCCCATAGCAGCTTCTGATGGTGCTCCCATAGCAGCTTCTGATGCTGCTCCCATAGCAGCTTCTGGTGCTGCTCCCATAGCAGCTTCTGATGCTGCTCCCATGGCAGCTTCTGATGCTGCCCCCGCAGCCCGAAACCGGCCTCCGTGCAGTTCGGCTCCTTTTCGTGCTCCCTCCTGTGCCGTGTCATCCCTGCACACGGCGGGGCCGAGGCGGTTCCCTCCCCAGCAGAACTCTCCCTCCTGTTCAATGCACAGCTTGGTGTTGTCCTGTGAGCCTCCGGTGAAAGGTCTCAGGTTTGGCTGGGCACCCGAGATGAGGGTGGTTCTTGTCCTCTGCCCTCTGAAAAGGTCCCCAAGCCGAATGCACGAACAAGACAGAGTCTTCAGATGTTCTTTTTCCAAGGTTTTTCTCTTGTTTATTTTATTTTATCTTATTCCTTTTTCTCTGTGCCTGGCCAAGGTCTGAACAGCACGGGCAACAGGTGACGACTCCCTACCCTGACATAGGCTCCTCATCTTTTATACAGATGGTTACGTATCTATTATTTACAATTACAGGCCAATATCTATATTTTATACTACACAGGTTACTTCTACACTGACCCAATCCCTCTAAAGCTACTCTGTGCCACCGACACTGCAGAAGATGGAGACAAAGAAGAAGGAGAAGACCCCAGGGCACTGCCCAGAATCCCCCATCTTGTCCCCATTCACCCCTATTCTAGAAACCCCAAATGTGAAAACTGTACTACTCTTTATTACACCTTGTGGCTTGTAATTCCTCTCCCAATGTTGGAAGTCTCTCCCATGGACTAAAGTCAAAGTTCTTGCCTTCCTGGGCTCTGTGCCAGGGTCTCCAGCCTCCCTGTACAGATTCCAGACCCCCCTGTAGAGGTTTTAAACCCCCCTGTACAGGTTTCTGACAGTCCAGGGTATCCAAAGGAATGTACAAATTCCAGACCCCCCTGTAGAGGTTTTAAACCCCCCTGTACAGGTTTCTGACAGTCCAGGGTATCCAAAGGAATGCCCTGGACTCCAACAAAAGGAAACACGATTTTCAGTGGGCTGTAGGCTTCACGAGTTACCCACCGTACCTACCAACGTTTAGATTATTTTAGAAAGCATTTTTGGGTATTTTAGGGGACAGTCACACTCCTGCTGTCAGATAAGGTGTGCACTCGGGATGTGCACAGCCTGCACCCAAGCCCAGAAGGATGCTCTCCTGTAAGAATGAGCAAACGAGAGCAAACATTCACAGCAAGAACAAAGTGAATTGCACAGCAAACATCTTCCTCAGTGCTGCTCAAGGGATGCCACTGCTCCAGCACACTGTCCTGTGCTAGGAACAGTCCAGAGCCTGCCAGGAGACCAGCAACAGTCCTGCTGCAACACCCAGAGCTCAGCAAATCCTCTGGGAGCTGCCTTAGTGCCTACAGAGCAGTCTTTTCTCCAGCCAGCCATCCTGCACCGATTGTGATGTAAAGCTTTTAAACCGTGAGGAGTTTTTGTGAAGCTGGGCTAAGTGCTGGCTTGTAACACCTAAGAACAGAGACAGAGAAGTCCCAAATCCCTGATAAGCCAGAGCCAGGCAGGATTGCAGAGCTGAAGCTCCTCTGACAGCCCAGGGGTCTGAAACAGCCCAGAGGTGGGAAAGATGGGAGTGAACACACCAGCCCCGCTGCTGCTGGCCACGGGAGCAAAGTGTGCCATGAAAAGAGAAGCAATGAGCTGTTTCTGGCACAGAGCAGGGCCCTGCTCCCTGTTCCAGGGGTTGGGAGCAGAAGTAGGATTGCAAAAAAAAGCTGAGTCAAAATTTTGTCTCCTGATGTTACTCAGTTCCTCATTTGGAAAAGGCCTTGGTCTGGCCCTGAGAAAATGTCTGGGCTGTATGACTGCCTGTGCATCCCGAGTTCCCCCCTAATCTGCAGGTGTGGCTTCTGTCACTTGCAATCATCCCCCCTCCACTTGCCAAGAGGAGCTGTGTGTATGTGGGGGATTCTGACACTTTTTTTGAGCTCAGACCAGGTTTCACGCATCTCTTTTCCTTTCTCAGACAGTTAATACTCTTAAAAGGAGGAACAGATGGCACCCGTTTGCAGATGTCAAACGCTTGCCTCACGTGGCACCTTTGCTATTGGATTTTCACCAGGGGCTCGTGGCCCAGATAGCAAGATTTTAGTCATAATCACCAGCTTGGAATGTGAAGCAAACACTCACTGACTAGGTCTGGCCACAGCTACGTCTCTCACTGCTTCTGATTCTCTTTAAAGTCATTTGTAGATTGGCATACAGAATAGGATTAAATGCCTGGAGTGCAGGTAGAAGGATATTGGAAGTGGGTGCTAAAGCAGAGATGTAAAAGGAATTTAAAAAAGTGTAACTGCTGCATTCATGGAAGGGAAAGGGCAGAGCTGCAGGAGGACAGGACACACATTTGAAGTCGGCTTGGGAGCAAAGCTACGGGTGTTTGTGATGAATGCTCTGATTCACACTGATTTACACTGATTTACACTCTGATTTACACTGATTGACACTCTGATTTACACTGATTGACACTGATTTACACTCTGATTTACACTCTGATTTACACCCTGCCATCCTTCCATGCAAACCTTCCCCGGGGGAGCAGCGGAGCGGGCAGGTGGGACCCTTCAGAACAAAGCAGCTGCGGAGCTCTGAAGTTGGCCGCTGCTGCATCCCCCAGAACGCGGCTCCCGGGGCTTTTGTTTCTTTGTTTCTTTTCCTGTTTTTCCAGGTTTCTGAGCTTCCTGCCGAGGAGTGGGGGAGCTGAAAGCAGAGGGAGCGTGGTGTCCTTGTCTCTGCTCGCAGCTGCTCCGTGTCAGGAGTGAATCCACCCGGACCTGCCGGGTCCTGCGGCAGTTTTGTGGCACTTTAACCACCCTGCACAGCCTCAAGAAGAGCGCTCTGTAAGGTACAAAAGGAGCCTCCTCCCGCTCAGTTCTGGAGCACGATGGCAGTGCTGACACTGCCAGGTGTTTCGGGCATATTAAGGCGGTGTGGTTATTCCAGAGCCCGAAGTGCCTCATCTACCCAACCCTCATCCCTTGGCATTAGCAAATCCACGGCTGAGCATCCAGGGTGCAGGAAAAAAATATGGCAAAAGTCAAATTAAATGTCATTAAACAGGTGGCTGCTTGTCAGGTACAGAAATGGTCTGATTCACTTGGCAGGTTGGTTTCAGTTTGTCTGTGTTCTGTACCTGAGCCGTGCTGAGCTGCAGACTGTGCAGATAACACCCAGGGACCCCTAAACCCCAAAAAACCCACCGAGATCCCCTAAGCCCCAAATAACACACAGGGACCCCTAAACCCCAAAAAACCCACCGAGATCCCCTAAGCCCCAAATAACACACAGGGACCCCTAAACCCCAAATAACACACAGGGATCCCCTAAGCCTCAAATAACATACAGGGATCCCTAAATCCCAAATAAAACACTGAGATCCCCTAAACCCCAGATAACACACAGGGACCCCTAAACCCCAAATAAAACACTGAGATCCCCTAAACCCCAGATAACACACAGGGACCCCTAAACCCCAAATAAAACACTGAGATCCCCTAAGCCCAAGATAACACACAGGGACCCCTAAACCCCAAATACAACACTGATATCCCTTAAACCCCAAATAACACACAGGGACCCCTAAACCCCAAATAAAACACTGAGATCCCCTAAGCCCAAGATAACACACAGGGACTCCTAAACCCCAAATAACACACAGGGAGCCCTAAATCCCAAATACAACACTGAGATCCCTTAAATCCCAAATAACACACAGGGAACCTTAAACCCCAAATACAACACTGAGATCCCTTAAACCCCAAATAACACACAGGGACCCCTAAACCCCAAATAATGCCCCCAAAATCCGCCGGACCCCGCGCGGCCCCAGCGCGCCCTCTGCCGGTGCTTCGGAGCCCTGCACGGGCCGGGAGTCCCGGGGCCGCGATGGAGATTTGGGGTCCCGGGGCTGCAGTGGGGATTTGGGGTCAAACAGCCGCGATGGAGATTTGGGGTCCTGGGGCTGCCGTGGGGATTTGGGGTCAAACAGCCGCGATGGGGATTTGGGGTCCCGGGGCTGCCGTGGGGATTTGGGGTCAAACAGCCGCAATGGGGATTTGGGGTCAAACAGCCGCGATAGGGATTTGGGGTCCCATAGCCGCTATGGGGATTTGGGGTCCTGGTGCTGCCATGGGGATTTGGGGTCTCCCAGAGCTGCCATGAGGATTTGGGGGTCCCAAGACCACAATGAGGGTTCGAGGGTCCCATGGCTGCAGTGGAGATTTTGGGGTCCTGCAGCTGCCATAGGGATTTGGGCATCCTGGGGCAGCAATGGGGGCTTGGAGGTCCAGGGGCTGCGATGGGGCTTTGGGAGTCCTGGAGCTGTGATGAGGATTTGGGGGTCCTGCGGCCACGATGGGGATTTGGAGGTCCAGGGGCTGCCGTGGGGATTTGGGGGTCCCAGGAATGCAATGAGGGTTTGGGGGTCCCACAGCTGCAGTGGGGATTTGGGGTCCCATAGCCACAATGGGGATTTGGGGGTTCCTGGAGCTGTGATGGGGATTTGGGGTCCCGGCTCTGCCGTGTCCCCCTCGCACGGAGCTCCCTGGGAGTGCAGCTTCACCACCCTCCCAGGGAAGAATTCCTTCCCAATCCCCCATCCATCCCTGCCCTCTGGCAGTGGGAAGCCATTCCCCGTGTCCTGTCCCTCCATCCTTTGTCCCAAGTCCCTCCCCAGCTCTCCTGGGGCCCCTTTAGGTGCCAAAAGAGGCTCTGAGGTCTTCCTGGAGTCTCTTTTTCTGGACTAACACCCCCAATCCACCCAACACTTCCTCAGAGCAGAGGTCATCCAGCCCCTGACCATCTTCACAGCCTCCTCTGGTCCCTGTCCACCCTGTGCTGAGGACACCAGAGCTCCATCCTGCAGCAGGGCAAGGAGGACACTTAGCAAAGTGTTACCCTGGCTCCAGCTGCAATTTTAGGTGCTGTTCAAGCCTCTGAAAATCTCAGCATTAATGTAATGGTGGAGGTTGTACCTCTGGCTTCTGTCAGTTCAAACAGGCATCAGAGACAGGTCCCCAAAAAGCAAATCTATTAAATGGTGCTAATTCAATGAACCTGCAGCAGATGCAAAAGCTGTCACCTGATTAAATCACGTTTAAATTACTGCTGTTATCTGTAGGAATAGAAAATGGGGTGGCTGCCTTGGTGGCACACGTGTTTGCAAATCCTCCTGAGCCAAAGGAGCCAGGGCAGTGCCAAGCTGTGGCATCTCCAGGCTCCCAGAAACGATCCACTGCAAGGTACAGCCAGAGTTACTCCTGCCACAGCTCCATCCACGTCAGCACAGCTGCAGCAAACTTCTAGTTTAGCTTCTAGTCTCGTTGGCAAAAAAATAAAACCAAAAAATACCCCCTGGCAAAACCCTTCTCTTTGTTTTTAAAGCAGAGATGCACCAGAACTGTGTAGTACAGCCCAGTGTTAGGAGAAAAAAAAATAATCATGGAGCAGATTACATGGAAAAGAGTGATGCTCACCACACTGTGAGCTGTGATTTTCCTTTTTTTCAGCTCATTAAAAATTACTTCTCTTTCCTATCACTGTTGGGAGGTTTTTTGTTTGTTTGTTTTTTGTTTGTTTGTTTGGGGGGTTTTGTTTGGGTTGGGGGGGGTTGGTTTGTTGTTTTTTGGTTTTTGTGGGTTTTTTGTGGGTTTTTTGGTTTCTGGGGGTTTTTTTGGTGGTTTTTTTGGTTTTTTTGTTTGTTTGGTTTTGGTTTTTGGGTTTTTTTTTTGTTTTTTTTTATTTATTTATTTATTTTGGGGGGTTTGTTTGTTTGTTTGTTTGTTTGGGGGGTTTTGTTTTGTTTTTTTTTTTCCTGTGTTGAAAACTGGTGGTTTCTGTAAGGTATTTATGAGGGTTTGTGGTCCAGAGCTACAACCACTCCTGCCCATTGTATTTATAAGCTTTGAAGGAAAACATGAAAAGGAGGAAAAGAGTAATAATCCTGGTACAGGTTGTGCCTGTGCAAAAATGGAAGGGTGGAGACCACACAGACCAAAGAGAGGGTGGGTGTGATGTCTGCACACCCTCTGGGAAGTGGGTGCTTCGTTCTGCTCCAGTCCAGATGCTCATAAATCTCCCACCCTGGTGAGGCAAGACATGCCTCGGAGCAAAATGCTGCTTAATAGAAGATTGCTGCCACATAAACAAAATTAAAGTTGTCAGGACATAGCCATATCATGGTTTTGGAGATCTTAGCTCCCAGCTGCACCCACCCAGAGGCAAATCAGGAAACAACAGCGAGGTGAGTAATGGTTTTCAGGGTATAGCTAGAGCTCCCCTGCTCTCCCAGTCTTGGTCTCATCAATCATTTCACACAAGACAAAAACTGGAACTTGGCTGAATGCAGACTTGGTCTATGTCACTTTGATCACTACTATGCCTTTCTCAATCTTATTTAGCACACCATGAAGTCCTTTTAAAACTGATAAACATAAAAAATATAAACTGACTTTTCCCCTCCTTTTTCTGTGCAGTTTGAGAGCTCTGTTGGGCCATCAGTTCTGTACAGAAGGACAGCTGATCCTTAGCACTGTAACCTTGAACAGAATCTACCTTTGGCATTTCCCAGCCCTGCAGCTCTCCCTTCCCATCCCCTCCCACCCCTCTGGGGATCAGTTGCATCCTTGGGCATCCCTCCTTGAAAATGCTGAGCCCTGAAAAGGCTCAGCACTTCCCAGTTCTGTTTTCCTAACTCGTAGCCAGCCTCTCTTTTTCAAAAATGAAAGAAGAAGAAGAAGAAGAAAAAAAAGACGGAATCAGGTTTTGGCAGCTCTCCTCTCACAGAAGAATATTCCACGCTTGCACACGAAAGGGAATTTTTAGCCAACCAGAGCAAGGAGTCAGAATAACAAACACAAACAATTACCAAAAAAATTTGCCACACTCAGTAGTTTTTCTGCTACTGGCTCAGTGAGAGGCTGGTTCGCTGCCTAATCTCGAGCTCAGAAGAAGACAGATCATCTTGAAGTTTGCAGTGCTATTGGCCCAGCTACAGAGGATAGGATTTCCCTCCAGCCTTTGCCCAAGCCCCAGTGGTGACTCCAAAAACAACAACTCTCCTTGAGGTTGGAAATTCTGCTTCAGAGAGATTTTGTCCTTGTTCCGTAAATGATGCACAAATACTCATCTGAGTGGATGGAAAATGCTTCAAAGCTGCATAACCTAGTGAGTGAGACCAGTCCCGAGATGGAAATAATTTCCTTAATTCCTTGCAGCACTGCTGTCACTTCCAGCCATCTGTTAGCTGGGAAGTGGCTGATAATCCACGGAGCAGCTTGGGTGATGAAACCTCCTGAAGGCAGAGATCACAAAGAGTTCACTTATTTCTCTACAGTGGAAAAGGAAGTGGGTGGGGAAAAGGAATGAAAGGATGAAACACACAGCTCCTACCCTCCTGGCTTCAGGAAAAAAGATTTGCTTAAAAAAAAAAAAAAAAAAAAAAGAAGGAAAAAAAAAAAAAAAAAAAAAACAAAAAAAAACCACCAAAAAAAAAAAAAAAAAAACTGGTAATTTCATACTTCCTTAATGAGAAATGGCATCCAAGATGTGGAGTAAGCAGCACTCAGAGGCAGAGTTCTGTGAGCCCAATTATTTCATTATGGGGTTAGATTGCAATTTTAATCCCACAGGTCTTCCCTGGGCCTGGGGATTTTCCAAGGAGCCTGGTCAGGACGTTGAGAACAGCTTTTAAGAGTGGCTGGTTGGACACTGCAAGAAAAGCTGCAGAGATGGGTTTCTCATTCATTCAGGGAGTGACTTGCACCAAAGCTCTGCCCCTGGGGTCTCACCCCGTGCTGAGGTTCTCAGTCTTGGTGACTTCTGCAGCAGTGTTGCCTTTTGTCCTTCATGTTTTGGGGTTTTATATTGTTTGGTATCTCTTTACAGAGTAAGAGGGGCACTAGCTCCTCTATGCTCTTTGCTGTCAGATCCATCTCTGTGGCACTTCAGGTATGCAGAAAGGATATGTTTATGTTGTGTGTAGTGCAGAGGTGTAAAAAATGTCTAAACCTAGTATTCAAACCATGGAAAAATTATGAAATCAGAAAATACGGAACAGGAAACTAAGGAAAATTTATGTTCAGCTGTTCCTCTGACTGCAGCTTGAAAAAGAACCTGAAAGCTTTCAATTTATCACCAAGCCAGTCTATTTTTTGGTAACTCTGGGAGAGCTCCAGCATGGTCAAATATTTCAAGTTCCTACCTCGTCTCAGTCTTGACGTGGAAAAACACTTGAAACCTATCTAAGCAAACGGTTCACCAGCTGAGATAGGCCTGATGAAAACCACATTTTCCAATGCTGGTGCAGCCTGAGCTCAGCTGCTGGCAGCTGAAGTGCAGCCTGGCAGGTCACCCTGCCCCAAACCCCCTGAGCACCACGGTCCCCCCTGGGCTGGGGGCTCTGGCCAGGCTGCACCTGAGATTCCTTGGGGAAAACCTGCAACTGAGGGGCTGCCTAAAAGGGGACAAACTGACAGATGCTGCTTGAAGTTTATATGGCAAGGAAAACAGAAGGCCCAGCAGTGTCTGGACATTCCCCCTGAGAGCAGTTTTGGTGCTTGCCCGAGACACGGAGCAGTGGGTGAGCCCCGTTCCCAGCCCTGCTGCTCTCAGCCAGCCTTTCCTCCTGCTCTGTGCAAGGGGAAACAGCACCCGAGGGTGAGCAGCAGGCTGCAGGCAGGCACCGGGTTGAACTTTGGGCACAGGACCTCTGGGAAGGCTGGCAGGAACAGGAGATAAGCAGTTCAGGAGATAACAGGAGATAAGAGCTCCCCGTGGCAGGAGATGTCCTGGTTTGGGTGGGCACAGCACGGGGCAGGGGAAGGGACACCCGCCGGCCCTTCGCTGCTCTTTTGTGTCACCAAGCACCTTCAGGAGCTCGGAGGGTTCTCTGCTTTCAAAGCAATTTTCATCTCATGCCCGGGGATCCCCTCCAAGTGTTGATCAGAGTGACATCGAGCGCCCCTGGTGACAAACAGAGAGCCACCCCGGTACCCGGCAGAGCGCTCCAGCCGAGCCGCAGCTCCGCCGGGCAGAGATCCCCCGAGCGCTGCATTTGGAGGAACGAGCAGCTGCCACCTTTCCCTGCTCCAAACCCCAAATCCCCGCGATTTATTCAGCCGAGAGCCAGGAGAGGGTGCTGCTCAGTTTGGCACCGGTCCCGTTCCTCCCGCTGGCGCCTTAAGGTTGAGCTTTCGTGTCTTTGACATTCTGCGCTGCTCAGGTTTAGTTCCGAGCCTCACACTCAGTGTCACTCAGCTCTCTTCGCAGAGCAGGGGGACAAAACAAATCCTGCTCCTGCTGGAGACTTTCAGGCCCAAAAGCACAAACAACGGAGCACTGAAGGGAGGAACAAGAAGGATGGGACCTCACAACCCAAAGCTGGAGTTGGACAATTAAACCCCAATATGCAAATGGACCAAAAACCTATAAAAATGTCAGATCTCGTGACCAGTCAGACTTGAAACAGGCTGACCTGAAACAGAGACTGGACAGAGTTAGAGAATAAAGTAGATATTTATTGAAAGGCCTCCAGGATCCACCTTGGGCAGGACAGGAGCCTGGCCAGGGCTACACCCCCAGGAGCCACATTCTGCTTTTCCCTGTTCCTTCCCCCACCACCCCAAGCCCCTTGGAATGAGGCACCTTTTCACTCCTGGCTGCCATGGATTTGCACAGGGATCAGTCAGGACAGAACAGCCCTGATGAGAACCATCCTCTGCTTAATTACAGCCCAAACTGGAAGGGTGGGAATTGCAGCTGCTGAGCACTTGTATGGCAGCACAGGAAAGTCACAGAAATCCTCATCCTGTGGGGTGAGGGATGCCCCACAGCTGGCTTTGAACTGTGGCTTTGCCAAAAGCCCTGGGACACGAGCTGTGCTGGATGCAAAGCAAGAGGAACTGCCTCTGGCACGGGGAAATGATCACTGTCGTGTAAACTGTGCTTCTGGTCTGTCAGGGGCAGACATTTGGCAAAAATGGGCGACTTTGTGAGACTTGCCGCCCTGTTTGAGGATGAAAAGAGTTATAAACAATTTATAAAAGGGAGTATATACCACATTTCAGCTTTGGACCAGTCACAGAATTACACAGGACCTCTCTGCCTCACAGACCTAATTAGTTTTAATCCAGATGCAGATGCTACCCACTTGAAATGCCTGCAAGAAAACCAAGCACATTCCAAACTGTTATCCAAACAGGAACATTAGAATCTTTTTCTCTCCCTCCCTCTGATTTTTCCACCCTCCTTCTCCACACCAGTGGGCTGGCAAGTGCAAAGAAGGACATGCAGCAGGAGCAAAAGAAATGGGAGGTGGAGCAGGTCCCTGTTCAGGTGACTTACTGCCCTGTGTTCAGACCACAGCCCAGGCAGAAGTGACCCCCACTGTGCAACTCCTTCTTCCAAGAAAAAAAAAAAAAAATACAACGACACACTGGGACGGAGTGTAAACTGTGTCAGCAAGGACTGAGAGCTGAAAATGGGATTATTATGGGACAGGAAGGCATCTCGACCCAAACTCTGTTCAGAACATAAAAGAGTTGCCAGCACACAGATTTGGTGCATTTGTAGAATATTTTTATTGTTTTAGCTGAGAAACACAAAATAGGGTAAAGTTTAATGCATGCAGTCAGGCACGAAACTTCTCTTGCTTGTTCTGTGTGCTCATGCCTTCAGTGTAAGTTCTGTGAAGAGGAATCTATCTCTAATCTCTACATAAAGCAACTCTGAGCACCCACTTACAGCCTGAGGTTGGATGCAATGTTTACAGCTGTTCCTGGAATGAAGGATTTACTCCTGGGGAAACAGTTCTTCTTTCTGCCTGTGTGATTTGTTCTGTGCCACGTGGAGCAAGTGTCACCTACTTCCAGAAGCAAGTTTGTAATAATACCAGCTTTCCCCACACATACACAAATTGCAGTTACAGACATCTGCTTGCATGGTTTTAATTTGATTGCCCTTTTGCTGAAAAATACAGATAATCTGATGGATAGGAAAAACCTCTCTGCTTTCTGCACATTGCAAGCCTACTTGTTGGCGTTGTAGAGGAATCAAACAAACCCTGGCACCACAAAGAGAATGCTGCACTCAACTCTTTCCCTCTGAGGTAAAAGAGCAACTCAAAGATTAAGAATTTTGTGGGTTAAGGTACATTTGGTTAGAAACATAATAGGTACTGAAATAAACACCACAGGATTAGAGATGCTGCTAAAACCTACATTTCCATTTCAGTAACTTTTGTCTCGTGGTTGTACAAAGCACCTTGGTGTGTACTCATGTGGGGCATTTGCTCTGAGCAAGCAAAGGCAGCACCTGATAGGGAGCATATTGCCCAGGAAAGTGGTGTTCATAAGCAGCTACAAACATATTTTCTCTCTTTAACACCCTACCTTTGTTCATATGGTTCCTGGTTTTGTTTTCTATTATTACCATTTTAAAACAGGATAGTCAAAGACTCTTCTCCCTTGCTCATGCATTTTTTAAAATCAATATGATTAAAAATGAATCTGCTGTGCATCCATGTGATGAATGTGGTAAAAATTCTGCATTTTTCCCATGAATGTCCCCTTGCTGAATTTTTCCATGTCACTAAGGCTAATGCAGCAAACACTGGGAAAATACAAATCCCAGGTCCTAAACTGGTTAAGCTGCCCACTCCCAGGGGGTTCAATGCTATCAGAAGTTCTGTCCTCTGCTGTGGCAGGCATTAGGAGTTTGTTATTACAGTGGATTTTCAGAAGAGGTAATCCTGAGATTACAAAGAGTTGGCCAGTCCAGAACTGGATCGTCCCATTTCCTAGGCCCCACCAGAGGGAAAAAAACCAAAATCATGCACATGTTTAGTTCATTCTTATTCAGTAAAACATTGAAATACAGCTTAAACATGAGGTCAAATACCACTGAAAGTGCCTGAAGTAAGATGACTTCACCATTAAATCTTTCGAGAGCATAAAAAGGACATTAACTCAGTGCATAAGAACTACACCTTACAACATGCATATGGAGGCACTGACCTCTTCTTGATTTCCTAAAAATGAGCAGGGCATGGAGCTCTAGGGGAAGAATCAGAACTTCCATCCCCACTTTTAACGAGGGAAAAGCCCATGGAAACAATTTTCTTGACACGAAACCTGCAAGAGCAGCTCAGAGTTAACAGAAATAATCAAGTCTATCAAGTGAGTTTGCATTCTAAAAATGACAAATAGATTTTAAATATCGATAGTGACAGCATGTATGAAACATATCTGGCCTTTCTGACCAAAAAAATAATAAAAAAAATAGAAGTACAAAATGTTCAAAAGCTAACTGTGCATTTAGATTAGCCAGCACATAAACAAAAGTTCAAGAGAAGCAGTGCAAAAAAATGGAAGAGTAAATAATGAGAGAGTGGGAAACAGCCAGACTACAGCTGCAAAGCTTGTAAATAGAGCAAGTAGCTAATACACTTTCCCAGCTTAAAATGCAATTTAGTAACACTGCAGTGAATTAATCAAAAAAGATATGAACACATGAAAACCTCAATGCCAAAATGTGCTTTTCAGTGCTGACACATTCCCAGGACAACGTGGAGTGCTCATTGGGAATGTCTTTCTCTAGCAACCTTTGATTGCACAGGGCAGAAATAAATCCCCCTTGCTCTCAAGGTGGATGTGAGAGCGGCTGAACCCCCAAACCAACTCCCAGTTCCACCGCAGCCCTCCAAAATCACAATCAGAAACCCTGAAAGGTTTTGAGTGGGGCAAACAAGACTCAGCAGGGCGATTTTAGCAGAAAAAACATCGAGCAAAACAAAACCAGATTTGGTTTGTTGGTCCTTTGCCAAAGGGCTGCTGCTGCACAGAGCAGGATTGCTCAGGAGACCTGGGAGAGAGCAGATGCCTCCTGATAGCAGCATCTGATGTCACACTGGAATGAGGGACAAAGCCAAGCTTTGCTGAGAGCAGTGTGCCCTGAGAGGGATATTTACTTATTTGCTGTCACATTTCCTAATGGCAGTTAGGAGTTCTTCAGAGATTCTCTCTCATTTAGAGCCTTTGCTCCCAAGGAAATAAAGGTTATCCCATCCTCTGAAGAGGGTGATTGTACAATGCAAAAAAAAAAAAAAAAAATTTCTAAAAAATAGGGGAAATTTAGGAGACACAAAAATGAAAATCATGACTAAGGAGGTGTTTTGATTCAGCAAAAAAGGCAAAGCAAAACAGATATTGACCTGAAAGAACAAAATCACACAGGAAGAGATTGGATTCTACTGAGCTTAACCCTGAAAGATGCTGTCCCTTTATGACTAAATCTGCTATGAATGACTCACCCACAAACTAATGTGAAATGTGCTCCTCAACTGCTTCTCCCAGCAGTTCAGGATGGAAAAGCTAATCCCAAATAAAAATTACAAGGCAAAAACAAAAACCCAACCACGCTATCTCCCATTTCTCATCACCAAGATGCCTCACAAAAAAAAAATAAAAAAAAAATACAAGAACTGAAAGCATTTTAACTTGTGAAATATGAAAGGCAATTCATGCAATGGAGGAATACCTCAGCCTTTCAGCTGGGAAACAGTCCTTCCATGGGTGCTTGGTTAATAGCTATCATGCAAAAACAATTAGTCATTCGAGCAATTAAGAAGGTAAGTATCTCCTAAAAAGGTTCTGAG
Organism: Phylloscopus collybita; assembly: GCA_027886175.1. Lineage (NCBI taxonomy): Eukaryota > Metazoa > Chordata > Aves > Passeriformes > Phylloscopidae > Phylloscopus > Phylloscopus collybita. Next base: position 32,816,490 of record JAJNNQ010000129.1, read on the forward strand.
CTTTCCAAGCCCTAAATGCAACTGGTATAAACCTAGACTGTTCCTGAGTGTAATTTCCTTATTGTATTGCCTCTCCTGAGGAGATCCATTGTGTCTCATGTGTTGTAAATTCTTGATGCTCTTTTAGCTGCAGTCTGAGCCTCTGGTGAGTTCTCCTCTTGCTCCTCGCTCTCCTTATGGTTTAGGAATATGTCTGACTTCAGGAAGCGGCTGTAGCTGTCATATTTCATGAGATTGAATATCTGGGAAGAGGGGAAAGAGAGCACAAAGCAAATTGCCTCAGTAAAATGAGATTTTAAACGAGAAACATCCATTAATTCCAATGTACTTTCCTTCTGTTTGTGCTAGAGCATTACTACAGAGCAGGACACTTCAAAAAAAATGCACTCCCAACCCTCCAAGGTGGCAAACAATGTTGTGGATTCCATGGTCACTGCTTGGCAATGATGTCCACATCAGTTTAAGAAAACCAAACTATAGTTTTCACAGTGGCCAGCTTTGCACACCTGGCAGTGAGGGTGAGAGGTGCCTTGGCCAGTGATCAGATCCTCCTGGCAGGGTGTCTGCAAGGCATCCAGGGGGACAAAGCAGAGCTTTGAAGAAAGGGAGGTACCTTTTGTGCACCTTTCTGACTCCTGAATGCTGCAGAGTAACCCATGCAGAGCACTGGATAACCAAGGAAAGCCTCTGAATGATTTCTGAAATATAATTTACACAAATACTGAAACAACTGGTTGAGCCAATGTTCCTTAAACCTGAGCCAATCTTCCCATCCTTTTTAGACCAAATGCCAAGACTGGTCTCAGGCCAGATGAGAAATGTTGCAGGAAAGAGCTGACTTGGTACAGATGTGTTTTGCCAGTTAAAATGTGGGTTAAAACTGCTGGTGGATTAAATTTGTGTAATTACACTTTTCTCTAGGCCAAGAGCTTCTCACAGCCAGCATGGAAACACAAAGTCAGCCCCAAGTACAGCTTTTTTCTCCCAGGGCTTGAGTTCAGGCTCACCCCTCAGCATAACTGCTGCTCTTCTATTTATACCCACTGCAGACAAAAAACCAACAACAACAAAAACACCACCAAAAACAACAACAACAACAAAACCCTACAACTCTTTTGGAGTTTTCTGAACACAAAAGGGTTGGGAGAGGAGCCCATAATCTGTTCAGGTGTCAAGGTCAGAACTATATTTTGCTCGTTCTTGAAACAGAGGGGAAGGGAAAAAAAGTAAACTTCATAACTATAATTGAGGCAAAACCAAAGTCAGCCTCACCCTCAGTCTATTATTTCACTGGTGGAGCCTCTCTGAGTCATGTTTCAGGACTAATTCTTTTTTATGATATTCAGAACAGCTGAATTTCCAAGACAAATTTCAGGATTCTGACCTGCATATGTGGATAACTCATCTTTACCTTTACAGGCCTCACTTCTAACTGATAACACAGCCAGGTCATACAATCCTTTGCTAGGAGGACAAAACCAATCTCAAACTGCCTTTTCATTTCACATCCTCTAGGGAGTTGGACAGATACAGGCAAACACCTAAAACTTGACTGTTCTTGTCTGTGCATTTGCTGAAACAGCTCCCTTACAAGTAAATTACATGGTGGATTTTACTAACCACTATTTGTTTACATATTTAAATATTTAAGTTCATGTCTAAAACTCTGGAAATATTATTCTCTAAGTTACACATAGGAAAAAAAAACCACCCAAAACACCCACTCTGTGCAGAGCCTGATCTTCAGGGTCTGAACTCTTCCTGAGTTAAGCAAAGTCAATTGACACCTCTTGGCACTGGCTAACTACAACATAATTAAATTTATCCAACCAGCTAAAGGAAAAAAAAAATGCAAGGGAGACATTTCCTGTTAAAACCTCACGCCTGTGTTAAGAACTTAGACCCTGCTTGTTCCTGGTATCACTTAAAGCATCTCCCAGAGAGAAAGAGCATTGAAGATCAAGATCTTCTGCAGCCTGGTCAGGCAAATACACAGAGCAGAGCTCATAATCAGGTGGCACAGCAGAACCCTCTTTTCCCCTCCCTCCTCTCCCTGCCTTTGAGGAGCAGGAACATTTTCCCCACAAGTATCTGAAGCACATGGATTTCTCTGAACCACTCTGGCACCACTTCACTCAGCACAAACAAATGGCCTGGGGGCAGCAGGGGACACCCCCCCAGCACCATCCCACACCCCAGCAGTGCCCCCAGTTCAAGCAGGAGCTCTCTGGAGAACTGGAGCTCTTGTTCCCAGCACCAGTGGCCTCCCAGCTCTGCCTTTCTCTGCTTCAGACCCACAGTGCCAGCAGTGGCTAACACTGCTCTTCAGAGAACAAATTACACCACTCTTCATAACTTTATAAGGATTGAAAACTGGAGAAGACCATAACTCTTCTGAGCCACTATCTAACAGCAATAAACAGTAGCTTCAAGCACTGGAAACTTGCAATGACCCATAAATGCTCTGCATTTGTTTTTAAAAGCTCACAGGATTTCTTCCCACACTAGTGGGATTCCTCTGCCACTGGCACAGTGTGGTTCCAGTTCAGGTATTACTCATTCTTGGCTCTCCATGTGCATGTCATTTATAAAACAGCAAATATTTTAACTCCAGCATTCTCTCCAGCTTCACTCTTACAGTCACTCACCCTGAACTACAATGCTTAGATATATCAGAACATTTCCTTCCCTTCCCCCAAGTCAGAACTTTTTCCTTTAAAAACTCTGCTCCTTCTCATGGAAATCAGAATTTCAGGTATTTCCACTGCTAATGTCTTGGAATCTGCCTGGAAAACAGCAGAGCCTTTGCTCCTCAGACCCCTGCAAGTGACCCAGCCAACGTATTCAATACCTGATTGAAATGGGCTGAAAACACTGTTTAAATCTCTGTGCTGTTTCTCCACAAAAGGAAAGAGCCAAATGGAAAATACAGGTAGTCCTGAGGATGGTACAGGAACTAAAAATAGTACTGCAAGTGCTGGAAAGCTGCAGATAAGAATGACTCACTTCATAACTTATGCTTTGAAATCAGCTAAATATCAAGAAAATTTACCACCTAAAGACATGCCTGCAAAATTTCTGATTTCTACCAGACCTCCCAAGTTCTTTAGGGAAAGGCAAAGCAGAGACCAACTCCTCTAAGTCTTGCACGTTGCAGAAGAGGAGGGTTTTCACAAAATTGTGTTACATTCATATCAATATAAATACCAAAGCAAAGCAAAATGAAGAAATTTGAGCTCTCAAGGAAACCAGTGGCAACTACAGAAACAAACATCAGCAATGACTCAGAACCAGTGAATACACAGGAAAACGAAGGCACTGAGTTAGTCAGGGTGATTCTCAAGCTACCCACGCAGGAAACCAGGAGAAAACTCCATCCAGTTTTCCAGGAAAAGTCCTGAGCTGGAATTAGAATGATTGCATTGAGTCTCTTAATTGGTTGTAGTGAGATGGGGCCAAGAACCTGGAATATCTCAGAGCAGCTGCATTAATATCCCCAACATGGAAGCAACCCAGCTCTGTGCTTACCTGTTCAATCCATGCCATGGCTAGAAAGCAGAGTTCACTAAAGCCAGACAAAAATGAATGAAACTTTGTTATTGAAGTAAATAACTTTACCTGGTCCTGGAGCTTCTGAAACATGAGAGGGTGAGGTGTCTCCAGGATGGTCTCACTCAAACGGGACTGCCCCTCAACATTGACTTGGGAGGAGGCTTTACTGGACAGGAAAGTCATGTAAATCTCTTTAGCTTTTTCCTGCATCTGCAAAAAGGACATTTATGTGAAGAATTATTTGCTGTGGGGATGTTCTCTGTAGCAGGTTTATCTCACTTGTGTGTGCTCATTTGTACTGGAAGAGGAACACCCCTGCAGGCCAAAAGCTACACTGATACCAGTGGGAGCTGCCAGAATTCAGCTCGTAGGTTACAGCACCTTGGGATGTTTGAATCTCAGCAGTAAAATTGGATTTTTGAGCAGCAAGCAGGTTTCAATCTCAGCAGCCAGTGTGAAAGTGCCCAGCATCATCATCTACACCTTGTCTTTGCTCTTGAGACAAATGTTTTTCCTAACACATCATCAGTACCGGCAAGAAACCAGAGGCAGAAAAGCTGGGAACTGACTCCAAGGGAAAATTGAGTGAAGCCAGTGTATAACCCATGCTCCTGCCAGATAACACTGTCACACCACACACTTTGTCTTTACCTCAGAGCAGCTCACCTACAACACCCACTCAATGATGAAAGGAAACACCAACAGCTTGGCTGATTGGCAAAGGTTAAGACTCTCAGCAGCCTCTGAGAGTTGATAAATAAGGGTGTGAAGCTGTTTGTTGGTATTTGCCCTGATTTCAGAGCTCTCCCCTGTCAAACCAGTAACAGCAACAACATCTTGACCCCACCAGCATCTTTAAGCTTCAAAGCAGTGAGTGGCCACAATCCCCTGAAGCTCAGTGAAAGGCCCCTTAACCAGATGGTTGGGTAAGAGGACGCCAGAGAGGGAGAAGAGAACCAAGCCAGGCAAGAGCCAAGCACCCTGCTGCAGTCTGAATTCTGCATGTGGAATCAACCCAGCAGCAGCTGCTCTGGGCCACCCCCAGCCCTGGGCACTCACCAGTGTCCCCAGGGTACCTCTAATGAGCAACCACAGCTCCAGAGCAGCACCAGCTGAAGGGCTGTGCCTTTGATGGGAGTAGGGCTTGAAGAAGGAAACATTTGAACCCTGCCCATGAACGAGTCTCAGAATTACTTCCATGTTTTACAGCTGAGGTATATTTACATTTGGGGTAAGTAGAAGAAAAGCTACATGTGTCTGAGCACTCAGGAGGCCTGAGGAGTTGGGGCTCTCTCACTGCTGAAGGGGACACCTATTCTCTAGAATTCTTTTTTAAAACTCATTATTCATCTGGTGGGTAGAACATTACGTGTCAAGTGCATTAGGTCACAATGAACTGTTTTTAACCATTTCCAACGTGTTTCACAGCTCAGGGAGGACTGGGTCAGCCACCTCTATTCTAAATGAGCAATTAATCCAAGGGATCAAAGGTGTGACTGGTGTAAGTGGCAAAGTTAATGTCCTAATGCAGGCACAGTAAAGGGGCCTTCAGTTGCCATTGCATGAGCAATTGTATTGCCAGTCCCACCTAAATGACTTTTAAACCTGCTGTCCAATTCCAACCACATTTGAGAGAGGGACAAAGGACTGAGAAAAAAAAAAAATAAGTGACCCTCCTGCTGAGTCAGTGGAAAATCAGCAAGAGAAAAGGAGAGGAAAAGCAGCACACACACCAAGGGAAAAGCTGCAGTTTGTGCTCAAAAGTTGTCTGCTCTACTTGAACTGCCAGGATGTTCTTTGCTGCTGGCTAGTCAGGACAGATGTAGCTCCTCACCAGCCCCAGCACGAGGTGCTGCTTGCCCAAGGACACAGGAGCAAGCTGGGCACTACAGAGAAAGAGCAGAGGGAGGCTTGAGAGGGAACACAAAACTAGAAATGACTGTGAGGAAGTTTAAAGAGCATGGAGGGGAACAACAGGACTGTGTGGGAGGCTGGTGAAACAGGGAGGCCCTTTGGATTTTGTGAGGAAGAATAACAAAGAAAGGAAGTGAAAGAGCTGTGGCAGGGAGAGGAGGCCACTGCAGAGGCACAGAGGACCTGGCCTTACAGCAGTGGGGAAATATGGAAAGGCACAGCTGAACAGGTTCTGCTGCAAATAGAACTGCTCTGCTCTGTCTCTGCTTCAGGTAGTACAGCAGCTGATTAACTACAGCCTATAATTTGCTTTAAAAAGAAAGAACAGTTAAAGCTGCCAGTGTGCTCATACACCCCCCAAATGTCACTCAGGCAGAGCCAGGTTCAGGTGGAGGAGGCAGAGGTTGTCCCTGTGCACTCGGCATTCTCTGCTCTGCATCAGCCTCAAGCTAAAGCCTCAGCACAGGGCACTCTGCTCTGGAACTGAAACAGCTCCTAAACTGGGATCTTGTTCACAGGTGGTTATTAAAGGATTTCTGGCAGTCCCCAGTTCCATCTGTGTGCTCTCCCCAGTGCCCGTGCCAGATTCCCATTTGGAGTACAAAGCGCTGTCTGCAGCAACCCCCTCGCTATTTCAAGTGGATGCAAAATTCCTTCCCACTTCCTCTCCTAAGGTCAGACTCAGCTCCCAGGCATGTGTGGCTCCCAAAATGAGGTGGATGGGAGCCCCAGATGCTCCTCAGACCAGGCTCCCAGCACTCAGCAGCTGTGCAGCATTACCCAGCCCTGCTAAACCCTTTTCTGCATTCCACACGGGGAGCGACAGAAGAATCCCCTGAGTGTACAGGACTTTGCTCTGGAATCATTCACTACAGAACTTGGATATTTTGGTGGGTTTTAGCAATAGCTGAAAATACTTCCCTGTTGTTGGAAGCGTTTGTTACAATCTGTAATTTATTTTTGAAGCTCAGCTGCAAGAGGAGAAACATTTAAAGCCGCGGGAAGCGGCACGACTGACATGTTGTTTGTTTCATTAACAGTCACAAATGCAACAACAACTCCAACAAAATATTTAGAGTTAAATTTTATTCCCTTATCCCCACCACTCCCATTTCAGTAATTAAATACATGCCCTAACACGAGGGCCACAGGGGTGGCAGCAGAGCTCACAGCCACGAGTGGACTTGACCCAAATGCTTTCTCAATCTTCACTAAACATTAAATTTGTATTTTAACTTCAATTTTAAAGGAATATTCCTTTTTGTTTGTTTGGTTGGTTGGTTGTTTTGGGATTTGTTGTTGTTGTTGTGGGGTTTTTTGGGGTTTTTTTTTGTTTGTTTTTTGGGTTTTTTTGGGGTTTTTTTGAGCTACAGAGATGTGTCCTGAGCTGAGGAGGAGGTTTGTACCTTCCTGCTAGAAGAAGATGGACTGAACCCAGCCCATCTAAAACCTGCCTAGACCAGCAATGCAGTCTGCCAAAAAATCTCCCCTGCTCCCTGAATCACCCACTCTGATGGAATAGCAGCCTGCTGTACAAAACCAAACACTGCCCCAGGCTGGCAGGGGAAGGATGAAAAGAAACCATAAATATCCCAGACACAATGGGTGCTTAACCCACAGCTCATGTGGTGACATTCAGGCAAGTTTAACTGGCCAAGCAGAACCCCATGCCAGTGCTCTCACATCAAGTAATGAAAAGTTTATCTCATCCTTCAGAAAGAGGGGTGGGGGGTGGAAATCCCATTCACAGAATCATGGAATGGTTTGGGTTTGAAACTACTTTAAAGGTCAGCTACTTCCAACCCCCTGCAGGGACAGGGGGCATCTTCAACTTGATGAGATTGCTCAGAGCCCCATCCAGCCTGGCACTGAATGTTTCCAAGGATGGGGTGTTGAGCACCTCTCTGGGAAACCAGTTCCAGTGTGTCACAGAAAAGAATTTCTTCCTTATACCTAAGCTAAGCTTGCCCTACGTCAGTTTGAAGCCATTCCCTGTGTCCTGTCCCTCCATCCCTTGTCCCCAGTCCCTCTCCAGCTCTCCTGGAGCCCCTTTAGGCTCTGGAAGAGGCTCTGAGCTCTCCCTGGAGCCTTCTCTTCCCCAGGCTGAACAGCCCCAGCTCTCCCAGCCTGGCTCCAGAGCAGAGCTACTTCAGCCCTTGGAGCATCTCCGTGGCCTCCTCTGGACTCCCTCCAGCCTGGGTTAAACTGATATCAGCTCCATCTGACCAAGAGCCTCAGTGCCTGTGAGCTAATCTGTGTGGGAAACCAGTCTGAAGGAGAGGCCAATTACAAAACAAGTTAAAAACTGTTTTTAGAAGACACAATAGAGAGATGCAAAGGGATTTCTGCAAGAGTCACTTTCAGAAGAAAAATCCACGCTCAATGCTACCATAAACACTGGAAAGATTTCTATTTTTAGTGCTTTTCCTAGCTTTGTAAATTATCTAAACAAAGCCACCCATAAGCAGCAGCTACAAAAAGTCTGTGTCATTCTAAAGCACATTTATTCAGCCAGTTGTAATAATTTGGGCAGCACCAGACTGCAGGCTGACCATGCTGTGGAGTGACTGGTACTGAATAATTAACCTAAACAGAACCTGGTTAAGTCTCTGTCCATTCATTTGGCAATTCACTGAAGGAGTCACCAAGCTCCTAGCCCTGTACATCACTTCAATATTTTCTGTACTGGCATCCTAAATTAGCAATCCTAAATTGGCTAAAAATACGGAAATTATTTAGCAAATAATCAATAATAGGATTATTATCCCACTGAAAGCATGGGACTTTTCTGTAAAGTTGACTGACTGGTTTTCTTTCCTCAAGACTTTCTGCATTCGTGGGCCTTGATGAGGGAGGGAAGCAGCTGAATACACAAAACTGGAATTAAATGTTACAAAGTTCACAGTCAAATTGAACTTGCAAAAAATAGTGTTGTTGTATTTTTTATGGATTTATCAATACCCAAAAAATACTCACAGCTAAACCCAGCAAATTGTTTTGAGGGGAATTTATTTTTTTTAGGTGCAAACCACAGGATATTTACAGCAAATAGTCTCCCCTACCCAAAATACATTGTTTGGAAAGACAGGGAAATTGTTGCTGTTGAAAATCTGCTGGGAAACTCTTTTAGCTGACAATATTTGACTGACCTTAAGAGAGGAATCCTGCAGTCTGGACACAGCCCTCTTACACCTGCACTTCCTCACACCTCTGCCTGCCCAGCTCTCCCATCTGATTCCTGTTCCTTGGCATTCCTGATGTTCCTCCAAGCACATATAACCCCAGAGCACACTCCTGGAGAAGCTGGCAGCCCGTGGCTTGGACAGGAGCACTCTGTGCTGGGTGAGGAACTGGCTGCATGGCCCAGAGCGTGGTGGTGGAGGTTCTGCACCCAGCTGGCAGCCAGGCACCAGTGGTGTCCCTCAGGGCTCTGTGCTGGGGCCAGCTCTGTTCAATGTTTTTGCTGATGACATGGATGAGGGTATTGAGTCCATTATTGGTAAATTTGCAGAGGACACTAAGCTGGGAGTGTGTGTTGATCTGTTGGAAGTAGAGGGGCTCTGCAGAGAGACCTGGAATGCTTGGATGGATGGGCAGAGTCCAATAGGATGAAGTTTATTAAGGCCAAGTGCCCAGTCCTGCATTTTGGTCACAATAACCCCCTGCAGTGCTCTAGGCTGGGGATGGTGTGGCTGGACAGTGCCCAGGCAGAGAGGGACCTGGGGGTGCTGGTGACAGCAGCTGGACATGAGCCAGCAGTGTGCCCTGGTGGCCAAGAAGGCCAATGGCTCCTGGCCTGGATCAGGAATGGTGTGGCCAGCAGGAGCAGGGAGGTCATTCTTGCCCTGTACTGGGCACTGGTGAGGCCACACCTGGAGTGCTGTGTCCAGCTCTGGATGGACATTGAGTGCAGTGTCCAGCTCTGGCCCCTCAGGTCAGGATGGACATTGAGATGTTTGAGCACATCCAGAGGAGACAACAAAGCTGCTGAGGGGCCTGGAACACAAACCTGTGAGGAACGACTGAGGGAGCTGGGGTTGTTCAGCCTGGAGAAAAGGAGACTCAGGGGTGACCTTATCACTCTCCACAACTCCCTGAAAGGTGGCTGTGCTCAGGTGGGGTTGGTCTCTTTCTCCAGGCAGCACTGACAGAAGGAGAGGACACAGCCTCAAGCTGCACCAAGGGAAATACAGGTTGGATGTTAGGAAAAAGTTTTTTTACAGAAAGAGTGATGAAGTGCCTGTGGAGGTGGTGGAGTCACCACCCCTGGATGTGTTTAAAGAAAGACTGGATGTGGCACTGGGTGCTGTGGTTTAGTTGAGGTGGGGTTAGGGCTGGGTTGGACTCGATGATCCTAAAGGTCTCTTCCAACCCAGTGATTCTGTGATTCACTTGGAAGAGGTTTAAGGGGCATTTTCCCACTCTTCGTGGTGCCAAAATGTGCCCTTTGGCAACAAGAACTGCACTCAGGCAAAAAGCATAAAAGTGTGATTTCAAAAAAAAAAAAAAAAAAGAACTTTAGGAGTCTCACTCTCAAGGACAGGGATACTCACTTGGAGTTTTGAAAGTATTTAATTTCATACTCACGGCATGAGCTCTTAAAGAGCAGATAAATTTGAAATTTCTCAAGAAAATGGCCAAACAAACAAACAAATAAAAAAACAGACACAAAAATTTTCTGAGAAACAAGCAAACAAAACATGGTACATATTTTAGGCCTGACTCTATGGGCTTCAAAGTCTAAATGTGTAAGTGGATCCTGTGTTCCTGGTGGATCTAAATGTAAACCAAGATCCAAGCAGTGGAAAAAAAGAACAAAACAACTTATTGGAGGTGCCTGGTTAAAAAGTTTTCCAAAAGAATATTTCCTACTAGAAAGATAGAGCTGTCATCAAAATGAAAAGGCTCTGCAGGTATACATCAATTCAGATAAATATTTAAGCAAAAAAGTTTAAACAGACCCCTTTTGTTTTGTAACTTGTAATTTGATAAGGCAAAATGTTTCATTTTGGTGCTGTGAAATATTTTTGTTTGGGCCATTTGTTATTTTTATGTTCCACTGAGATATCACAGTGGTGTAAATTTCCATGTAATAGCTGCTGTGGTCTAAAGAAGTTCTGAAGGAAATATCCTTGTATTTGCAAACAAGATCATGCAACATCACGGAACTAATAAAACTTCTGCTCCTCCCTAGGAACTACAAAAAGTTCAGTTTTCAAAACACAGGAAACTTGACAATTTCAGCACTTTGTTTTGATTTGAAATAGAACCAGCTTTGTTTCCAAACAGTTCCACCAGGAATGATGATTTTAGTGCAATTTCTTCAAATATATTTATTTGCATTCACGCAAAGCACATTATGCAACAGAGATGTTTTAGCTCCAGCTCTGCTAAGTAAACTTTGTTGACAAGTAGAATTTATTTAGGAAACATACCTGCTTTTTTCCCTGTGTTTTCTTGAATTCTTCACATGCTAACCAGAACAAAACGTTTTCTTCGCTGAATTCTTTCTTTAAAAATTCCTAGGAAAGGGAAAAACAAACACACAAAGGTTAGGACCCAATTTCTCAGTTGTTTTTCCCTCTTCCTACTACAGCTGCTAGAACCAGAAGCTGCCTACAATTAACTTTACCAATGTCACAGAACCACTGCATCTGTGCATCTGCAGAACTGAGGACTCTGATATTCTGCACTTTGAAAGCACATTCCAGGAGGAGGATGGGCTACATCTAATCTCAGACCATATCAGTAACTAACAGGAATAGTTTCTTCAGTCTCCCTTAAACAACTCGAGCGCTTTTACAGCCACTGCTCAAAGGGAAATCCAAAAATACATGAATTCATTACCAAGTGAGTAAAATGAACTATTCTAATGAGAGTCACAAAGCACTTGGGATTCTCATGCAGCGTCTTTCTGACTTTTGCAATGAGTAAAATCTCTACAAACGAAAGTGTTTCTAAATGTGATGACCATCAGTGGCAATAAATCCACTTAAACTGAAGCAGAAGATGTAGCTGTGTTCCCTGTGCTGTTTAAACACAGCACATTCCTCCAAAAGTGAGGCATGCTTTAAAAGGGGAAAACTTACATTAAATTTATTTATGAAATATAATGACTGAAACTTTTATAGCTCTGAGATCATCAGTTTTCTCTTTCAAGTGCTAGAAAACAGACACTAAGTAACGCCAGGAATTAAATAGCACCAAGGTTACTTTTTTTTTTTTTTTTTTCCCCAAGAATTTAAAATCAGCATTTTGTAATTCTTGTTAACCTCACTTTATCCCAGTGCATTTTATCAGTATGGCATGGCAAAAGCACTTTCAAGAAGGCAGTTCCTATTCTTACATCTAATGTGGCAAGAAGGCCTTGGAACACCAACTCACCACCCTCACCTAATTAAACTTCAAGCCATTTTGAGCTGCACCAGCCCACACTTTGTAGTAAACCGAAAGGGAATATTTTCAGCAGAGCTGCTAAACACAGAGCAAGAGCCACAGAGTCATCAGATTGCTCCTGGTAACTCATTGCTTAAGGACAAGGTGTGAGAATGAGAGCCCAGGGTGCCAGTGATAAATAACGCTTGGCAGGAGGGATCAGCGGCTCAGGGGCTGCTCCTTATCCAACAGCAGCTTGTTAATCCTCGCAAGACAGGATAGATCCCACCAGGAAGGTGCAGCCAAAAGCCTTGCCCGTGCCTTTGGAGCACAGGCTGCAGTGGCAGGGGGCAGAAGGTGCCACCTCAGAAGCTCTGCCAGTGGCACAGCTCCAGCTCTGCTCAGGGCACGTATCTAAAGGGATGTGTGCCTCTGTTCCCAGTGCTGGCACAGCTGCACCCTTCACTCTGAGGCTCATCCTGCTTTAAAACCTGGATTTTGCCTTATGGAAATGTCCATATTTAATGTATCCACCCTAAACCGCTTCACTCCTTCGGGGTCCTCCAGGAGGTTCTCCAGTGACGTGGCCCATTTCGAGGTTCCTTTCAAGGGCTGGTGGCTGCTGCTTGCGTGGCCCTCACCATCATTTATCTCTGGGGAAAGGAAAAAAAAAAAAAAAAAAGGAAAAAACAGCACCTTCTTTAGAAAAGACAAGTATCAGTCACGTGGGATGTCTCCCCCATTTCCCCCTGCACTCTCGATTTCAGCTGCTCTCTTTAAAGGAAGCACCATAAAACTGAAAACAAACACACACACAGACAGACCTGAATCAAAACTTGAATTCTGCTTTGCCAGTAAGGGGGCAAAAATTCCTTACAGCCACATAACTCGTGAGCATGTAAGGAGGCACTGTTTGTTTTACAGGAGTTCAAGCACCCCCCCTGCCTGGGGAACACAATGACCACTGTCCATATTTTGCTCTGGCACTGTCAACAGTGTTGGCTTCTTTAAAGGAAATTCTGGTCAGTCACACAAGTGAAATTTATTTTTAAGAAGAGAATCATCACTGGAAGCTGGATGCTCAGTAAAAGCAGAGAGAGAAAGAAAAGGAATGGTTTGATTAGCAGGAGAACCAGTCCAAGATATTAACCCAGCCCGATGGGAGGGAAGACACCCAGCAGAAGAGCCTCACTCCAGCTGATTTTGGGCAAGAGGGTGATTTTACTGTTTTGTTTCCAAGTCCTGAAATTCTCCTTTTATAAGGTGTACTGGACTGTGCCCACATCTGACCTGTCAGCCAGCCTCCTCACAGACAGGAAAGATGAAGTACAATTTCTATTTTCTCTATCCCAGGAACAAGTGCATTTCATTCAAGGCTGGTGGTGGCAAAAAAGCCCTGTTTGCTGGCTACCCTTCAGAAAACCTATTAGTTGAAAAAACGACAGGAATGCTATTGCTCTTCTGAAAAGCTCTAACACAGACATAAAGTGCTCAGCCTCCTCTCCTCTTACCACACAAAATGCCCTGGGAACACAGGAGGGAAGTCAGAAGGATAAGAGCTGCACTTCAGGTCACTACGCACTGGAGGGATGCACAAAACTCTTACTGTAATCAGCAGAGCTTCTATTTATATTTCCTTCATTTCTCCCTACCAACTTACTGGAAATCTGGATCTGGCTGACTTCTGCTTAAGCTCTGCTTTTAAAAACCTTTCTTTCACCATGAAACTAATCCTCACTAAGTATCTCAAAAAACTCTCTATGTAGAAACACACACACACATATATATAAATATAAACAAATACACACTAGTAGATGCCCTTTCCAGTTGGTGACTGGAAATAATGCTGAGGTTAAAGCCCTACAGAACACTGGCATGACAGCAGAGGCTCCTGAGCTTTGGTTGGTAGGGACCTGTGGAGTCTTGTTTGTTTTACCAACTGTTCTAAATGAATGAGCATCTCTTCTGCCTTGAGAGGAGAGGGGGTTTTGTTTTAGAAACTCTCTGCTCGTTTAAAGGTCAGGAGCCAGAACCTAAGGATTGTCTCCAAACCACAGCTGCAGCCTTCACTTGTGACAAGAGCACAGCGAGCTAACACCGCCTCAGCTTGCCCCCCTTCGTGCAAAAGGATGTGGTTCCTGATTAGCACTTGAAAAATTTATTTTAGAGACCTGACTCAAAGTATTTGGGCATCTAATCTCAGTAAAATCTGTGAGATTTGGGTGGGAATGGCCAAGTGTATTGCAGCAGAACACAAAACCCTCTGAGGAGCTCGAAGGTGTTGTTGTGCTCACGCTCACCCTGGAGCAGGATGGCAGCTCTGTGTGTGCAGGACCAGGCCATTCCCTCACTGAGCATATGATTTAGCACACAACAGAAGGGGGGAACACTGGATGTCCCAGTGTTTCTTTTCCAGCCAAATCTGAAGTGCACACTAATGATTACTTTGAAATGCATGTGTTTCAATGAGCCAATGCAGACCCAGGTCCTTGAAAAACTAAAAAAAACCCAAACAAACAAACAAACCCACCAAAAAAACCACCCCAAGAACTAAAAAAAAAAACCAAACCACCTCTGGTGAGAAAAGGCCAGACTAAGTCCTTCCACAAACCCAGGATACATCAATCTGCTTCTCTTCTGCTGCTTTGACTGACCTCCCATTTTACTGCTGGCCAATCTCTATCCTCCTTGATCATCATTTTCCCCATCTTTCACTCACTTCCAGCCCACCCAGCACAGCCCAACTCTACCCCTCCATGTATGTTCTGCCCCCTCTCCTCCTTGTCAGCCTCCAAACCCTGCTCCCTCTACTCCCCTTTCCCTGCGTTCTGCTCCTACAGCCTTAATAGAACAAAATTTGGTTTTTTAAGGGAGGACCTACATGACATTCTGCTGAGCCTTGTACAGGACACTGTCACTCAGTTTATTCCCTCACTTAACCAGCTCCCCACAATAAAAAAATTCTGTGGTACAGAGACAAGGGCTGTCTGTCCATTGCAACCCATCCATTTACCCCTTGCCTCATTTATTCAGTTGATTCCATTTACCCCTTGCCTCACTGATGTCCCCAGAGCAGAGGCTGTGGGATGTCTCGGGTGCTGGGCAGCTCTGGGTGCCACCAGAGGTGCAATCCCAGCTCAGCCCAGCCTACAGCCCCCAGCACTGCCCACCCCAAGGCTGGGGACACCCAGCCATTAATCCCCATGTCCAGTGTTCCTCTGCAAACACCAGAAAACATCAACATTTCCCTTCAGTGCAAACATAAATAGGCTGCACGTGACAGCAGGAAACACCCTGAAATTTTACGAGGCTATTAAAACTGCTGGGTATTTTTATTATATCCCATTAAATATGCCATCACTGACATTTATTCTCACACAAAAGTGACCTGACATCCCCCCAAGTCAGAATTGTAACTTCCCTCTCCACGCACTGGTTTGCATGCAGCAGATTTAATAAGTGATTTTCAGAATTTTTTAAGAGTTTAAAAGACAGGAAAGAGGTTTTCCCCACAAATGACTCCAGAATCTGATCCCCAAATCCACCTCTATTACTAAATTACCTTAAAAATGATACTTTCACTGAAGTGCAAATTAATGAGTCTGAAACAATTCGTTTGAGGAGGCAAAACAGCAGTGTAGTTACATGAATGATCCTCCTGACACCTATTGATTTCTGATATTTATTAAAAAGATCATTTTCTCCTGCTAAAATCATCTACTGACAAAGTTAAGCAATACAGCCTTGGAAACAAACAAGCTTGATATCACTGTTTAACAATAACCAAAACACACATGCGTTTGTATGATCATTTAAATGATCATTTAAAGGAGGAAGGCAGACATTTGCTGTTACTAAAAAACCGGGAGATAATTCTGTGCACCACCAAGGGCATTACAAAATGGCAGTTCTCCCACCAATATTTCTGTAAGGGTGACACACAGAACGTGCAGCAGATGACAAACAGGTTAACAGCATTTCTTACATTGCAGTATGACACGTACGACATTAGGACAGGCTAATTCCATTTCAGAGCAGAGCTTGCTGCCTTTGACACGGGTTAGAAAGCAGGAGGCACGCACAGCAGAGCCGAGTTGTGAGAGTTTTTCTGCCGAAGCAAACTTTCCACTGAGTTGGAAATCTGCTTCAGATGCACGATGTGCAGGCAGCAGCCAGCTGCTCCTACCAAGGCAGCAAATGACTTAAGTGCTTCTTTTAACAGCACCGTTCCTCAGAGCACCCCATGCTAAGGCAGCAAGCAGGCAGCTGCATTTATCAGGAGCATTATTTTAGAGGGAAACCTGGCAGAAGCTGCCTTCCCATCAGACAATGGCACTGCAGCAGCAGCAGCAGGCTGCGGATAAAGGCTCTTTGTGCGCGGCAGAGCGGTAAGCGCAGCACCAACAGCGCCCTGATTAGCAGCTGAGGAGCGCTATCAAAAATTCCAGATATTTGAGTCCTCCAAACAGGAGCTCGGACTGAAATCCCAGGGAGCATCAATACCATCAATATGTACAACTTTGCAGGTCAGAGCTCACAGTCCTGGCCCTTGTTTTTGGCAAGCACGAAGAAGAAAAAAAAAAACCTGCGTGAGCCCATCAAACGAAATGATTCAGACACGGCTAATTGAGTTAGACACGCTGATCACTCTGCCTTCCAGAAGCCCTGCACACTACAAGGCTTTCCCAAGCTGCTGCCACCCTCCAGCTGTTGATAGCACGGCCTTTGTGGCACCCTATCGAGCAGCACAGGCTCGCACCCTTGTCAGAATCCTGCTGCACACAATCCCTTCCCGGCCGCCTGCCCTGCCCGTCTCCTTCCCGCACGCTCCTTCTGCACGCTCCCTGACAAACACCTGCCGCACAAACACTGGCAATGGCAAAGGCACCGTGCACACAGCACATCCCTCACTCTGTGTCCCAGCATTGGTGTACGGGAAAAGCCACTTCCACGTCTTTTTGAAGAACTTCTGACCACTCCTCCCCCTCATCCACCTGGAGCATAAATCTGCAAGCCGTGAGCCTTTATTATTACTTGGAAAGTACGCTGAATACCTTGTCTTGTCCTACAGCCACCAGAATGCCTACCCAGCAACAAGCACCAGTCTGGAATTAATAAATCCAAGGTATGAAGCAGTGGGAAACATCACGAGCAAGCAGCTGAAAAGGGAAAATTCCCTTACTTTCCATGTATCCAAGCATCAGGGGATGAATCCTCGCACAATTCTTTCCTAGTAGCAGCTGAATTTTAGACCTTTTTGCTACAGCAGAGCTGTCCTTTGCATGAGTGGGGTGTTCAGAGCATGAGCCTCAACATCCTCTTTTGACTGTCTCTAGCAACAGATGGCTACTGGATTCCACTTTTAACTATAAGGAAGGAAACTAAAGGGACGTTCCTCTTTTGTAGCATCTCTGGAAGTGTTCACCAGACATATAGCCTTTAAAAACCCCCTCCCTGTCTCCCTCCACTCCAAAAAAAACCAACCCAACCCCCCCGCCCCCCCAAAAAAAAAAAAAAAACCCAGAAAACCCAAACAACTCTAGACAAAGATCTCACTTGGCTTTTCTTAGAAAGATTGCAACTTCTTCCTGCACATCATAAAACACAGTGTTATTTTCTAGGATTTGGAGGCTGCAACTGTTGCCCCAAATGTCTCAGCAGTGAGAGATATCAGCCATCACATCCCGGAACCGACAGACCGGCAGCATCGGGGCTACAGAACACACAACCGCGGTACAGCGCCTGTCTACAGCGGGATCCGCGATGTCCTACGTTATTACTCCTTGGAAATCTCCATTCCAGCTCGAAACGCTCCCTCCAAAGGCGAACTCCTCGAAGTCAATTTGGAGTTCGAACAAGCACGCTCTGATATCCTGGGCTATCGCCTCGGCCCCGGTAGCAGCAGCAGTTCCGACTGAAACTTGGCTGCCGAGGCACAAGCCCGAGCAGAGCCCAGTTCCCTCTTCCGCGCTCGGCGGGAAGCGCCGCGCTGCCTCCCCGGCGCGCCCAGAGCGCGCATCCCCCGCGGGCGGAGGGGCCGCCGAGCAGCCCCGGCCCCGGCCCCCAGCGCCGGAGGGGCGCAGGGACCTCCGTGAGCCCCGCGCCTCCCCCGGCGGGGCCGCGGGCAGCGCAGCCCGGCCCGGAACACAGCGCAGCCCGGCCCGGAGCAGAGCGCAGCCCGGCCCGGCGCTTCCTCGGCGGGAGCGGCCGCGGGCTCGCCCGGGGGTCGCCGCCCCCGTCCCCGTTACCTGAGGGCGGCCGCTTCCTGCTGAGCCGGCTCACGGCCCGGTTGAACATCCCGGGCGCCGCTCGGCCCCGCTGCCGAGCCCGAGGGCGGCCGCGCTGCCCCGCCCCGCCCCGCCCCGGGGAGCAGCGCCAGCCCCGCACCTGCCCGGAGATCCCGCGGAGCCCGGGGCGCAGGCACCGCCCGGGGCACCGCCACCGCCCGGGGCACCGGCACGGCTTCACCCCTGGCATCCTCCCCCTCCTCAGCCCGAGCCCCCGCTTTCACAGCCCCGTTGTCTCCGTACGCCCGCCCTGCTCATCCATCCCCGCTCCTCACTCGGCTCCTGTCACCGTGCTCGCGGACACGGGTGGCAGTGTCCCTGTCCCCACCCGCCATTCACCAGCCACCCTGCTGTCTTTGCTTCAGCCACCTTGGAGGAGGTGCAAGAAGCAAAAGCAAGTCCTCGAGACGGGCACCTTCGTGAAATGGTGTTCTCTTACCAAAACACGCAGGCCAACCTTTTTGTTTGGAGTGACTCCTTCGCTCTTCCAACATTTCCAAGGACAATTATTTCTGAACAGAAAAGTGTAATCACAATTTTAACAATGGTACTTTCACTTTCAGAAATAATGTTTTTACCAATATGGTTATTCAAAAATCCAGCATGTGAGAAGTTTGTGTAATTCTGACAAAGCTGCAAGCCATCAAACGGACAATTACCTCAGCAAAACAGTAGTGGGAGGCAATGGGAGCAGTGAAATCCCACTGGAAATATCACCAGTACACAAAAAAAAAATCACAGAAACCACTGCTAGCAGACAAGTCAACAGTTGTTTTATTTCCACCTCAGCCAAATCCCATCCTGAACACACATTGCTAAGAAGCTCCATTCACAGAGGGAATTTGGATGAGCTCCCCAATCTCACTGAAAATTATGGATATTTTCCACTTATATGCACAAGGCCAAGATCTCATTCCTGGGAATTGGTGACACCAGAAGACTGAACACAAGAATCAATTGCATCCGTGCTTCCAAAATAAACAACAGCACAATACCTTCCAGCTGAAGGGATTTGGCCTGCACGCCCTGGACCTCTGCCTCCGGCACCGGGGCCAAAAGCTGTTAGCTGGTAAAGATTTCTTGGCTTTTGGAGTGATTAAAAAAAATATGAAAGCTTGCTGCTCTGCTGAGGGAACTGCTCAGCAGCTGCACGTGGTGTTTCCAGGCAGATGTGTGAGACAGGCACAACATTTGGGACACAACTGGAAATTCCGTGCAAGCATGGGAAGAGCAGGGTGTAACACGCCTGGGCAGCGGCGGGGCCCGGGTGGCACAGCTGTGAGAGATAAAGCACGTGGAGAGGCACAAGGGAAAGGAGCAGGGGGCAGGCTGGGAGAAGACAGCTTGGACATGCACTTCCCAAAGCTTTTTTTAGTCATAACCACTAGTGCCAGGTATTCCAGGCAGAACATTTACACTGAAGCAGTACAGACATCACCAGATTTTATTTTCTTTCAGAATCAGGTCACAAAGCCCAAAGTTTCTATTTTAAGTCTTAGGAACACATACTCCTAGGACAACTACATCATCTTTGAGGCAGTGTACTGACAAGAAGTTACCAGATTAGCTTTAAGCCTTAATGTCAAGGATTTGGGGCTGAGGGAGTACGTAACAACTGTGAGAATGTTGGGAGGTCAGACTGTGCTCATGGTGCCTGTGCTGGTGTTGCCAACAGACCCAAGAGAGCCCAGCTCCTTGTCCATTCCTGTAACGGGAAACCTGACCGACAGATCTGCCACAAATCCACCTCTAGGACCAAAGACATTTTCAGCTCCTTCCCCTGCTTTCACACAAATGTTTCCAAGATTTGTTTCTGCCCCTTTTCCTTGAAAATATCCCTGTAGAGGCAGAATCCCAGGTGGGCACACCAGTGCCTGCCCTCTTGGTGTGCTCCCGACGCTGCTCTGTGTGTTCTCCTCTCATGTTCCAGACATGGTGCTTCATCAGACGAAAGGACTTCAGGGACTTCTCCTTCCAGGTGAATTCAGTGGAGATTTTCAGGCACGGTTCATTTGCTGGTGTTTTTATCATCTTTTTCCACAAATAAGCTGCAATATCCATATACATACCACATTATGACTTGATTCAAACAGTGCCAGTGTCCACATGCCACATCTTTAAGTTTTTACATTGATTTTTAGACCTTGCATCAATTTTTTACCAGCTTTTCCTTGCAAAATCCCCCTTAAAAATGAACCCCATACACGTGTTTCATAACCTCTGGCTGCAGGCCATGCAACATAGAGAGGACAGTGTGCTCCGAGTACTTACCACTCACACCTAAGGAATTGGGTACTATTAAAACTGAAACCTGTTCAAATAGTCAAGGGCCCTTAAAAAGTGACCCTGAAAGCTTTTGTGAGCCTCCTCCTGCTCCACTCTGCACATGCATGACGTGTGTTAGCACACAGTGTGAGAGCAACCCTTGGGCTGCTCAACACGCCAAACCAGGGCAGCTTTGAATTTGGATAAAGTTCAGCAGATTTCCCACTGACACCGGCAGGAACAGGTGTGAGTGTGTGTAGGGGGAAAGAAAATGTGCAAGACACCCAAAAAGGCAGACACACGCTTGATAATGTGATTTCAGACAAAGATTCTATTTTAAAATTTGACTTGTATTCTGAAGAGCAATTCTACTTAAATTTAAATAGCTGGATTTGAAAAGAAATGAAAGGAGTTGCGCTTAGCTGTTGCCATTGCAAAAATCTATTCTGGAACATGCTGAGCTATGAATAACACCACAGAAAATTCATAAAATGCACAGCTCATTTCAACGCCAAATTACAGTTGGAAGACTCAAAATTAATCAACAGACTATGAGAACTCCAACTCATGATTTAAACTTGATTTCATTTACATCAACATAATGCAACTGATTTCAGTAGAGGTGGAACTTACTTATGTGATTATAAGAACTTAAAATTAGAAATGTTAACAATGAGGAGAGGAGGTCTCCAAAGTAGGAAACTCTTTTCTTTACAAAAAATCCCAGCCCTTTAAAACGGGATTTTAGACTTTAAAAGGTTAAGAGCAGAAAATAAAACTGTACTGCAAACTAAATGCTGGCCAGAAAATGAGGCATTTTCATCAAGAATTCACATGCACAAAAATCACAGACTGCTCAGAGTATGAGAGGTTCAATAAAAGCAGGTCTCAAACTTCATCAGTGTTCATCTTAACGTCTTGATGTTCATGATGGGCTGGCAAACAGAGCTAGAAAGCTTTTCCTTCTACATCAGCCAGTGCTGAAATGCACAGAGCATCATGAACCTGCTGGGACTCAGATTCATGGGGTTTTTACCCAAGTGCTTTAGCACAGACATTTTCAGTTTCACCACAAAGCCATGAGTGACTGGCTGCTAGAACACAGCACAACGTGGATGATCTTGGTCCTTTCAGAGGAAGCAATGGGACTGGATGCTAAGATCTGGGGTGGTTTTTCACAGCTCAAAGCCAAGAATCGCTTATGAGTTTTATTAACCTTAAACTAACAAAGCATTTTTAGCTTCAAACCAAGGTTTGTAAATCTTAGCTGAATGCAGTTACTGCCTCAAGATTCACAGATACCGGAGTAAAAGAACAGATAATAAAAGGTTTTAATCTTTTCATAAGATACACACAACATGAATCTAAACATAGCCTTCCTGCAAAGCACACAGCATAAAACAGCCTTGAGGAGAATTCTAGTAGAAAATTACATTCTATTTCAGGCTTGCCTAAATAAATCAGGGGAATTTGTCCAGCACTCCTCCCTTTGAACTCACAGAAAGCTTAGACTCACTCCTTTGTAATACTTTCTAGTGTAAGGAGGTTCACAGGGTCAACTTTTATCCCTAATCTTGTGGAACATTCCTCAGTACCTCCAACTCCAGCAGTTTTATGCGTGCCAAAACACAGACTGCAAAACTCTGGCAGCGAATTCAAACATGCAGAAACTGAATTACAGGCTGAGTAACTCCAGTAGTGCTCCTACCTTACATTACTTACATCCATATCTCTTCATAAATTGCACCCAAAAAAAAAAAACAAGGCCAAGTGTTTCAAAGCTTAAAATTTGTGTGATATTCTCTTTGCATCTGAGTGCAAAGTGTTTCAAAGCTTGTCTCTCAAAGCTTGAAATTTAAGTGTGATTGTGATTTCTTTTAGTTTTATGCTCTTTGCATCTGACTGGGAAGAAAATGTTTCATTAGATTAATATTAAATGTATATTTAGGTTTGATAACAACCTGTTAAACCACTCTCACTTTTTTTCTTCAACTTTGTTCTGTTAAGAAGAAAGGATTGTATTTTCCTTTTATATTGCCTTTGAATTTCAAAGGAAAATGCCTTTTTTTACCTACTGAACTTAAACCCAGCTTTCAAAAAATAAAGCAGCACCATGAATCAAGTCTTGAGATGAAGAAATATGGTTTTCAATAAGCAATTGCACAGCAATAAAAATCTTGACTTGGTAAAATATTCATATATTCAACTAGAAATGAAATAAGAAATCATCATCAAAATCTTAAAAGCATTCTAAGCTCTTCTGGACTACACATAGGTAGGACTGTATACGAGGTGCAGTAAAGAAAACCCAGCTTTTGTTCAGTCTGGTATGAACCTGAATATTAAAAAAAAAAAAAAGACAAAAAAAGATACTTAACACATGCTTTCAACACCCATCTATATATATTTAAACAGGTATAGACAACACAAATCAAAGACTTCTGCATTACAGGGGAATATTAAAAATTATACCTGAGGTCAGTGTGTTTCTGCTAAGAATCAGATGCAAATACAACAGACTTGTCTCCTGGTGCATGAAAAGCAAGTACAGCTCTGTTGACCAGAAACATAATGAAAGTGAGAAACACAGCAACACGGGGTGTGGAAAACGAGCGATGCACGGCCCTGACAATAACTGAATCAGAACTCCCAATTCAAATATCCACAGGCATTTTCTACAGTGAAAATAATTACAAAGGAATGCCTGTTTCTACAGCCTCAGTAAACTCAGACATACCTGGATCCCTCTAACAGGTATCTTGCATCTTTTACTCAGGTCACAGACAGGAGAGACTCCAGAAATACCTTTCAGGAAGGTTTTGCTGTAGAAGCATTTCAAGGGAACATCAACTTCTAAGTCATGCAGCTTGTCACACACTTGGCACTAGGCACTGTGATCTTGCAACATGAATTCAAAGTAAAATGTCACATACCTTGGCAAATTTCTATGCATACATCTCGTAGGACAGTTGCTGTGCTCTTCCATAAAAACCCACAGAACAAACATGTGCTGGAAGGAACTCTTTCAGAAGTCAATGTGAACACAGCATCACCTTGTGTATTGGCCTTGTCTTCAAAATGCAGCATACACTCACCAATATCTGTTGGTCCTCTGACCTCAGGTATTGAGCATTTCAAAATGTATCAGCAATACATGTGAAGAGCTGTTACACTTCTGGAACAAGATCTTGTAATATGCATACTGCAAGTTTATATAGATTTGTTCCCTTTTGAAAATCAATTATAAGTAATTTCAGAGATGTTTTTGGACCTTCATATCCTTGTTCCACAGAATACATAAATCCAAGTAGGAGGCAACATTCACCTAGGAATAGTATCCTAGAAACATTAACATTTTATTTTTCTTAGTCTGAAATCAGCCATGTTTCTAGATATTGTCACAAATTCCTCCTACAAAACCACAGCACGTACCTGTGAAGAAATGAAAGAAGCCCCAATTCACACCAGGATAGCAAGAGTTCAGAAAACCTTGCACCTCAGCTTTCTCTGCATGTTTGCAAATATACAGAACAGATTCATTCTGTACAGAACACAAGCTTTGCAATTTACCAGAGCAAGGAGCAAGGCATAAATATTTCCAGCCTTTGACTGTACAAGGAGATCTGGTGCAGCAGCTGTAGGATGGAACAGCAGCTCGAAGCAGTTGAGTCCAAGGTGCATTTGTGCAGACTCCTTGTGTTTCTGGTGCAAGTGAAACTCACGTAGAAATGGTTCTACAAAAGTATATTGCAAAATAAAATATTCCTTTTATAACTAAGACAGTAATTTTTCCCCCCAGTCAGTACCTGAGTTGGAAGATTTGGAATAAGCAACAAATTGCATCAACTGGTTTTTCCCATCACGCTTGACAACCCAGCATTAAAGGAAACAAATCATTTTTGGAGTGAAAAAGATCTGCCCCCTTGAAAGGAACAAAAATCCCATCAAGAGCATTTTTCATGGAATAACAGCCCAAAAATAATTCCCCATTTATTAGGGTCAAAGAACTAGCTACTCAAACGGAGGACAGCAGCTTTTCATCATCTCCTGTGATATTTATACTTCTACAGAGTTGGCTCTAGTAAGTCAATTTCCATCCAGGAAATGTGAGCATTATCCATTGTTTCATATGGTAGACCTACAATTCTTCAGTTCTTATCCATCCCTGTTCCAGAAGTTGTCAAGCATGGGAAGATGTTCAACAAGCAGCTGTGCATATCTGAAACCACTTCAATTATACAAATAAAAAGGTCAATATAGACACACAACAGAATGCCAAGCTAAGAGGTCTACATTAAGCAAAAGTCTACAAATTCAGATGCTTGACACAACTCGCTCCTTTATTTGTTTAGTCACCTTCAGTATTCTAGGTTGGCTGATATGCACCTACTGTCTGAGGAACCAAAGAGGTTATGTGGTCTCTACTTTTTGTAATTTTAAAGCCACGTTATTTTAAGCAAGTTTGTGTCTGAATGGTCACAACCCTTGGGGTACTGCTGCAGTGTCTGTGTAAACCTGCAGTGATCTTAAGTGTGTTTGACAGTCTGCCTTGGCACTGCTGCTGCTGCACCAGGCACTGGGCTCTACAACCTATTCTCACCATCCTTCCCCTTCCTCCTCCTCCTCCCTTCCACGCCCGCAGCTGGGAAAGGCAGCTGCTGAGAATCTGGGATCTGAGAGAGCCAGGTTCATGCAAGGAATGGTAACTGAGCCACTGTTTTACAAGGGAAACATTCAAACACCATTACCCATCAGTACAGAAAAGTCAGTTTACACTGAATTCCCTGACAACTTCATTAAGTGTTTTTTGTTTGGAAGAAAAACAGTCTGTGCAACTCTGATGCCTCATTGACAGCTTCAACACTAAGATAGAAGGCAAAGCCATGTTTTTTCCACAGCGTATCAAGAACACTTTAATACTCAGTAAGATTCAGATCAGCTTTAATCAAAGCATAGGGAGCTGTGTATTTAAGCAAGAATAACTTGTATTCAAATAATCATTACTGATGTCAAATTAACGTTTTGAGTCATTACCCTTTAAATGTCAGTGAGCAGAGCATGTCATTCACACATCCATGATCTACATCAGCACACAGCCTCAGAAGGACAACACAATCAGTGTTCACTTGTCAACATGAAGTCCTGTTTCTTTTTCAAGTAAAACATTCAGTAAACACTTCAGCATTTTCTTTGATTTGAAATTATAGTACAGCAGGATGGGATTTTATCCATGTGATACTGAAAAGCACAACTTTTAAGGGTTTTCTTTAAAACAATCAACTGGATTCATAGAAGTCAGCTGAAATGAAACATGACAAAGATCTTCCCAGAAGCTACTGCCTTGCAGTTGCCTTTTTATGAACAGAAACGTCATTACATAGTGAAACCCTTAAATTTATCCATGTGGGACATGCACCACATGTGATCAGAACAAATGAATTCTCACTCACTTTCAAGAGAACTTTCTTTTGCTCTTACAGCCACAATCCAGATCCCAGATTATATCTATGCATAAAAATTCAAGCTGGAACAAGGCAGTTCTTCACAAACCCCATCCGTTTTTTGGAAGTATACTGAACAAAAGATTGCCTGTATCTTGCAATGTAACAACAGTGCAACAAAATCTTTTATTGCTGACCAGGAAACAGTTTCACGTGATTAAAACAAACACTTGTGCCCTTGTTCAAAAACAGTCAGATAATTAAGAAGTATCAGACACTAATCATGTCCATACAGTTTAAGTCTGCTTCCTTGTGTACAAACACAAGAAAAACAAATCACTATTTTTCTGCAAAACTAAACCTTATTCACTGTGAGACTTTTTTGAGTGAAACGAAGGCAATGGTTCTGGTACAGTGAATCGCTTCTCATGAAGTCATCTTAGTAAGAAGAAGGTTCTGCAGGAAGAGTATGTCTAAAAACTGTTAGCAAATATACACAAGGAGGCAGGACTGATGAGAAGCTACACATAACCTCAGATTTACAGCCTTACTACTGCAACTCTGCAAAATACAAAATGATTTTGTATGAAAATTTAAATAAAACATCTTTTACATGATTGCAAGTGCATAGTTTACAAGTTCAGCCTTGTTTGCCTGTTGTCAGTTTTACAGCAAAGAGGGACAATGCTTTGACAGATGACAAATACAGGATAAGCCCTTTATCATGTTCCACTTTTATTGAACATTTTCTGCAAATGCAGATTACAACCTTGGTTTAGGTTGCACGCATCAACTTAAGCCATAATAAATCAATGTTTCTGAAATCCAGATTCTAGTGGTAAGGGTTAGGTAGTGGTTGATTTCTGTAGTTAGAGAAATTACAACAGTGTAAGTGTCACTCATAAAAGCAGTATGGTGCAAGAGGCTCTTTGGTGCCAAAAAATTGTCAGTGATGCATTTATGAATGCTACTGAGTAAAAAGCAATCTAATTTACAACTCTTCCTCGCAGTGCTAGAGAAACATTAAAGACTGGAGACCCCCACACCTGGAGCAGTCTGCGAAGAAATATCACCGTTACAGAAAAGCTGTATAAAAATCAATGACAAAAGACTTAAATCAGAAGGTATATCCTATCTTTCATCCTGAAATACAGGTCAGGTATGGCCCAGCTCTACAGCAGGCATATTAAATAATCAGATTTAAAGTGATCTACACATTGAGACCTGAAAGATCACTGCCTTAATCTCACACCCATTTATATGGGCATTTATGTGGCAATGTACTTGCATCATCTAAATCTTCAGTAGCGCCTAAAGAACAAACTGCCTCCACACCAGCATGCACCCAGAACAGCCATATGGCAAACACCTAGAAGGATGTAGAAACCCCAGATTTCAAGTGAAGTCTAAGAAACCCTTAAGGAACTCACAATTCATATCTCTACCGACTTGTGACTTCTTAATCTGGCTGAGTGTAACAAAAACACGGAGTTACTTGTGAGGTTTTTCCAAACTACAAGGTATAGGCCGATCCTCGCGTAGATATACACATATGTACAAAAGGTCTAGAAAAACAAGAGTCCTGTAGACAAGAGTCCTATCTTGAGTGGAAAGACACTACACATACTGTAAAGGAGAAAAGGAGATAAAGGGCCAATTCTGCCAGCACAAGCACTCGTGGTTCCACACTAACTTCAGTCATTATTGCATGCATTAGATGCCCAGAGTCACAAGTACCTCTGGTGCAGCTGAGCCAACCGACTAAACTGCTCTTCCAGTACATCTCACTTTCAACCTGATCTAAAAGTCAAGGTACTACTTCACACGTCAATAAAAGAGGAGGAAAGGAAAGGAAAGCCTCATGTGATTTGCTACAGCAATAAGTGTAGTTATTTGCACAGCCTGGCTGGGTTTAACACAACTGCAAATCTCCATTTCAAAACAGACTATTCTACCTCGCAACACCTGCATGGTCAGAAACAGAAAAGAGAAAATATACAGCTTCTCAGACACTCACTTAGAACTACCATCTCTAAAAACCAAGCTTTCTGTTTCTTTTAAAATGCAAGTTTGCTTCACTGAACTACCACTGCAAATCCTACTCTTTTCCCTTCCAACCGTGCCTGCCTCAGCATTCCAGATTACAGCTGAGGCATTTGCACCCTCTAGCTGTCACAGGGAGGACACATTACTTATATCTAACTTACATTCATTTTCAACTTCAAATTTATTGAGGCAGTTTATATCAATGTATCCATAAAATAATTCAGAAATAACCCAAGTATACCGATTAAAACATCTTCATGGTTTATCCATTTACACACTCAGTACACAAACAACCCAGCCTCTGTACAAGTTCATCACATGCAAACCACCCATAAAGACAAAAACTTTAATTAAAAATAAGTCACAACTCAGTGTACTGTTTCAACTGCATCTCCATTTACCAAATGGCACATTGAATATTCTCTAAAATAAGATGTTTTTAACAATCTTGTTAAAAAATTCTTGGGCAAAATATTTCTAGACTTAAAAAACATCAAGATTTTTCAAAACACTCAAGATACTATACAACTTATAATAACCTTGAAATAGGTTTACAAGGTTGTTAACCAAGGTATTTACATACCAAATAATGTAAAGCAAAAAATTTGTATTTCTAATGACAAAAAGGTGATGCATTAAAGATTTATGAAATTAAAATTAAGGCTCTTTGTTATAGTTCTTTATGTAACTTTACATAATAGCCAACTTTGGAAATGTCAGTCTTGCACATTCTTGTCAATCTACTGCATTTAAAGCAGTAGGGTATATTAAGTATTATTTTGAATAATTACATTGCTACTTCTATGTTTGAGCATGCTTTTGAAACACTGTAATTATGAAATATTTACAATGTGTAGCCTTCAAACTTTGTGTAAAAGCCCAAGTATGACTGTCTGATTTGAATACAAACAATATACTTGTAAAAATGCTTTTACTTCTCAAAATTAAATGTAAACTACTACAGTTTTAACAAGCAAACCAGCTCTGAAAAGTTTCAACGTGTGCCTGAATGTGGACAGTAAAAGTTATGTGAAATTTCTCAGACAGTACTGTTTTCCATTTCAGACTGAACTATTCATTGTATCGGCTGTTTTCTGTAAGCATGTAGAAAAATTAAATATTTTTTAAAAAAATTATTCCAAGACCTACATATACTTTGAGCTGTGTCCATAGGTTTCTTGAAAACTCAATACTGTCTCGCAGGTTGTAGTGATTGGTCCACAGTTTATTTCAGGATGTGTGTTCAGCTAATAAAAGCAACTCGCTGTTTTTCAACGTCATTTCTCTTAAAAGCACAATGATATAAAACACTGAAGACAAAACAAAACAAAAAAAAAAAAAAAAGGAATGGTAACCTAAAGATCAAATCCATTAGCCATTTCTCCTACTATATCAAAATTTGTAGTCAGAATTGTCTTTATTGACTTTATTTTTAATTTTTGTACACAAAGAAAAACATGTTCATATCCATCATGAACAAAAACTTAAAAAGGCAGAACTAGAAGACATTTGTGTCCTTCACCAAAGCAAAGCTGTGCTAAAGGTTCCAAACATTTCCATTTTTAAAATAAATATTTTCTTTTTTTTTTTTTTTTTTCCTTTTCATTGTCTACATTCCAGTCTTCAGAATGTCACTGGAAACTGCAGCCTATCATGAAATACACACTTTTAAACAGAGTCCCAGCTCACTGCGTTTGGTAGCTTGCCATACCATATCCAGCTTGGTTAGGTATTACAGGAGCACCTTGTCCCTGGGCAGGTTGAGCACCAAATCCACCCATCCAGGCAGCAGATGGAGATTGGCTTAAAAAGAAACAGGATGGTTAAAAAAAAGTGGGGAAAGGCAACTCAAAAAAAAAACAAAACAAACCATAAAAACATACTTCCTACACAACTACTTGTATCAAAATAGAACAATTTCTTCTTCTTTTTAATGAGTAATTCAGGTTAAACTCCTCAACATGTGACTCCTGAAAATATCATGAGCTTTTTAAAAACAAAGGAGAAAAAAGACCCACAAACCTTGGGTACCAGTTGGACATGGCACCTGCCTCCAAAGGCATGAACACACACAGGTGGCTGGAACCGAATCAGTGATGCAGAAATGCAAGAAACACCCAATATCTCATGGGCATGAACACCAGTGATGGGTTTATTAGGGCTTAAGATGTTTAATTGGCACCAGATAACGAAGAACTAGGCAAACAGGTTATTTCAAAATTGTGATAAAACAAAGATTTCTTGTGAAGACTTCAGTCTTCAAGAGATGCATTATTAAAAGCCCACCCAAATTCTGAAACTGCACAAGTTAAAGTGTCTGTGTGTAGTTCCTTCTCTCCCTGTAGGCAAATATCCAGGCTCCTGGCTCAGACTCAGCACTTCCAAGTCAGAATCCAGAATATATTTAGGTACCAGACAAGACCATCACCCAAACCTTTACCACACTGGGTGCCCTTTGTGCCTCCACCAAATGTGGTATGTGCCATCAGGTACAAGACAGAGCAACTCACCTCAGTACCTGCTCATGGCAAGCACAGAACATAAACTTTACACACAGGAGTTCCCCTTAAAGTTTGAAACATTGTGCAATCCTTGACCCAAACGAACCTGAAACTTCATATACAGCATTCTTGGAATATTCTAAAAAAATTAAATATAATTACTCACTCTACTCCAAAACCCTGTTGATTCCATGCTTGGCCATACATTCCATACGATGGTACTTGCCACCCATTAGCCATATATTGCCCATACTGTTGTGGATTTCCATATACTTGGCTCCATTGTCCCCACTGACTGTAATCCACCTGCAGAAAGAATAATCCATTGTACTTCAGGTTCTAGAGATGGTGTATATTGCATTTGTGCTGCTGAAGGCAAAGTTTTGGCTATATCAATCAGAGAGCTAAAACAAGCAATAATGAGATCTGAAAAAATAAGATGTCACTATGACTTAATTAGATCCTTGTACTGAAAAAATCTATTTGTGCGTGCTTGAAACCCCAAAGACTATTTGGTTGGACAGCCACCTAATCTGCAGTTAGCAAAACAGCAAGAATTAGAATTACCTCAAAGTTTCTCCCTATCTTGGATCATATCCAGAAGACAGTAACAGATATTCCATCAAAATCACTAGCCCAATTTGATGAACTGGAACATAACTGAGACAGAACATGGAATTTCATAAGAACTCCACCACAAAATTTAGCCATTATAACTGGGAAGTCATTACAGGTATAAACACAATTGCTTTTGTAATACAAGAAAAGATTAAGTACAGTTACCTGTTGGAAGTTTTTAGTCATATCAGGGGATTCTTTACCCCAATAACATTTAACAACGTGTCCTTCAATTGTGGTTCCATTAACTGAAACAATAGCATGTGCTGCACTTTCATGGGTTGAAAACCTAAAAAATGTAAAAACAAACTCATGTTATGTTTTACAGTACTTCCACCTGATTACTTAAAAAACAGTGACTCCATACATACAGGAAATCCAGAGAAAAACATCTGCTTTCACAAACATTCATCTTCTCAGGTAAAAACGTTGGTGGCCCTTTTTACAAGTTCCAAATTACTCTATGAATATATGGTGACAGCTTTTACTGTATCAGGACAAGTTCAATCAAGTGAAATTACAGAGAGATGCAGCATTACCACATGCACAGACCCAGAGATTTTCCTTTTTCTGTCCATACCTGACAAATGAGTAACCTTTTTCTGGAAACACCCTTATTTCCATAATCTGTCCAAACGGTGAAAAAGTCTGTCTCATAAGTTGATCTACACAACATAAGATGTTTTTGAATTAGCAATCATCCTGGTGTCCAAAAGGTTTCAATAATAAAAAAGAAGAGAACACTTCATACCTGTTAGCCCCGAGGCAATTCCTCCACAGTACACAGTACAATTTTTTGGACTTGACTGATTTACTACGTCTTCAAATCTCAACTGTTTTGTATTATCTATAAAGAGAGAAGGCTGGTTTTCAGCAGTGGGCTGACAGTAACCCAGACACTTACCTCATACACAAGCATGATTTTCCCATTTAACAAACACATTCAATATTTTATGACAGATCAGTAGTGCCACCACTATGCTGATACAACATACCCAAAAAATCTAATCAAGATCTGGAAGGCAAGCTAATATGTGATTTAAGTGATATGATTTTGGCTTATGTTTATTCCCCCACTGAATAGTGGAAAAGACAGCAAACACAACCCAGCATGACATGAAGCTCTTACTTTCTTGTGTACTTTTGGGGGCTGGTGGTTTCCTTGTTGCCCAGTTAGTTCTGATTTGGCGGCCTCCCAACCACTGGCCTCCCATGTGTACAATAGCATTTTCTGCATCCTGAAGAGATTAAAACAGAGATTGTAGCACTTCCAAACAAAAACCATGTACAAATCTACTCCCAAGACTTGGTTATCAGTTAATGCCACTGACAAAACCAGTAGCAGTACTAGGAGAATGAAATCCTGAACAATTATAGCAAGCAGACAAACATTAATTAACATGAAGGCAACTGGTTACAGAGAAGGCCCTCAGAAGTCATTTGGTAAAAACACTGAAATAAAACAACTACCATTAAATGTTTATTTTGCTTCCCAGAGCTGTGCAACAGATGCTTTGTAAATTCTCTGCATGTTAAAGTCATTGTATGAACACACAGGAGGACCCATGGCCCACTTTTTATCTTGAACATGAAACTGAAGACAATCTTTGAGTTCACAGTGTAAGCAGAAACATCTGGCAAGCAAGGGTGAGTTTGCTAACAGCTGCAAGAAGCAATTTGTCTCCCAACTGCTTTTGAAGAAGGCAGGCAGAGCAAATAGTGCACATTTGAAATGCCTTTCCAAGGGCACAAAGCTTAAGGAAAAAACTGCTAAGCCCAAGAGACAAAGAAAACGTGGACAAGATAAAGGTGAGCTGCTCCCAGCTAGAATTCTCTTCTCAAACTCAGGACCTTGATCTTTCTAGCTTTTCATTATATTGAGTATTCACTTTGAAAACACGTAAATACAAAAATGAAATTACAAAAGATGACCAATAAGAAAAACCCACTCTAAAAGACAAAAATCAAACCACCAGACAATGAAACACCCCAACTGATTCAAGCACCCTTGGCTCCTAAAACATGGTGAATACATAATGAGCTGACTAGAAAAGGAAACACTCTCTGATGAACCTTGCTGCTATCCTGCTTGAGGATCACAGCTGAGACAAACATGGAACAGAGCCCAAGCCATAACTAATCCAGTCCAATGCAGGAGTTCAATTTTCTCTTAACTGTGTTATGCTTTAAGACCTCAGGCTGGAGTACCTGAAATCTGGGAGCATATTCCACTTTTCCAAATCTAGCAGAATGATACATTCTGAAAAACAGGTCTTAAAGTACCAGCTCAGAACAGTCACACCATAACACTACAGGTGCAGCTGCTGTGGGAATGAACAGCAATCAGGACTTAAAATTTAGAGTACTTTTTAGTATTATGTTTAGAATTCATCCATTAATTTTGTAGAATGAATACAAATTTCAAATTGGAGTTTTAATGGCTCAGTCTGAAAAGAATCCAGTAACTTTAATTCCATAACTGTTACAGTTCCCCTCTGGTGACAGGAACCAAACACAACTGTATGATAAAGGAAGAGGGGTACAAGGAAATAACAGCCATTCCTTGCTTTTTCAGCTGTAGCACAGAAGAAGAGCAAAGTGTAACTGAAAAATACACTAAATCAAGACATTCAACTGCAGTATCTTACGTGACTGGCAAATCTGAAGAAATTAAAACTTTTTCTCTGATTATGACAGCTGCAGGTAACTGTTACAGAACATCAAAACAGAACTGACATGTAGGACTTCTGACCACTCAAATAGGCTTTATATGCCTCAAACCCTGGAACTGTGTGTTTCTCTATGCAAAATATTTAAGGAGAATGATTCACAGTTTCCCCACATTGCCCTAAACATACATACAGCTCCTGTACATGTAAATTTGTTTCCCTGGGTGAAGTCTAATAAACAGCGAATGCATAAACAGGCAGAACTAAAAATGGAAAATAGGAACTATTTTAAACCTGCATTGTGATTACTCACCAGTTTGTTATAAAAAGATACAAAACCATAGCCTTTTGACTTTCCAGTTGCCATATCTTTAACTACCCGTGCATCCCTGTGAAAAGAAGCACAGCTATATGAGGGTAGTATTGGTAACCTGCAAAATAAAAACTAAAAGGAACCACACACACTGTATTGTGAGCATAATTTTTTCTTATAAATTCAGTTAGCCCTAAAACTACAGTCATTCCTGAACTCTCCCTATTGCTTCTTTACCTGTTAGAAAAAAGCAGTAGGACAAAAAAAAATAACATGTAATAAACATGCAACCTATGCACATAACCTATACTGGCTATAACTAGAATGTTCAAATTTGAAGTATAAGAGAAACAAAGTTTCCTTTTCTAATATTCTATTGGCTAGGGTCCTCTAAGGTTTACTGTTCTATAAATTACTGTAACAATTCTATCTAATTTACCATGCATTTTCTAAATAGTTAAATGTCTTCTGCCTAGTGATACAAAATATATGAAATATTAAAAAAATCGAAAAAGAGGAAAAAATAGGAATTAAAAGGCATACATGGCCTGTTAACAGATTTCTTTATTTTTCTTGGTCAATTCTCTACCATCATTTTGGAGTTTGGGTAGCTGTAAATTTTGAAAAATTGACATTTTCAGAAATTTAAGAAAGGAGAATAAAACTAACAACAATGCTAAGCACACCAGTACGAAAACAACAAATTTACACAGAAATTTTAGTGAGTAAGTTAAAATGATTGGAAATATAGAACTGCACTGAATATAGAATGTTAAAATGTAAATACTAAAATATGTATATATAAATAATGTATAATAAGAATAAATAGAAATGAGAAAAAATCTACAACTGAGTTCCAGTGTGCACAGTTCCTTGCAGTTAGCCTTCAAGATCCTGTCCATTCTTATGAGCAATTCTGCAAAATAACCAGAATGCTATTACTTTTAATTGTGACTTGGACTTTAGAAAAACTGCAGGTCTCAGGTATAAATATAGATTGAGAAACAGAAACCTGAATTATTCTTTTTAAATTGATTTTTAAAACAGTACTACTTACCACATTAAGAGACAAAAAGCAAAGTAAACAAAACAGCAGAGGTAAGAAATAAGATTTATGATTCATTTAAAAATATGCGTACAGAACAAGAGAAAAATAAGAATTTTGTTCTTAGAAATATACTCCTGTAAAGTAGTACAAAAACGTTCATGTGCAACTTTGATTTTTATAAAGATAAACTGATAAAAGATTAATAGACTCTTTTTGTAGCAGTACTCTTTAGGACATATATACTTTAGCACTCTAAAGGAATTTTGTAATGTTAAATTTGTTCAATTAGAACACCAGGTGATTTAGCATCACCTGCACTGTTCATGAGAAGTTTAAAGAAACATTCTCTTAACTGGCAGAAATGTGCACATATTGTAAAGCCCCCATTTTTTTTCATTTAAGATATTATAATTGTAATTCATCCCATTATCATTCAAAAAACCAGATTTCATTCTCATAAGTATCAGCTTTTTTCAAAACATTCCCAATAGTTATTAACTAGTTGCTTTATCATTTATATTCCAATTGCCCAGTTTTCCACACTGCCAATGAAATGTATAAAAAATGCACATAAAACACACCCAGGATACAATATATACCAGTTGTCAAGTCACTACTCTGTACACATTCTCAATACCAAAAAAAAAAAAAAATCACACTTAGAGCAGTAATTAAATTTTAATAAAAAGTTGAAGGACATTAGCATATAAATTAAGTTAAAAGCACATTGCTTTCAGCAAACCAGAGCACAATTACATTGTATTTACATTGTGAAACACACTGAGATACAACCCCTTTCCACTACCCACCCACCCACCACAAAGAAAAGAACAGCAGAAAAATTATCTCAATAGATAAGAAATAACATTTCAACTTAGAAACACATTTTCACTATCACATTTTCTGACTGATAATGGAAATGTTTATGATGATACTTACGATATTTTACCAAAAGGAGCAAATGCTGACTTGATGTCTTCTGTTGTTATTTCTGGACTTAAATCCCCAACGAACACATGGAAGTGATCTGAAAATAAATAATTTACTAATCAAATATTTAACTGCTATCTAAAGTTCCAACTCCTGAGAAAGTGATGCTCTGCACACAGCACTGGGAACCAGGAACGCTCAGGATTCCATGTGAAGAGCAGCAGCAATTTAATCTGTCCACTCCGGTTTCCCCAGTTGTAAAGCAGAAACAGAAGAATTAGTTTGCACAGTTCTATTAAACACTAGATGGGAAGGAGAGAAGTTATGTTTAAATGCATTTAAGATAAATTTTTACCACTTTGTGAAGGATTTGTGTAGAAGTGATACTGTGGCATTACATTACTTACTGGATGTATCTTTTTTCTGGCTACTTGGTGTTGTTGCCCAGTTTACTTTGACCTCCTGAAAACAAGTATAAGATTTAGTATAAATTCACAAAATTCTTACATTTTATAAGTTCATTCAAGGGTGGGTTACAACTGTCAACGTTTACAAATCATTATTTAATATTTAACACCATGATGAACAGAACATCACAAATAATACATTTCCTAAACAAGACTTACTTTTTTTTTATATCACTACTTTTAAAAGATTATTCTATCAATATTCAATCTTGGTAAAACATCTTCAACGGTTTTATTAATATTTTCACACAACTCTATATTCTTTAAATCTAAGATTACCATGTGAGCAACTTACCTTTCCCAAAATTTTTCTCCCATTCATAGCAGCTAATGCAGCAGCTGCATCTCTGTGTTCATAAAATTCCACAAAGCAATAAGGGTCATTGCTTGTATGCTGCAAAACAGAAAATCCAACAGAAGAGTTGACCCTTCTGCTATCGGGTTGCTGAGAAGAAAATCCAGGAAAATATATTACTTATAGCTAGAAACTTTCAGAATGATTTGCATCAGATTTATGAAATAGCCTTTGACATTACACTTAAATGCAAGAATCATTAAGATGGGGTTTTTATTAAAGGTCTAGCAGTTCCTGAAGGATAGCTTGCTTTGAATGAGGATTGAAGTTTACTGAACTAAAAATAACTGATCAGAAAAGTGACCTGCAAACTGAATGAAAAGGTGGGGGGGAAGGGGAAGAACGGAGAGAAGAACAGAACTGCCTCATGCATGTAACTCAAAGCTAGGAAGGTTTATTCCCCAGACACATTTTCACCAATTTTCTCTTGCCCTACTTAAGAAGTCTTTCCTTTTATTTGACTGAAAACCACCAGCAGGCAGCAACCTGGAAGCTGCACAGTGTCAGTCTCAAGTGAAAAATGCCACAGCAAACAACTGGGAAATAACCTTTTAAAAGAACTCAAACTAGTTTAACTGAGGGAAAAGGATATTAATCAATTCACTGTTAACTCTGTTAAACCTGGAGTACAACCTGTCTTTGTAGGATGGCCTATCAAATCTCCTTTAAAAATACCCACTGACAGACGTCACTGAAGTAATAAATATACCAGAGTATAAAGTGCAAAGAACAGAAGAGTTTTCTGAAAAGCTGATCAAGTGGAAAGGATGTTGAGAATGCCAACTTGAACACTGGATTTGATCTACCTCCAAGATGTAATGAGTACAAAAACTAACTAAAACACTTCCATTAACTATTCAGCACATGCACAGACCAAAAGATGATAAACTCTAATATGACCCTAAACAAGTTATATCTCACATGGGCAGGGAAGGGTTGAGCACAAAGGAACTGCCCTACCATCAGTATTCTCACCTATCTCACCTGGTGCCAGGTAAAACACAGCTGTAACACAGGTTAAGAGAAGCCTTTTCCAGCATTCCTATTTAACTTCTCTCACACACACTGATGAACAGTTCTAATCCTTCTCCCTAAAGCTGGATTGTACACCTTCAAACACAGTCCTGTCTACTTCTGAAGCTGTTCAGATACAACAGTTGAAGAGATCACAAGGCCTTTATACACCTAAAATGGTCACGGAGTCTGAAGCCATCCTCCTGAACACTGTCAATGCTTGGGGCCTCTAACTGATGCACAATGAACAGATGAGAGAAAATGTACCTGAGATGATAAAAAAAAGTTTCAGTCACAAAGTTCTCTACAAGCACACTCACCTCAGATGCCCCAAAAAAGAAAGCCTTAATTCACCCCTCCTCCCACACCACTCTGGGAAACCCATTTAAGGCTTCTCTAAGAAATTTAGTGTAGTTTATGCTTGAGCTGAAGTGCAGCATTGCTTTTAGACTGGAGGGAGGTCTTTAGCACTGGGAACTTGTCTGAACATGAGAAGAATCTCCTTTGGAGACACTCAGACATTTAGGTGATCAAACTATCTACAAACACTGTGCCACCAGCCTGAGTATTATACACCTCCAAAAGAAACGCCTGAAATTTTTCAACACTTGATGTATTCATATCACATACCCTACAAAGAAAAAGAATGACTTGATACACCTGGCTAAAATGGAAAAATCACAGGTGTTTAAAAGTTGATGGTGGTATTAACAACTGTAAGAACCACCTAACCATGACACAGCTCCTAGGACAGGTTTATCACAAACTGCAGAAGGATGGACACCATGGACAAGGTCCTGTGACAGCTGCAGGCCAGTGCCAGTCTAGAATCCAACCTGCACCTCTGTGACTGCTTGTT
This sequence comes from Phylloscopus collybita, assembly GCA_027886175.1. Classification (NCBI taxonomy): domain Eukaryota; kingdom Metazoa; phylum Chordata; class Aves; order Passeriformes; family Phylloscopidae; genus Phylloscopus; species Phylloscopus collybita. The sequence goes on from JAJNNQ010000129.1 coordinate 32,855,144, forward strand.
GGCAGGTGCCGAGGTCAGCCCAGTGCAGTCACCACTGTGTGACTGAATACAGAGGCCAGCAGTTTTTGTTTATCTGCTTGTTTCATAAAGATGTCTCACTTAGGAAAAGATCTTAAAACCACAAAGCCTCAACCAAGGTAAAAATGTTGGAATTTCTCGTCTGATCCTCAAGAAATCAAACTGATGCTAACAGCTCTCACCCAGCCAAAGGTGGGAGCAGCAGCACCTTATGTCTATAGAACACATGACAATCAAAACTGTTTCTTCAGAGAAAAAGCAAAAACTGTGATCTGTCAGCCTTCTGTTATTTTTCTCCAATAAACTTAAAGCAAATGCAGCAGAGAAAAGTGTCACATGGGAAATTATTAGTCCAGACAAGGATGAGAGTGATTACACAAGCAGCAAGTTGATGATAAGCTAAAAACAAAGAAACAAACAAGCTGTGTGACACATTGAAAGGAGAAGAAGCCCACAGGGGAGTTTGTGGTAGCATTCCCAGAGAAGTCTAGTCACAAGACTTGCCTCTTAATACTTTCATTAACAATCTTGACATAAAACTAATGCAACTGTCCTCTGTAATTACAAGTTAGTACCAAGCATAAGATGTAGTAAAAAGTATGAAGAGTATACAGAAACCAGAGATGAAGGACCAAAGCTTAAATCTGGCAGAAGCTCAGAGTAGTCCCTGCCTGCTCAAAGCTTACCAGGTACAAACACAGAAGGAAGGAAAAATACCAGGGAGAGAAAAGTTTTGTAGGATGTCAAAAAGCTCACAGAAATGGCTGCCAACTATAAAGGTACCAGAGTATTTAAAATGGAGATAAGAAAGCATTAATACTTACCAACACTCTGTGCAAAAGACTTTATCTGGAATACTATGGAAATTTTGTCACTTTGTTTCAAGGAAAAATTAGTTTAAGAACAGACAGGTGCAGACAAGAGCTATTTGTACTGGTGCAGACAAGAGGTGTTTGAACTACTGCAGAAAAAGCTGAGGAAGAGTCAAACTTATTCTGAAGGATTTCTTACTTTTCATCCATAGCAAAGAACTATTTATTCAAGAGGGACAAGAATTACTGAGGCTCATGTTCAAATAAAGTGAAAAATGTACAAAATAGCCACGAATAATACTTGAAATAATAAGGTTTCTGATCATCAGGACAATGTGATTCTGCAAAGAGGGAGTAACAATCTTTTCAATAAAGTGGAATCTCATCACCAGCTGATAAAAGGTATGTCAGGGCTACAGGCAAAAGCACAGGATTGCACACACCAGGTCTCTCCTGCAAAGAGTTCTCCCCAAAGCCAAACACAATCAACTCAAAGAAACCCACTGCCAGTAATGTCAAAAGAAGCCCTCAACTTCATTTGTTTTGGACAACTTAGGATAAAGTTACATTACATTTGCTACCCCCCCAGATGTGGAAGGCCTTACCTCTGTTATCATTTTACAGCTTTTGCATGGTCCAATCTGGCTGAATAACTGAAGTATGAGAACCTCAGTCACATCTCTGGAGAGGTTTCCTACATAGCTACACAAGGAAACAAAAAACCAAGATTTTAAACCAGAAATTGTCATCTTTTAAAACACATATATGGTTTTAGAAACTTTTAACACCGATAAAGAATCTCCCTTTAAAACATCTCAGGTATCTCAAAGATGGTATTCACAAAATATTTCCTAGTTTTAATGCAGTACTCATGTGGTTTTCAAATTACAACATTGGCCACACAACTGAGAAGTGAAGCTCAATTCAGGACAACACTGGACACCAAGACCTAGTGCCAACCATTTCCTTGGCACAGAGATGTCAAAAGCACAAAGAACATTGCTCAAGAATGTTGTGCAGAACAAGCAATGATATTTTAAGTTTCACTTCCCACTGAGTATCTCATCAAGAATACTTCTGGATTTGGGTACAAACACACACCTAACTCCCATGAGCTCAGGAGCAGCTCTCGGACAAACTGTGCTGCCTTGCAATCAACCAACTCAACTTTTCTGTTTTCCTGAACATTTGGAAAGCCAGCCCACTCATCAACAGACAAGGCAATTTATGCAGCATTCTGCCATAGGAATGCACTGTACAGCATCTATCTCAACAGCTCCCACCTTTGTAATACCCCCCAAAATTCTGGCAGTGTTATTTTGACATCACCCAGATTTCTTGATTTTTGTTAGTTTGTAAATCTTGAGAAATAATAACAAGTTTTGAAATACTTATCAAGTTTAGATAACAGTTCTAGATTTACCAGGTCACAACAACACCTGAGAAAGTCATGAATGCAAAACTAAATTCTTTTTAACAATATGACTAACTTGTAATCAAATTGTAAGCAACATGAGCAGTTAAGAGAAAGGCATGTCACAGTAACAGATGTCAAAAGCCATCAGCAGAGGGACATTTATCATCTTTACATATAAGCCTGCCAAGGCATAAAGCATTCAAGTACAGCCAGTAAGATGAGCAGAACCTTCTGTGATTTAGAAGCTGAAAGAGTATACATTTTATTCATTTTACTCTGGTCAGCTACAGAACCTCATAAAACTGCAAACTGAAGTGAGCCTGACCTGTTAATACAGTGAACATAAATGTGAACAAGTGTTTCTTATTGCTCACAGACAAATTTATTTTGAGTTAACTAAAGGTGTGGTCTGAGAGGCAACCCTTGAAAATTTCTGAAAAGCAAATTCTGTGTTTGACAGCTGGACTTTCATCCGGATCAGCAAAATGAAAATGGACACTGTTTGTTTTCATCAGAACACCACACAATGTTATCAACAGATGTTTGTTTATGCCCTTCTCCTTTCAGCAACTGTGGGGCAATTCTGCACTTTCTCAGCAGGACCTCAATGCTACAAATCCAGAGTGAGTTTCTGAAGTATTACCTGAACACAGAACATCCACTAAAATCCTTCATGTACTCATTAGTTTCTCATTAAATTCGTATGAATTAACACAAGTCATTAACAGAAGCCTGTATTGTTATGAAGCTTTTCAGCACAGAAGTTAAAAACTTCAGGACTCTAAGACCCCTTACAGGACAAATTGTCCATCTCACTGACTTTTCAGTTCTATCCTGAAAACTTAGTAGTTAAACATTTATCCATACCTTCTTTCTGAAATATTAACTAAATTTTTGTTAATCATTCACCAAGAATAAATTGCAAATCACTAATAGCTTTTAGTGGAAATATTAACCGTTGCAGATACTACTAAAATCAGAAGGAAAATGTATATTCCAATAGGAATTCCAACATAAAGGGTCAGTAGTGCTGTGAACTTATTGCTAGTACTGGTTTCCTATGTATGCTGTAGAACAGTATTCATTAATACTGAGCCTTCAAAGTATATATGAAATTAAATACAGTGAAGTCTTATTAACATTATTTCTACTGCAAATCAGATACAGTAAGGAGTACAATTAACACAAAAAACCAATCATCACCCTCTTCTGCATAATACTAACATGTATTAGGGAAACACAAGAAGTCTGAAAATCAAGCTAGAGAATTCCTCTTGGTCTGACAAAAATTAAAAAAGAAAAAAAGGCCAGGGAAAGCAATTCCTCAGCAATCTATTCAACTAAGGTACAAAAAGTTACACTAACTGATAGAAGATACAAGATACACTAAGTGGGTTTTTGATACCACCATGTCTTCAGCAAGATAGTAGTGAGAATGTTGCATCATGTAGGAAACAAGCTGCCTTTTCATAAAAATCGGGACCACCTTGACTGCTAGATTCAGATGGGATGTGAAATCCTACTGGTCCATTAATTCCCTAAATGTATATGATAAATACTGCCTTGGTGCATAATATTACCATTAGTCAGAGGCATTCCCACCCTTCCCAAGTTGCTGAAACTCTAACTTCAGTAATGCACACACTGAGAATACTGCACAGTAAAGGTTCATGTAGCAAGGACAACACCCAGAGAGACCCAAATCTCTCAAACTAAACGTAAAATATGGGAATACAAACCTCTACAAATTTGCTAAACAGGAAACAATATGCTAAAAATAAATAATAAGCTAAAAAGTAAGACTTGATGGTTACTCTCATGTAACCACTTAAGCAGACTGCAGTAACATCCCCTCCTTCAGTACAGCTAGAGACCACTCTAATAAAACATACAAACAAACATCCTCAGTGTCAATGTCTGAATACTACAGAGCTGAAGAAATAAATATATTCAGCACATTAGGAGCAGACACCTTACCTTTCTGGAAACACAAAACTTGGCTCAGCTGATGCTAATCACCCACTACCCATGGCCAGCCTATGGTCAGCTTTCCCTTTCTAGCTCCATTTACACATGAACAGAACAGCATCTTCCATTCTACTTCATGAATCAAAATTATCAGAACCACACCTCAAGAAACCAGAAGATTCCTGACATGCAACTGTACAGTATTTCAGTCTTTTTGGACTGATACATTCTAGAGGATATATCATGCAAACTTTCAAAAAATTATTAAACCCAGCAGGGCAGAAGCACTTACTAAACTTTTATAGGTGGTCTTGCATGATGTGACAGGGCAGCAAAAGTTGTGGCTTTTTGCACACAGGCAATAGAGTTCACTCCTTTCTCCAAGCCTGAAGTACCTAAATACCAATTAATAAGCAGCTACAAAAAATACCCCAACAACCTATAGACACATAGATGTCGTGACATGAATTTTATCTATTACACTTCTGAATGCTGCTGACAACAAAGAAAAGCAAACTACTTGAAATTCAGAGATATTGTAGAACTACAAGTTCACTAAAGAACACAAGAGGCATGTATCAGCTCACAATGAATTTTGGAACTCTTTGGCTTGAGCAGAAAAACTCTCTTTTTGAAAGTAAACAGGTTTGTATTGCATCCTATACAGGGACATGAGAAAGGAACATTTACAGCCACTACTTTTAGGTCCACAAAACTTCCTTACATCCTTTTTTGAGGAAAGATAGTAAATCTGATTTCTCTCTCACACAGGCAACATGCAAAGAACAGCAGTTTCCATATTTAAAAGCGGAAATTGTGATAAGCAATAAGGTAACTGATGTGCTCAAGAGTCCATGGAAATTCTAGCAACTCTGCCTAGTGCTTGTGAGCTTCTGGAAATAAAATAAATATACCAAGAATAATCCACTCTGTAGCCTCCTCCAGGAGAAAACACTCCTGTACAAGAGCTGAACTGAAAGGAAGTTGAAGAGAAGTGAACCCGGGTGAAGCTCTTACTCCTGCACCTTTTCCACATTCCAGACTTGGAATACAGCACGGCAAGGCTGATGAGATAACAGCTGTAGGTATGCAGTCACCTCAGAGCAGTCACTGAATACCTACAAACCGCACAACACATTTCTAAAAGCATTAACAAGAATATGCAACTTTGGAATTTTTCTGGTTGTCTGCGAGAGCTGATAACATTAGCAACACATCAGGTTTCTGATAGTTTAGTTTTCACTTTAAAGTAGAAGCAGGACTTTGATACAGCCTGTGAAATCTAACAGTACTCACAGACAACAGAGCTTTCAAGTGTTCTATTAAAAAAAATCAGAGGCTCACAGCTCATTTTAGGACCAGCTAAAAAATTACATGTGACAAATCACACCAAAAGGCCCCCACCCCTGGTAAGTTTTTTGGCAGAAAGTATCTAAGGTTATTCTTCACATTTCTATAAAGTTAAGAAATGTAACAAATAGAAATGCAAATGGTGTCAGTTTTCCATATTAAGCCCCAGAAAAATATTCTGAACTGTTAAAGGTTCATGACTGACCTGTCATGACTGGAAACAACATAACAGCCCTGTAAGTACTGCAAATTGAAACAATTCTTATTCCTGAGCTGTTTAAGATGGGCATAAACATGGAATTAACAGAGGTTACATAGATTTTGCTTTTTCTAAGTTAAAAAAAAATGGCTTGCAACTGTTAAAAAAGAAAATTCCTTCCTAATTTACAGATTTTGGATTTCATTTATTCCCACAGGAGTGAAAAACTAAGACATTAATAAAGTACTGCCTACACTATCAATCAAGTGCTTTTTCACATGGTCAAATAGCTACTAAAACAATTTGTTCTTCACTTTCTCCCCCCTCCCCCTCCCCAAATAAACTAAACAATGAAAACTTAGAAGTTCAACTAACAATATTTTTACTTGTTGTTCTTGGGGAACAGTGAGTTTTATTTATGAGATCACAACTGCTCTATATGAAAAGCAGCGCTCAGGATAATAATCTTTAAAACACAACTTGCTACTCTAAATTTAAAGACATTTCAGATAAAAAGGAGGGACAAGAAGGTAAAATGTAAAAAATGCTACAACAAAAATTTTGTCTTCCATGCAAAAAGCCGACAAATAATTACAGGAAAGTAACCTTTTGTGATTGTGGTTACTACAGAACTACTAGGAAATTCATGTGCATGCTGTTTATTAGTTTCACAAATGAAACAGTCACACATGTGCAATAAACCATTTGGGGCAGCTGTAGAGATGCTATTTCAGACATCTTAGTGGATTTTTTTTTTCTTATTAGTAACTAAGTGGGCTAAGTCAAGCCCTTGATGGAATGTGTTACTGGGAAGCACCCATGGTACCCAAACTTGTTGGCACTAAAAGAGCACTTCAAAACTTAGGGGGAATACAGCAGTTCTTAAAAAGAAAGAAGTCAATAATGAAGAAAGGAGCCTTGAAAATAAAGCAGTGTGTGACACTGCTCTTTTCCCTCCTATTCTAAAACAGCACTCAAACCCAGGTCTGCTCTGAGGGCCAAGCAAACTCAGATCATTTGGGTAATCAACACAAAAAGTATTTCAGATATGCTTATTTAAACTCTGCATCCCAGGGAGCGAGGACTAAGTACTTACACTACATTATAAACGAGTTAAAGGAACTTTTGCAGACCTAGAAAAGAAAAAAAAATACAAATTGCCCTGAGAAGCCTTAAATGCCAAGTCATCATTTTGGTGGTGAGAAGAGAATTACGAGACATTTTACTGTTTCAGTAGTTTCTTTAGGGCGGCTTTCAGTCCCCTGTCTTGGAAACTATCTTTGAGAGCTTTTCTGAAGCCTACTGTCCCGAAAGCTAAATAGACAAAGATTTCATTTGCACTGTCCTGAGCTGTGTTTGCCATCTGGGCAGCCCGAGCATGAGCCTGTCTTTCTCCCAGGGACAGCCCGAACGCTACACTGCTCACAGAGCCCGAAACACCCTCTGGCAGCTGCACTGGAAATCTGGGAACTGGTTAAAATCAGCAGCAGCACAAAATCCCTGCTCTCAAGTGCCCAACCACAAGTGCGAGCCTCCCTCGTCTAAGGCAACAGGACAAAGAAAATCCATCAAAACCACATCTGCAAAGCTGAAAAGAACTCCACAGCAACCCCAAAATGCTCAAATCTGTATTTTTAAACAGAAAACGGATGACAGCCACCAAGTGGCTAAACAGCCCGGAGAGAACACGGCCAACACACAGTTATTTCTTTCTGCTGGGCCCGATACGCTGTTATTGAACCACACCGTGACACGCTGGAGGGAAAAGCGATCCCTCCCGGTTTCCCGGCGCTCCCCATCCCACCCACCGCCGGGAGAGCACAAAGAACTTTCCCAGCGCCGGGACCTCCGTGCAGGGGGGGCCCGGGGGCGGCCTGTGCCCCCCGGCGAAGGCTTGGGACTCCCGCCTGCACACCCAAATCTCCACTGACGGACCCCCGGAGGCTCCGGGGATGGACCCCGTTACAGCCCCGGTCCAGCTGCGGTTCGCCCGCGTTTTCCTTGGTTCGGTGCGGCGCGATCTCCGTGCGGGCCGCCGCGCTCTCCTCCCGCTCCTCTCCCGCTCCCCCTGCCCGGACCCCGCTCCCGGCCCTGCCGCACACGCTCCGTCCCGCTCAGCCCCTTCCGTTCCCCGGGCACCCCTCGAGGCCCCAGTCCCGCTCCCCGGGAGCGCATCCCTGCCCCCGCCCCGCTCCGCCCCGGGCCCGCTGCCCACCCCGCCGCCCCCTCCCCACTCACAGGGTCCTGGGCTGCCCGTCGTCTTCCATGATGGTGGGCGAGCGCCGCTCTCCGCAGCCGCGCCCGGGGGCAGCGCCGGAGGGGCCCGGCGGCGCACGGAGGCGAAGGGAAGGTGAGGAGGGTGCGGGTGGCCCCGGCTCCCCCCGCTCCGCGTCGCCCCCGCGCCAGGTCCCGCGGCCGCAGATCCCGAGCGGGAGAGGGAAGCGGCACCACAAAATGGCGGCCGCCACCAGACGCTCAGGAAGCTGGCGTCTGCGCAGGCGCCGCCCCGCGCGCTCCCGGACCCGCTTCTCCTTCCAGGCCCCGCGGGGAGCGATGGGGATCGTAGGCACGGCCGGGCACGGCGCGGCGGGGTCCCGCAGGCTGCTGGGAGTTGTAGTTCGCCTGGTCACACACAGAACGGCGACACGGGGGGGACGAGAACTACAGCTCCCGGCATGCCCGGCGGCAGCGGCGCCGCGGGGGCTCTCCCGGGCGGCCGCGATTGGCCGCCGGCAGCCCGGGAAGATTCGCTTCGTCCCGGTCCCGATCCTGATCCCCATCCCGCCTCTAATCCCAGCTCCAGTTCCGGGCCCAACCCCGGCCCCACGGAGCGGGATGGAGCTGCCAAGGCTGCGCTGGAGCGCGGTGTAACCGTGTGGGAAGGACAAACGCCGCGACTCGCTGTGCCCCGAGGCTCATCCCGGCCATCCCACATGGCCTGCGCCGGGCGGGAGCGGCTGGTTCCCCTGGGATGTCACTGCGGGCGGCGGCAGCCTCTGGAGAAGGACGGCCAGGCTTGCAGCAAGCTGGGCGAGTGGAAGCTGCCGCTGTGTGTGGCAGATGTTTTTTTTACAGTCGCTTTCAGCCCAAACCACTCTGATCCCGCGATTCCCAAGAATTCTGATTTCATGTGCCCCACACGTGTGTAGGTACCACCACGGCCTGGCTGTGCATAATAAACACATTATCAGCTCCTTGGGAAGATTAAGAGACGTGTGATGCTTAGGGGGCAGAGAAGGGGGAGAGAAGCCAAGTTAGGAATTGTCAGGGTAGCTCTGCACAGGCAGAGGATGAGCATCCTCACATGCAGCTCCTGCAGAATAACCATAGCCCTCTCACTCTGGAAAAAAAAAAAAAAAAGTCAGTTTGTACACATTGGGTTGGTTTAGCTATATTATATTTAATTTAATTCGCTATATTTATTTATTTAGCTGAGTTTAATTTAATTTGCCAACCCAGCCATCAATCAATCACAAAGCCAGCCACCAATCGGTCTTTTACCATCCCTGCTAAACCAACACACACGTCTTGAATATTCAAGTACTCTTAGGTACCCCCTCCCTCTTCCAAAACAGTAATATCACAGAGAAAACTGCTCATATAGTTATCAAACTGGATATTTTCGTGCCTGCTGTTCTCACAGTAGTGTTTTCCTCTCTTTAATTTAAACATGCAAGACTGTCACCAGGCACACATTTTTGGTAGAAGTTCTTCTAGCACATGGATGCAGAGATGTGTCTTAAGTAACTCTTAAAAATGTATTAAAAAGACAGCAGTTTGAGTATGTAAGGAATCAGTGGGGTACTCTAAGCATGGATTTTGAACAGCCAGAGATCTGCAGGTAAAGAATCTCCATGTCCAGCACAGATCAAAGACTTTTTTTTGCTTATTTCACACATTTGATCTACAAGCAGTAAATCCCAGGAATTCTCTGAGGGTTGTGACATTCTCCAGTGCCTGCAGCTCCAGGAGATGATGCAGCAGGACTGGTGAGGTGCTGTGAGGCAGAATGCTGTCGTGGCAGCCAGTACTGACCAGCATGTCCCTGGCAATGTGTTTTTGTCTAATGGAGCAATAAAAAAAAAAAAAAATTAAAAAAAAACAACCTAAGCTAAGGTTTGTTTCAGTTTCAGAGATACTCAAGGTCCCTGCAAAAAGTGGAAATAAATTTAATTACAGCAACATCCAAGGAGTGAAGCCCTTTACAGAACGATTAGACACTGACTGAGTTTTCTCCAAGTGTGTACTGAGAGTGAAGTTTTTCTACCGGGTTTAACATTTGCATTTCAGAGTGTTGGCTAGCAATGATCCCAGGAGAAATTCTCTGGGAAAAAAACCTCCACTGTGCAACTCTGCTTTCTCATTAACAAGTACCTCTTTTCAGATTTTTTAATGGGGGGATCAGACCCAGCCAACATGAGTTCAGGAAAAGGCAAAACCTGCTTGACCAACCTGATCTCCTTCCTGTGAGAGGGAGACCCACCCCGTGGATGAGGAAAGGCTGTGGATGTGTCTATCTGGACTTTAGTAAAGAGTTTAACACCATTTCCCACAGCATCCTTGGGGACAAGCTGGCTGTCCATGGCTTGGACAGGGGCTCTCTTTGCTGGGTAAAAATCTGGCTGGACATCTGAGTCCAGAGATTGCCCAGATGCTACAATAACATTACAGTGTTCACTGAGTATGGACTCTAGCAAAGGAATTGTTTGGGACCTGTCTCTTGATTTATCTCTTTGTCAGAGCAGCTTATCTACTGGAAATTGTTAGCTTGCATAGCTTATTCTTAATTCCAAGCCTGGCAGCTCCGCTGTGGCAGTGAAATCTTGCAGAGATGGTTTGCTGACTGGTCTTCACCTCAGCTCTAAAATCTAAAAGCACTTTTAATTTTTTTTTCTTTTTTTCCCTACAGAACCCACATTTTACAGATTTATGAAGAAAATCAAGACACAAGAAACGTTTCTTAATCATTACCTCAGGATACTGTAGGTCCACCTGGGAGGTGGCACAAGCTGCCCCAGGAGGGCAATGTGGAATTAGGAACAGGGATGCCCTGGGAGGCAGAAGCCTCTGGCACTGCTGCTTCCCCAGAAGGGAGGAGGAAGGTGTGGGGCAGGAGGGGAGGAATCTGGGAGAGCATCTTTGAGGAGCTGCTCTCACCCAGCACGACACAGAGCAGCAGAGATGCTCTAAGATGTGGGACAGTGAGGTCAGAGCCCTGATGGGAAGCAGGCAGAAGGAAACTAGACTTAAATACAACCTTTTCTTGCTCTTCATCAGCTTTACTTCAATAGCAAGAGGGTTAGTCTTGATATCCAGCTTCTTTTAAATCTAATTACTTTGATTTTTTTTCTTTCTTTACAGATCAAATTCTCCTGAAGAACAGCAGGTGTGGTGAGACTTAAAATGACTCTTCCAATATGGATGCTTTCAGATGTATAACAGAAATACCTGGGGCAAAATTTGGAGGTCTCCTCACAACTGCTAGCCAGCCCTTGGTCAGACTGGTCAGATTCCTGGGAGCTAACTGGGAAGCAGCACAGAATTATGGAACACAACCAGCCTGAACTTAAACCATGTCCTGAATACATGCTTTCTACCCCTACCTTGATTTCCTTTGTTATTTATTTTATATGTTTATTCTCCCTCCAAAACCTAATGCTTCATCTAAATGGAGTGTATTTAGTTTTACCTGACCTAGCTGGAAGGTTGGCATTTACATGGAGACAGGGCTAGTAGTCTGAGCTATTTGAATTTTGCAATACAGACACGGCCAAAGCTCTTCCCTCACAGCAAACAGGCAGGAAACCAGACCTAGGTCAGGGTGGGAGCTGAGCAAAGTAAACTAATTAAATAATAATTCATAAGGAAACAGGAAAGGAATTGTCAAATAACTAAAACTTCTAAAAATGAGAAAATGTGAAGGAGGATCAGTTTCCTGTGTCAAAATACTCTTTTATTTTGATATCAGTTACCTTTTACTAAGAGAAAGAAATCTTACCTGTAGGTAAAAAGCAGAAGAGTCCTTTCCATTTTTTCATAGTTCATCAAGCCCATCAACTCTTACAGAAATCTGTTGGTAATAACTGACAACAACAAAAAAAAACCCTAAAAACCCAAGAAAAAGCAAATTTCATTACAGCTTTATGTTTCAGGGGAACACCCTTTTTTTCTTAAAATTTCACCTAATTGTTCCTAGCTGGAAGTTCCTCATGTGGAACTATAACTTAATCAGGAAGCATCTAGAGCCTTTACACATGGAAAGGTCATTCCACCAAAAATAAACATAAAAGACGCTGCCAGTCTGCTGGAAGTTTAGTTCAAATGCCATCCAGAATTTGTCATCTGTCAGCTCCCTTGTTTGCAGCAGGAAAAGACATGTATTCTAACATACAAGAAAACTTTCTGTTGTGTCACACGGCTCCTGTTCGATCACAGACTAAACTGAAAAGGCGTTGGATGGGATCCCAGAGAGCCAGCAGCAGCAAAATGTGTCTGGCAAAATCAGGGAGTTAAATACACAAACAAACTGCTGCAGTGTGGCTTTCCTGAGCTTCCCAAACAGAAACTCTGAAGGCTGTACCACCTCTGTCCTAACTGGAGCTGCTTCAAAAAAGCCAGAAACCTCACAGCATCTTTATTTCTGTTGTGAAACTGAGGGAAAATATTCCAAGAGAACGTGACTCCCTGGACATCTTAACAGGAGAGATCTGCTTATCACAATTACCCCAAACTTCCACTCTTGCAGCTCAAGGGTTTGTTATACCAAAACCATGAAGCAGAACTGTATAGGACAGGCCTTTATTTGACTGCTCAGAACCTAAAGAGATGTTTTTCCAGACCTATTTGTTTTTAAAATGTATTTCTCTCCATTATGCATACTTCATAATCACGCAACATCTTTCTTTGATTATGCTAAATAACGATGAACAAGAACATTCTCATTGATTATACATTAAAACATACTTTACTGACACATAAATGCACCATGTTATGACTGCACAACCTTGCACAGCCTCTTACAAAGGTTTTGTTTCTAAGATTTTAGGTCTGGAACAAGCAAAAAAGGGGAACCATGCACAAAGATATATGTGTATTGCAAAACCAGGGTGAGGATTCTGTGCAAAAGTCACCTGGATATTCTTTTCAGGACCTGCAACCTGAAATTCTCTTCATGCATTTTCTTTTGGGAAACTTCTGCCTGTACTCATGTTAGAGAGAAAAGAAAGTTATGTAGGATAACGTTGTCTAGACACTGTTAGATCACAGCATCCCACAGTGTGTGTTCAGTACAAGGGCTCAGTCATGCAAGAGTCTTTCTTTTAATCTGTTTACTGCTCTGCTGAGTCTTGCTGCCTGCTTGATATTGCTGCAGACTGCTCAGTTCCCTCTCTTGCATGTTCTTCCTGGATGTTCAGGCTTGGCATTGCTCCCAGTGAAGATGTGAAGCTAAAAACCTGTGGTGAAAGACAGAGAACTTTAGTCCCAGAACTGGGTTCTGCTCTTGTTGATTAAAGCAGCAGAGTAAAGGCTTAAAACAGAATTCTCAAAGCAAAAATTTGCACCTGATGCAGGACGGGCTACAGGAAACACAGATATGGAGCTAGTAAAATTCAACATAAAAACCCTTCATGCAGTGATCTTTTGATATAGAGCTAAACTGGGATGCAAGAAATAAAGATTAAAGGCTCTGGTCTGGGTAAGAGCCACAAGTCTTGAACCACAATCCAGTGCCTGTCCTAAGTGTGGGATTATTCTGAGATGATATTTTAATTTTTCTACACAAAGGCAAAAAAAAAAAAAAAAAAAAAAAAAAAAAAAAAAAAAAAAAAAAACCACAAAAACACCAAAACCAAAAAAGAACCAAAAAAAAAAAGATTTTTCCTTCTCAGTGAAGATCAGAGACAATTTAGAAACCTCCAAAGGTTTTTGTGGGATGGAAGAAGAAACCAGGGCAGCACTCTGCTGCTTCTCAAACTGCTCTGGCTCTCTCACCTTGCCAAGGCAGACTATTTTGGCAACTCAGGATGTGCTGAAGAGTAGAAGTGATCTGCTCCATTTAACTGCCAGGCCACATTCCCAGCACCAGGGAACACAAGGAGGGTTGTGCTGTCCCAAAGCTTAGCAAAGATCTTTCCATGCCAGTATAACCCTCTGGAAATCAGATCCACTGCTTTTGTGTTTTGCACCATCTGTATTTTTTTTTTCTAACAGAGTTGATATTTAAACCACAGAATAGATGATGTTCAGCCAAAAAAGAAAATAAAATATGAGGCTTCAGAAAGATTTGAGAAAATTGAAATATGCTCTTAGAAACAAAAATCTAGTTTTCCAGTGCCCTGGACTATTTAGAAATATAAGCAGTGGGAAAGGAAAACAGCTTTGTTTTGGATAAAAACAGCCAAAGATTGGGAAAAAAAATCCTTTTAGCTACTACAGACCAAAATTGCAGTTCTATAAAAGCAGATAAGCATCACCTAATCTTCTGTTTCAGAAAATTGATTACATTTGGAAAGTATTTCCCTACAGCTGCTCTGAACTCCAGGTTTTGTGCATTATCCAGGTTTGTCTCCCTCTGAATCTCTGGAGCTGCAGTCGTGACTCAGCCCCTGGAGCAGAAGTGGAGTGCCCAGTTTCCTGCCCCTCTGCCCTGTCAGGTGACCATTGAACAAGGAAGGCAGAAGATAAAATGTGATCAGGAGCTGCAGATTGCAGTTTTCAGTTCTAATTTCAAAAGGAAGTGAGTGGCATTCAGTTTGACCTGCAGGTTTTCCCTCTTTGGCCCTGCTGCAGGAGCCCCTGAGCCATTCAATCCAACAAAAACCCATCCCCTGAACACCAGTCAGAGCCACTGCTAGAGACGGGATTTTTACTCAGCTCTGTTAGCAAGGAAATTAGAGGAAAATTATTATAATAAGTAGTCTTTTACAAATGCCTCCTCTGGCAGTTTTGTTGTTTATCAGGAGTATGCAGGCTAAGATTTTCCACTTGGATCTCTTTACAGCTGAAGACTGTATGAAAATTCACCGTGGCAAAACTCACTTTTGCAAGAGGATACCTGCAGGCACGGTTTTGTTTATAACTCCATCTCCTGAAGGTTCTTGTGCAAGTGAAGATTTGTGCTGCCTTCTTGGCCAGTTCAAGTTTCAGCAGGGACACAGTGATCCTCCCCATTAAAGGAACGTGTGGGTTCTGTGCCACCAAAGAGTTTTAGCTCCCAGGTTTTAGTTGGAGTTTTCAGTTTTTTCTGACTTGTTTGCAGCATTGAGTGGATGTGTAAATGCCTCCGTGGATCAGATAGCTGATCCACTGAGGAGTAACACTGTCCAGAAACCCTCCCCTGACATCTGCCCATCCTCTGATCTGGTCCTCTGTGATGGATTTCCTCGGTAGGCAAACAGCAATGATGGCACTGCAGCTGTGGGATATCTTTGGAGGGGCCCTGGGGTGAGAGCTCAGCAGGAAACAGCTCCAGGAGAAAGGAGGGGAGGCACTAATCCTTCTTCCAACCCTTGTCAACTGCTCTTATCAGCGAGCCAGCCTTAAGCAGCCAACTACTCTTCTAAGAAGTGGAGGGGTTGCATTCCTGGCACGGCCCCAAAGAGCTCTTTGTATGGCTAGGAAATGCTAGCACTCCCAAAGCTGAACTCCCAGGCAGACGCTGCTCCAAGGAGAGCCAGAAGGAGCAGAGACTAAAGGACATGCATTTGTTCCTTTCTTTTCAGTCTGTTGCCTCCTTTGAGACTCCGCTGTGCCAGGGAGAGAGCCAGAGATGCTATCAGCTCTGCATCTGCTTCTTCGATTCAAGAGAATAAAAATATTTGGAAGGGATGATTAGGGACAGAGCAGCAATATAATTAAATCAGCTGCAGTACCCACAGAAACTGGAGAAACACTTCTGTCTTTACATGCGCCACATTCTGCTCATAAAAGAATCAATTTGCTCATGAAAGAGGGTTTTTAAACTCCCTTTTGAGTTGTTTTTTCCAAACTCTGTCCTGGGTCTGCTGTTGGGCACCCTCAGGTCTGGAAATGATTCTGTTTTGGACCAAGATTAGCCAGTAAACTTGGGAAAAATAACCCAGCTGTTCCAAAGCACATTTGCACCGTGGCAGCCCGGAGTACAGCAGGGCAGATTATCCACTAGGTGGGAGCCTCTCAATTCTAATGGGTGCTGGCCAGTGTGGCAATTAAAGCACCGCCTCGGACTGACTCTCCTTCCTGCTCCTGATTTCGAAGGAAGACAAAGTTCTGCTCCCTGGGTAGGCTCAGACACTCCTAAACCAAAGGGCTGCCTCCACAGGCTTCTGTCTGACCGACACTGGAAGAACAGGGAATGAGCAGCCAATAATGCCTTTCTGGAAATATTAATTTACCTTACCTATGCCACTCGTGACATATTAAGAGAGTGAGTAGCTCTAAGCATTCAAGTTGTCTTCTGCTGCCTCCGTTTGGAATTGAATTTTGCTTTTGCTGCATGCAGGTCACAGAAATTAAAGCTGGTTTTGCTGTGTTCACAGGCAGATTTGCTCCCTGATTTATGACCAATTGCATTCCAGGTGGAAATAAAAAGGGAAAAGAAAGTAAAAATTGTGCTGGAATTGGCTCCTGCAATCTTTTTTTTTAAAAAATCTGAAATTTTGAAATCAAAGTGCTTTGTGAATGCCCAGCTTTAGTGTAGTTGCAGTGTGATTGCAACAGGTGCATTTAAAAAGCTTTTCACCATTTAAACAGTACAATTAGCACTCTAATTTCTTATTAATATTTTGAATTTTCTATTACAGTTCATAGGAAATATATTTATCTACCAAATGACTAGCCAGTTACTGTGACTCCAATAAGCAGATGGCATGATCAAGCTCCAAGAGCCAAGCAATGTCTGCACCATGCAGCAGTCAGAGTGAGATCAGACCATTTGTGGATGGCTTCATCCACCTACTTCTGCTCTCCACTTCAGCATCAGTTACACTAAATTATGCACTAAACACTGGAAATCAAGTCTGAAGTGGTCTGTAGCATAAGTGGCAGGTTAATACAAGATTATCAATCACTTTGCATCTTTAATTTTCTTAAAAGCAGGCCCCAGTTATATCAGTGGCCCAACAAACAGCTCCATGATTACGAACAAACCATGAAGCCATGGTTATTATAACCCATAGGTGAGAGCTTTTTGCTTTTAGCTGAAATGGTTCATGCACCTGGAGCAGGATATTCAAAACACAATCAGTGAAGACCTGGGCTATTCAGTGATAGTCTGGATGAAACATCAAGAGATGGAAATCATGCAGGTCAAATTCATCATGTCTCCTGAATGTGATGATTGAGAAAGCCTGTGTTTGTTGCATTTTTTAAGGGTGTTTATATGACTCAAATGCATCCAGCAGAGAACTTGGACAGGAGCCTGTTGGGAACACAGCACTCGACACGTGCCAGACACGTCACTCAGCCAGGTTCATCAATGACAGCTCTCTGCAATACCTCATCCAGAACACACAGCTGAACTCCCAGCCCTGGTTAACAGAGCCTTTTCTGCTCAGGTGACCTGTGCAAGTGCTGCAGGTACTCAGGAGGTAGAAAGCCAATTCAGATCTTACTGCAAGACGTTGTTTCCTGACACGCCAGAGAGATCTGCTTGAGGAATACAGTGAATAACAATTCTGCTACAACAGTGCTGTGCTGTACAACCTGAGCTAGAGCTGCTGTGCAGCTGGGAGGGAGCTCTCTGCAGCCCATGCTCAAGTCAAAGAAACAGGAGACCCTGTAGAGTATATCAGCTCTGAGTAACTACAATTACATGGTTTCTAGTTGTAGAGGAACACCCTGCAGCAAATGTTTAGTTTGGTACTCTTGGCTGTGTGAAGCACTGTGCAGACAGGAACCTGGACAAGTCAGGAGTGCTGTGTTTGCACTTACATGAAGAACACAAAAAGTAGAAAATGCTTCTTGAGTGTTTTCCCTTCTGAAATTGAGCATATAGACCTTGAGCCCGGAGTCTCATCTGAGATTAGCCAGACATACAGAGACTCACTTATCTTAATAACAGATTTTCCTGAAGCCAAGATTTTTGCTTGGCAGTATTCCCTACACGAACATTTTCATTAATCATTCTGATTTGAAGGATGGCTAATGACAATCTGAACTAGAAGCCACATTGCCTCAGGGTCACAGCCATGGCCCAGCAACACCTCAGCACCAGAGAGCAATCCCTGTACAGCTATCCTGTGTAACCTGCCTCACCAGCAGTGCTTTCACCTGCACAGGAAACCAGGCTAAATCCTACCTGTCAGGAAAGACAATTTAATTAACAGAAAAAACATGATGTCTTGCCAACTAAATTCAATCACTAAAAGGCTTCTCCTTGTCAGCCCAGACTGTTCTCTTTCCAGCTGGATGCTTGTCGACCCTGCAGCGGTTCAAGTGAATCTTGAATCACTAGCCCGTGATAATTTCTGTGAAATGCAGCCCCCTCTGTTTCTTAGCTGGGTATGCCACCACAAAAAATGTCTAGCTTAAGTTAGATACCCATTTGAAATTTCCTTTCATTAATTTTTCACCTACTTGATGACCTTATTCATTAGCTCTGCTGAGTATATGGTTGGCTGCCAGCTGCAGCAAAATAAAAGACCCCCCATTCCTCGTGCCTTTGTTTACATTCTCTCAGCTACAAACCCCATCTGTATCACTTCCTCAACTTACAAGAGTAATTTTCCTGCAGGACCTTTTTAACATCTGTGTCCCCTGTGTCTGAATCAGCTGCTTTTGTTGATTTGGAAGAGACTCTGGCATATGCTACAGGGAACATATGGTCTAAGTGTGCCTTTTTGTTGCAAAACTGAGAGTGAAATTCCTCTGCAGATGGGAGGCAGAATAAATCACTGATATTATGCCTTTTGAGGCTACTGCTGACATTGGTGAGGCTGAGCAGAGGTTTTATACCAGGGAGCATGAAAGGCAGCAGAGGTAGGAAACATGGCCCGGGACAGGCACCACAGTCCAGGACTGTGAGACGAGCAAAGCTTGGGATTTGTTGCTTAAAAAATAGGTGAGTCAGAAAAGGTGATGGCAATACTGACATCTGCAAGTAAATGCTCTGGGAAAAAAAAAATATATATATATTCATTTATAATACTTGGGAGTCAAAGGTATACAACAGAGGGGACAGAAAAATGCGTCTGTGATGGAGCAGCGTGGTTCTGACAGCACGGGACGTACAGGATAGAAGAGATGCAGGAATGAAGGAGCAAGTGCCAGCAATCATTTAGTCTGTCAGTGTGATAAACAAAACCCCCTATCGAAAGATGAATGACCATCAGTGTCAAGCAGTATCAGGAGATCTTTGATCCTGCCTCGAGCAGGAGATCCTGGCTGTGCTCAGGGGTGTGAAGAGACAGGGGTCTTTTTGAAATCAGAGATACTTCAGTCATAAGCATCTACCTCCGAGGGATTGATACCTCGAATTCCTCTAAACAAATAGCTCTGCAGAAGGTAAGTTCTGCGTTTGAGGGACACCGTGCATTCACTCTTCTACTTAGAGTAACTATCAACAGGCATCTGTGCCTGCTCCTGTGACTGTCAGATGACCACAAGCGGTGTAATTGTGAGGCACGGTTACCTCAAACCAAACCCACTGAGTGCATGACGTGCTGATAGAGCACCCATGAGAAAGTTTCGAGCCACCTTTCAAACCTCACAGACACGCTCTTTAAAGCCTTCAGGTGCGCTTCTAAGTGAAACCGAGGACCGCGACACGCATCCGCAAAGTGCTGAGAAAGTTCAAGCCAGTTGAATCCGAAGAACAACGCCTGCCCACACCCTCACTTGAGAAGCATTATTTTTGTTGTTTATCCACCATAATAACCTGGAATTATCAGTCACGGGGCAGGGCGTTTTGGGGAGGAGCTTTGATCTTTGGCTGCCTGCACGGGGCAGTGGGTCGGGGCTGCCTTGCGAGAGCGCCGGAGGGCTGCGGGCTCCCCCGGGAAGGGCTCGGGGGCGCGGCAGGGACCGGCCGGAGCGGGAGGGCAGCTCGGGCCGGTGCATTCACCCCGGAGAGCAGCCCTGCCCTCCCCGCACACGGAGCCCTCCCGCGCCCAGCCTGCGGCTCCCGGGGCGTTCCCAGCCAACCCTTCCCGGTACCCCGGGGGTCTGCCCGGCCGCGCTGGACACAGCCAGAAGTTTCCAGCCAGCGGCTCCTCCGCCGTCCCCCGCTCTCCTCCTCCTCCGCGTCCCGCCCCTCGTCCCTCCCCCGCCGCCGCCCCCCGCGCCGCCGTTTCCAGACAGTTCCAGCCCCGCGCCCCCGCCCCCGGCCCGCGGCGGATAAAGCGGCCGGCGCGGCCCCCCCCGGCCCTGCCCCGCCATGAGCGCCGCCGCGCAGACCCCGCCGCCGCCGCAGATGGAGGGCAGCGCCGAGCCGCTGCCCCCCGGCTGGGAGATCAAGATCGACCCGCAGACCGGCTGGCCCTTCTTCGTGGATCACAACAGCCGCACCACGACCTGGAGCGACCCGCGCCTGCGGGCAGCGCCGCAGGTAGGGCGGGCGGCGGAGCCCGGGCCGGGTGTCCCGGCGGGGCGAGGGGGGTCGGGGGGCCGCGCTCCCCCCGCGCCTGGCCGGGCGGTGAGGGCAGGAGCTGCCTTTTGTCTCTGACGCACTGCAGTCCCTTTTTTGTGCCTTCGACCATTTGATACCTCGGCCCTGTAATGTTTATTTAAAGTTGGTGAAGTCCGCTCGGCCTGCCAGGGGAGAGGCGAACCTGATTTATTTTTCAGCTGTGAACTGCCCAAACCTTGGATGCCTATAAGAAAAGGAGAGATCCGGCTCGGACTCCGACTTATTTTTTCTTTCCCCGTTTTCTTTTCCCCGGTCCCAAACTCTGCCGGCAGCTGCCGCTCCGGTTTTGTTCCGAAGCACGCTCTGGGAAAAGCCGCATCTCACTCCAAATATGTCCATGGAAGGAGAGGCGCGGAGGGGAGAGCGGCCGGGGTTCTGCCGGGGCCCCGAGGAACGGCCCTTTCGGGTCAGGCTCCCCGGCTTTCGGCGAATACAGCCCGGTCCTTGGGGGAGCACGGCCCTCTGACCCAACAGCGCGGCGGCTGTGGGCAGAAAGTGCTGGAAACTTGCGCCAAGTGGGATTTGCCTGATGGGAAAGCGATTCCCCGGGGTCTCGGCTCGCTTCTCTGCACGGAGCATCGCTTAACCCCGGGCACGCCGGGCTCCTCCGCGTTCCCGAGGGGTCCCTCCCGGCCAGGGGCTCGGGCACGTCCCGGGCACGGAGCTCCCGGGGCTGGACTGGAGCCCAGGGCCGGCGGCCGCCGGGGAGGGGCCGCGCCGGGGAGCAGCGGCTGCTGCGGGGCAGGGACGGGGGAGCCCTGGGGAACCGGGGAGCAGCAGGGTCGGGGCTGTGGGAGCCCTGGGGAACCGGGGGACAGCGGGGTCGGGGCTGCGGGAGCCCTGGGGAACCGGGGGACAGCGGGGTCGGGGCTGCGGGAGCCCTGAGGGGCCGGGGGAGCAGCAGGGTCGCTCAGCAGCGGGATCGGGGCTGTGGGAGCCCTGAGGGACCGGGGGAGCAGCAGGGTCGGGGCTGTGGGAGCCCTGAGGGACCCGGGGGAGCAGCAGGGTTGGGGCTGTGGGAGCCCTGAGGGACCGGGGGAGCGGCAGGGTCGCTCAGCAGCGGGATCGGGGCTGTGGGAGCCCTGAGGGACCGGGGGAGCGGCAGGGTCGCTCAGCAGCGGGGAAGGGGCTGCGGGATGCGGCTGCCCCGGACCTCTGTTGGAAGTTTTTCTCCCCTTGCCTTACGTACAACGTGAGGAGCGAAGCGCTCAAGCAGTGTTAATTATTTTATGAACTTACCGTTTCTTAAAATAGTAATTGCCCGGTTTGCGAGCGCAGACCGTGACTGAAAGCTCGGTGTGAGAGCAGCTGGCCTTGAAAAGGAAGGGACGTACTTCTCTGTCACACGTTTAACCCCCTTTGCAGCTCTTTACGTGCTAGTTCGTTTGAGCTATAAATAAATTTTAGCAATAATACGCAGAGAAATGTAATTTGATAATAAGACTATTGAGACTAGCATAGGAAAAAGTGTTTTCTCTCCTTTTTGGAGGCACCTGCTAACACTGGCTGTTACGGTAGTAAAAATAAAAATAGTGTGATTTTTATAACCATAGAATGTACTTGAGAAGAAAAGTGTGCTGTTTACTCAAAGGCTTTTGTTCCAGGAATACCACTTGAGACTAACCCATTTAACAGAGCAGTCAGATTCAAGCTGCTTTCAATAATTGTGTGAAGAGAGTTGGAAGCTGTCTGACAGATCAGCCCTCTGCTTGAGTGGGTGCCTGAAACAAAAACAAATTTTCACCCCTATCTCGTGTGAAATCTGTGGCGATGAAAAGTGCCTCTGTGCCTCTTCTGCCAACTGCAAGGGCTGTCACAGGTACAGAAAGCTGCTTTTGAATAGCTTTTGTGGGATACATTATTTTCCAAACAGGAAAATCTGTTATTCCTGGCTGTAAGCAGGAATGCGTGCTTTGGGTTCGTTCACTGGGAGACAAAGAAATGCCTCTAGAGATGAACTGTTGATTTTTGGGAGTCCCTATCTAAAAAAGTCCTCCGGTTTAGGTGGTAGAAGTTGTGTGTAACTGCTCTCACAGAGCCGTTTATCAGAGCCTTGAGTTAAATAATGTGTCTGCTGGAATTCGTGGACAGCTGCTGAAATCATCAGTTTGTTGAGTACCAGTGTATTTCACAAGGACAGGCACTCGTTAGCAAAAAAATCTTAAAATCAGGCCCAAGGAAAAGATGTCTTTTCCTAAATATTCTTTTAGCTAGGCAATGCCAAGGAAGGCAAATTACCCACCGACATTGAATTTCAAATCCAGCAGGGATTTTTGAAGACACCAGACTTCTGTCAATACCTAAACAGGTAGGAAGGACATAACCACAGATGAAAGCAAGAAGAGATTTGGTGGGGAGTGCTTTCTGATTGATTTCCTTTATTCTCAGCCTAGCTGAAGTGAGAACTTGGGGCTTTTAGAAATGATCCGAGAATCACAAAAGCTGACTGCATGTGTCAGACTTCATGCACCTTCTCAAGGATGATTATGCAGAGATCAAAGTTGTGCTGTCTCTATCACTGCATTGCTTTCACTGAAATATGACAGTGAAATTAGCAATTTTTTTTACTACCCTTGAGGTGGTCTTGCACTATATCCACCAATATTCTGTCTGTGAATGTCTGTTCCGTTTCTGGAGAGATTAGGCAATGAAATGAGGTATTACACTGTAAAGTGGACAATGACTGGAGCACAGATCTAGGGGATAACTGAGCTTCTCTAGCTGGGTAAGAATATAGCTGAGACAGTCTCATAATAAAATCCTGTTGTTCCCAAGTGCTTGATCTTGGTCTTCTCACTTACCCTAGGCTTAACATCAGTGTAGCCATGCTGACTGCAGTAATCTGTGCCAGATACATAATCAGGTAAAAGTTGAAGTGGCTCTTCTGAAATTTTAACCCGTGGCAAAGCCATTTTAAAGCAATGAAACCAGATCTTCATTTTGCATTTAACTCTGTGTTTTAGGTGCATTTGTGAATTCAGATGGCTCTCTGTTATTTCCTCATTCAGTCTGGCTGTTTTTTATTTTTACCCACGTGAAGGATGAGTGTTCTTCTACATGTTTGTTTCTGTATCACTGCAGCATTAAGGATGGTTTGGGGAGCCCTTCACGAGAAAGAGGAAAAAGTCTCATTGTTTCAGTGAGAAATAAGGAATGCCTTTGCAAATGACAGAAAAATATTTATTAATGAAACTTCTTGGTAGACTAATGATTTTCTTTCAAGGATCTGATTAATTAACAGTAAGACATTTAATGAGTAAGGTACAATCAGTACTGTGAAGATCTATATACATCTAGTAAAAATGTGTTTACTAGCAGTGTCACTCTTCCTTTTTTTTTTTTTTTTTTATAGAATTACTCATTTCCTATGCTTGTTTTTTGTAGTTATTTTCTGTGCTAACTTAGAGTATCACACCTCTGCATATTTCCTGCAGGATTGTCTTGTGACATCAAACTGTTAACTTGGTGTTCCCCAAAGTATCGATAAAAATAGATGGCATTTAAAGAAGCAAACAAAAGAAGGTTTGTATAGGTGTTTATCGATGCCCCTTCTATGTGTTGTTTCCACATGCAGTAAACCCCCTGGGAAATAATGCAGCTAAAAATAAAGCAAAGGAATTGACTGTGCTGAGCTTCACGAACGGATATTGAAGTGATCAATAGCTCACTGCTGCCTTGGGTTTGAGATAAAAGCTGCAGCAGCCAGGCACGAGTCAGGGAGCAGCCATAAAAGTGATTTATGCTAAGTATTGGCTGCAGCAATGACTGCACAGGCCTAAACAAAGGAAGAAGAAGCCATCTCACCCTGCTGCTGATGCTTCATTGGGGAACAACTGACTACACCTAAGTTTCCATCCTCTCCCCTCGTGGCTGTTGTATCTCTTTTCTCTCTGCTTCCCCAAATAAGTCTGAAGTCACTCAATTCACATCTCTTTAGCAGTGGGCTTATTTTTGAGCACTGATTTCTCATGGTCAAGTTGACTGAAAAATCCTGGGTAGACCAAATTAGAAATTGCATGGAGAGGTCAGAACAGCCTCTCTGAAGCTGTACCTCTCGCAGTGGTTCTCCTCAGGGGAAGGGAATGTGAGGTCAGCTTAGTAACAGTTAAGGTCTCTTCCACCTGCAGTGTTTTTACATTCCTAATGCTGATGTGCATTCTGTCAGGCTAATAAGTTATTTACTGGATTTGAAAAATACTGCACAGAAAAGGCTCAATAGGTAGCAATGGTAAAATTATCAGTAGGGTATTTTTTGGAGGGTTGTGTCCTGGCTTTGCCTGGATTCCCTGCAGCTGTTTGGTGTAGTTATTTAAAGTCCTCCCTGACAGAACATGGTGAGCAGGGAGTTAACTTATGGACATATCAATTAACCTGAAAACAAGGGGTGGAAATCAGAAACAAGAGGCAGAACAGGAAGAAATGATACTGGAGATAATGCAAGAGGAAAAGCAGAGAAGGTGTTGCAGGGTGCTGTGTAACTCCTGGCACCGTGTGCCTCTTATCTAAAGGACAAAACAAGAATGCTTGTGCCAGGTGGCAGCATTCTTACCTGGGAACTGTATTTTTAACACTTGTAAGCACAGGCAGAGCTTTTCCAGGACTACGTGGCAAAACCAGAATTGTTCCCACTTGAACCATGATAAGGCAGGTAACAATCCAATATGCTTGGGGGTGTGCAGGCAGTATCACTCTCTAGGTAAGCTGTGGTATCTCCTCATGCCAAGGTAAAGGTAAATGTAAATTAGAAGAAATGGCTTGCTGACACAGATCACATTACTTCATTACAGGCAAAAAGAAAAATGCTGTATCTTAAATATGGCGCAGAAGCTGTTGGTTTGATTATTTTTATTTTTCCTTCTTGGTTTTACAGACAGGAAAATCAGGCATGGGGTGTGGAAGAGACTTGTCTGACATCACCCAGGTAGCACAAAAGTGTGTTTTTTATGGCTGATGGCAAAGCCTTATAATTAATAAATGATGTGCAATGTAGCAAGTGCTTTTACAATGTTGGAGAATTGCTCTTTAAGCAAGTGAAGTCAGAAGACTGCTGTGTAGAAAATGAAATTTTAGATGGAAATGTTGAGCATGACTATAAACTGAAATTCACAGCCCACTCTTAATTATCTGTTTCGTCTCCTTTTTTTTTTTTAATGAGGCATTGTTTTGTCAATTTTTGAGGCTTGTGCTTTCCCATGTATTTCAGATTCCTGGGTCATAACTAATAGGAAAGCAACAGTTTGACCACCTGCTTCTTAGGTGATGAGGCAGTGAACAGAAATAACTGAATAAAGTGTCATTCTCATCACCCTTGGCAAGGATATTTCTGTTAGTGCTCTAAAGGGCTTTTTTCCTCTAACTCCATCCACTGAAGCTGGCGGGGTGGGTGGTGATGGCTCTCTAAGAGCACTCTGCTCCTCGGAGCAGTCACTGTTTCTTTCTCAGACATGTTCAGTTTGGCCCATCAGGTGCTTTCAGTGCCAACCTCCACTCATGGGCACGCAGGGCAGGTGTTGTCATGTCTGAGCCAAGGCATTTTAGCTGAAGAAAGAATCCTAGTGATTAAAAGAGGACAGCTTTTGTTCCTGGAACAAGATTGAGCTGCAAGATAGCCAATGTATTTGCTCCAGTAAGGAAGGCTCTCTGTTCTGAAAGGCTTAGGATTAGTTTTCTCCTTCAGTTTTTAGTAGTGTTTATTTATTTCTAATGGCACTGGTTAGAGTGAATGTTAATGTAATACTTGTATAATACAGCTTGGTAATTACAAGAGAGAACAAAAGGCCCGTTTGCCTACACATGTGTATGTTGGGAAGCAGAACTCAGCATTCAGCAAGTAGAACATCAAAAGCAGCTTGGCCTGTAATTGGGTTACATGATGCGACTGACACGAAGTTCTACTGAGACAGCTCATGCAACTAAGCTTATTCATGGTTTCCTGCAGTCATTAGCTAATGATATCTTGCTCAGATGCCTGTGTGCTCAGTCTATATATTTAAGCACAAATTGTGAGTAAAAGGGTGAGAATGCAAATGTCTGCAGCAGCTGAGGCAGGGCTGTAAGAAGTTTGGAGTCAGCACTGAGAGTAAATCGCTGGGTCCCTTCCAACTCGTGTAGTTCTCTGGGAAGCCTTAGCAAAACCCAGCTCATGCTGATGCTGTGCTATTAATATGTTCAAAGACACAGCACCTCTCAGGAACTTCTTAGAAATAACTTGGGATATGTTGATTTCTATTGGTAGTCAAGGTAGTGTAGTACTTTTGTAGTTTATGCAACAGAGAAGGGAAGAAGGTCTGGCCAGAAGTAAAGTACAAGTGGATGTGGAATCTAATTACCAATGGTTAAAATCTTGCCTTTCTATGACAAAAAATGGTATTTTCTTTAATAAATAGAATAGTTACTTAAGTCTTAATTTGAATACTGGGTACCATTGGGTTTTTTGGTCATTCATGGCAATTTCTGACAAAATGCAGTTTTGAGCAAGTGTGTGAACAAACCTTGGTTGTTATGTCACTCATTTTGGTTATATTGCTGTATTTAGTTGTGAAAGAACAGAATCATTCTATTCCCTTCTTCCTAAATATATAGGATTTGGGTTTAAAGTTGTGAAAGGTATGTGCTCAAGTAAGATTTTGTCAGGTACTGGTGTTTTCTCAGTCATTTGAGCAACGAGAATAATTGTTTGCATGGTTCTCTATGGCACCAGCTTACAAGTTCAGAATGACACTGGAGTCAGTGGAACAATCTGTTTGCGTACAGGAAAGTTGTTTAATCTCTTAGCAGTGCTGGTAAATTTTGTTTTCCCCTTGCTAGATAATATTTACAAAACAGGTGCAATTTAAATACTTGAACTGCTGCTCTGCAAGAGCTGCAGGGGTGCTACATGTGTGAACAACATGTGCTTTAGAGATTGAATTGACTGTACTGCAAATAACATCAGTACAGGTTAAGAAAAATGCAAGAGTGTGATGGCAGCAGAGGAGGCTTTTATTATTCTGTAGACCATTTTAGTATTTGAGGAATGACAAATGTATTATGTAAGGAGTCTCAGAAGGGAGATTCTGAATTTGATAAAACTATTCAAGTAGCTAACATGAATACAGAATATTTTGACAAATTTAATTTGAACGGTAGAGCTGTCTGGAAAACTCCAGTGGCAATTTGCTGGCATCAGCAGTGACTGAATTTCTGTGTTTGAGTCTGGAATAACATTTGAGCAGACTTGGGGCACACCAGGAGTTATCCATTATCCACTCCAGATGGTACAGCTGTACTGGGGATCCTGGTGCAATGCTGTGCTTTTGCTCTTGCTGTAACTTTTTTAATTCCAGTGGCTCATGGCTTCAGAACTCACTTAAAATGAGAGCAAGTTGGAGGATTTTAGTGTCAGTCCTGACAGTGCCCTTCCCACGGGAAGCCAGCAGTAGGGATGTGGGGATATGAAGTGTTTTTTCCAGTTGCACAACTCGTGCTGGCTGCACCTTTATTTATCCTGGTGATGGCCTCACAACAGAAACGCTTGTCCCGAGAGGTGCGAGTGCTGTCCCTGCTCCTGAGCAGATCTTCAGGCACAGCTCCACTGTCCCTTCTGCAGCTGGGCCAAGCCTTCCTGACCTACCTCACCACCTCCTGAAGTTTGGTTGAAAGAAGGATTGGGTTTGAGTTCCTACTGGTATTTCAGGCTACCTGAAATGTTGAATAGAACTGTTGTGAAAATTTCTGAGCTGCTCAAGACATTTGTATTTTTGTGCTCCCTCCTTTGAAGGGTTTCCGTCTCCTCAAGGTGGATTAAGTGTGTGTGATCACAGCTGGGATTGCTGTGGTAGTCAGTCCTGGTACTTACTGGAAACTACTCGACACTCTGCTGCTTGTAGCTACTCTCATTATTAAGGAACTTCTTGTTTCCTTAGGTGAGAGCAGGAGAAATTTGCTTCAATTTGCTTTAATTGAAAACTTGAGTTGGGTTCCTGTTTTTTATGCTTAAACCAGGAAGGATGATGGACTGAGACTTGTCATTCATTTGTTGGTCATTTCTCCTTGTGCAGATTGGAGTTTAATGTGAGCTCTGGACTTTTTCCACATAGCAGGTTTGTTAATGTAACAAGGGAGAGCTGTATGTGATAGAAGGCAAATAAAACCAAAAAATGGCTACTTTTTGTTGTGCTGGCTGTGCTTCAGAATTAAAGCATTAGGAGGGAATCTTTGAATATCTTTAATGTAGTGTTCAGAGGAGAGTTTTCCAGAACTTGATTCCATTCCTCCCCATTGCCACAGTGTCCCCAGGCACATCTGAGCTTCTCCTGAAGTCTTCCAGAACCTGTTTGCCCAGGCTGGAAACACAGGCTCTCCTGCACAAAACAGAACGGCCAGAAGTTTGGAGACTGGGACATCGGGATCTGCACGCACTCGGTGCTGTGACAGATTCTCACTAAATACAGATCTGAACCACTGGCAGCAAGCATCTCCCTGAACCCAGGGCCACCGTAGTGGTGTCATTGCCCAGTGCTGGGGGTTTCAGAATGCCTGGATTGCCCGTGTTTGTCACTGTAGGACAGTGGGAAGAAAAGAAACAGGGAAGAAGGAATGCTGAAGATATGGCGATACAAACTGGCTAATGTAGGCAACTGTTTGTTAAGTCTTAATTAAGGGTTGGAGGGGACAATGTAGATCAGAAAGTGCAGTTGTGATGAGAGCACTTTTCCTAAACCTGATCTGTGCCTCGGAGCCATTGATGGTGGGAAAAACAAGGACGCTGCATTTGTTCTTTTACTGAGGGCTGTTCCAGGGTGACTGCACAGTTGAGGCCTCTGTGGTTAGAACCTGACTACAGGGGAAAAAAGCCTGCAACAAAGGACCAGTCTGAAATATTAACTTTCCACAGGAGCAGCACAGGTTGTCTGAAGCTGTAAGAATATGTGAGAAATCATGGGAGCATAGTCTATTAAAAACAAACAAACACAGAAAACAATAAAACAAAAACCCCCAAAGTATTGACAGAAGCTTTACTTCGTTTGTAAACTGGATGCTTTGAAGAAGCAGTCCAACCTGATTTTTGCTTTGGGTTTGGGCTAGCAGGGCTTCAGTTGCAGTGGCAGATTTCTCAGATGGCTAAGAAGGTTCAAAACAAGGGCAGCCTCACGGGTCTGAACATGAAGACAAGGGCGGGGAAGCCCCCGACTGGGCTCTTTGGGGGGGTTCATGGAGGGTGGGGGCAGTGGGACACTGTCCACGTTGAATGATTTATTGTTGTGGGTTACTCCAAAAAAACTGGAGGTCTTATCCCCAAATGGAGCCATTAAAGACAATGCAGACCCCAAAACAACACTCCCTTGGGGCAGTTCTGTACTCCCAGCTGGAGCAGAGCAGCCTTGGCTGACAACCTTCCCATGCCAGAGCACCTGTAGGGGCTGCTGGCCCACCCAGCTCCTAAAGCCTTCCCGCAGAGCCGCTGGAAGTGAGGGAATCTCCTTTTTATAGCGGTGGGAGCCGTGGCTGTAGGTGGGGTGGCTGCTCGGGTTACTGCGGCGGGGACACTGCCGAGCAGCTGGCGCTCGCAGAATGCCCGCAGTCAGCGCAGCCCCAAGGTGCTGCTTCCCGCTGGGAACCGCCGCCTCACCCGCCTGGCTCCAGCACGGCCCCGCACTGGTGTCAGCCCAGCACACCTCAGATTTATTTTCCGGCAAATGCAGTTTGCTGACGTAACAGCGGGTCCCTCTCCCTTGGCAGAGGTGCGGGGCCGGGGTTGTGCTGGTGGAAGGTGAAAGAGGCAGTGCTTGTTGGTGTGGGGGGTTCTGGAAGGCCCCGGCCAGGCTGTGTGAGGCAGAGGAGCGTGGTTTCCTGGTAGGGAGAATGTGAAGTGACTCATCCGTGGAGCCCGGTGCAGACGTTGGCATGAGATCATCCTTGTTCTGCAGCTGGGAAAGCCAACTTCAGATTGCTTCTCTCTGCGAACTTTCTAGGCCTGGCTCTCCTCTGTGCTTCTTCTAGAATCCTTCCTGTGTGGAGGATTTTTTTTTGTGAGTAAAAGGAAATGGAGCAGCGGGGCTCAGACTTTGAACTTATTCCTTTCTTATTCTGTTTTTTGTCTTCATTAGTTTACATAAATAGCAGCCTCTATCCTCTGCAGTTTTATTGCTAAGAGGAATTCTCAGAAATCACTTTTCCAGGTGATAGAATTGTATAGGAAGAACACTAATAATGTGGTTGGTAAAATAGTGAACTCCTGATGAATTAGTGTATTAATGTGTACAGGAGCAACATGAAATATTTTTGCAGCTTAAACACCTTTTTAAAAATAGGGTTTCCACCACTTGCACCATATGTCCCCTTATTAAATTCTCCTCTTACTGAATAATGACATTACCCTCTGAATGACAGAGGTGCTTGTTATATGATCTGACTTAGAGATACATCTGGAACTTGGCCCTCGTGGGGTCTCAAAATAGAATGACTGATGCAGGAAGAACTTACTAGAGGACTTGTGAGGGCTCTTAGCACAAACCACTTCCACCCTTGCCAGAGCTTTGACATTGTCCAGTGAGTGTACTCAGACAACACAGGGATTTTTAGATCTTGCTTTTCAGTATTTTGTCAAGTTCTTTGTTAAGCTATCCTGTCTTCCCCTTCCCGCTCCTTCAATATTTACTGAACCAGCTCCTCCTCAGCTGGAAGTGAATACATTTTCAGTGTGCAGTGTCAGTATCTCTTCAAATAGCCAGTGGGAAGAAGGATACCGAAAGAAATCTGTGCTTCTGTTGGGATTAGTCTTCTTTACAAGTGCCTTTTCAGATGTAGCACAGATGTGTTCTGAGAGGTGCTGAGGAAATGTCCTTGGTCCCGTTGGTACTTGTTGGAATTGGATGAGCCCCCTCTGAAGAGGGTGGGCTGGTGGCTAAGTGCTGGTGATACACGATAAATAAGAAATCCAGGTGGAATTGGGCAGGTACTTCAAAGCACGAGTGAATGCTTATGAGAAGTGGGGGTGAAAGCCCCACACATGAGCAGATTTGTTAACTCCCTCCCCTTCCCTGCAGTGTTGGCACCCGCTGTTGGCCACCCTGCGCAGGCCTGAGAGGCTCTGAGCTCCTCACACACAGCTGATGCTGCTGTTGGGATCGACCTTTAGGGCAGCAGCTTTCTCTTGCCGTGTTTACTGACCCACCAACAAGCGCTCTGTGCTGTTTTTTCCCTTGCAGGAAGGCCAGTCCTCAGCCAATGGCCCCTCTCGCGACAGCCCCAAGCAGCCGGCGGCCCGAGAAGGACACGTGGGCTACCCCAAGCTCCGGGCGGGCTACATCCCCATCCCCGTCATCCACGAGGGCATCGACGGCCGGCAGCAGCACCCCTGCTTCTCCCCGCAGCCGGGGCCGCAGAGGTACAAGGCAGAGGCCGTGCCCGCCCCGGGGCAGGCTCAGCCACCCCTCAGGGGGGCCTCTGGTGGCCCCGAGTCGCCGGCCAGGGGCCCGGCCGAGGCCGCGGCGGCCGATAAACAATGTGGACAGACACCGGCAGCTGCGGCAGCGCCGGCCACGCACGGACCCGAGGTGAGCGTCAGCGCTGCCAGGCTCTGCTTGCAGTGGGCTCTGCTGCATTTATGGCCTGAATGTCACACGGGGAGCTCAGCCCTGGGAAGGCCCAGCTCGCCACAGGATTGTGGTTTTTTTCCAGCGCCGCCGGAGTGCTGAAAGTGCTCAGTCACGGCAGCATAAATATGTATGGGTTTTTTCTAGCCTCACCCACTTCTGTTCTGGAATGATTCTGCAGAGATGAGTGCAGGGCTGAGCAGGCCCAGTGGCAGGGGAAGGTTGTTTTAGGGTTTGAACGGGTTCCCCCACAAGTGGGGGATGCAGACGAGCCTCTTGTGTTCTGCACCATGAGTCAAAGTGGGAGAGACAAGTGTCCAGTCAGCTAACGACCCAGTCCACTTCAGAAGGTCTTTGCCTCCTAATTGCAAATTTCAGTTTTATGAAGTGGATTTACGTATATACAGATTTAGAAGTAAACTGTGAAGTGCTTTTGTCCTTCAGTGGCATGTGAAAATATTTTCAGACTATTAACTTCTTTGAAAAAATGTCACCCTGCTTGTTTTGTGTTTCAGAAGGTGGGATTTTTGGCCTGCTCTCTGTAGAGAGTTAGCAAATTGGTGTTCTTGTAATATATGGAAATAAAAGCCTCATTTTTATTCAAACTAAGATGAGCAGGAAATTCAGCCTTCACCAAGCTGAAAACATATCAGGTCTGTAATTCAACAGAGGTGGCATCTTCTCTGAAACCCATTTGGAGTTTGAGGAATGTAATTAAAATCCTGTTGGCAGGTTTCTCATCTGTCTTGACTAACCATGCCTATCCATGGACAAGAAGCTCAGCTTCTCCCAGCTCTGTGCAGCTTTGCCTTGTCTGCAGAGCTGCTTTAGGAGCACGTGTTCTGTGCCACTTGCTTGGAGATAACCAGGGAGGAGCTCAGAACTTGCTGTTCCATGCTTGGGCAGTGCAATGTGGGTGCCAAGGGACCAGTGCCTGTGTTGGGGACCCTACACTGCACATCAGCAGTGCCACCAGTAGTGCCCCTGATGGGTGCTGTAATGCAAACCATCCTTTATTTATTCAGTTATTATTCAGAACAGTTCCTGCTGTTCCATGGGCAGCTGAGCAGTTAATCAGCACCAAAAGAGGGGTCTTGCTCCCCTTTTCTCCTGCCTTGCCTGCTCTCTCGTCTCACAGCTCCAGTCTGGCCTTTCACAGGAGAGGGGGCAAAGGGGAATTAGCCATATCTACATTACCAAACATGCTCTAAAAAAACCCAACAAAACACAAAATCTGTTTGTGTGGCCAGGATCAGAAGTCAGTGTTGTGAGCTCTCAGGGGTTTGGGTTTGTCTCCAGCACGTAGTTTGTTTGCTTAGCTTTACTTTGCCTCAAATTTAACAGGTTTGGACAGGAACAGCCATGCAAAAGCAGCAAACATTCTGACTGAGCATCCACTCCCTGCTCATTTCAGGGCTGGGAATGCTGTAGCTCAGGTTCCTGCTTGTTATAATGATGCTCTCACAACTTGTGGTTTGTCTAGTGAGGCTCTTGGCCAAAAAAACAGGGAAATGGAGTCCTTGCGTGCCGGAAACACGAGTTCTCCCTGTGATGACTGCCCCCTTTTCTCTTTGGAAATGAAAAGTATTGTGAGCGCACAATGGTTAACATTTAATAATGGATTTTTGTTTTCATGGCAGCCTCAACCTCCAGGAGCATCTGACCCTCCGACAGTTTCCCCTCAGACCTCTGGCAGACCCAACGCGGGGAGCCATGCGCTTCCTCGCGGTTATATTCCAATCCCTGTGATCCATGAGAACATGCCACGGCAGCCAGCACAAGCCTACCACCAGGCACAGAAGACCCACTACCCTGCCCAGCAGAGCGAGTTCCAAGCCCACCAGCCGGTGTTCCACAAAATCCAGCCGGAGGAGAGGGAGCCCAAGGCGGCGCGAGCGCAGTCTCCCTTCAGAATGGCCCAGAGAGGCTCCTCTAGTCGGGAGAGCTCCCCAGCCAGGGTGGGCACCCAGGTGCAGCCCCCAGCTCCCATCCGAGTGCAGACAGTAGTAGACAGACCCCAGGTATGTAGAATGGGGAAGTGATTCACCTGCCAGGGACCTGAGCGTGGCTAGAGCTGGAAAATGAGCTTGTACTAACACCTAGATGAAAACGCAGAAAGCAATCTCCACTGCTAGGTTTAAACAGGCTGGCAGATCCTGAGATAAGCAGCGAGTTGCCTTTCCACCTGTCAGGACTGTGGTGGATCACTGAAATATGATTTAACACTCGGTTTAATCTTCTCTCGTCAGAGTATAATTTGGTGTAATTACACTGAGATCACTGATGTTGCATTATGTTTATGAGAAGAAAACCAGGTTTGTGGGATTTGGGACATCTATGTAAATATACTTCACTCATGTCTCAGAACCATTTAGGGGATAGCATCAGATACACAGAGTAATTTTTGCTATGCAGAAAGAGGATAAGCAAAACTCAGAGCTTTTTATTCTTCTGACTTGAAGCATGTTCTTGGTCATAGAACCTGCTGCTCATTGAGCATTTTTTCCATGTTAGAATTCGTAGTAAAACTGCAATTAAAAGGCTATTGGGAATTAGAGAACTGTGAGTGTATGGAAGGGGGTATGTACAGAGGCAAGCCTTGATTTCCACTCTGGAGATTTTTCACGTGAAAAATGACAGGAGCAGAATTAGGTTAATAGTTTTGAAAACCCAGGCTAGGACAAAACAAGGAAGACTTGAAATTTAATGGCATATTCTAGGTCAATGCTAATTTATTTTCATGGGTGAGAGTTTGCACTCCCTAATCAAATTTTATGTTTTAACAGGTAAAGCAGTAACAGACTTTCAGTGCAGGCTATTTATGTACTTGTTTTAAATAAAACAGATATTTTACTCCAGCCATTTAAATCCATGAGAGCTGGATTTAGTATCTTTCAAAATCACTATTTATGTGCCCAAGTAAGTAAAGGGGGTGTCAGGGGGAGGAAAATGCAGTTTTCATAAATTTCATTTTTCTGCCAAGACTTCAAAACTAATCTCAGTTTCAAGAGATTTCTGATTTGATGATTTAAAACTGGAGTAGTCCCAAAGATAGTCTCTAATCGCTACGGTGTAATAAGATTGACACAGTAACCTCTGCATGTAAATAGGTTAAAGATTTAAAAATAAGCACTAACAAAAAAAGGAATGTCCTGAAAACAGGAATAGATGGGAATAGCCCAAAATGTGATTAAAACTCAGCAAAGTAGTTGGCTTTTCAAGAAGGATGAGCCCTTACTTGGTGAAATGGATGAAATCCTGACTGTGTTGCAGTCACCTGCAAGAAATCTCACTGGATTAAGTTAGGTGAAGGCTTTGCTCAAAGGTCCTGTCTTTTAAACCTGCCTTTGGGGCTGATTTCATTGAGCATGGGCAGGGTTTGGTGGGTTGAAATTTAATGTTTGAGAGAGTTGATTGGTGACAATAATAGCTGTTCAGCACAGTGCTATTTTTCAGTTTAGAACAGTAGAATTCAGCAATGCTCAGGGAAGATTAAAAATCATCTCATGTGTATGAAATTGCACTGCTAGGAGTACAGAAAATTAGATGTTAGGTTACTTGTTCTTTAGAGGGAAATGAGGAGCCTTGTGTCTCAACACAAAACTTGCCTTGCTCACCAGGTTTCTCAGCAGCAAGTCCCAGCTCAGGAGCCACCAAGACCAGCCCCTCCTCCTGAAATCAAGCCTGACAACAAGGCAGCCCCACCGCCCGAAACGGAGGCACCCTCCACATATATCCCAATTCAGGTCACCCACCAAGAACCAGATCCTAAACTACCACCCCAGAAGCCTCCAGCCATGGCAGAGAAAGCTGAGAAAAAGGCTCCTCCTTCCCCAGCTAAGGCTGCTGCCCCCCAGGAACGGCCCCCTCCTGAAGAAGCGGCGCCGCCGAAGACGGTGGAATCAGGAGAACCTCAAAAGCATCCTGGTGTTTTGAAAGTGGAAGCAATTCTGGAGAAAGTACAAATGCTTGAGCAGGCAGTCAACTCCTTTGAAGGCAAGAAAACTGACAAAAAGTACTTGATGATTGAAGAGTATTTGACCAAAGAGTTGCTAGCCCTAGACTCAGTGGACCCTGAGGGTCGCGCGGATGTGCGCCAGGCCAGGAGAGATGGTGTAAGGAAGGTCCAGACCATTTTGGAAAAACTTGAACAGAAAGCAGAAGACGTCCCAGAACCTGTTCAAGTTGATGGACTTCAGCCAAATTTGCCAGAGCCTAAGCCACCACAGGAAATCATGGAGATTGAACCTGTGGTAGTCAAGACCAAGGGAGATACCAGTAATAAAAATGCTAAAGAGGAAACCAAAATGGAAAGACATCAGCCTGAAACTAAGGAAGAAGTGTTTACCAATCTGGCCACCACGACAAACACATCCAATAACCCAACTGAACCGTAGCCACGTGCTGAAATTAAAATCTCTCAGACTTTATAACTTAAAGTGTGTTTAAGTGAATTTTAAGTTGCATGCATTTCCGGAGCTCTTTTCAACTGGTTTTAATCAACATAGCAGCTTGGGACACAGTAAACACTTTGTAGGGAAAGGAGGGAGCTAGAAAGAAAGTGATGCATTTATCCTTTATTCTTACACTATGTAAAAGACATGTTTCAAAAATAAACCCTGTACATTAATTGCTTTTAGATCAGCTGAATGGGAAAGAAAAACGACTTCAGGGTTAATATTGATGCGTGTTGTTTAGGGTGTATTCTTTTGCAGGTGATTTTTGTAAAATCAGTGGCCTGCATTGTCAGAATACCAGTCCTCCTACAAGTATAGCCACTCTTAACAGTAATGTTTTTACTTTTAATGTTCACAGTTGGGCACTTTAAGTAATGACAGATAGAAAGTGTGTAAGAAACTGTAGGGATATTTATATGTGTGCAGGACTTCAATGCTATATTTTAAGAGGGAAATAAAATAATATGGAAGCCTAATTTAGTCCTGTCATTTTATAAGCTGAACTGTCAAGGCAGTAATTGGTTTTAAATACGTGCTTCTGAACACAGAGATTGGTTTCTGCAGCTTTGTAGTTGAAGTCTGACAGCTGTTTTCTCACCAAGGCCAAAAGATGCCTTTCTCTACTCATGTCCTCCCTTCTGATGTTGTTGCTGTGTCACATCTATGGATTGAGAAAGGAATTTGGCTGAGCATTTCTGCTCCCTCACCCTGGGAGACACTATTTAACAGAAGTGTTTATAACATTGAGATCTGTGGTTGTCTTAGAGAGATTTTCAGATCTTAACTTCCTCTGCAAAGTCATTATTCTTTTATTAACAATTATGGAATTTTGTATGCAGAAATACACTTTTTGTATTTAGAAATACATTCTGTATTCATAGAGTCAGTAGGATTTCTCTCACTTTGTGAACAGTTTTAAGCAATGCATTGTTCAAAGAGATTGGCAATTTGCACTTAAGCAAGGGAGATAAACCATTTTTCAGTTGGATCCATGTGAAATGAAGCAGCAGAGTCCATGCAGGGGAGGAAGGGGTCCTAACTAAAATCCAGAAGTTACACTTGACTTGTTTATTTTACAAATGCCAATTTTCTTTTACCTGCACACATAGCATGTGTGCAGCATAGAACCCCAAATTTATGAATGCCAAAACAGATCTGCCCAAGACAATAGATCACTTACTGACCTACACTTAG
The DNA here is from genome assembly GCA_027886175.1 of Phylloscopus collybita. NCBI lineage: Eukaryota > Metazoa > Chordata > Aves > Passeriformes > Phylloscopidae > Phylloscopus > Phylloscopus collybita. The sequence continues at coordinate 32,892,740 of JAJNNQ010000129.1, forward strand.
AATCACAAGAATGGATTCAAAATAAGGTTTAAACCCATCTGAAAATCTCTTCTTTTTAAGAGGCAGGTTGAGAATGGTCATTGAGAACTGTCACTTTATTTAAAGTAACAATATAGCAATAAATGATAATGCAGTATGTGTAGCATTTGGGCTGTGAACTGTCTGCTTGGTTGTAAGTAGAAGGTTGATGCTTTAGTTTCATTTTCATAGTCAACAGCACCGTGTGAGAACAGACAATGTTTTGTAACCTTTTGGCTGCTCCAGCTTTGGGAGCAGCATTTGAGGCATTCTAGAAGAAGAGGTGTGAAAGTTCAGCTGCCTGCATAATTCCTGCATGAACTCACTTCAGTGGCACATTGCTCATGCAGGGTTACATTTCAGCTGAGGACAGATCTGACATCATGTAACAAAAATACTTAAATTGGGGAAAATCAGCTGTGGATTTTTAGAACCGAGCTCTCTAAGCAAACTCTGTGGGAGGTATAAGGCCCTATCTCTTAATGGTTTCTCTTAGTAGACCACTAAAATAATCCAGATCAAAACCACCTCATTAACTGAGGTGGCACAGTGGAAATAAGGATTATAGTCTTAAAAATGTAGTATTTACAGGAAGTTAAATGTGCTAGATTTTTAATACATGTCATCTGCTGCTAATGGGGCCTGATTCATGTTACACTAGTCAGAGTAGGTGGAGTCAAATTCAATTACAACTGATGGGGTTCTTTTAAGAAGCAAAGCTGGAGGCAGAGCTGCACTCTGCCAAGTGCTGCTTTAGAAGTTGATTCTTAAAGTCGGTGCTACTACTGCAGAATTAGGTACAACTGAAAACAAAGTCAGGTTTCGTGGTGTGGCCTAATAAGGGAAAGTACACTTGGCTGCCCTGGAGCTGCCTAGCTGGAGACTGGTGCTCTGAGTCATAGTCTCTCTTTGTTTCCTCTCTTGCTCAAGACTAAACTGCACCCAGTCCAGCTTATATGTCTTGACACATCAGCATAGCTCCAAATCCTGCATATGGGCTGGGAAGAGGGAGTGGCCAAGGAGGAAGCAGCTGAAGATTGCCACCCATTCTCTGTGAGCTCCTGACCTACTCTGTGCAAAACCTGTTTGCTTCCTTGAGTTGGTACCAGTGATGTCTGGAGCTGGCAGAGGAGGGGAAGGGGATTCCTCCTTCACTTGCATATCTGCAGGATGGTGCTACCTGCTCTGTGCTTTGACCCTGGGTAATAACTGGAAACTTGGGTTTGAAACTCAGGCAGAAAGTAATTAGGAGTTTTAATACCATTAGAATTATGTTACATTACTTCTCAAATACAGCCGTGCCCAACAAACAGCAGCTGTGCTGTTGAATGCAAGGTTTTCAAATACGCAGTGCATTTGCAGCAGCCATTTCAAAAAATTGAATAAATGTCAAGCAATGCAATTTATTCAAAAGCAAACGATCCCCTGTCAGTGGAAGGCATTGCTTCAGCTCATTTAAAAGTAGCAGGAGGGATATGAAAATCCTGTACATAGAACCACAGTAAAAGCTTGGGCTATTTTCTGATTGCACTATCTTGTCCAGCCAGTGCTATTTTAAATGCCAGTAGTGGCCTGTTCTCTATATTTAAACCCTCACAGCAGCAAGGCATTGTGTTTCCTGTAAATATAGCATTTTGACTATTTATTTACAGACTGTCAATCCATGCCATGCCCTGAGGAAGGGGCAGCAGTTACATTGCCCCCAGGAGCAGGGTGAGACAGGCCTGGTGTCCGGTGCCTCTCCAGAGGGAGGGACAAAAACCCTTTCTCTGGGATTTGTTTTGCTTTCAGCATTTTGTTGGCTCAGCTGTGTTTGCAGGCAAGGTGGGAAAGGAGAGGGGTACAAATCAGGAAAGCAGCAGTTTGTAGAGGCAGGTTCTGCCCTGCACCTCAGGTCAAGGTAAGTCAAGGAAAGCCCTGATCCAGTGTCCTCAGTGACGGCATCGCTTTTAAAAATAATTATAGTAAAAAAAAAGGCTTCTGGTGACTGGCACACAGCTGCTGAAGAGGACAAAACTCAAGGTATGCTTATGAGAAGGTTTTAATTTGCTACATTTTCAGTCTCCCTCTTTGAATGTGCATGTATTGATCTTTTTAAATACTCAGGTAACCAAATAGAAGGCACAATATGAACTTAAATAAGATGTGCACAAACACAGGGGAAAATTGGCTTAGACTAAAGTGCTAGTAATAGGCAATAATTTCTGTGCTTTTGGTCCTGTTGTGTCCAAGAAATAAAATGCAGATGTCCTAGAAATAAACTTTAGTGCTGTAAAAGTTGAGTATCATAAAATTTTGGGTTTGTTACAAAAGCCAGCAGTAAAACAGTTTTTCTGCCACAAACAAATCCAGCCCTTCTGGGCCACTTGGGTAAAGGAGGCCCTCAGGAAAAACTAATCTGAGCTCAGCACTGGCTGTGGAATACAGATTGAAGCCAGAAGTTAACCATACAAAATACCATTTCCTGGAGCCTTAGTGTAAATATTAAAACTCTAAAGCTAAACTTCTCTGGGTAGATACAGCACTGCCATTAATGAAATATGAACATAATCATTTTAGCATTTAGCAAACTGGTTTTATTGGCACTTTCACCTACTTATGTGCAATGGTGCAGGAGAGCCAAATGAACAAGTGTGTTTAAACTATTTTTTTCTTAAGATAAATCATTTGCTAAAAGATAAGTGGGTGACACTGAGATGCATTGGCCTGGTTGCACGAAGAAACAGCCTTTAAGACTGGATAATTTGGGTTCCTGAGCTCTGCCCAAAGAACACATCCATAGGATCAGTCCCTGTGCCAGTGAACAACTAAGGGGCCATGGATGGTCTGTAACACTAGAGACCAATGTAACTGAATGCCAGCCCCTCTAATCCAGAGCAAGAGTTATTTTAAGATGGGCAAGAGGCTGGTTACAAAGCAGGGGAGTACACCAATTCTCAGTCAAACACCTTTCCAGGATCTATAAATAAGCAACTTTAAAAGAATAAAGAGGCTAATTCAGTTTTTCTTGCTGGAATTTCCACTCCAGAAGCTGGAAATCTGCATGAAAGGAAGGAACAGGTCCAGCCAGCCTTTAGCTTCCACATGTCTCTGCAGCAGCAGATTGCAGGGCAAGCAGAAGGGGAGGATCTTACATTAAACTTCAGACTGTAAGAAGAAAAGCACACTTGCCACACATATTTCAGAAAATAATTCCAAAGGGCAATGATCTGGAAGGAACACACTTCAAGTTTCAGAATTAAAAATGTAACCTGGAGTTCTTCATCCCTGGTTCTTCACATTGGACATCTATTCAAGGACTGTGCAGTGTTCTCTGACGTGTTCCACAACAAACACAGAAATCACTGATAGGCTTTACACTAAAGGATAGTGTTGTGGTTAAAAGGCTGGAGATAAACCAGAGATGAAAATAATTAATCCTTCTAATGAAATAAGGTGCTGATGTTAGGAATGAGGTGAGCAGGCAAGAAAACGTAACAAACTTTGGAATATTACTACTTATATCTACTCAGTGGATAGATGACCTGCCTGCTATTCGTCTGACAAATATGATTTTTAAAAATGGGATGTTGCATGGGTTTTAAAAGAGTAAAAGAAATACACTGAATTTAGCAACAAAGGGGTTATTTTTTTACTGTTTTTTACTGCATTTCTTCAGCTCCTGACAGTGAACAGACAGGATTTGCAAAATCATCCACATACATTACTTGAAGCCCTGATTTATTGCTTTTCATCATTTCGTGAACTTTGAGTTCTCATCCATTTCTGCCTTGTCAGGAAAGCTCTGCTCCTTCCATTTGCAAAAATGAGCAGTGTCTGGAATAATTCCCTTGTGCCTTTCCCACAGGGTTGGCAGGCAGATAATGTGGTTTTTGGTTTTTTTTTTCTGCAGCCCATACTGATCCGTGGCAAAGAATAGGAGTTGCCAGCACTCTGTCTTGCCACTCCAAGTGCACAGCTCACATTGTAAAATCTGTTAATAAGAACCATAATGTTTACCCCAGTGTGAGCTTTCCTATTTTATTTAAATCAAGATGAGGTGAAAGCAAGGAAAACCTAAAACCTAAAGCAGTTTTGCCCAGCAGCCACACATACAGCAATTTTTACTTCCCAAGGGCTGATGAAATGATAACACACATCCCTAGTTGGGCATTTCAGTAGGTGTTAGTGAGTACTTGGTCCCCAGGACCTGCCCTTGTGTCACAATTGATGATGAGCTCCAGTCTCATCTCTGTTCCTGCTCTCCCCAGCTGCCTTTCCAACCATGAAATGTTTCTTTCTCTTGGCTTATTACCAAGGAATTGGTATTCTTATTACTTAGAAAAAAGAGCAAGATAGAGCATGTGAAGATTTCTCTTAAAAATTTAGAGAGTTTGGTCAAAAAAAGTGCTGGGAATTCAAGTGTAACCTCTCTCATCAATTAAAGGTGATCTTGACCCTGAGCCAATAAACTCAAATGTTTATCAAAGTCTTTGCATGACTGCATACCCGGTATAAAGCCAGCTCCTAAGGTGGAACATGCCTGGAAGCATGAAAACAAGGGTCCAGGTAACTGTAAATAACCCAAATTGGCCTTCTCTCCACCCAAAAGAGTGAAATCATACAACTTACTTTAAAACTTTGGAAATTTGCTCTCTGGCAGGTGTAAGCATCTGCTGCTGCTGGAAGTGCACTGAAGCACTACCAAATTTTGAATGGCCTTATTTGTTTCATTTAGTTCCTAAGGTTGTTTACTAGCACCCTGACAAAAATTAAATCTTGTACATCAGGGGTATCTTTTCATTCTAAAGAGCAGTTACTTCAATATGCTGCTCTGTGACAAAAGTAGCAGGACTGAAGTTTAGCTGTATGGATATATTAGATTACACTGAATAAAGGATATAAGGTAGGGTTGGATAACAATATCATAAACAAATATTGCTGCCTAGAAACAGCAGGCATAGACACATTAAAATATTTAAGGTACCTTTAATATTAACTACCTAGCAACGAGTCCCTGATTACTTGAAGGAAAATAGGCACTACTGGAGAAGGCAGGAATCATAGCAATTATTATTGTTATACCTTTTTTTTTTTTTTTCCCTCAGTAACAATTAGACACATAACTCTTCTTATATAACATACAATTACCTGTGGAGGGAATCCCTGCCTTAAATAGTTTGTGCTTGACTAGGCTAAGAAACAGACAAGTTTTTAAGTTTTTACCCCCCCCTCCACCTGCCTGGCCGCGATGCTAGCTCGGATTTGGGGAGCTTTGGGCAGGGATAAGCTTTAGGATAGGGCAAAGAAATCCCAAAGAGGCTCTTACCTCAGGGTGTGTTCCAAGGCTTTATTCCGTGAAGGGATCCCAGGGGCAAAGAGGGAGAACATGGGGGAGCAGGGGTTTTTATCTGGTCTCTGTCTGGGGAGGGGACACCTGGCCGCAGGTCAGAGATAAGGGACAGGTAGGGTCGGACTAAAGGTTACAGTCTCTGCGGGGGGTTTCGCGGGAAAGACCATTCCCAAAGGAATACAACCAGACACGATTGTGAAATTAGAGGACGTGGGTTTGACGGAGCTGAGGAACAGCATCATCGCTGCCTTCTGGTTGCTCCCGTGCCTCGGCTTTAGGGTGCGACCCCAGCAGCCCCTCGGCGCGCACATCCCCCGAGGTTTGGGGGCTGCCGGCAGGGCTGTGGCACAGCGCAGCAGAGCAGCCCGAGGCAGCAGCCCCTCGGCGCGCACATCCCGGTTTGGGGGCTGCCGGCAGGGCTGTGGCACAGCGCAGCAGAGCAGCCCGAGGCACCTTCCAGGCTGTCGTTTGCCGAGAGACGCGGGCAGGGCGCGGGTCTCGCCTCCCGGGGCGCTGCCGATGTCCCCTCACCTCCCTGAGTGTCACCGCGGGGGTCACAGCACCTCCCTGCGCCTCCCGAGCACCAGGATTCCCTCCGGCCCTGCCCAAAGCAGAAGGGCTGAGATGGAAAATGGTTTCTTGTAACAGCGGAGAGAACGTTCTCATCCTGCGTGTGCCCGCCGTGTTGGCAGGGTGCTCCCCAGCGGTGCGGGCAGGCTCTGGGGGATGCTCGCATTCCCGGGGTTTCCTTTCAAAGCTTATAAAAGGTGTCAGGTTTGCATTGGAGGCCTTGGGTTCCTGCAGTTCCAGTTATAACAAACAACACTGACATATCCAGCGTTTTAATGGGATAGTTTCGGATTTGGCTTCCAAGCTGGGTTTTGTAGAAAGCTGCTTGAACATGACACTCTTGATCTTCACATAAAACCAATAAACATTTCCAGTCTGGGATCTACACCAAGATAATTATCCCCAACACAGGCATTAGAGTTTGTTTCAATTTATAAGCCCAAAAGAAAGCCATTGGCTCATTTCTGCACCTCTTTATTCCATAACCACAACTCTAATCCTCATTCCAAATCTCAAAAGCACCAACAATCCTAAACCATCAATCTCAAAAGAAATACAAGCCCCCAGATTCAGAAAGAACAAACCCAGAATTTTTTCCAGCAGCTCTTAATTTCCTGCAGGCTTGAAACTGTGCACAACCTAACTGAGGGAAAGGATGGTAAATTGAAGTGGAAAAAACCCTGGAGGAAGGTGTGGTTTCAAATCCCTGCTCTCAGTGACATCTACTTTTGAGATTAGTGAGCAGGTCAGCCTTGGTGTGACGGGCCCGGCTTTTCTGTAGGAGAGAATGAATCAGCCAGGCTCTGTATCAATGTTCACCCAGAAAAAGTTTGCTAATTTTACTCACTCACTTGAATTTGTGGTTTTTATCAAATGAAGAATGTAGAATTCAGACATATCTTTGTTATTTGTGAGTATGTATTGTACTTTTCTCTGATAAATCTGATAAAAGTTATTTCTTTACCATAAGTGATGCTTTTTTTGGTTTAATTACATTAAAATTAAATGTGTTATCTGATTTTTACAGAGAGGCTTAAAGCATTAATCTTTATAATTAATTCAAATTTTGTACCATCCAAGCTACCTCACCAAGAGGGTGAAATTCTTTCAGTGTCTCATGGTGATATTTTTAATTTTTGTCCCTCAGTTTCCCATTGGGAGCTCTGCATGAGTCTCCAGTAATTGTTGATGAAGCCTGATCCATCAGTGTAATCCCCTCCTGCTGCTTCTTTTCCTGTAACTCTTCTCCCAGGGGCAGGAGAATTAAGGAGCCTTTTGTACCTACAATTTCCCCCGTCCTCCCTGGTGGAATTTCTGTCTCAAGGACTGGACAGCCAAATCTTCCTTTGCTTCCAGAAGCTGGAACAGAGCCTGAGTATATTTATGTAAATGACAGAGCAAGAAAAGACTCAATTTTTGTATTAGCTCAAATGGACATTTCTAGTGTGACTCAAGCAGGTCATGTGCAGAAGGCACATCTTGGAAAAAAAACAACCCAAAAAACAAAAAAAAAAACCCCAAACAAACAAACAAACAAACAACAACAAAAAAAAAAACCACCACCAAAAAACCAACCAAACAAAACAACAACAACAAAAAATACAAAAAAACCAAACCAAACCAAAACAACAACAACAACAAACCCACCAAAAAAAACCAAACCAAAAGAACAACCTGAGAATCTGTCAAATTTAAAGTCTAAATTCCTGAAGTTCTTTGGGCTTGAGCTGAGGAACTTGTTCCTAACTAATATCTTGTGTTGCATGATGCTCTGATAAAGGCAAAATCCACTCAGTGGAAGGACCTAACAGTGCCAGTAAATGGTAATTTGGCATTCATCACACATATCTTGAGCTGGGGACATTCACATTAGATATTAGAAGAAAATCTTTTCAGTCTCTGTGTTCTCAAGCATTGGGAATTGGTTGCCCACAGAGACGGTGGAGTCACCATCCCTGGAAGTGTCCAAGAGGAGCCGGCTGGTGTTGGTTTGTGGTTTGGGACAACTGCACTGGGTGATCTGGAAAGTCTCTTCCAAGCTTGACAGTTCTGTGATTCTGTCACCCAAGAAAAGCGTCCATGAGAACATCAGCATTAAATCAGAAGCCGTGACAAAGCCGCAGTGCCAGGGACTGCCAGGGACAGCCCGGGACTGCCAGGGACAGCCCGGGACAGCCCGGGACTGCCAGGGACTGCCAGGGACAGCCCGGGACAGCCCGGGACAGCCAGGGACTGCCAGGGACTGCCAGGGACAGCCCGGGACAGCCAGGGACTGCCAGGGACTGCCAGGGACAGCCCGGGACAGCCAGGGACTGCCAGGGACTGCCAGGGACAGCCCGGGACAGCCAGGGACTGCCAGGGACAGCCCGGGACAGCCAGGGACTGCCAGGGACAGCCCGGGACTGCCAGGGACAGCCAGGGACTGCCAGGGACAGCCCGGGACAGCCCGGGACTGCCGGGGACAGCCAGGGACTGCCAGGGACAGCCAAGGACAGCCAGGGACTTCCAGGGACAGCCAGGGACAGCCCGGGACTGCCAGGGACAGCCAGGGACAGCCAGGGATTGCCAGGGACAGCCCGGGACTGCCAGGGATTGCCAGGGACAGCCCGGCCCGGCCCGGCCGCGCTCCGCACCTCGCTATGACGTCAGAGCCCCGTGACGTAGCGCGGGCGGCGGCCGGCAGGGGGCAGCAGCGCCCCGCCGATGGCAGCCGCGACCCAAAGCAGCGATTTTCCAGAAAAACGGGGCGGTGACGTCAGAAGCGCACCTGAGGCGGCACAAGGCGCGGGCTGGCGCGGAGCTCCGCGCGTCTGCCCGGGGAAGGTAATGCTGGCATCGGTCTTACGGCACCTACGCATCATTTTTTGGCTCAGGTGTTGCTCTTAGAGGTGCCTTCAAAACCTCAAAACTACAAAGTAAGAGCGGGATTTAAGAGTTCCTGGACTTTGTATCAGTTATTTTTCCTTATACAGGCTGGGAAGATGTACTGTGAGGAGCAGCAACATATAAAATTTCAGCCCTGCTTTTAAATAAAGTGCTGCCTCAAGTGAAAGGTTAGGTTAGCAATCTGCAGAGGTCCCTTCTGACCAGCAGTGGTATAGCTACACTTTGATTTCTGAAAATCCCATTTTGAAAGGGCAAGATATTAAAATCCCAGTCAATCTATTCAGTAAATATTTCTTTTGTTGAGGGTGCTCTTGGTCAAAGCCAGGCCAGGTCAGAATTCATATAAGCCACTTTGTCCCTGAGAGGAAGTGATTGCACATCCCTTCAGAGTGACTTATGTCACCAATAAAAGCTGCCAGGGAGCCACAAACGTCTGACTCTAAGGATTGCTCCAACCTTTGTGATTTGGTAACTGAGACAGCCTTCCCTTGAACAAATTGGATCGTAAGAAGAGGGTATGTAAAGCACCCAGCAAAATTTGGTCTTTGTGTGATGGAGTAGTGTCTACATAAATTAATCATATTATCACAATTGCTGGGGATTATTTTTCACCCAATTTCCATCTCAGTGAACTTTGCATGCTGTTGTGTGCACTTAGGTAGTCTTTTAATTACCTGATTCCAAAGTGCTTTCTGTTCATGAAATACTCCATGGGCATAGGTCACGTGCCCTTTATTCCAGTTTACAAGTAGCACAGTGAATTATTTGCAGGGCCAGTTATATAACCCAGAGGTGTTGATTCCCAGTGCTCCCCAAATCCTTCCCCCATAGACATTATTATAAAACTGTAGAAGGACATAAATTTTTCATTTTACCTTTCTTAAACTGAATCAAATATATTAAACAAAACTGATATTTAAAATGACATACTCTGACTGAGAATCAAACCTATGACCACGTTTGGTTTTGTTAGTATTAAACTGTGTTTGGTTTTGGATATTGTGTTTGATTAACAGCAGGGCAGGAGCTCCTGTTTTGAAGATTGTTAGCAAATTTAACTGGAGTTTGTGTTTATTTTTTTCACTGTAATTAACATTGCAGCTTGAGGCAAATCAAATCAGCCAAACAGAACAATTGCTTCTGTGATGCACCAGCTGGTCTCAGAAACCTCGTTTCAAACTGGTTTAGTTGAGCAGGAAAGTTATTTGGGGACTTGCTCATCTTTGCTTTCTCACTTTTTGGGGTGGGTGGGTTTTTTGGAACATTCAGGGCTGCTTTTTCTGTAAAGAGGTAAATATGTCTAAGGGGGAGAAATGGAATGTCAGCCTTTTTTCTTCTTTTTTTCCCCCCTTTTTCCTTCCACAGCTCACAACAGCTGCCTAGGAAAAAAAAATAATAAAAAAAAATTGATAAATGTCACAGAAAGAAATAAAATTCGTATGAAGGAGGCTTTCTTAATTAAAATAATAAATTGAGAAACTGTGGCCCAAACCTTCTGGTGAAGTATCTAGAGCCTTCAGGAAGTGCTGGAATCCACTGGCCTGAGTTCCTAGCATTTCTCAGGTGGCTCTGGATGCCCAAGTTCCATTTGCACAACGTTGATAACGAGGCAGTGACCTCACAAGGGCTGCACACAGGACATGGCATCCAGACCATTGTTCAGAAGGCTGGAACCCAGCCCGAAGAGGCACAGAAAGCAAAGAGGGTTGAGTAGGATGAATGTTGCAATTTCTTGCAGCTGGCAAGTATTTGCAGTTCTGTGGGGCTGCTACACCTTGGCAGAAACTTCTACTGCTGCTTGACAGATACATGCATGAGACAGGAAAGACAGGGAATGGGTGAAAAGAAGGTTAAAGAAATGTGGAAATGGGCAAAGAGACTGAGATTCATAAAAATTAGGGTGCAGCAAATTGTAAATAGGAAGAGATTGTATTGCCTTGTTCCTGTCTTGCCTAACACGTTCTTATACAACACCAGGGGTGGATAGTGCCCAGATAATGTCACTGAGCAGCCTATTCCCAGGCCTGTTTAGCCAAATGCTTTGTTCTAACTCCTCCTTTGTTTGTCTAACTCATTCTTCCTGTGATTATGCTCAGTACTTGTATTTTCTGGAGTAAGACTTGGGATTCATTTTCAAGATGAAAAGACCCAGTGGGGAACCTCTTCAGTGTGTGTAAATGCTCCTGATGGGAGGAAGAAAAGAAGATGGGGCTAGACTCTGCTCATGGATATCCTGTGAAGGGACAAGAGGAAACGACTGCAAACTGAAACACAGGAAATTTCACTTAGAGTTAAGAATTTTTATTTTTCTGTGAAGGTGATAAAACAGTGGCACAGATATCCAGAGTGGGGGTGGAGTCACTGTCTTTGGAGATACCCAAACCCCACTGGACATGAACCTGGACATGAACCTTCTCTAGCTGATCCTGCTGTGAGCAGAGGGCTTGAACCACAGGTACCTTTCAGCCTCCACCATTCTATGGTTCAGCGACACAGGGCAAAGAAACCAGTTTTTCTTGTCCTCTTTCCAGCAATTCTTGTGTGTTTCAAGACTGTTTTCCTGTTTCCACTGAGAAAGTAGTCCAAAAAATCCCTATTCTTCAAATAATAATTCTCAGCTTTTAAAGTTCAGATTACTCTTGATTTCCTTTGGCCTGTTCTCTACAGATAATTCTTAAAATGGTTGTATCAAACTGAATATAGAATTCCCACTGAGGTCTGACTCAGAGTAGAGCAAAAGGATTACTGCATAGGTCTTATGCATAATGCTCCTGTGTATTCATTGTAGTATGAATGGATTTATTTTTCACCTTTTTGTTACTGGTTCCTTTATCAATTTATGATCTAGGATTACCCCAGAAGTCCTGATTAACCAACTGTTCCTGAGCTTGTATTTATACAGATGATTGTTAATCTTGAAAATTTTTCCTCTTGCCAGGCATTTCATTCATTTCAGGTAATTTATTCAGCTTGCCACAATAACCTGATACACTTCTAGCCTGATGAGTTTACTAAGTACACTTGTTATTCCATTATTTGGGCCATTGGCAGAAGTACAGGATAGCACCAAACTAGAGTGTGAACCACTAATATCCACTCTCCAGGAGAAAATTTCCAAATATTAGGACTGTGGAGGTGCCAGAAGTGGGCCATGTTGCCTCAGGTAGTTATAGGGAAATCACAAGGAACAGGGTCAAAGGTTGTATTAAGTGCAGACACAATTATAGCCCAGGAGTACTAGACTGTCATAAGAAGAAAGGATGTTGATTCAATCTCATGTTTATTATCTTAACTGTTCACACTTCATTGTCTTGCAGGTACTTGAAAGTACATACTTTGGGTTTTTTTTGTTTTTTCTTTTCATTCAAGAAAAGGGTCTGATTGATCTAAAATTCTGTCTCTTTCTCCTGTCCCTTCCTTAAGGTCAGGATGGTGGCAGAGATTCCTCAATATATAGAAGTTATAACCACCCAGTGGTTTCACTGGCCTTGGAAAACAGTAGGAAATTAGAAACCCAAATACTTTTCCTATTTTCTGGGGCCTCATCCTCTGTCAGTTTTCAAAGCTCAGCACTTACTTCTCCCAGCTGATGGTGTCTCCACCTGGCCCTACCGGACTGATGACCTGGTGTAACTCCTGCAACAACAACACACGCTTGTCATTTTCCCTTCAGTAATTACTCAGGGACAGATCTCCTACATCCTACATTTCCTCCTACATCCTGTATGGTGTAATGGTGTGTATGGCCTTAATAAACCAACAGGTGCCTTGCAATTCTTTGTGTGTCTCTTCCCCCAAAGAGGCAATTGACCATTTATATGCAGTTTCTAGAATATTGCAAAATTTTGTTTAGGAATGCCTTTGGCCTTATCTCAGAAACATCAGGTAAAGCTGAGTCATTTGTGTAGCTCCATACCTGTCAAAGTGTTACAGCCCTCTGATTTATCACACATAGCCACAGAGCCAGGGTAAAATCCTATTACAGAAATGCAGTATATAAATTGTTCAGATAGATAGATGTTGTAATATAATTAAAATACCAAAATGAAAAGCACATTGCCAAGTGTTTCATGTGGCTCTTATTCCACCTTGCTCCACTCCAATCTTGTTTCTCACTGGCAGTCCCCCCATAAATGCAAAACCTGACTCCAACAAAAATACAGAGAACTTCCCTGATTTGTTTGAGGTATGACCATACATATATTCTATTTTATAATTATTACCATAAAAGATAGACCTTGCTTTCATTTATCTGCATATAAATGCGAATGTAAACTGTTGCCATGGGAGTTTAGAACATTTTACACGTCAGTATAGTCAGGCTACAACATTTTTGCATAGTAGGGAACAAATGTTATTACCTTTAGTCATAAATGTAAAAGTGTGGTGCAAAGAACCTGCTATGTGTTCAAGGACAAGGACTTGCACTTTCTGATTTTTAGTCTTCTTTTTCAGCCTCATGTCTATCTTCTTTCCCTAGGTTTGACAATGACCTACATAGCACAAGAAGAGCAAAGCCAGCAAGAAACACTTTTAGCCTGTATATAGCAATGATCATCTTTCCCAGTCACTCAAGTACAGAACATATAATCTCACAGGAAAATAAAGTTCTTTTAATCTTCTGGTTTAGCCCTTGAGAGTCATAAGAATTCTAATTACCGGCACAGTGCTTAACTGAGCATCAAGAGCTTGAGGATTGCAAGATCTATACAGGACTTTTTTATTCACATACCACAGATGAAGGAAAAGCTGATAAGTATTTTTTGACCTAAACTGTTGCCTGGCAGCTAGAGATTCTGCTCTTGGGAGGAGAGGGTTGAGTGTCACTCTTCGAACTTCACACGTCCCTACTTGTCTTAAACACTGAGGTGTATCTGCAGTGTAAATGCAGCATTATGTAGAGGCTGAGGTTCTGTGAGTTCTCTTGGAGACCTGTGGGTATGTGTGTCAGCGAGGTTTTTTATGGCTCCAAATTTCTGCCAGAGTAGTTTCACTTACAGTGTTAAAAACAATCACCTCATCTGTGTGTTGGTGAATCTGTCTGAGGTACAGCAAGGCTTCCAGAAGGCCACTCTTACTGTTCTGCCTCATGACATTTGGGAAAGGTGATGGTCCCTGAAGAAGCTGCTTTGGATGACGCTCCCTGAGGCTCATCCCAGGGCTCTGCTGTTCCACGTGAGCACATGGATTGGGTTCCTTGAGAGTTGCAACAGAAAACATATGACAGGCTCCAGCTGCTGAGGGGTCTGTAGGACAAAGCTAGATCTAATCTTAAAGAAAGCCCCTGGAGTGTGCACAGGTCAGAAGCTGGATCCTCAGCACCAGCTGTTTAGCTCTCCAAATCCTTTCCAATTCTATGGCACTGCTTCCTACTGTAGGCACAGTTGGCATTAACGTGTCCATACCATAGACATGATCTGACTCTGCTCAGTGTGACACCAGCACTGTCTGAGTGACACAAAGGTGAGTCCTGACCCCACTAAATTGGGCTCCTTCTGCTCAGTAAGGCCAGATAAGTTTGTTCTAGCTTCAGTTACTGCGATTTGGAGCCCAGTTTCGTAAATAGTACTTAATAGGTTATTGTGCATCTGCAAATCCAGTTGACAATATGCTGCACAAATGCTTGTGGCTATCCAGTGCAGGCATGGGACAGGAATAGAAACACACAGCTGGGAAGGAGGAAAGGATTATTTAAGCTGGCTTTAGCAGCATTCAGTATTGTTGCTGAATGTCACAGCGTGTCAGACCTTACTCTGCAAAGTTCCCTCTGGAACAACTTCTGGGGTGGGGAAGGGAGAGTTTGACCCCAAGTTAATTTGTTGCACATGCCTTTGCTGCAGCTGTACAAGTACATGGACTATTTTGAAAGCATGTTATTCTCAATATAGAGAATGAAATCCACTAGAGTGATATAAATATTTAGTGTTAAAACATTATTAATTGAATGGAGCACTAAAGTATGTTTTCCATCACAACTTGGCAACGCTTAAATCCTGGAATGCTGAGACCACTGGCTTTCCAATGAAAAATGCCTCATCATCTTATGTTCATCCCTTAAACATCTTGTTCTGTTATTGACCTTGCCTTTTGTAATGGTTCTGAATCCCTGGAATCTGAGCAGACACTGCTGGCTGTGCACAGCACCTTGCACAGTGGGGGTCCTTGTTGAGAACTGGAGCTCCTGGGCATGGTATGAATGTAAACAATGGATAAGAATTCATAAATATTGTATAAATAATGAGTGCCAGGAGAACAGGGAGCAAGAGGAATGTGATTCAACCTCCCCCCACCACTTTTCCTGCATTTATTTCCATCACATCTGACTGACAGATTTTTGCACTGAATAGCTAATACATTTCCTTTTCCAAGGACAGCCAAACCCAGGGAGAAGTGACAAAAAGACATGTATAACACTTCAGCACTTGGCAACTCCTGCTGTTCTTCAGGTGTCATTTGATGCTTGGCCTCCACAGTATTCACAGCACATAAAGTTAGTTATGCAAAAATGGAATATGCATATTGTGCTACTTTTGCTGTTTTACTGTCTAATCTGCTGATACATCTTGAGGAAAAAGCTAGATTCAATGGATACCAGTAACATTACAAAGATTATGGTTTTTTTGTTTCTGTAATATTAAAATTAAAAAAAACCCCAAACCCTAGGGAAATTAAAGCAACTTCCAAAAAAGCTAACTGCAAAATCAATTCAAATCAGCTAAATGGTATCAGAAAAAAAATCTTTTAAAAAACTTCCTTTTCTAAAAGACATATTTCAGTGATCCTGAAATTTTACTTTTTATCCTTTCTAAAGGAAGAATTTTTCTTTTTGTAATGTCAGCTATTTTGCTCTTTAGAAAAACCCCAGCCCAAATTAAAAGAAAAGAAATGGAGGTAAGTTCTTCCAAAGAGTAATCAAACCATTAGCTTTTTCAGACTGAGGAAAAGCAAGTAGAATCTGTTTTAAATGAGATGCAAATTTTATTACAATGACCGTGAAGAACAGCCTGCCATTTACTTTGGAGAAATGATGAATTAAATGTGGCCTTGGTATAGTATAAACTGTATTTTAACTGAGGAAAGCAGCCCAACAGCACAGTAAGGAATCTTTTTATGTGTACCAGCTTGGTAGTCTTCAAAGTGCAATTTGCAATTCCAGAATAACAGAATCATAGGAAGTCAAAACATTCTAATTTGATTTTGAAAATGGTCCCATTGATTTGCTCTTAACAGCCAGTGCAACAGAGGGAAATCAATACCTTGTCCATAAGCCATAGTGTATATTGCAGATATTAACCACAAGCACATTGCTTTGAAGGGAGAAGGTTGTTCTTTCCCTAGTGCTCACTGAAATAGAAATATTCCCATTGCAAGTTAGAGATCTTTGTGGGGAAGGAGGCAATACCAGAGTTCCTCTTCCTTTAGAGGTAACTGCCACAAAAAGTTACTTCAGTTAAAAGAAAGCTAAAAATAAATTCAGGCAAAAATTCTTATGCAGAACTGCTTTCCCTGGGTTTTCAGAGTTTTCATTTTCTCACCAAAAAGCTAATGTTCATTCCAGCAGTTTTGTATTTTTCTGTTATAAAACACAACACACAACTGTTTTTCAGCAGTACATTTATAGGCACTTCAGAAAATGTTCTAGTCCCAAACAAATCTCTTTTATTTTCTGTACTGCCTGTCAGGAGACCCTCTCGTGTTACTCTTGTTCTGAGGAGGTTCCTTCTCAAAGCAGACTCTGCATTCTCTGTTTAATGCATAACAGACCCTCTCTAAAAAGCTCACAAAAGCCTTCTCAAAAACATATTTCATAAGAGGAAAGTAAAGGAAAACAGAAGCACATGGAAGTGGGTAGGGAATGCCAAGGAGGAATGCAGAGATATTGCCTTGGACACACAGGGATGAAAATAGAAAGGACAAAGCATAGCTGGATTGAAAACTAGCAAGGAGTATGAAGGGTAACAAGAAAGGCTTCTGTCGTTACTTTGGCATCAAAATGGATGACCCAAGATTTTTCTGATGTTTCTCTGAATGCTGCCAGGAGCATTGAAGCCAAACAAACAAACAAACAAACAAACAATTATTTCAGGACTTTTTAATGACCGATGTTTAGAAATAAAGCTCCTCCCACTGTCTACAGTGCCATTTCCAAATCTGGTACCCTTCACCTCAGGAAGAGTGGTGTATTTGTCCAATCTATCCAGCCAATTGTACTTCCAAGTGTGGAGTGTTACTAAATCACATCCCTTTCCGTTAATCAACATTTAAACTTGAAGTCAAGCTGCTGGCAATCAGGTAATACTGAGAGAGTGCATGACTAATTGTCAGCCCACGCATTTCCTTAACATTACCTAGTGACAATGAACTGCAAAAATGCAAAATTATCTTTCAGTTTTTTTCCCCCTATGCGAACTAAAGCTGACAGGCTCATAAGAACTGCACCCAGCTGTGAATCTATGGAAAACACACTGAATGCAAGCAGAAAACTACCCACGGGGGAACGAAAAAGCTCTGATCAAAGCGTGAAAAAGGGCAAAACAAAAGTCTGTCCTTGAAACCCCTGCAAGCATTTTAATGGCGACCCTATGCATTGTGCTACGACACCGAACTATTTGGGAAACGCAAGCAGAATAGAGATGATATTGCAAGTGAGAAATATTTAGTGAATGATAGTGCAGACTAAAGACATGGGAGCAAAAATAATGTTTGGAGCCATTGAGAAGTTCAGTTCCTAGTCCCAAACCAGAAAAGCTCTGAAGTACACGCTTATCTTAAAAGATGTTAATGGTCAATTAAGCCAATTTAAATTATCCATCTAAAGTCATGCCTGCACTTAAATG
This sequence comes from Phylloscopus collybita, assembly GCA_027886175.1. Classification (NCBI taxonomy): domain Eukaryota; kingdom Metazoa; phylum Chordata; class Aves; order Passeriformes; family Phylloscopidae; genus Phylloscopus; species Phylloscopus collybita. The sequence continues at coordinate 32,910,383 of JAJNNQ010000129.1, forward strand.
CTTTTCTAGACTGGCTGCTCAGAACCTCCCAGAATCAAGCTCTTCGCTGGCTCTTGAAAGTTCACATTTGATAATGAGATTTCTCATTTCCTAATGTCCTTTGATCACTTAGTGTTTTGTAGCATCACTAATATACGTCAATGGAGCAAAATAGTATGAGTGAAGCAGATCTTTTCAAAGAGTGGTTTGAAAGCAGTGTTTTTCTCCTACTGTAGGTGGTTTAACAATAATTGGTAAATCTTTTAATTTGCGAACTGAAGCAGCCAGCAGCCCTTCACTGGGACGCCAGGTGCCCACCAGAGCTGCTCCATCACTCCCCTACCTGTGTGCAGGACAGGATGCTTCTTGTCTGTGTCCATCTCTTCCTCAGTTTCACAGAACTTTCAGAACTTCAGCCGCTGTAAGCGAACAAAAGCTCTGGAAGCCTGTGGACAAGCCCTCAGTAAGGCTGGGAAGGGTCTGTGGCAGTGACAAGTTTGCAGGTACATTTTCCAGTGTTGCCTGCAGAAGAGACAGAGGGAACGATTTGCCCTTTCATCAGGAGGTGACGGCTTCTGGGTAAATATTTAAAATAACGATGAGCCCTGTGCTCTGGTCCTGAGATTTCCTTTCGCCACGAGTTATATACCGTGTATCACCTTCTGAGGGCTGAGGGGAGCGGAACTGAGGGGAGAGAGGATGAAGGGAGAGGGAATGAAGGGAAAGGGGCTGAGAGGAGCCGGGCTGAGTGAAGCCGAAATGAGGGACTGGGGGCTGAGGAGAAGGGGCAGAGAGGAGCCGATCTGAGGGGAGCCGGGCTGCGGGGAAGGGGCTGAGGGCAGCCGATCTGAGGGGAGCCGGGCTGCGGGGAAGGGGCTGAGGGCAGCCGATCTGAGGGGAGTCGGGCTGAGGGGAAGGGGCTGAGGGGAACCGATCTGAGGGGAGCCGGGCTGAGGGGAAGGGGCTGAGGGACCATCCAGGGCAGGGTCGGGCAGGGTCGAGTAGGCAGCCCCGCCCCTCACAGACCCCGCCCCATTCACAGACCCCGCCCCCTGTGCTGCCCCTTTAAGTGCGCGCGGGGCGGGGCCGCGCGCTGTCACGTGCGGCGGCGGGAGCGGAACCCGAGCTCGCGCCCGCTCCGCCCGCTCGCGCTCCGGCTCCGGGGCAGCGCCCGCGTGCGCGCCCCCGCGCGCGGCAGCTCGGGAGCGCGCCCCCCCCTCCCGTGCCGGCCATTCCCCCTTCCGCCCCGGGGCCGCGCGCGGCGGCGGGAGCGGCGGGAGCGCCCCTTCCCTTCCTCCCTCCCTCGCCTCCCTCCGTCCCTCTCTCCCGGCGGCTCCCGGCGTGCGAGCATGGAGCTGTTCCAAGCCAAGGACCACTACATCCTGCAGAGCGGGGAGCGGGCGCTGTGGTGCAGCCGGAGGGACGGCAGCCTGCAGCTGCGAGCCGGTGAGACCCCCGCGGCCGCGCCCGCCGCTTGCGCGGGGAAGGGCGGGCTGGGACCCACCCGAGCACCGGGGGGCGGCAGCGGCGGGGCCGGGCGCGGTGTCCCCGGCGGTCCCGCGGGGGTTCGGTCCCGCTGCCCGTCGCCCCGCAGTCCCCCGGGCCGCGGGACGTCGCGGGTGTCCCGGTGTCCCGGCTGGCGCGCTGCTTTCCCCTCACCGCGCGGTGGTTTCCCCGCAAATAAAGCAGCGCTGCCCCCGCCCGGGGCTCCGCTGTGACCCGGAGAGGTGCCGGTGTCCGGAGGCAGCCGGTCATCCCCGGGGAGCATCGCTGGGGGCGAAGGGGCCGTGTTGGGGTTGGTGTCAGCCTTACATAAGGGATGCTCCCGATGCACGGGCATTGCGTCTTTGGGCAGATGTGTCCCGGGGTCGCCTCTTCCCGGAGGAATTGAACAGGTGGCTCTGCCGGGTAGGGACTGGGTGATCTCTAAGGTCCCTTCCGAGCCTTTGACGTTCTGTGATTCTGTGGCTTCTAAAGTGCTTCTAAATTTTTCAGTGATTACAGGCTGTGTAAGTGACAATTACACGGAGCTCCAGTGTGTGTTAGTATGAGGCTGAAGGGAAGGCAGTGCGAACAAAAATTGAGATGGAGTTGTGTAAAAGGGAATTTTGAAACAATGGTAGTTATCCTACCTAGGAGGTTACTCAGTAAAGGTGTCTAAAATAAAATGCCAGCCGTGAAAATTATCTTGCTTTGCGTAATATCGGCTCCCTACCCCTGGTAGAGGATTGGAAGAAAATGATCTTTAAGGTCCCTTCCAAGCCAAACCTTTCTATGAGTTTTCATCATTCTTTGAGATTCTAAAATGTAGCTTTCATGTAAGGGACCATGCTGACCCATGCTTATATGCTGAAGAAACTCTAAATAGCTGGGTGTTTCACCAAACATGTGGCAGGCTGCACAGATGTTACTTATAGCTTTCTAAAATTGGGATCTGTGTTGTGCTAAAAAAAGGGTGTATATGACCAGGTTGGCTGTCTGAGTACAGCAGACTTTACGAGCAGACTTCTGTGAAAGGCTGGACAAACTTTAAACATAAACATCAAATACCTTTGTTATCTGTGTTTTCCTGAAGAACTGTTTTACATACTCTGCTTTCTTGTGTTATATTTTCATCCTTGTGTCTTCTCAGTGGAGTTTGTGTCTCCTAGACAAAATTGCATGACTAATTCTTGTCCATCAACTTCACTAATCCAGCAATACTTTGATTTGCGAGTGATCTTATGAAATAATTAATGTTAAGCTGGCAGACAATACTGCTAGTCAGTGAAATGTGTGCTTTCACGGGGGGGAAAACCCCTCAGGTTTAGGTTTGTGATGGTTACAGCCACCTCCATGGGCTAAAAGCTCTTCCTTGACCCATGGTAATTAAAACACACAAACTAGTGATCTCTAGTTCTGGAGATTAGTGTTTGATAACTTCAACTTTTAAAAGCATCAGTGCCTTGCTTTCACGCAGCCATTGCTGTGTTTTATTTTTTTCTTGGTGTCCCTTAACTTCGTGGAGGCTTTACCAGTGCCCAGCAGTTTGCCTGCCTGCTGTTCCAGTAGCGTTTTGTCCTTCGCCTGCCTCTGCATTTTCAGGCAGTTTCCATGTGATCCCTATTGTGTGTGACCTGCAGATTAACGAAAGGTAACGTGATATTGAAGTCCCCTGGCCTGCTCGAAACTCTCAATTGTTAGCAGTGCTTTCCCATTTCCGTGTGCTTGCAGCTTCGTTTTTCCAGCCCTGTCTGTGGATCATCTTCTTGACAGTGGACTCCAGCTCTGTGAAATGAAATACCTTAGCAGGTTGAAAGTAAGCCCAAGGAAGAGACAGTTCTCTCACAGGAAGTGTTTCTTGGATCAATAGCTCTTTCTTGTGTTAAGACAAAACTGCATATCCTCAAGTTTGCAATTTTATTACATTTGACCATTTATTATTGAGGCCACTGCCCGGAAATGAGTAAATGGATTTCTGCGAGATGAGTCACTGCCGTGTTAAAAGAAACAACAAAGTCATAACTTGTGTTCATTGACGTGTTTAATAATCTGTCAAAAGGCTGCGATCTAGCTGTGTCTCTCTGCTTGGCTTTGGAGGCCTTGGTTTTCAAAATTCTGTCTCACAGAGGCTGCCCTGAATTAATCTTTGCACATTCACGGGTTGAAATAGATAATACTGGTAAACCTTGTAAATCATTGCTTGAGAGGGTAGGTCTGAATCTAAAGAGCTGATGCTAAGCTTTAAAGTGCTCTCCTCCCTCAACTGTAAGGGCATGTTCAGAAATTTGCTCATGTTGAGAGCTGTATTTCTGACCTCTTTGAATCATTGAGATAACAGCTTGAATTAATAAAAAAAAAAAAAAAGGCAAATAATCTTGGTAAATATTTGCCATAAGCAAAGTCTGAGGTTGGCCCTCATTTGAAGGATGTCAGCCTGTGTTTACAAGATGTTTCTGGGGTTTTCTTATTCTCTAAAGTGAAAGCACTAATGAGTCACCTGCAGGAAATCCATGAATCACTTTGGTATCATAGATTTTTTTTTTTTTAAAGAATTTGGCTGTCGATGGTGTATTTTTTCAGTGTAGTGAAAAAACATGTGCTGTTCAACCATGCCTTAAATGCCTTACATCAGGTCTTGGTCAGGATTTCACTCTTGGATTACTCTGTTTATGCTTTGCGTGGCTGCTCCTGACCAGTAGTTCTACACAGATTACTTTTTTTTTTTATTTATTTATGATGTTTGTATAAATTACATGTTTATATTTGCATATGTACACATGTATATGTGTGTGTGTAAAGGATAAAAAGTGTTGAAGACACTGAATTCTCCTCACCACTTTTTTAGCAGTGGAAGAAGGAATGAGACTGTTATGGTGTGAAAGCTTCTGTCAAATAAAGCTAATGTCAAATAAAACTGGGGACAGTTGCTACTAAAACTGTTTCTTGTAATTTACTGATTCCCACCTCTCTGAAGGAAAAACCTTACCAAATATTTTGAGGGGTACACAGATTGGAATTAGTCTAACATAGCTTTTGGGGATGTCATACTCAAAGACTGCAGTTGCCTGTGCCTGAAAGAATAAGATGGGTTAAGCTGTGTTTTACCTCTGGAACTGTAAACTGGAGGCAGGTGAGCATTTGTTTGTTTCAAACACTTTAGGAATTTATTACAGTTACAGTTTTCATTTTCATCTATTGAAAAGGGTTGTGAGTCAGCAGCTGAAGCAATGCACTTTAAATACTTTTAGTGAGGGATGTGTTACCAAACAGTGTTTTCAGAGAAGCAGGGGACACGTTTCAGGTTAGGTGTCAGTCTGATAGTGTGAAATCATCTCTGAATCACAAACCATAAGGCCATCTAATATTCCAGCTGTGTGCCTGCCTTGCTCCTCAAAGGCATTTCAGGAGTCACATAGAAATGACTTGTCAGAATTCCTGAGCTGTTCTTCATGGCTGTAGACTGGAAGAGGAGGAGCAGTTCCTTTGTGGGAAGTCTGGAAGTGCTCAGGTGAAGGCCTTGAGCTAATGAATGGTGTAAGGAGTGATGCCACTGCTACCAGTGGTGTGAGCTAATGAAGGAGTGATGCCACTGCTTCCAAAACGTGTATTGCTAAATTTAAGTCTACAGAGCAGTCCTAGACATGGCACTGAAGGGTGACAGCCTGAGTGTGAAGTCATGCTACTGAACTATTTCATACAAAACTGCCTTCCTGAATTTCAGTAGTATGTCTTGGAAACTGCCTATCTATTCTGGGAAATGAATTCCACAGGAGGCTGGAGCTTTAGAAAAATTATCTCTGTATTTCAAGTTACTTTGTAAGGAACCTCAAGCTGTTTTTTGACACCTTTTTAGCTGCAGTGGGTACTGCACTGCCTCTCACCCTTGCTTGCTCATTCTGTTCCCTCTTTTCCCTACTCTTTTCTTGGTTGTCAGCACCACGTACTTGTGGCGTATGTGACAAACCAGATGTCAGAACTGATCTGCATTAGCTGCAACCCAGCGAGAATGTAGGCTGGAAAAATCTTCAGCAGTTGGGTCCCTGTTGCTGCTTCTTCCTTCTTGTGAAAGAGAACAGAGGGGAACAGGGGAATGGGCTGGACTGATTAAATATTGCATATATTGCATATATTCTGTATCCTTTGTCTGATTAAATATTGCATACATTAGTCACTGTTGTAGCTTCTGACTCTGAGGTGAGAGCTTCCTGTATATATTTATCAGAGAGAAATTGTTTTCTACTTTTTATAAGTAAGATCTTTGCAATTCCATCCATGGTTCTTTTTATAGAGCATAGTAAACCTAAAACTGAGACTTAAGTGGGTTGATGTGTATTAAAGCCTAGCCTGTGAGAATGAAATAAACCTTGAGGTGAGGTGTTTACTTTCCTGTTGAATCTTAGCAGGTGATGAGTTGAGTATGACAAGAGTGTTCCTCTCTCTTTTTTCTCCTTTTCCTTCTATGGTGAGTTCTGAAAATGCCAAACTCGTCCCAGCTCAGATGTGTGGATATCTTGCAATTCCTGCCTGTGCTGAAATGACCTGAGGTTTTAAATACATGAAAAATTCCTAATGCTTCATGTCTTGATATTCTGGTGTTGCTGGTTCCTTATTTCTTTTTTTATTTTTTTTTTTTTTTTGGTTGCCTTCCCCCAGAATAAAAATGAATCAAATTCAAGTGGATTTCTGTGGCTTGTATTTTGCTGGCAGAGGTGACTCATCTTTGATCTCATGAGTTAGTATTAACTAAATATTGAATAGGAAATTGCAGACTAACTGCAGCTAAAATGTTTAGAACACAGGACACTGATTTCAATTAAGAAAGGTCTGCATCTGTACCAAGGGCTTGTGGTTTTTTTCATCTGAAAAGAACACTGTTCTTCTTGTTGGGTTGTTTCACAGTTTAATGGTGTGGGTGATTCTTCAGCTGTACATGTAAGGAAACATTAAAACCTTTGTGATTTTAAGTTTTAAACTCTGAGCTGCAGGACAAGGCAGCCACTTGTTTGATATGCTGCTTGTGTTCTTTCGAAACAACTGTTGTAGATTGGAGTGGGATAGAAAATAAAATAATGGGAGTGGAGTATCCAGAAGAGGAGAAATTGTTGGTTGTGTACCTAGAAGAGGGATTTGGAAATAGAGCAGAAACTGTTTTTTATTAAAGCTTGGCTTTAGTGAACAGGAATATTAATACTTAATCCTCAGTGGTATTTTCTTGCTCCAAACATCTTCCCCAATAAAAACTGGGGGAGGATTGTTTTCCTGAAAAGCTGAACCCAAATGAATGAAATAGCACTTGAACACTGAGGTTTTCCTTTTAAGGCAGAAATCTTACTTGAATAGAGCCCTGGAGCAGTGTTTGCTGAGGCTCTGAAAAACTGAAAACGAGGCCCTTGAACATGCTTTGAACTGGAAAACAGAATTCTGAGCCAAATTAAAAAGTAAATGACCTTGCCCAAGAGGTAGTTGCAAGATGTAAATGGTAAATATGCTGGTCTGTCATTAATTATTATCTTTCAGGCTTTTTTTCCTTGTCTGTTTCTCAGTTAAGGAAAACCAGCAACTTTTGCACACGTGGGTGTTGGTTAAGTTTTCCCCTATACTTACATGCCTTCCAGTAACATTTAAGTAATATGTTGCTGCTTGTTTTCTGAGTAGTCAAATTGTCCCCAATAGTTAAAAAAAAAAAAAAATATATATAATAATAAAATAATAATAATAAATAATGAATAAATAAATATAGGGGGCGGGGAGTGGCTGGAAATCCTGTCTGTTCCTGAAAGACATGCCAAATTTTCAACTCCCTTATTTAGTGTTAGAAATGGTTGTTTGCAATCCATAGCTCTTCTTGTGCTTTGGGACTGATTAGTTGGACAATCAGTGAGGAAAGTTAATTATGGCATCAGAAGAACAGGTGACAGTGAGGGAAAACTTTACCTTGCTTAGACTTGGCTCCCACTGTAATTCTCTCATGGCTCTTAAGAAGCATTAGCATAAGTCAGCTCAGTGATTAGTACAACAAACTAATTTCCATAATTGTGAAATCCTTCTGCTCAGCAAATGTTTATATTTTAAATTTTTGAGCATAGAGCAGCTTTCTGGTGTTCTTCTTTCAGTATAGCTGTAGCTGAGCAAACTTTTAATAGACAATCTTCAGAAGGAGTGAACATAGTGTTTAAGCTGTCAGTTTTGTAAGTAGGTTTGAATAAAATCTTTCTCCTGCCTGATTGATAGTTTCCTTCTTGCAGAGTAAATAGGATTAAAAAAATGCAGACAACCTACTGCTTTCTTAGCTTTAAGGGTATATCCTCAAACAACTTGAGCTTTGTGGAAATACCAGCTAAAAAAGGGAATGAATGTGTGTTGGTGTGGAATAATATTAATTAGCGCAGAGTTGTTGCTTTTGTAAGGATAAAAGATATTTTTTCCTTTTCTGTTTTACTTCTGAGAAAATGTGTTTGCTAACGGAGTTCAGCAATGTGAAGAATAAAGGGAAGCTCTAAAGTTTAAAAAAAAAAAAAAGCCAAACCAACCGACCAAAAAAACCAACCCTCTGAGCTCCAGTGGCTTGGCACTTATTTGCATTTTAAGAGTCCCTGCTGGGCGGTTTTCTGAGTGGTATTTACAGGTTTGTGGAAGGGATGTGAGGAGCCGATTCTTGTTTCGAATGGTTGCAATGCACGTAGCAATTTGTGGCATCTCTTTAGCCACCTACACCATTGGTGTCTAAAGTGGGGTGCCACAGATCCTTGTGGGTGCTCCAGGCAGCCCCCTGCACGTGTTGGAAGAAAATATTTTGTGCCATTAATAAAGAGAAATGTTGTTTTAAAGTAGTGTCTATTCATCCATTAAAAAAACTCTTGTCTTTTGTTTGTTTTATAATGCATGCAATATAAATTATTAATGTGTTCTACTGGACGAATAAATATACATATTTGGGCTATGTGCTAATTTTGTTTTTCTTGGTGTGGCATTTGACAAAAAAGTTTAGAGGCCACGGATGCACAGGGTCAGACTCTGTTTGGAGCAAACACTGGTGACAGCAGTTTGTTTCCACTTCCAGTACAGGGGTTCCTTGTGCAATTAAATGTAACATTGGACACTCTCCAGCCTACTGAACATTTTCCGTATGTTTTCCAGTTTCCCAAGCAATGCCTGGTGACTCAAGGGATTTTCTGACTTCACCAGAATACAAAGAAGTATTTCTTTATCCAGATGAGTAGTAGGGATTCATTTTTGTTAGGTGCTTTCTCTGGGACTTGCATCCTGCTTTGGCAGCGGCAATACAAATGTCGTGTACAAATGCTCCCATCCCCAGTGCTTTAAATCTGTCACTGAATTGTACTTGACTTGTTCGTGTTCCTCTCTTTTAATGCTGAGATATTGAAGGCAAGTTGTCCCAAAGAAGCAGGTGATCAGCTGAAGGGATAACTTGTTTAAAGTTTGGAGGAGAACGTTCAAGTAAATAAAGTTAACGCTTCACAACAATTAAGAGCTCGTAATACTGAATGTCTTAATGCTCCATCTTTCTGCAATTAGCTTAAATACAGTTTTAGAAATCTGTTTTGAAAGGAAAATTCAAGTAGCCCAAGTTTTATTTGCATAAATAGTACTTTATTTCCTCCAAGAGAAAGAAGCTCAACTTTATATTCTTAAGTCTTCCCAGTTAGTTTGTGATCTCTTAATCCTGGCTAAAATTCCAGAACACTGTTCAAAGATGAACTGAAACTTGGAAGCAGCAGACTTTCTTCTGAAAAGCCACAGGAGGTCATAAAGGTCAAATAATGCTAATAATAAAGTCTTGTGGTTTTTTTTGGTCTAAAGTAGACACAATTTAAAGAAAAAATAAAAGTATTGAAATCTATCCTGAAATCTATTTTAAAATAGTATTGAAGCTTCCTCCTGAAAATTAACACTTCTGGTGTTAAAATTTACATTAGCAGTGCTGCGTGATTTATTCTGGCTATACATAGTCAAATGACATGAGTCATTCTGCTTTTGGTTTTTTTTTTCTATATAAATATCTATGGCTTGTGTTGAATGGTAGAAATGATGGGGAATTAGTGCTCTGTCAGAGTCCAGGAAGACTTTTTGAGAACTGACACATCAATGTCCATGCTTATACACAAAGGCCAGAAGGAAACTTGGTGATGATGTGTATGTTCTATATTGCACTGTCAGGAAACACTTTCTAGCTGAGGTTCATTCCCAAATGCCAACAATGAGTTAAGAGGTGTGTGTGTGCCCTCTGAGCTACAGCAAGATTGGAAGAGAAAGAAATAATTACAGCTACTCAGTGGACTGAACCAGGCAATGGCTCAGCAGTGTGGGCTGGATTCAAATGATAACAAATTAAATATTTTTTTTCTTCCTGCCTTCTCCAGAGGAAGCTGCCAGCCTGCCTCTCCAGGCTCTCCAGCCTTGCCTCCAGCCATTCTGTGTTGAGCCAGTGGTTTATCCCAAACCAGCAGTTTGTTTTCTTATCAGAGCTTGTGCCTGACCTTGGAACAACTCAGCCAGTGGTAGTCTGCAGAAAGAGCCAGGAAGCAGTTTTGAGTTTTGATGCTCTTCCAGGCTGCTTTTGTATCACCTTTAATCAGGGTTATGTTTGTGTAAACACAAAGAATTAAGGAGACTTTATCTGGTGCTGCACAGCTCTGCATCGCTGCTGGTGAGCTCTGAGGGTGGTGCTGGAAGTCAGTCACATCAAAGCTGGTTTTGTTCTGAATTTGTGACTGAAGTTCTGTTGTGCTGCAACTGAGTGCTGATACAATCACTGTGAATGGTAAATGCATCACAGTGAGCATTAATCTCTGACAGGAATCAGCAGAAACCCCCAGCATTTGTTTCAGTAGCTTGAATTTATTTAGTAGGATGAGGGAAGGAGTGAGCAATTTTGTACTTCAGGATGGAAACTTGGTGAGCAAGTGTATACATCAGAGTGTTAAGGCCTGTCAAACACTGGCAGGTCTCTCAAATTTAAACACATTGAGCAGAGGATTCCTCAAGTCAGGGAAGATCTTCCATGGGACTCATCTCCCATTCCATGGGATTCTTTCTGGACACAGCTTCTGACTTTCTGCAGTGACTGAGCAGGCACTGCTCTTTTATCATTAGCACAGTACTGTAAGAAGTTTGTTTCACCATCATTGTGTTGCAGTTTAAAGTTGATAAATCTTTATTCCTGGCTCTGTGAGGTTCAAAAGAGGACTAGTGTGACATTTATAGAAAGTTAAGTTTGTGTGGGGAAGCAAGAGTAAACTATTGAACAATACAAATATGAATTGTATTTCACATGATATCTCAAAACATTGTCTGTTTTGTCTGTAAGCAAAGTTCAGACTTTGCTTTGATAGAGCCTTGAGGTGGTTAATTCTTACTGATAGGCATTTCTTTAAAAAAGAAAAAAGAATCAAGCTTTTCATGACTTCTTTCAGCATTCAGCAGTCAAAAATGTTGCCAAGTCTCATGTATGCTATCTGAAAACCTTTAATTGAGGCTTTTCAGTTTTGTTTTGTATGGTTAATTTCTTTTTATGACTTCAAAAGGATGTGGATACCTTCTGTAGCACATATCACTGTCTACCATCTTAGGCTGCCTCTTAAATTCTGTAAAATATAATACAGTTAAATACTTATATCCTGCAGGCTTGCAGTCAGCGTTCCTGGATCTCTGGATCTTTGCTTACATAATGATTTTAAATATAGAGTGGTTATAATTTTCAAAGATACAAGATGGTGACTGGAGATTGCTGCTGCCAGTTTTACCAAATGGCTGTAAGGGAACAGTCTTGATCAATTTTAGTGTTAGACAAAAGTTGCAGTTACTCTTCCTATACAGAGTAAATAGGAGTGCATGAAAGCCCATCTTTGGGGATGGGTGGGGAAATTATATTTAAACTTTTATTTTGCTTGCTTCATTTGTCTCTTATTTCCAGAGTGTACTTATCAGGAGCAAGAGGTTCATATTGGTATTTACTGTAGTGACATTTATTCAGCATGATTGGGTGCTGGCTCTGAGCTGAGCTATGGCTGTCACACAGGAAACTGAATTCTAACCAATAACAACGTTCTGATCAGGTTGGAACCAGATATGTTTTATTTGGTTAAAAAAAACTGGCTTGCTTCTGTGCTGTCACACATACTTTCCTATAGAAAATTCTCTAGAAGTAGTGTAAGAAAAACAGGTTTTGTGGTGCTGTCACCAAAAGGAAGTCGGTGTGATTCCACAACTGGTGTTTTTTCACAGCCTACAAGCATCTCTCCTGTAAGGCTTCTTTGCATCTACGTTTTCTTGGACACTGAAAAAACCATGGCAATCCCCTAATATATTGCTAAATATGTAGTTTGTTGGTTTTTTTTTTCCCTGCCTTCCCCATGGAAAATTCTCTTCAAGCAGTCAGCCTTTACCATCGGTAGCCTGATAATCACACTTACCTAAGAGCCAGTGCTGCCCAGCTGGTGGATCCACATTTGCTGCCTTTAAGCTCTGAAAGTGGAATATGCATTTGATTCCAAATACATTCTCTTCTTTTCCAAAGCTTGTCTGTACTTAAAGTTTAGAACCATTTCTCATTGTGTCTCTGCTCCTGGGGTAGCAGGATTCCTGTGGAAGGCTTGGGTTGTCTGGTGCTGCCTCTGTCAGAGGAACCCACAAGAGTCATAGAACATCTGTATAAGATCCACTTGTCTGTGCAGTACCCAACACCAGTTTTTACAGGCAGGTCTAAAGTGTTGTTTCCTTATTCCTCTAGTTAAAGCAAAATCTCGTTTCTTCATTCTTTAATCTCTTGTAAACTCCTAGAGGAAAGCTCTGGATAGCAAGTGAGGTTTTCTTGCTAATATCTTGTCACAGCAGGAAATCAGAGTTTTAGGAAGACATAGAATGTCTTCTAGATTATTTGGCTTATGGTAGCTGTAGTAAACCTTCATTGATTTGGTTCTTTAAATTCCTCCTGTGCCTGGCTTTGTTTGCTGCCTGATATCTCTGATTGGCTTTTAGCTGTCATGGTGGAAATACGAATTTAAAGCTAATTACAAAGATAGATAGCAAGAAGTAGATGAAGTGTGAGACAGTGCAGCTCTAGAAGAGTCCCAGGGTGAAGACAAAACTGGGATTGTGTGGGTGAACTGGGAAAGAAGGTGGAAGGTTTGGGAATGAGGAAGGCTGTGCCTGCATTCCTCTTTGCAGGTAGTGCAGATTTCCCACTCAGCACAGAGATGCTCCTGTGTGTTATTTGGAGTGAAACTGGGCTCAGGCTGTTCTAGAGAGTGTTCTGTATGAGCACAAATCTGTCAGGAGGATACAAGATGTGTTCAGGAACTTCAGCAGGGATTGAGGGCACATCAAACCCTTCAGTCTGTCATACCCACCGTCCCTGATTTCCTGATGCTCAGCTGTGTGAGCACACTGCTTAAGAAGTTCATTTTATTCTGGTGTGATTCACACAAGGTTCTGTCTCCAGAGAAAGGAAGAAACAGGAATTTGGTCCAGAGTGGTTACACACATTAATTGCAGCCCTGCATGCTGCTGCAAACGTTGCTTTAAATTCTGCTGCTGTGGGCTTTTAGTTGTTGCTTGTCTGTGGCCAGGCACCTGTGATCCATCCCATTTAATGAGTTCATTCCAGATCTACCCTGGCTGCAGCTATTTCTATGGCAGCTCATAGAAATGCTTCTATTTAATGAGGAAATTAGCTGAATCTAGTGCTGTTAAATGTTATGCTGGAAACTGGGAAAGCAATGTGTGTTCTTGGAATATCCAGGCCTCAGTTACAAATGTTTCAAGGAGGATTCAGTGTTTTAAAACAAGTTTATAAAAATAAAATTGTACTACTAGTTGTCACCTGCAGACCTCGGATTTATAAGAAGAAATGAAAGTGTTGTAGATGAAAGTGTTTATGTAGATGATTTGTACACTTTTGTGAGTTTGTTCTTTCAAATGTTCATCTGCTTACACCAATAGCTAAGATACTCAATTTGTCTGGATGTTAAAACTGGAGAAACTCTTTTACCTTGGAACAAGTGTGTTTTGGTCAATAATAACAAGCTTGTCCTTCATGGCATAGAAAAAGCCTCTTCTCCTTTGAGATTTTTCTCTCCTACACAGATATTTGCTTTAAGTATTTGTTTTCACTTTAAAGTTTTGAATTAGGAATTTCATTCTTTCCCCCATTCTCGAATCCTTGAACAGGTACTGCACCACAGTTAGAAACTCATTTTCTTCCTGCTTTCTCTTCTACTTCCTATGTGGTTCACTGGAATTTGTTAAGAGTAGGAGAACTAGAAACCTAAACCTGAACTGTGTGTGCTTTGATATTCCATGTACTCGTGGAGAGTGTTTAACAAAAGAGGAAGTGTCTGTGTGTGCATGTTTATAGAAAGAGGATGTGAAAGTAATAGTAATTGGATACAAATGGGAGGGAGCTGGGGGTGAAAGGCAACATCTGCTGGGTTTTGAAGCTGTGTTGTTAACTCAGTGACTTCTATTCAGTTTCACTACAGCCATGTAAAATTTCGCTTACCTTAAAAATTCCAGTGGATGTGAGAAGAATTAAGCCTCCATTAAATTCAATTACTGCTGCCTAAAGCTACTTTCCCTCAAAAAATAGCTGGAAAATATCGGTGGTAGGGCTTTATGTTGGTAACTTAGTGTTGTTTTCATAGCTACTTGGTAGCAAGCAAAAATGGACATGTCCACCATCTTATTATTGCTGGAATTATTGTACATTTTCTACCTTCTAAGGTGGGGAAAGTGGACAGGGTCACTGGATTAATTGTCCCATTTGGTTTGCTGTTTAAAAACAGGAGCTTTGTTCTTTTTTGCAGCCACTGATCTTCTTTTGGCTTGGAACCCCATTTGTCTGGGCCTGGTAGAGGGAGTCATTGGTAAAGTCCAGCTTCACACAGGTATGTGTTTTGTTCTCTTCTGAGGGGTTTGTTATTTGTTTACTGCTGAAGTTCTGTGATATTACAAATAATACTGCATATCTCCAATGGAACCATGTGATATTCTTTGCTTTGTGGAGCAGCACTCCCCAAATGGACTTGTGAATGTGATGATTTCATAGCTGCACATGTAAATTCACTCTGCTCTCCAGTGATGTATGATTGTGATCTGGCACTGTCTTGTAAAAATAGACAACTGCATTCACAAATAGAAATTTGTATTTGAAGTCCTGTTTGAGTCTCTTGAGTGAGATTTACAAAATTCTTAAACCTTTTGGAATAATCCTTTCAAGGGGATTCCTGTTGTTCTCTTATGGTACAGTACAAAAACAAATAAAGGAAGCTTTCACAAAAGTATAGGGCCTGAATTTTCAGTGCTGTATGAAAACCTGGAGAATAATTGCTGCCTTGGTAGAGGAATATTTGAAAGCAAAAGGAACACTTAAACTTGCTTGCAGTTAAATGACAGCGCTGTACAATTCAAGCAGGTGTAGAATTCATTGTTATTTTAATGATAAGCTTGTCTCTAACTGATAGTAGTAATGTTTTCCTGTAAAATAAAATCAGTACTCCTGCTTTATCAGCTGCAAATTCCTGTAGCCATAATAAGTATTTGTTTTGATATATACCAGCTTTGTCCAGGAAGATACCTCTGCCAGAAGAGCTCTGGCTGTCTGTTTACTGGCAGGAGGGAAAGGTAGCCATAAACCCTTGCTGTGTGCCATTCTTTTTGTGAGTGCCTACTCCCTGCATTTAAAGTAGTGCCTGGCAATATGATCAATACAGGTAAAGTTTCAAGTGTGTTCCAGGAGGGCAGGGTGGATTAAGTGCTGAAATGGATCAGATGTTTGTGGTCCCTTGAATAGAAAGAGATTGCTCAGCATGGCAATAATGGGATGGAGAGCAGGGGCTGGGACACCCTGGCATGAGTGTAGGGCAGATAAGTCCTAGGGATTGTTGTGGCTCCAGAGGTGCTGTGACCCCTGGTCCTGTTTCTGGGAGTAATAGTTCAGAGCTCAACTCTCCTTGAAGTTCATGATCCTGTTCTCCTTCTCATTCATCACTTCATCTTCTTTGACTTCACCTGATATTTTTGTCTGTGCTCATTCTCCAGATTTATTCAGCCATCCTTTTTCAGATCTGGTGATATGCAGTGGTTCAGACTCTGCCATCTCACTTTGTCTTCATCTCAGGTTGTCTGTGCTGTTCAGCATGTGCTGTCCATGAAGAATGATGGCTAAACTCCAGCAATGACATTTTTCTGCTGTGGGAAACTGCTCAGTGACTGGTTTTGACACATGTTTTTTGTGTTTGTGTGGGGTGTGGTGTTTTGTTTGAAAACCAGGCCCTTGGGTACACAAAATCCTTCTCCCCTTCTCTCTGGGGAATCTAGTTATAAAAGCCTTTGTAAGGGGGGGGCCTCAGATGCTTTCTGGAAGGTTTTTTAGTATGTTATGGCAACTGAAGATCTTTGCATGTGTGTTTATTGTGAGCTGCTTCCTCTGCTTATGAAATCCGAGTTGAAACTTTCCCCAGAGTGTGACACTTCCACAGGTGTCAGCTTGCTGTTGTCAGGTAAATTAAGATTATCAGGCAATAAGCTTGATATCTCTTCTTTCCATGTGTCCTATAGAGCTACTGAATCAATTAAGCTCATCCAGGCATTCCACTTGGCTGCTGCTTAGGTCAGTGGAAGTGTTTCCTTTTGTCTCTGCCTTGTGCAGATGACACCACCACAAGCTCTTCATCCTTTCTTTTTGTTGTAGATGTTCTGGTGTTTAGTGATGCAGCTGTCCTATAAATGGTGTTTTGTTTTCTGCTATTAAATGTCTGAGGAAAGGTAGCCTCCAGCTGTTTATCCTTACTTTTTCTTTTGAGAACTCCTTGAATTTGCTGCTGTTTCCTGGTGAGTGTCATCCATCAGGCTGCAGTCACAACTGAGGTGTCCTACATAGGTGTCCTCAGACCTGCTATTTTCAATGAACTCCTACTTGATCATATTCAAGTGTAGTTTGATGTTCTCCTCGGGCTGAATCATCTAGCAGTCTGTAACAGTAACCTGTCTTCATTACTTATTCTTGTATCAATCTTTGTCACCTGGAAACTTTATCAGCAGAAGTTGTATAAATATTTAACATCGCTGGACCTTTCTGTCCAGACTCAGTAGGAGACCTGTGCTGCAGGAGTTGGGTGAAATGCCTGACCTGCAACAGGAGGACTTGCTGCTCTGATTTCTTCTCCTCTGCCCCCGGGGTATGAAGATCAGAAAATTTAATTTGAAGCTCATTTGGTGAATTTGTCCTGGGCAGAGCCTTGTTACCAGCAATTGTTGAAAAGAGGTTTTTAAAATCTTTAGCACATACACACAAGTGCTGGAAACTTTAAATGCCTTTTTAAGTATTAGAGTTGCTACCAGCGAGCTCCAGAGCTGTCACAAAACCTGTGTGCACTTGAATGTCTTGGACCTAAATCCTCACATGTTCTTGAAAGATTTGCTTATTGCAAGAATGCTGGGATTGTCTCAGATGACCTTGAAACATCTCTGTAATCAGTCATGGGCTGTCTGTAATTTAGCATTGGAATACCCTTGCCAATGAGCTGTGACTAGGGATGGGTTTTAATTTACTCCTAATCTTGCTGGTTTTATTGCTTGCCTCATACAGGACAATTTGTGGGAAAGCTGCTGTGACAGAGAAGATGTTCATGGTTTATTGTTTAATTCTACAAGGTTTCATGGTTTATTTTTTAATTCTACAAGGAATTTTTGACGTGAGGAGGCCAGTTGTACCTCTGAGCATAACCTTACACTCACATTTGAGACTCAAATCTATTTAAAGCAATATTTTGTTCTTCCCCAAAGTGAATTTTCTTAAACATTCAGGTGCTTTATTTTTTGGTATGTGTGTGGAACTCAAACCTAACCAATAAAATGTTGGTTGAATATCAGAGTGTAAGAATATAATTGCTTACCATTTTCTGGCCCATCCCAATACAACTTGTAAGAAAATGCAGAGTGACAATTGGAATAAAAGGGAAAAGGGTTTTAGGATGTATCATGGAGATGTTACTGGGACAGATCATTGCACATTTTCTTGGTAAGATGCACAATTAAAATTGTCTTTGCACAATCCTCCCATATAGAGGTAAACACATCTCTTGCATAAAGTATCTCCTTTATAGAATTTAATTTTGCTGTCCACTGTATCTGACTATAACCAAGGCTGGATTTCTTAGCAAGTTGCAGCAACTGCCATTTAACACAATCATTCCTGCCACAAGTTCTGTTTCTTGGTCAAAGCACACCCCAGTAACTTGGATTCATTTGGAATGTTCTTCCAGTGCTGGTTAATTAAGACCCAGGTTAAATGCTGCTGGCAAGAGTCCACAGACTCTATAAACAGGAGGGAAATGGAGTTCTTCCTTCCTTATCCCCAGCTTTTTCTTTTGTTAGCATGCCTTTGAATCTTGATAGAAACTACAGAGGCTGTTCAGCATCTGATATCTCTTCACTGAGACATACTGAATTTCATAGAGTCAACAACCCAAAGCAATCTTTTTGCATGCAGCCAATTTTTAAATTGCTCAAGTAACAAAAATGATGAAATTGGTAGCGTAGACTTTATTGTCTAAAATCAAAATACTTGCAGAAAGCAGCATTTGCAGTAAACTCATGTACAGTTTATGAAAAGTTACTGCAAAAGCATTTGGGGGAAAGTAAATGCTAGATTGTTGGGGAAGTGTTGGAGAAAAACAGCAGTGTTGTGCTGACAGTGTTGAAACAACAGAGGAGTAGATTTCCATTTTAGTGAGGAATGAGAGGTAATAGCTTCCTTTGGATGCAGTACTTCCAACTAGTTGTTGCCATCTGCTCTGCCATAGTTGATAAAACACTGAAAATGAACATTATATCCTGAGAGATGACTTGAAAGGTGCACTTTTCTGGAGTGGCATGCAGCTGTCCTGCTCTGCAGTGCACACCATACCTCACACTCTGAGCAGGCAATAGCTAATCTGTGGAACTGCTTTTTTCCTTCTGACTGCAGAAGCACATTCTCTATATTTAGGGATTCAGTTATTTAGATATTGCTGGCTATGATAATATACTGCTTTTATGGCTATTGTTGAAGCTTTTACTTCAGGGCATACTTTATCTGCATAATTGCTTCCTGACTGTTTGCTTTTGATCTGCTGGGGAATTCCTGTTTTCTTTCAATGTTCTGTGGCTCTGGCTATAATACAAAGACTTTTGCAATCTACACCAAGATGACGTTTCAGTGCATTTTTAAAAATGACAAAAGGATACTCAACTCACTTGTCTGTATTAAGCTCTTAAGTTCTTGTTTACAGCTACCAGAGCTTGTTAATATAGGCAGGGGCAAGTGGGCAGAGATTTTTCCTTTTTCAGATTTTTACTGTGGCATATTTGCTCAGAAATGCCTTTGTCTTATGCCAATCTCCAATAGAACCCTCCTGGTTAATTCACTAGATGGTTGCCTTTCTTAGAAGAGTGTCTGTTTTGTTAGTTGGCATACACTGGTGATCTCCTAGGAGTAAATTGTGTGGCCAACCTTCGGCAGGTGGGAATAGATGAGATGATGGGGCTGCCCAGCAGGGATATCTGCCTGGCTGCCCTGGTGTAAAAGCTTGGATTGCCCTGGCTTTTCAGAGACTGCTGGGTTTGCCTGTTAAACATCAACATAGAAAGGGCAGGCCTTTTCAGATGAACTGATTGGCATCTTTATGTGTTGCTGGTGGGTTTGGCAGCATTTCAAGTTCTCCTTTGCCAAAAGGATTTTTTTAGCCTGTTCATTGGTCTTCTTGCTGTTGCATAGAATCTGTTGTTTTCCTCAGCTTCCTTTCCCCATGGCTGCAGGGTGGGATGCTGGGGGCAGAGGCAGATGTTCTCCAAGCCTTGTTCCCTACACCTGCACAGAAGAGCTGCTCCAGCACCTGCTGGTCAGTGAGCATCACTAAGTGGCATTTGCTGTCACTCTCCTCTCCTGATTTGGTGTCCTTTGACCAGTTTCAGGAGATGGTGCTTGTGTGACAGCTTGAAGTAACCTGCTCCAGCCTCAGGGCTGACTCTGCTGGATCAAGGTGACACCCTGAGATCCCTGCTGACCTGAGGTGTCTGTGATCCTGCAGAGATCAGGATTCTGCTGCAGTGTTCAGCACTCCCTGTACAGGACCATGTGTATTAAAGAAGTGGTGCAAGTCTTCATTCCCCTTCCCCTCCTGCCTTTCTGGGAGGCACCCTCTGGCTGTCACAGCAGGTCTGTAGTTATGAGCATCTAAAATTCTTAAAGGCTTCTTAATACTGAACAAAAATAGATCTTTTTTTTTTTTAAAGGCCATAATGCAGAATCAAAGGGAGGAGTGCAGTGCCACAGCACACAGTTGTCTGCTGGCAATGACTATGCCTGTTCTTTAGATAAAAGAAACTGCTGGGGGTTTCTGTGTTTTTCTTAAGCATTCAGAGGATAAAATGCTGCTGGGAGTTTACTGAGCAAGGAGAACAGAGTTTGTATTTGCTCTAGAGCTGCTAACTAGGCTTTTCAAAGGCTGTGTTTCGTATTCAGAGGCATAATACATGACACATTTTGCCATCACAAGTGTGGGAGCATATTTAAGTCTATCACAGCAGGCTTTTTATGTCTTTATATCACCTTTTCAGTTGAACTCAGTTGGCTGCTTCTCAGCTGGGAGAAGTAGTGAGTGTATATGTTTGTCTCTGGGACTTTCTCTGCCTTTCCCACCTCCCTTAACAGAACTTTTCCTTTTGACTCCTAAAAGCCCAGCATGCAACTCCTGCTCTAGCCAAGGGATTGAAATCTGGGAATGTCCAGGCACTCTTCAGCAGTCAGTGGGAATGCTTGCTCTGTTTCCCTGTCTCACTGAAGTGTGGGTGCTATAGCTGCAGGTGCTGTGGGCTGGATGAGTGCCTGGCATGCACCTGCCACCAATATCTTCATTAATTTTTATCTCACAAATTTCTCCACCACTTTATGCTCTTCAGGAATGATGCCACGGGCCTTCAAGCACCTGTGAGCTCCTTTATGGTGCAGTCCATGTTTGCTCATCAGATCTCTTCACTCTTGAGTCTTGTAATCAGGTGTTACCTGTGTCTGTCTTGTTTGCTGTTTGATACATGACAGGAGGTACAAAGGGAAATTCCTGACTTGTTCTCTGAGCTCCAGCTGTTCTCAGATTTGCTGCCATTAGTGGGAATGTGCATCATCCTAGAGATTGTTAATTGCTGTATGTGAAGCAGGGGTAACTTTAATGGAAGTCTGTGAAATAGTTTATCTCCTTGTTATATTGGAGACTGGATAAATATTTTTAAGGGTTTTTTTTCTTAGTTTATTTTATTGCAATGCCTGATAACAAAACACAACAATAACAAACCATCATTCACTGGATTCTGCTAGTCAAATAGTTTCTGGCACACTGATCAAAATAAATTCCTGACAGGACAAATGAAAGCATCTACTAATCTCTTTTTTTTCCCCCAGATTTACCATGGTGGCTGCTTTTAATTCGTCAGAAAGCTTTGATTGGCAAACTTCCAGGAGATCACGAGGTTTGCAAAATAACAAAGATTGCAGTGATTCCACTTTCTGAGACAGAACCTCAGGATCTGGAATTGGAGGTATGGCCATCCTCAAGGAACTGTGACTGCCCCCCCTCCTGCTTCAGTGAAATAAAACTCAAATGCCTCTTATCTCTTTCTCCTGATATAAGCAAACATCTTGAGTATTTTGTGCTTTTTTAAATACTATTTTTGATAAGAAGTATTTTTTAAACAAATCACAAGGTCTGCTGGGGAGGGAAATTGCAACAAAATAATACCTAAATTTCATAAAGATCATTGGGAGTACCACACAAGAATAAGATTTACTGAAACAGGAGAAAGTATATTTTTAAGGGGTTCTTTTGGTTTCGTGCCATTTTGAAATCTTAATTCTGTAACTTGGCTTGAAGGGAAGTCCTTACTTGGAATGTTGCAATTTGTTTTTTTCCCCAAAAGAGAACGGTTAAATGAACAAAGATAAAAATGAGTAGGGCTAGTTTAATTTGGGTGGAAGTTGGGGTGAGTCTGGGTACTCAAGTCATGTCGAATTGAGGCAGAGATTCTCACAATCACAGGAGAAACTGCCTTTTTTTTCATAGAATAGTGAGGATTAGGCTATAGATGGAAACCTGCATGTTCCCCCTCTATTTCAGTGTCTCCCCTAGGTTTGTGGGCATCAAAATCTTGCTTTTGTAGACTTTCAGTTTTCTTTGAATTTTTAAAGAGTATTTAAATGTTGGCTTTAATTCAATGTCATCATTTTAGCTTTGTAAAAAGCACCATTTTGGGATAAACAAGCCAGAGAAGATAACACAGTCCCCAGATGACACAAAATTCCTGCTGAAGACTCTTACTCAAATTAAATCTAATGTGTCTGCTCCAAATAAAAAGAAGGTAAAGTTTTCTGCTGTTTCCTTTTTTTGTTCCAAAATGTTGAGTTTATAATTCAGAGGTTTTGGTGGATGATCAAATGGAATACAAAGACCTTAAAAAAACTGCAGAATGTGGAATTACTGTCTTGATGCCCAGTTTAATTTTTTTTATTATTTAGCTGCAGCTCTTCTGTGATTTTTTTTTCATTTTGTAATTGCATAATTTTGGCAGAATTGCTAATGGAGTTCTTTTTTTACCAGGATGAGCTTTTAGTGAGGTTCTAAACTTCCAGAAATTGCTTTGCATGATTATCTCTCATAATACAGAATTGGACACAAAATTTGGTGCCTGGTTTCCTCAGATGACGCCACCCAATCTCATCTAACTGCTTTTAACACAATAATGGCCTGGATTAGGAAGTCAAAACAATAGTTAGGAAAACTAGAATTATGTTTCTGTGGCTGCTGTCTCTTGTGTTTATCTCTGCTGGGAATTTTAAGGTCCTGCTCCTCACTGGGAAAGTGTTAGAGGTGGAAAATATGACTGGAGTCTTTTTCACACAGAGAGAATGACATGAGAGCCATTTCTTTTCTCTCAGATTAGAGAAAGCAAAGAGAAAGAGAGACTGGAGAAGAGATTGTTGGAGGAGTTGTTCAAGATGTTCATGGATTCAGACTCCTTTTACTACAGCCTGAGCTACGACCTGACAAATTCTGTGCAGAGGCAGAGCGCGTGTGAGAAAAGCAACCTCCCCCTGTGGAGGAAGGTGAGTGGTTTGTGTTTGTTCCTTCCACCTGGGGGATCTGCTGTCCAGTAATGGTCGTGGTCCAAACCTGGCTGGTCACATCTTACTGCAGCTGAGCACCTTGTCCTGTAACCAGCTCAGGTGCAGGGAGACAAAAGTGTGCAGCAGCATGCCCTGAAGTGTTTGATTAAAGGCACTGACCTGTCTGTGCAGGTGTAGTGAGTGAAATGATGGACACTGGTGTTCTTCCCACAGGCATTGCCAAACCTGACTTGTAATACTGCAAACTCTGCCCTTTTGTCTTCTGGACAGGTGGATGACAGGTTCTTTTGGAACAAGCACATGATTGAAGATCTCATCAGCATTGATGTGAGTCTGATTTCTAATGTGGATTATCAGAGCCATTCTTTAATTCTTTTTAGTTGAAATGTTTGCTTAAGGCCTCGTGGGTGTTTGATTACAAACCTGCTTGGCAGACAGGTCAGGATCAGGGCTGTGCCTCCTGCAGCTGAGCAGCTGGCACTGCCTTCTTCCCCCAGCCAGCCTCCCAGTCAGCCTGTGGTCACTGCTAAGGAGTGAACTGCAGCTGAATTAAAACATTTACTGCAGTAAAGCAGTGTAGAACAACTTGGTGTGATGTGTTTGTGCTGATTTCTGAAGGTAAATTTGTGTTCTGCTTTATGTGAAATGGATTAGGCCTGAACAGAGCTGAACTTGATAAGAGGGAGGAGCCAGGGAAGAAATAACCTCTGAATTCCAAAGTTTCCCTGAGATAAGATTTTGATCCTCCATAGTGGAGGGTAGTGTTTTATCTCCTTGAGCACAGTAGCTGATCAGTGGAAAAGCGGTGTAGAACAAGTTGTTCTGAACATCTGTTCAGAGTAAATAAAACATTTTGCTGGCTAATGAGCACATAAAGAAGCAGCAAACCACCACCCTTTCTTCACTATGTGACCTTCCATCATTTTAAATTACCCTTGTAGATCAAGGACTGAGTTGCTAACTTCTGTATGCCAGTTTAGGCCAAGTCTAGTTTTCTTTAGGGGTGGCAGCAGACATCTTTCACTGATAATTACACATGAGCAAATAGTTGTGGAGTCACAGCAGGGTAAACCTCTGTGAGAAGTTGAATGTAATGCAGAAGTTTAATGAGTTGTATTTTCATGTTATAAGATATAAATGGATAACCTTGAGTTAGTGGGGAATTCAGATCTCAATTCTGTTTAAGAAATCAATGTTTAAGGGTGCAGAGCCATGAACCATTTGTCTTGAGGACTAAATTAGCCCAAGTGAAGCTTTATACTGTTAACTGTTGCTGAAAACAGGCTAACACCTACCTTCCTGTATAAATGTGATGCAGTATGTGTCCACACAGAGGTTTTAAAGCTGCCTTAAAGCAGAAACCAGGTCAAAAAGTTGCTTTCTTTCTTTCTTCCTCCTGATTTAAAAGCCCTGTGACTGATGGAGGAAAAATGCTGGTATCTCTTACAGAAATAAAGATGTGGCCAAAGTTAAAGCATGAAAAGCATGTGAAACATCTGTTTTATAACCATGAGAAA
Organism: Phylloscopus collybita; assembly: GCA_027886175.1. NCBI lineage: Eukaryota > Metazoa > Chordata > Aves > Passeriformes > Phylloscopidae > Phylloscopus > Phylloscopus collybita. The sequence goes on from JAJNNQ010000129.1 coordinate 32,934,536, forward strand.
GAGCAGAAATAATTGTAGGTAATGTTGGACCAACAGGAAAGTAAATGTGTCGCACACGACACAAAGAAATGACATTTATACATTGGGATGTTTAAGGTAGAAAAGAGAGTAGTTTATTTACAAACTTTAACATTTATAGAATTTCAGTAGTGACTATGGATTGGAGGAAGAAAATCTTCCTCTTTAACTACACTGGTTAATTCAACAGTTTGTTAACAGTTTCTTCTTTATGAGAAGAATGTAAACATGGTTATACCGTTATAATAAGAATAAGAACAAGTTGTTTATGTAAAATTGTGTTTAATTCTATTGCAAAAGGCAAATATAAAAAGCTGAAACAGAACTTTAAAAAAACTTCTTAAAAAAGAGGAGAACAGCAAAAAATTCAAACAACATAAGTGGGTTTTTTTTGTAACCTCCAGAATGCTGAAGTGGACTTCTGGATTATCCCCATCATTCAAGGGTTTGTGCAAATCGAAGAACTTGTGGTCAACTACAGTGACTCTTCTGATGATGACAAGAGCAGCCCTGAGACCCCCCCCCAGGAGCCCTCCTGTGTGGATGATGTTCACCCAACCTTCCTGGTGGCGCTGATCTCCCGCCGGAGCCGGCACAGGGCTGGTAGGAGGCACACTGCAGCTGCTGGGGCTGTGTCTGAGCACTGCAGACGGGGAAAAACTGCTAAAGCTGGGCTGATAAATTGGGGAAACAGTGTCTGAGCTGCTCAGCAGATGGCCAGAGGCTGCACTGCAGCCTTCCCTGCTGGGAGGAGGGAGAGGAGAGGCTGCAGTGCCTACGACGCTGTACAGCTGTCACTTGGGGTGGCTGCTGAGTGAGCTTCACTGCTCTGCTCAGGAGCACTGAGTGCATCCTTGGAGGTCACATTCCTGAGTGGCAGAGCTCCATTTATGCAGAGATCCCCCCGATCAGAGCTTTGCTTGTAACTTTGTGGTGATAGATTTCGGTAGGCTGGGATGGGAGTTACATTTTCAGAGGTCTTTGAGGGCTTTGGCAGCAGCTGAAGAGGCTTGAAAAGCCTCGTGTGTGCATGCCTGTGTCCCAGGAGATGTTTATTAGGGGCAAGGTGTGAAATGTGACCATGCTTTGGTCTTGTACTTTATTTGACTTAGAGTGGCAAGGCAAACAGAAATTATTCCCTGCCCTTGGGATCTCAGAAAGAAAGATTGAATCACTTTACAGATTAATAAATCCTGTTCAACTCCGGGCTTTTCAATCTGTCTGATTTTTATGAAGATGCTCTCCAATGTCTCCAACTCTTTTCTTACACAGTTGTATTTTTAACATGTCAAAAAACCCAGAAAAAAAACCTGTTGAGCTTACCCTGCTATATGACTGTACCTTTCTAGCACAGCTCACTTGGATGCATCTAATTCAGTTCCAAGGAAAATGGTTTGTCAGAACGACTTGGAGTAAATACTTGAGGGTTTCAGAGTAGTACCTAGCTTGCAGTCTGCCTTTTTCATACTGAATTGTTGCACAGATACAGCAACTGAATTCTAGAGGGAAAAATTTATATTGATTTCTTCTTACTGTTAATATCACTTTGCTCATCTGATTTCTAGTCCAGAGCATAAACTGTGTAGAATTTTCTCCCTGTCTGATTAAAGTCTGTAATGCTGCTCTGACAATTTCTCTATAAAGGTCCCCATTATGGGTATTTTACATTCTTTTCCCTTCCCTACTTTTAACCTCTTCCCTTCTGTGCTGTCAAGGTTCAGCTGAAAAGTTTGGTTCAGTGCTGCTTCAGGACTTGGAACTGAATTTCCATGACCTTGAATATTTTTCCAGCTCTCTTACTCCTTCCCTGTCCTTTGCTACCACCTGCATCCTTTCTGAAGTAATGATGTACTCTCCTTTGAGTCAAGGATATGCAAACACATTTCTGTTTAATGAGCAGCTCATAGCTGGGTAGGCATAAAACTGTAGTCAGAGGAGCATTATCTCTTCTTAATGTGCAGAATTAATTACATGAGTTAAAACAAGGAGGGGAAGGCTTCTCTTTTGTGGAACATGCAAATCCTCTCGGGCTGCTTGTGGGATCACTGTGAGAAGTGGAGCCTCAGTAAAAGTGGCCTTTAGGTTCATGGAAAACACTGAGCACTGAAGTGAAAACTTTGTGCTAAATGTGACAGAACAGGAAGAAATGTGTCTTTTAAGGTGGACCAGAGGTATTTGTGACTTCAAACTGCCCTGTGCTGTCAGCTTATGCTCTGCTGCTCATAGTGTATCAGTAAATAAATGTTATCCATATAGTCAAAACCACTTTTGAGGAATAAACTAGAATAGGAGTGACTTGTACATTTGATCATGGATTTGGGCTAGAACTGTTGTCTTGGGTTAGCATTGTCAAAAAAACCCCATAAAAAAGCAACATAAGTTATTCATGTTTAAGGCAAACACTTAAATATTGACTTGACCATTCTCATTCCCCCCAGGAATGCGGTATAAGCGGAGAGGTGTGGATAAAAATGGAAACGTGGCAAATTACGTTGAGACAGAGCAACTGATCCATGTCCATAATCACACCCTTTCCTATATCCAAACACGAGGCTCTGTGCCTGTTTTCTGGAGCCAGGTTGGATACAGATACAACCCACGGCCCCGGCTGGACAAGAGTAAGTGTTTGGGTGAAAAACCTAAAAATCAGGGTCCTCTGGAACTCTTCTTTTGGAAGAGATTTAGGTGGGTGTGGTGCATATGTAGAAGGATGAGGCAGGCTTATTAAAAGTTAAATTTTTGTCCCATCTTCTCTGCACAAAAAGCAAAATGCAGCAAAATTCAAGAACGTGTTTGCTGTGAGCTAGACTATAACAGCAGTGTTGAAGCTGAGCAAATAAATGAAAGACCTTTAAAAGTAATTTTGTACAATGTGTTATTATCTTTAAGCTAAGGTATCTTGGCTTTTAAAATACAAATTTGGGCATGATTTAATGCACCAACCAGGATTTATTGCTGAAGAGGCTGTTTCTGTCTAACACTGCTCTCTCTGCCTTGTAGGTGAAAATGAAACCGTGTCCTGTTTTCGTGCACACTTTGAGGAGCAGCTGAAAAATTACAAAAAGCAGGTGAGTGCTACATGACAAAACAGTAATCTCATGAAAATGCAGGGGCTGAAAGTTAATGTTTTTAGGTTGTTTTTCTTGGTGATGTGTTGTGGGTTGTTTTAGAAGCTTGTTGACAGCTGGAAGGTTGGTGCATAAATAGAATTTTACTTTAGGTTTTTCAATTATCCTTGTAAGTAACCAGTAAAACCCAGGAATAACTTAGGGAAATGTGTAAACCCTATTTCTGTATACCTGTCCCATGCATTCAGAGCTTCTATGGATTTAAATTTGTGTAGGCAGGGAACTGTTGGAGCTTATTTGTCTCAGGTACAATCTATCAAAGATTGTAACTTCAGCAAGATTGCTAGGAATCTTTGACTCTTGAGCTATTTGTTATTGCATGGTGTAAATCTAAGCAAGTTGTGTAGCAGATGATGAGTGTTAAATAATTAAACTTTGAACAGGTTATTATTAACTTGGTGGATCAGACAGGCAGAGAGAAGATTATTGGAGATGCTTACCTTAAACAAGTTCTTCTCTACAACAATGCAAATCTGACTTATGTTTCATTTGACTTCCATGAGCACTGGTAAGAAACCTTTTAAAAATGTCACTTTGCATCTTTTTTATTGGCATGAAAGGCGAGTATAAAGGAGGAGAAAACTCATTATTATTTCTACTTCTGCATGGAATGCTCTTCTTTTAAGCAGGAATACAGTTTTTAAACTAAAGCACTGTGAAACTTACAGTTTGGGTAACCAAGCACTGCTGTTTGTGATCTTGTGTCCCTGACCTGTTAAATATGCAGTTAAATTGGGCAGAGCTTGATTGTCACACATTTTAAGAGTTTCCTTAAACATGCCATGAGTGTAAAGCTGTGGCTGGCCTGCTTTTTCCAGCTATGTAGTGTTTTGCTTTTAATTCTCTACTTCTGTTACTCTTGCTTGTTTCTGTAAAAACATGAAGGGTTCTTTCAGGACCCTGATGCTGTTATTTCAATATAAAATACACGGATTTTATCCTAATCCAGTGTGAGTAGTTGCTGTTTTCATGGCTGCCGCTGATGCTGCCGTGCTCTGGAGCAGTGCTCACATGCCCAGGCATGTCATCTGTCACAGCCATGCATTCCTCCTGCTCCCCTCAGGCAGGCTGCATTTGTGTGGGGTCTAAACTGGTTTAATCTTCACTTCCAAACTTAATCTAGGGATTGCAGCTGGCCTGGGAGAGCATTACTGGCTGACTGAGTATGGCATTAGTAGATATTGTAGATATTGTCAGAGGGGGTGGTGGGAAGGGAAACCCCTCTCAGAACACTGCTGGCACCCTGGATTGATTTGGTAATTAATCTTTTGTTTAGAAGAATTTCCATTTTCCTTCATTCACTTTTCTCCTAGAAACAGCTGTAGGGACCAGGACTGTTTCTGCACTCTGAGCAGGAGTGAGTTGAGAACAATCCTGAAAAATAACCAGAGGGGGTAGGGGGAGGAGGAGGTTATGTGTCTGCAGGTGGTTTTCTCTGGTTTTCTTTTTCACTGGCAAAGCAGGACTCACCATCCCAGTTCCAAATCTACAGTAGCTGCTTTTCTTGAGACTAAAATGAGAACAGAATGTTGCACATGCCTGAAGAGTTGCACACTTATTCTTCCTAATGGAAGCAGCATTTAAAATGTGAGGTCTTGAGAATTTAATGGTCTTTTAACCTCTTGCCCTGGATTTGGACGTTGAGCTGTACTGCAAAATAGTTCTGAATATTGGCTCCTGTTTAAAGCTCTTTGCTGGAGGGAATGCTTGTCTCTCTCATTTAGCCAAACCACCATCTTTGTTAACATTACAAATAAGATAAAGCTGTTAAGCAAAGTCACTGCCCTAGTTCAAACTAACTTTTGTGAAATTCTGTGTTTCAGCCGAGGAATGAAGTTTGAAAATGTTCAAACACTGACTGATGCCATTCATGATATTATTCTTGACATGAAGTGGTGCTGGTAGGTACTTAACTGTTTTTAGATTAGTAGGAAACCAACAAAGAATTAGATATTCAGAGGCCTCAATTTTCTCCAAACCAATATATTTTATATTTCCCTTTTGGTGTCCAGCTTGTTTGCCAGAGTGTTTGTCTTCTGAAGTGTTGGTGTTCTATCCACATAACAGCAAAAATTCTCAAGTGCTGTTTCCTGCCCAAGGTTTACTTCATTTCACACTTTTAGGGTCACTCACACTTAATGTGAAACACTCTGTGTTTGACCCACAAACCCTACAGTGGCAGTTTTACTGTTGACATGTTTGACCTTCAGTTTGAACTGATTAAAGTTCATACATTTGGGTCACAAGTGTGGCTGCAGCCTCAATTGCTCTATGTTGTTCTGTATTGCTGTCATTACCATTGGCTTCTCTGTTCTTGAAATTAAATACCTTTGCTCTTGAAGGCTTGTATCATGTATGCATGAGTTGAATTCAGCATCTGATTGCATCTCAAGTTTGTGGCCTCAGTAGGATTTATGTCTGATATCCAGCCTGGATTAAAGAGGAGCATGAGTTGGGACAAAAGGAGTTAATTCATTGTGGGCTGTGGCTGGGGTGTGAGTGCAACCATGAACAGTGCTCCATGTGTAAAATGTTCTACTGTTTGTAGCAGCTGATGAATTACACTGGGTTTTAAGTGTCTCAGTGTGCTCTTGTTCTGTTCCTGTTGAAAGGGTTGACCAAGCTGGAGTGATCTGTAAGCAGGAGGGAATTTTCCGGGTTAACTGCATGGACTGCCTGGATCGGACCAACGTGGTGCAGGCTGCTATTGCCAGAGTGGTCATGGAGCAGCAGGCACGTAAAAATGAGGGGCTCTGTCAACTACTGAGTGCCTCACACCTTCATTGTTGATCACAGAGAAATCTGTGTGGTTGAAAAATGCTAAACTGACCTCTACGAAAAAAATCTTTGTGAAATACTTGAAGAGCCATGAACCTGAGAGGAATGATATATACAAATGTAAAACTTGAAATCATGATGCCTCCTTCAGAAAGGACTGACTGTCCACAACTTGGAGAGGATTGTCTTGTTTGGATTTAGTAATTTCAGTTTAAGTGATGTAGGAATAGAAAGTTTAGAAACAAGACACCTTCCCCGCCAAAGGGTCTCACTGAAAAGATGTTAAAGGACCAAAATCTAACAAGTTGGATGCTATTTTAGGTGCTTTGAAGTGAAATACTGTGATGCAGCAAGTAGGGAGATGAATTGTCCCTTCTGTGTGTAGAGGAATAATTAATTCATGATGTAAATAACGCTGGTGGCTGTGACTGTTGTGCTGTGGAATAGTTCTCCCTGTACAGAGGAGGGATTTCCAAGCAGACTGAGAGTACTTTCCTGTAGTTTTCCCTTTGCTCTGGCTCTCATTTGCTTTCTAGAAGCTCAGTGGTGACTCTGTTCCCTTGTGAAGACTTCACTGCCACAGTCCTGCTACAGACCTAACGCAGACTTAATGTCCTGTAGCTGAAACATCAAAGCTTCAGTCACAGCCCGAAATGAGCAAACTTGATTATGGTTAAAGTGCAGGAGAAAGGATGAAGTGGGTCCTTCATTAGGGTGAAGAGTGAATTGATCTGGCCATTGTACCTGGCAGTTCCTCTTTGTTATTATGAACCCCTCCAGGGGAGGGATCAGCAATCCCAGTCATTATTTTAGAACACGGTTTCTATCCAGGGTAACTCTGGAGTTCCAAGGCAATACTTTAAAAAACAAGAGCATTAGAGATTGTTGTGAAGAGGCTTCACAAATCAGTGCTGAAGTGTGAGCTTGTGATGTGCTGCATCATTCTCATCCTGGAGCTGAAGTACTTGGGAATCAATTCATGACTGAGAAATGCCCTGAGCATTGCAGGGTCGGTGGCATGGAGTGAGGGGCTGAGGGTTACATGTACCTCACACTTCTCCTTGGGGCCACTGGATCTGCTTCCTCTCATCTGGAAACTTGATAGGGCTTTCAAAGTTAATGAGCAGCTTTGTGTTAATTTTCATCTAACTTGCAAAGAGTGCTTGAGCATTTGGTTTCAGTTGTAGCTTGAAGTTTTCCTATGATTTATTCCAAGTTATCCCTATCATTGAGTGACTGCATTGCAGTTCTGTATGTCTGCCCACTCTGTGTGTGTACAAAGCCTGACACTGGTACTGTACCCAAGGCTTATCTGAGGAGAACTGAAGGGCTGGGTGTTCTAAGAGGGAGATCTCTTACTCTAGTATCAGTGACAAACAGTAACTGTCCAAAATGTGCAAGCACTAATAATAAACCAACAGAAGAAGTTATTTTTCTTTTCAGACCCTTGAGGTCATGAATGCCTTTGCAATAGAAGACTTATTAACGTGTTTATTTTAAAATTGTGATGTCTGGTTTTTTGATGGTTCTCTATTGAAAAATTCCCTGTATCTTGAGAATCTGCAGTAACTTGTTTGCCTACAGCTAATTTTTTTGATGATTGACTTAACATCCATAATTAATGTTACTGCTGCCTCCAGTGATATGATGTTTAGCAGTAAACCACCAATTCATTAATTTAACCTGACAAATCAGCACAGTGGCTTCCATTCCTCCGTCATACAAAATCTACCAATTAAACGCTTGGCAAGCGCTTCCATTTACTTCACCAAGCTCTGATACTGAGAATGACTTCTACTTCAGGCACTGAATTAATCCATCTGCCCAATTGCAGCTCAAAAAGCTGGGTGTGATGCCACCAGAGCAGCCCCTGCCAGTGAAGTGCAACAGGATCTACCAGGTCATGTGGGCCAACAACGGCGATGCCATCAGCCGGCAGTACGCGGGCACGGCGGCCTTGAAGGTAAGGGGGAGAGCCTCACCTACCCTCAGCAGTGTCTCACAGGCCTTGGAAAACCATGGGATATTTGGGATATAAGCCAGTATTCTGTGTGGTTTTGTTCTGGAGGGGTGAGGCTGTGCAGTGGGAGAATGCTTTGTGTCGCTCTCGGCGTGAACGGGAGCAGAGCTGGGTGCTGCCTGCACTTTGCCTGCAGGTTCTGTTCTCTTCACGTCTGGGGACAAAGCACAGCAGAGCTAAGAGTTTGAGAAATATATTAATTATTACAGCCATTTATTTTTTTATCCTGGTTATTGTACTTCTAAGCAGTTACAATACTTAAAAAGTACCCTAAAGTTTCTGGAGATCGGGCTGTGTAGGTAGTAGGGTGATGGTAATTAGCTCTGTCTTCTAAAGACTCTTCTTAATTAGCAGTAATGTACTCTGTTTACCAAGATCAAGCATGAAATTCCTTGTCCTGTACTTCTCCTGCTTTGAAAAGTCATAGAATTTGACTGTGTGTAACCAGTGGAACTCAGCATCTAAAAATTTTAGTAGTATTTGCATTTGGCGTAAGAAAAATCTTGGTGGAAATGCTTAACACTTAAATTTCTTTTTAAAATATCTCTGCTGAGCTTTGATTAGTTGATTGCACTAATATTTAAAAAAATACATAAAAAAACAGCCTGACATGCTTGTTTTCATTGAGTATATCGAACTTTAAATCTGAAGTGCAGACCTCAATTTATAGATCTAAACTTTCAGGCCTTCTGCTGGAAGATTTCTCTATGCACTGTTGAGGTTCATGCATTAAATTAATAAATTTTAATTGTGGTATTTAATTTGAGAGTGAAACACACTTGAAATATTCTTCATAAGAGTTGATGTGGCTTTTAGAAATGCTCTGTGCCAGTGTTCAGGGTGTCTCTGAAAATAGAATCCTCTAATGAAGTGTAACTACCAGAAAAGCTTTTTATTCAAATTCTAAGCCTTCTGTGGCCTAGAAACTTTCTTTTGTTTCTGAGGTTGTGAGGGTATGTGCTGCTTTCCCCCAGTATGTTTGTCTTGTTTTGCTAGCAAGAGCAGGGAGATGAAAACCATTTTTCAGTAAGCTTCAGTCTTCTCTATTGTTCCAGTAGTGTTCCTTTTACATTAAAGGCAAAAAAAAAAAAAAAAAAAAAAAAAAAAAAAAAAAAAAAAAAAGGGATTTTTTTCTTTTGGAGGTTTTGAAGCATCACAGTGACTGATGTATTGAAAGTCCTGCTTCAATGGTAGCTGGCTTATATGTCCAGATTTGTTTTCTATTGGAATTTCCAACTGAAATTGTAAGTGTGTCAAAAACACAGGATTCTCTGCAGAGTCAATGCCAGAAGATGCTCTTTGAAAAAAAAAAAAATCAACTATTTTCAACTTCTATATGAACTCTTTACTTGAAGATAATTCCTGAGTTGCTCTATTCTGTTCTGAGTTTCAGAGTGCTAAACCCTTTGAGCTGAGCCTGCTGCTCCCAAGTTTGATGTGTGCATGATTTGCATGTTGTGTGTGACAGGGTGACTTCACAAGGACTGGTGAGAGAAAGCTGGCAGGGGTGATGAAGGATGGAGTGAACTCTGCAAACAGATACTACCTGAATCGTTTCAGGGATGCTTACAGGCAAGCAGTCATAGGTAAGAGCACAATTTCAACCAAGCTGAGCTGTGGTATTTACAAAAGATTATTAAATCACATTGGTTTCATCTTTCTGACTGATTTTTTTTTTCCTGTTGCTTAAAAGCAACGTGAGTGGGTACATGTCTGTGCTGGACACTGTAAGGAACAGTCTCACTCACTTTGGAGTTTAAACAACACTCAGTTCAGGGGGATTGCATGCAGTGTGACTCATTGGAGACTTTGCCCCAACTTCATTTTAGCATTAAATGCCTTGGAGCATTTCTTTTATTTTAAGACCAAAGTTAAATTTATCTAGCAAGTATCTCTTAAAATCATGAAAACTCTGGTTTTTCACTGAAAGTACAGTTACACTTTCTGAGTTCTCAGTTACAGGCAACATTCTCTTCAGAAAGAGTACCATTAAAATGCAGCATTTGGAAGGAATTTACAAACTCTTGCCATGTATCACTTCTAACTGTTTCTTGCTTGCTGTTTCCTGGGGTTTATTTAGATTTGATGCAGGGTATCCCTGTGACAGAGGACCTGTACTCCATATTTACAAAAGAGAAGGAGCACGAAGCCCTGCACAAGGAGAACCTGAGGAGCCACCAGGAACTGATCAGCCAGCTGCTGCAGAGCTACATGAAACTGCTCCTGCCAGATGATGAGAAATTCCATGGAGGTTGGGCACTCATTGACTGTGATCCAAGGTTTGTTGAAGAAAGCTAAAATTGATCAGCTGCTACTCTGACGCCTCTGTTAATTACTGCTGATGTTAAAAGGTTTTGATAGCTGACGTGTGAACAGAAATCAATTGGACAGTTCTGTAGAAGGACAGGAGTGCTTGAAGGGTTTGAATACTTGTAAAAGGAAAAGTCCTCTAAACATTGTGCCATTCTCAAAGTGCCATAAAAATGGTGCGTGCTGGAGTTAGCTTTAAGACATCATCTGGAAATGGATGCATTTGGTTAATATTGCCAAAACGGGGCAGGTACCATGAAGAGAACTTGTAGAACCAAGGGTGGTTAAAAGGGAGGGCTTGAGGAGCTCTTGTTCCTTATTGCTTTACAGGGAAAGTGTAACTTGACTGATCAGATTGAATCCTTGGGGAATGAGTCAGCAGTTGGACAGTCTGGATTTCTGTTCATGGAAAGTAATGGGCATAAACTCGGAACTTTACTCCTTATCTCAAGTTCAGAGTTCAGGAGCTTGCAAGAGAAAAACAGTGGTTAGATCTCCTGCAGGTTAAACTTCAGCATCTAAAAATAGCAGAGCAGGTTGTTGTGACAGCTATTCAGGGCACAGACTCATCACCCTCACTGAGTCTGAGGTATTTTTCCATTTCTCTGGTAGCATTTTTCATAGCTTGTGGGCTTTCTATTTATTTTTGGACCTTCTGCTGACGTATTTGAGCTGTTAGGTAACTTCAGGTTTGAGAGAGTGTGTTGCTTACATGGATCCATTCGATAACACACTGTGATTGAAACTTCTTGTAGCTTGTATTCAGCTCTTAAAGGGTGTCCCCAGAAACATGCTGGGCATGGGTTACAGCTCTGCAAATAAAACCTTCTACCCTGTGTTTATTTTTCTTCCTTCAGTCTCATCGATGCCACTCATAGGGATGTGGATGTGCTGCTTTTACTTTCGAATTCTGCCTACTATGTGGCCTAGTAAGTTACCACTTTCCCTTCCTATGTGTAGTTTATTTTAGTAGCTTTGATTTAGGTTAGCAGGAAGCACTAAGTTCTGTTTCTTTTTTCTAGTTACGATGATGAAATCGACAAAGTGAATCAGTACCAAAGGTTAAGTCTTGAAGCTCTGGAAAAAATAGAAATAGGTAAGAAAACAGTCACTCTGTGTCTTTTTTTTTGAATGCCCTTAACAATGGCTTGAGCACTTTCCAAAGCATCCTACAAATGTATTGAAGCAGCAGCCCTTGAAGTGTGGTACAAACTGTGGGCAGCCCACCTAGAAATGGCCCTTCTGGCTGATAACATCTCCCTACTGCTGGAAATGGAAGCTTTGATCACTGGAAGGGTTCTAAAATTTTCCTTCTTTCAAACTGCTGAAAGAAGCACAGAGTCATCCAAACAGATTTTGTTATTTATCAAATGGCAGTAACAGTTTTGTCAACTTCTGTAATGAGTCATGGGTCTGTGCATTCAGTGCTCTCTTCCTTTGATCCAAACACAGCAACTGGCTCAGAATTGTACTTCAGATCAGTTTCATAGCTTTGTAAAACTCCTTTCTCGAGGGCTGAGAACAAACATTGCTATTACAAAAGCACCTTCTTGTGCTGATTTAACTTATTTGCCATAGAATGTCACATCTGCGGGCTAAATCCAGTATTTTCTGCTGGAAGCATTGAAGATGTGATGTCTTTGAAGCATGGAAAAGGTGATCCAGTTGGAGAGAAGGGAGTGTGTGGCCTCCTGATGGAGTTTAATCCTCCATTACACAACACACAGTGATTTCATCATCTCCTGACTGTAACTTTCACTGCCTGTGCAATTTCTAAGAGTTCAGGGGAAAGGCCTCCCTTACTTGTGTATTGTGACCTCTGTCCTGAGGTACAGAACAGAGTGAAACATCTACATCCACACCTCATTTAGTGCTATAGGTTATGCAGTGCACTGAAGAGTTGAAGTACTTGGTCTAAATGTTGAAATTTCAATTACATCCTCCTGATAAAAATATTAGCTTTCCCTTTAATCCTTGCAGGAGCATTCCCTAAAAAACCCCCAGGATGTAACAAATGTAAAACTTTTTTTTTTCCCTTCTATTTGAAAGGGTGATCTGCAATAAACAATCAGGCTGGATTGTAATAGACATACCGAGAGTCTAATTGCTTTTTGTAAGTTATGGATTGTTTAGTTAAAGTGCAAATCTTTCATTTAAAGTGTATGGTCCTGCTCTGATGAAAACAGGAAGCCTTTTAGGCTGAAAAAGACTGTCAGCACTTACATACCCTTAGGTGCAGGCTCTGCAGTATCTCTTTCAGTGTTTGGTTAAAGATTTCTAAAGATTTCTCCTGGTTTCTCTCTCAGGGCCTGAGCCTACTCTCTTTGGCAAACCCAAGTTCTCCTGCATGAGGCTGCATTACAAATACAAAGAAATGAGTGGATATTTTCACACTCTCAGGGCTGTGGTTCGCAGCCCAGAAGAAGATGGGAAAGGTTTGTATCCTGTGAAAAAGTTTTAGACATAGAAGTGTTTCTCTAAAAAACGCTTCTTCCATTGCTCTTAACTTTTATCCTTCAGAAATCAATAAAATCCAGGTGTGTGAAGTGGGAAAGCAATTAAAAAATACCCACTTGAATGTTACTGTTTTTAATAGAAAAATAAGTTTCAGATACAGCTTTAAAGCAAAATATCTCTCTAGAACTAGAGTGATTTCCCTGTCCAGGTCTTTACTGCTCCAAAAACTTAGAAAATGAAGTTAAAACTAGCTCCTAAAGAGGTAAAGAAATTGATTTCTTTAGTGAAATCAATGTCTGGAAATGTTCTTGCTTGTTGTTTAACTAGATTAATGAACACTAACAAGGGAAAAAATATTACTTCATACCTGGAGCACTGAGCTTTGTCAACAGGATTAGAATAAATAAAATTGCTTCTCTTCCTTCCCCAAATGAGGCAGTGATTTGCTTAATGCTGAGTATTTAGGGCTGAAGGAGAGTTTATTTAGGTTGGTTTTGTAAGCTTTAAATCAGAATTGCAACTTATAGGGCACAACTGCTCTGTGGGGTAAAAAAAACCAAACAATAAAACCAAACAAACTTATGTTAAAATTAGACCTGTTTCTTTGTGGATTGTGGAATATGGGCTTTTAAGGGTGTTTTTAAGGGTCTGACAGGCTGCTGCTTGGATTTCAGACACTCTTCAGTGCATTGCAGAAATGCTGAGAATCACCAAGCAGGCAATGGGAATGGATGTGCCCATTATTGAGAAGAAGCTGGAGAGGTGAGTACCTAAATGATGTGAACCTTCTGTGTCTCACCTGTGCTCTCAACTCAGCTGCTTCTCCCAGCTGAGTAGAAAATGTAGCAAAAAAAACCCCTTGGTCCTTTTTTACAGGTATTGCAGACTGAGTATTTGCTAAATCTGGCTAGTGAGTACAGCATACACAAAGTCAGGGTTAAAAAAATGGAGAATTCAAATCCTTTTGCATCAAAAACTAAAGTGCCTGCAGAAATGGCCTGTTCTCCTTCTTTGGCTACTGTTCTGTATCAACCTTCCTTTGTTTTTGTTGGTTTGAACTTGATTAGCTTATATGGGTACAATATTATTATGTTAAAAACCAGATTATTATTTATGTAAGGAATGGGTGACTTAGGAACCAAAATGTCCACCTCTGCTATGGAAATAGACTGGAAGGCAGTGACTACTTGGTGCTTTGATTGTGCATTAAAGATCTTTTTCCTCTTCTAGGAGGAGCAGCAAACCTCATGAAGACATCATTGGCATTCGGTCTCAGAACAGAGGGTCCCTGGCCCAAGGCAAGAATTATTTACTGAGCAAGTTCTCCTCCCTCAATCAAAAGGTGAAACAAACCAAATCCAATGTGAACATCAGCAACCTTCGGAAGCTGGGCAGCTTTGCCAAACCTGAGGTGAAAGTCAACTTTTTAAAGCCAAATTTGAAAGTGAATCTTTGGAAGTCAGACAGCAGCCTCGAAACTCTGGAGAATCCGGGGGTAGACGCGAAAGCCCCGAGCGAGTCCGACACGGACGCCTCGGACAACGACTCCTTCCACTCCGACGACTTCCTGAGCAATTCCAAATCGGACGAGGAGGCGCAGCTGACGGATTCCCTGGAGAACATGGGCCCCACAGACTATGTGCTGCCCAGCTGCGGCATCATCGCCTCGGCGCCGCGCCTGGGCAGCCGCTCGCAGTCCCTCAGCAGCACCGACATCAGCATCAGCGTCGCCGAGCCCGCCGAGGGCCAGGACGTCCTCCCCGTGCCTTCTGCTGACGGCGCAGAGCTGCAGTTTGCGAAGCCCGTGGATGTGTACTGCCAGAGGTTCGTGCAGGATGCCCAGAGCAAGGAGTGTGATGTTATGGAGCCCGAGGCTGGTTCTCAAGAGCCCCATCACACGCCGGCCCCAAGCGGCAGGAGCGCAGCCAAGAAGGCAGAACCTAAGGCCGAAGCTGTTGCAGACATTCCTTCCAGGCCATCGAAGCTGGATGTTCAGTCCTCTGAGCCAAATCCTCAGCTCTTGGCTGTCGGTGGGCCTGACTTCAGTAAATCCCACAGAAGCCCGGGATCTGTGTCTGGGAACCACGAGCCAGGACTGCACACCACGCCGTCCCCCGCCGACGGCAGCAGCAGCAGGGCCGTGTCTCCCTTCGCGAAAATCCGCAGCTCCATGGTCCAGGTTGCCAACATCACCCAGGCAGGATTGACTCAAGGGATTAATTTTGCTGTGGCAAAGGTCCAAAAAAGCCCTGCAGAACCAGAAGCTTTAAATGAAATCAAACAAAAAGAACTGAGAGAAATGTTTACGCAATGCCAGACACGGATAATTCAGATCTAGTTGCTCATTCGGGAAGTGTTGTTCTAGCTGTGGCTCCTAATAAAATAACACAATGGCATCAGGACTATTGTGGCATGAACTGCTACTGGATACTGGGATTGATAACAGGTAACTTGTTTACAAGCAGTGAGAGATGCAAATGAATTTGGTTCTGACCAAGCTTCAGAATTCCCTCAGGCAGGTGAGACAGAACCTGTATAAACCATATTTAAACAGGTAGCTTAGACACTGGGATTCAATAAGCATGCTGTCTATCTTAGATGTGTTGCACAGTTATTTTTTTGAGACTAATTTTGTAGCTCTTCTGAATTATGTAGAAAGTATTTATACTCAAAAGATGATACTGCACTTCTCTGACCTTACTTACCTTGCACTACACCAGCAAAATAAAGTACCGGTAAATTACATTTTTATTTATTTTTGGACTAGTATTTTTACTTGTTTTCATTGAAGTTCTAGATGCAGCTCTCTATGAATTGTGCCTCTACAATGGGAACCAATGTGTTTTTGTTGAATTTAAGTATGTTAACCAGCAAGTAAGATTTCTTTGCTGTCCTTTTCTTTCCAGACATTGTGGGACACTTTCATTATAGGTGAAAAGACCCAACCTGAAATACTCACAATCCTGCAGTGCAAATTTCTTCTGTAGATTGGTTTTTTTTCCTCACTTGTTTTGAGGGTGAGGGGAAATGAAGCAAATGTCTTTGAATTGCCTTGCCCATGTTAAAGCAATTCCTTTTTTTTTTTTAAATTCCAGACTCTGCCAATTTGCTCTAATTTTTTGTCTCTGTAAAGCAACACGGGCCAGATACCTGCCCATCAGGCACTGTGTCCCCCTGTGCTAGGGTGAATAATGATGCAAAATCCCAACTAACATCTAAAGCAGGCCAGTGCACTGCTTTGTAAGATCAGGGTTGCATTAGAGCATAGCTGTCAGCATCTGTTCAAGACCAAATTCGTGACCAACTCCAGCTTTGCACCTCGCAGGCTGAAGCATCCGCTCGTGCTGGGAACTGGATAAAAAATCCCCTTCTCTCTGTGTGTCAAAGGATTCCATCTATTAAACCCTCCTTCCCAGGAATGCCTTGCCATGCCATTCTAGTCTAGGACATTGTCCAGAAGCTGCTGTGAAGCAGGACCTTCCTGTGCTGTGGTTTGTGATTGCAACCACCCTGACAGACCCAGTGCCTCTGTCCTCGTCCCTGTACTGTAGATAGGCTGCACGTGGTGTCCCCACAACGTTGTGTCCTGGGCTAGGGTAGCTCTGTGTCTTAGGATTTGTACTGTGTCTGAAATCATTTATCACCTGAAACTTTGATAAACAAGTTTGGTTTATTTATTAAAGTGATGTGGGTTTGGTTTTTTGGGTTTTTTTGAGTTGTCTATACTTGTGGCTCTATTTAAAATTAAACTACTGCTGTATTTTAATGTGAGCAATATACATGAGATATTTTAATAAAAA
Source organism: Phylloscopus collybita (assembly GCA_027886175.1). NCBI lineage: Eukaryota > Metazoa > Chordata > Aves > Passeriformes > Phylloscopidae > Phylloscopus > Phylloscopus collybita. Next base: position 32,951,047 of record JAJNNQ010000129.1, read on the forward strand.
AAGTGGAAGTAAAAGATGGGTTTTTGGTATGTGATGTTAAGGGATGTGGTACTGCAGGGCTCTGGGGGTTTCTTTGAAAGCTGCAGACATGATCCCCCATGACTTCAGTTCTTTATCCTCTTAGAATGGTGCTGCTTTTCTGGGCAACTTGTTCCAGGGCCTCACCACCCTCACAGGGAAGAATTTCTTTATATTTTATCTGCATCTACCCTCTGTTAGTTTGAAGTCATCAGCCCTTGTCCTGCCCCTGTCCCTCTCCAGCTCAGTGTGGTTCCAGCTTGGGAACTGTCCCATCCCTGGCTGTGAAACACTGGAGATGGCATTGTGCACAAAACCAGCCCCTGAGGCAATCTTAGACCCAAGGCCTGCATTCCAGCCCAGCTGCCTTTTGAAGAGGCTTAATTTCCTTCCTCATTTGTTCAGTTGCTTCACTTCACAGTAATGCAGCACAAGTCAGATGAAACCATGAATATTCATTTGTAGTGTTAAAAAAAAAAAAAAAAAAAAAAAAGCTCTAAGTGATTTGAAACAGCACCAAACTTGGCTCAAGTTTAGGATACACAAAAAATGTTTCTCATAACTCATTATTAGTGTGAGAGACTCCAGACTGGCTGTACAGCAAAATCCCTCATGTTTAGAACAGGAAAATGCTGTAAAAAAGGGGGCTCCTGTCCCAGTGATTTCAATCAGCAGAAAGTGTGAAGTAAAGGGAGTCTGAGCTTAATGAAGCTTTGGCAGGAGCCTTTTATCTTATTCTGATCAGGATTAATTAAAGCAAAATGTGGAAGTGGCTCCATCACAGCTTCCTGCAGGCTGTTTTCACACCACCAGCCTCCCTGGATTATTCCCAGTATTTTGCTCTTTGAATCACCCTTGGTAGATGAGTTCTGCAAGTCCCATTAGGGGCAGCACATCCTCTGAGGAGCAGCTCAAACTGCACACGATTCAGGGATGGAGAGACCATTCTTAATGCCTCAGTTATCCAAACCATTTGAACACCCTGCAGTACTGCTGTGGTAGAAAGTAAAGATACGTGTTGTATGAGCACAGGACTATCACCCATTGTCCACTCAATGTGGTTTTTTTAAGAAGCTGTACCAGGATGAAGCAAGCTCATTGGAGAATCTTGAGAAGTCATGATTTGCTCTAAGCACAAGGCAAATGTATTTCATACCTGAGCTGGTCATGGGTAAGATCAAATCACTGCTTGGTACCACTCTGTGATACCATCACAATAATGCTGCTGCTGCTCTGAGTAGGATGTGCCTCAGCTCATAGAACAGCACAGAGAGTGAAGTCAGCACCTCCTCCAGCTGCAGCTGCTGGCCAGTGAGAGCTCTGAGCCTCACAATTCAGCCAAGCAGAAACTGGAGAACAGATGTACTCCAGAACAGAGCCTACCCCTGCTAGGTATGAAGGGCTCTGGCTTAAATTTTCTTCTTATTAAAGGAAATAAGTTTATACAAGCTCAGTAGTAAAGTTTAATATCAAACAATTTGCTCAATGTTACCAATTTTCAATTACAAAACAGGGTCCAAAAAAAATTCCGTGAGATAACGTTTAGGTGGCTGAACAGAGTTAAGCGTGTTCAGACCACAGGGGTAAATATCCGTAACTTTTTGGTATAAATTATCTACAAAAACTGGTATAAACAATATTCCAATCTTAGTATGGGTTCCACCTAGGATTAGAGGAATTTTCAGGGTGACAATCCAGCAGGTGTTAAAGTTCATTGCCGTTGACACTTTGCTGCTGCTGCAGCCTGGCTTTCCGCAGGGCCTCCAGCTGCTTTGCTCTCAGCCACCTCTCCCTCGACAGCGTCGTCTGCCCCGCACTGAGCGACAGGAACCTGGGGGAGCACAAAGAGCCAGTCAGGAACAGCTCCCTCAGCTGCTGAGAAACCAGCACAGCTCAAACCCAGCTCTCTTGCAGTATTCTGAGAATAAGAAAGCACAGGATGTATCAGGAATAGTGTAGCAAGTAGGAGCGGGGAGGTCATTCTTCCCCTGAGTATTGTGTCCAGTTCTGGGGCCCTCAGTTTAGGAAGGACATTGAGATGCTTGAGCATGTCCAGAGGAGGGCAACGAGGCTGGTGAGGGGCTTGGAACACAAACCCTGTGAGGAACGGCTGAGAGAACTGGGGTTGTTTAGCCTGGAGAAAAGGAGACTCAGAGGTGACCTTAGCACTCTCTACAACTCCCTGAAGGGTGGTTGTGGTGAGCTGGGGGTTGGTCTCTCTCCAGGCAACAACAGACAGAATGAGAGGACACAGTCTCAAGCTGTGTCAAGGTTGGCTATTAGGAGGAAGGTTTTCACAGAAAAAGTGATAAAGTATTGGAATGGCCTGCCCTGGGGAGGTGGTAGAGTCACCATCCCTGGCTGTGTCTAAAAAAAGACTGGATGTGGCACTGGGTGCCATGGTTTGTTGAGGTGTCAGAGCATGGGTTAGACTTGATGATCTTGAAGGTCTCTTCCAACCCAGTGATTCTGTGAAAGCAGGGAGGGAATACTTTGCCTGACTAAGAAGAACAAGGCAGAGGAGATTCTATCTGGCTAGTCTGGCACAGCTCAGTTAAGCTGCAGACCAAGTGCTGGCTCAGTTTGCAGCTTGCTGGGCAGCCCTGAGCAGTGGTGAGAGCCCCACACCCACCTGGCCACGAGCAGCATTCTGTGCAGGTCATCGGCCGTGACGCTCTCGGGGTTGTTCTTGCGCATTTCCACAAAGTCTTCCTCTACTGCCTGGAACAACACAGCGTGCAATCATGGAGCAGAACAGATCTCCCCCAGAGATAAGCTTTTAAGGAGCTGAACACTGTAACAAACTTCAGATTTCAATGTTTCAACTCATTGCTGTCCAGAAGTGAGCCTGAGCAAAGTCAGGCTGTTTCTCATTTTTCAAAAAAACCCCCCCTTTTTCAAAATGTGTGTTAGAAAGCAGGTTCCATGCACTGTTTCTCACCTGTAATAAATTCAGTATATATTTTAGAAATTCTTGAAGGCACAGTCAGGATGTGAAAACACTTCTGTTTGGGTTTTGGAAAACTTAAAGGACAATCGCTGACAGGGAAAGTACAGCAACGGCCTACAAAGGTGCTTTCTATCCAAACACAGCATTGAAAAGTGTCCCTACCTTGGTCACCTCATCAGATATGCTGTAGTCCAGCAGCCTCAATAAACTCAGGTAGATTCTGAATTTGTTCAGCACGGAGGGCAGCACTGCAGTGAGGAGACTGCTCATGTACTCTTCCATGTTTGGGGGAATTATCTGCGGTTGTAAGTGGACTTGGCAATCTGACTGAAAGAGAAATTTACATTTCATCTCTTTCCACATCCCACTGTTTTTTATTCCAAGACTAGTTTACTCTCAAAAGCAGCAGAAGTCACTATTTCCCAGAACTAAGGTAAGACAATTCTTGAAACATTCCCCAGCTCACATTTTGAACAGCTCCTGATTCAAGCAGGAGAGCAGAGGCTCAGCGGACAAACTGCAATGTCAGAGAGCAGATGTTTGCAAGCTCAGGCTGCTGCAGGGGCAATGCCACATCTGTGCCCATCACCTCGGAACAAACCATGCCAGAGGGAGGCTTTTGGTGAGAGAGTGGCACATCTCTGCAGCTTTACCCATCCCTGGCTCCTTGCCCACCCCTGCTCAGAAGGAAGAGGGAAGCTCCATCTCAGCGTTTTCCCCGTGAACAGGTTTCCGGCCACGAGGGAGAAGGCAGCAGCTACTTCCAGTGTCACACCCTCCCTGGTCACAAGACACGTTTCCTGTCCCCACTTGTCCCTGGCAGGGCCTGCTCTGGGCAGCAGCTGCCAGCTCCAGTTCCCCAGCAGACCCTGGAAGCCCTTCCCATACCGGCAGGAACGAGCGGCCCTCGGAAGTGATCAGAACATTAATGTTGCATGGGAATTCCATCTGGTGGTAATTGAAGTCATAATCCACCTTCTGCCAAGTGATCAGGTTACCCAGTGCTGTCACATTATGGACACCTGCAAGAGCAACAGCAAATTCCCTGACCACTGGACCAAAACAAACGTCAGCCCTGATTTTTGTTTCCCATTTGTCTTTAAGGAGCAGCCAGCAGGAGGATTCCTGCAATCATCCTGCTCCTCTTGTGTCTGAGGTGCCTTCCAGACAGAGACAACCACTTCTTAATGTGAGTTAAAATTAAGAATTCTTGATTTCAGGCCTAAACTTTGTCTGGCCTAGCACATTAATACATGAGCTTATAGCTCATGTTTTCATTGGCCCTACAATGACAGGTATCTATTTACACAGAAACACCAAAAAAGAAAGCTCTCCTCAAAAGCAGAAAAACACTACCAATTTAATTTTGCCAAATTTTTTTTTTATAGTACTCACTCACCTTACCTGGAATTAAGTTATTTAAAATGCAAAATGTTAAAACTGACGTATTAACCGTCTGACTCTTGGAATTCTCTGTTTGAAATACCAACACGTACCTAACAAAATGAATTTCTCTTTAGCAGTTACTACATCATATGACAAAACTACTGTTATGCTTTTGCCTTTAAATACTTAGTAATAATTCAGCATATTGTAAATAAAGGCAAAGTTAGCAAATAAAGGCAAATTTAATATTAGGGTTGACTTCTGGGACATTTTTCAATCTGAAATTTCTAATCTGTAGCTTCCAAGAGTTCCAAACCAACTACTAAATCTGAAGACACTCTTCTTTAGGATTAAATTTTGTTCCCAATGTTGCTGTAAGAAATGAAAATTTTTTACTTCTTTACTCTAAATTCATTAAAAAAACCAATATCACATCAGCAAACACGAAATAAATTAACAAGCCTTCTTATCTGCAACTTTTAATGCCTAAAATATTATTTTTTCACTAAGTGTAAGGATTTTTAGACATTACAGACAAACATTTTAGAAAACCTATATATCAGCACAGCAAGAGTTCTCTCTAAATGGGACTTTGTCATATTTTAACTCTTTTTTTGGAAACAGACAATGTTTTCTGGTTTAGTTACTAGTTTTACCATTTTCTTTAGCAAAATTTTGTAGCTTTACTAAAGCTGACTAAAAAAAATACTGAAAACTCAAAAGCAATTGAATAATTTCCATTAGCAACTTTTAAGAGCCTTAATTAAAAAAAACAAAGCAGCTTTCCCAAGACAGCATTTTTATTTTAAAATTAAGTTACTTGCAGTGATTTCCTGTTGTTGTTTCATAGAATCTCCTGAGTTGGAAGAGACCTAGAAGATCACTGGGCTCCAACTCCTGGCCCTGCACAGCCCCAGGACTCACCAAAGACACCTGTACTGTACATTCTCCAGGTACTGAGCTTTCAACATGCAACTCAGCTCTTTTATGCAAGTTATAATTGAATTAATTTCTGAAGCTCTGCTGAAAGCAGGCTACACAGTGCTACATCAGCTTGTAAGATAGAATCCCCACTATTTTTAACACAGTAATAGCAGTGTTTTTTCTCCAGCTTTTAGCTGTGTTCTTAGGGATGGTTTCCAGATATACAGTAGAAGCGTAGAGCATAAGGCATCAGCATATGCTTTGCCCACTTCATGTGCTATCACAGGAAACTGAAAGGCCACTCTACTGAATCAGAGTTATTTTGGTAATAAAGAGTACTCCCAAATTGTTTTAAGTTGGCTGAGAAAGCTGCAGAAAGCTGCTTCAAAGCAATGAAATAGAAAATGGTTTTGCAAGAGACCCCTTATCAGCAGGACAGGATTATCACCGCTGCCTTAAAACACAGCAGCTTTTAACCTCCCAGATGAGATGACAGCCAGCAAAAGCTATGTACCTGCTGTGTCCAGCTGTCCCTGCTCGAGCTGGGTCTCATCTATGACCAGGGAGGTGTTGCTGGCCAGCTGCAGCAGCCCACTGACCAGGCGATTGGCCGTGTAGTCCTTGTGAGGGATGAAGCGCGACTGGTTCATGCTCTCGATGCTCATCCGGAGGTGGTAGGACTGCAGTGAGAAACAAACCATCAGCACTGTCCTGTCCTGTCCTGCAGCTTCCCCAGGGAATGCTGCTTCCTGCAGCTACAGCTGGGCTGGGGACCTGCACAGTCAAACAAAACTCGGCACTGAAACACTTTAGCCCAAATATTCAAATGCTGTATACTTAAAAGGTTTCCCAAAGGAAAATATTGCTGGTATATATTACATATATATAAATATATTGCTGGAATCCCTATCACCTGTTCTGTTCATCTAGGATGAGCTCAATAATAAGTGATTTATTGCAGCAATACTGCTAGTGTGACCCCAAACTGAATTACTGTGGCTTTTCCGCAGAGCAGTATCCAGAAACTTAAGTAAACCCTCATGACACCATAATTAAATAACCCAAATGTCTAAACATATCAACCCAGAAAGACCAAACAAAGCATGCAGCATCTGCCTGTCAGTTCAATACCACTGAGGAAAGGATTTCATTCCACATTCATCCTAGATGATGAGGTACACAGACTTCAACACACAGGCCCAGCCACACCTCTATTGTTACCTGCCCTCTAAATGGGGAGCAGGAGAGCATTTCCTCAGCCTGCCTTGAGCTGGCTGAAGCAGTGAGATCTGTGCCCCCAGGCCCTGTCCCGTGCCCCCAGGCCCTGCCCCGTGCCCCCAGGCCCTGCCCCGTGCCCCCAGGCCCTGCCCCGTGCCCCCAGGCCCTGCCCAGGCAGTGCTTACAGCTGGCACCAGCTGCTGGATCAGGCGGTACAGGTGCTCCGTGAAGGCGCCGTTCCGGGGACAGCCGCTCAGGTTGACGGTGAATTTTCCCAGAGGAAGCACATCCCGTCTGCCATAACTGCACCAAAAAGGCAGCAGGGGTTAGGCAAACACCTGGCCAACACTGCCTACAGGTATCATTCAGCTTGAGCATTGTGGGGTGTCTCTGACAGCCAGCAGGATTTCGGAACACACACACACATCCCCCCCCAAAATCAGCCAACTCCCTTCCTTCTGCAGTGCCCAAGCAGCTGAGCCAGGCTGGAGCTGCTCCCCAAGGCTTTGCAGCACCACACAAAAGCTGTAATTTACAGTGCTTGGCATCCTGCAATGGCCTTCCAGACGTTCTGTTCTCCTTGTACTCTGTTGTTAACTCACTGAACACACTTCATTCTTTTCCTTTCTGGTGCCCAATCTCAATTTCTCTCCTTATCACACTTGTTCATCTCCTTTACCTGCCCTCAGCTTTCCTCTCCCTCTTCTCACTGTGTATCTTCTCCCCATTCTTGACAACTCTCAACCTTTTTGTGATACCAGCTAAGAGAGAAAATACATTCTGGTCTAAGTGTTGGAACATTCACAGTCCCACTAAAAAGAATGAAAACAGAACTCATTTTGATTTTGAAGACTAAAATGACTAAATTTGGGCCTGATAACTATAAAGTCTGAAGTCTCACACTTAAAATTTTAATGAGTCAAAGGATGCTGCTCTTTTCACCCAGAGATAATTTAAATCAATATAAGAATAAATTTCTATCACATGCTAAATAGATAACTTGAACTTACCATTGAACAGGTTTACATTTAATTAAACAAATTTCCAGCATGTACCTTAGTACCTAAGCAATAATTCCTACAGTCAGGAAATGCTGTCTTTGGGAAGTCAGCGGCATGTCCTTCTGATTAGAAGAAGCCAGAGGCAGAAAGATGTTTTCACACCTCTGTTGAAAAGTGTCTTGGAGATTTTGTCAGCTCTCAAAGCAGCACTGAAAAGATACACTGCCATAAAGCTGGTCTTTTACCAATATTTACTGTTATTTCAGACACTGACATCTGCCTTTGTGTGCATTGTGACAGGACAACTCTACCTGGACAAAGTACTACTGAAATAAGTATTATTTCAGCTCTTTCTGCCATTTATTTGCAGACTGGGGAAGAACCCCATAGAAGGAGATTCCTTTTAAATGATAAATACATGAATTCTCAGCAGACATGTAAATACTTACACTGTAGAAATGAGATGCAGTATCAGATATTCAGCAGCCAAACTGTCTCCCAAGAGGGCATGGGTGAGGAACCCCAGCAACTCTGCTCTCACTGGTGACAGCTCAGACATGAAATTAGAAACAACTGGCAAAAGAGCAGAAGACAAATGTCAGAAGATGTTCTTGTTTCTCACCCTTTTCCCTCTACATAAACTTGACTTTTTGTCACAGTTTGATGAAGAAAAATGTTTATTCCAAAGCAGTCTAGGAAAAACAAACAAATGTTGATTGGTTTTTCCAAGTGGCTTTGGATAACCTGAATCACTCAACAGTTCCTTGGAAAAGATTTTTTTAAAAAAAATTAGACATTGTGTAATGCATTTGCAGCAAGCTATAAAGTGTAGAGCCAATTTTCTAAAAATCCATAGCTGCTCCATTTTATATTAAAGGCAGAAAAAAACTCTTACATATTGCTCAGAACAAGCAATACAAAGCACTCAAGGAGGAAAAGTTATAAATATCAGAGTCTGCAAGCAATAATTCAATGAAAAAAAAAAAGTCAAACAAGGAATAGCACAGTTGCTTAAAAGCAGAATTGCCTTATTTTGTGCACAGTATTATGAGTCTCTATATTATCTGTATGTTTCTCATTTCTGGTATCACACTGAATTGGAAATCTAATTTTCCAGCAATTCTCAACTCCCTTTGAAAACAAAACAAATCTTATGGCTGAACAACTTGGTAAAATCCTTGGGCACATAGAATGCAAAACCAAATTCCGCATAAATCCCATTTATTTCAGCCAAATAAAAACATAAGCATCACATAAACACAAACATCTGCATCCTGTGCAGCACTGCATGGTTCTTCCATCTAACAAGATTTAAATTCAAACCCTGCTGGTGAGGCATTTGCCTCTGAGCAAAGCAGAATTTGTTCAGATGTCCTGGCAAGTGCTCAGAGTTCAGACACTCACAGGTTTTACTCTCCTCTTCGTTAAGGCAGGCAGGCAGCAAGGGGTTAATGTGTTGCAATTTCTGGGCCAAAATCACATGGATCCTGGGCACTAAGGAGGCTGGGGGGCTGTGCACTCTCTGCTCCTCTGCCGTGTCCATGCACTCCATAGGATCCAGGGTTGAGCTGTCCCTGGGGAGAGGGCACAGCACAGCTGCACTCAGAAACATTCCAGGGGAATTGCTCTCCCTCTGACCCAGAGCAGCTGGGACCAGGCCAAGAACAGAGGAACAAACAACATCCCTCCCAGCTCCTGCTGACTCCTCCCACAGTCAAACTACTTTCTTTAGGATCTTTGTAAACACCATAAATACTGCATCACAATTTCATGATGACGTATTAACACCAAAGCAGGCTTGACCCAAAATATCTGGATTCCATTATTTTCAGAAAATAAGTCATATTTTTTCTGAAGGAAAAAACCAAACAATCCAACAAAAAACCCCATAAAACCAACCCCACAAACATCACCACGTTTATTACTTGCTGCACCATTTAATAGGCTGTAGCTTCAAGCAGAATATTACACAGCGTTCTGTCCAGCCTGTACTGAATGAAGTCTAAACAGCAGCTTTTAAAAAAAACAAGGTCATTTATTACATTTGTCTCTGTGATCATGTGGGATTTTCATATCCCACCAGGCTCTGGAGCCTGACAAGATCTTCGAGACAGTCACATCACATCTCTGTCACTGGCTGAGTAAAGGAACTGTGAATAAATAAATCCTAATGTACCTCTGCTGGAACCTGGAGGTATTACCACTCAATTTAAGAGTTCAGATACACAAGCTTTGCTCTCCCCGAAATGTCTTACAAAATTCCTTCCAGGTGGTTTTAACTTTTCATTTTCATTTTTCAGGAAGTAAAATCCCTAAAGTGACTCTATCAGATGACAGTGAAGTTTAGCACAAATTCCATCTCCTTGTACTGGTTTTAGAAGCTGTCAGGCTTTATAACTTCAAAGCCACTTCAGCAGTTCACCCACACACTATCCACTCCTTCCATTAAAAGAGATTTCTTTTGTTTGTATTCAAAATGTTGTTAAATGCCACCATTTTGTCTTCTTGTTATAGAATGACACAGGGAAAAAAACCCACAAGCACCTGTGACAGAGAAACTGAGCTGTCAGTCTGGGATTAGCTGTCACACAGATGATAACAAAAAGCAGCTGACCAGGCTGAGTTAATTTTTAAGAAGTTGGCACTATAAAGGATTCACGTTGCCCTCTGGGTATTGTACTTGCCAGACAGATAAACTCACCAACAGAAATGATTCAGAGTGCAATGGTTCAAGACATTCAGCAGTAATTATGTTAGATTTTGGTCAGGAGTTTTATTTTGAAAATTGACTTCTTGCATCCTAAATTATTTTGTGTTTTGTCAGGCAAGGAATTGCAGAACAGCAGGTGAAATGGGAAGTTTCTATCACTGGATTAAGAAGATGAGATACTTTAACTAATGAAAAACCAACTCATTTTGGTCACTATAACTCTCCATGCAGACATGCAAGCTTTTTTTTTTTTTTTTTTTAATACCCTTCATTTTTTCATTCATTCATTCATACTTACATTTCTGGTAACAATCTTCATGGACTTAGAAATTACTTCAAAAGGTCATTTTTTAATTTTAACACTTCTTTGAAAGCTTTGTGCACTATTCACTTATTCACTGCAAGTTTAGTACACGTTAAAGAGTATAAGACATTTAGCTATAGAAGCATTTTCTGCTTTACAGACAGTACAACAACCTAAAAAAAGATGCACTGGGTATCCAAGGATATGGATGTACCAGAGCACACTGAGCTTCAGTTTCCAGGATGCTGGATGTAACACTTTCCTCATCAAGCTATTTTAAAGCAACAAAATTCACTCCTTAAGCATAATTATCATGTATTTCCACATTTCCTTGTCTGTTCACTGCAATAAAAACCTGCCTTTCAGGGCAGCCTTACCTTTCTTCACTGTTCACTATGCTCAGCACCGGGTCCACAGACAGAACACCAAACACCTCCAGCACATCATTGACTTTGAAGCTCTCCCAGTTCTCATAGACCTGTCCCAAAACAGAAAATAAAATGCAGAGGCAGATGGGCCACATGCAGGACAGCAGAAAAACACAAAGGAAATTTAGGAGACTCAGCTGTGGACTGAGAACAGTCTGAGTGAAGAGGTCTCCCCTCGCCCTGGGTGTCAGTAAGCTTTCACTGGAAAAGGGAGTTTCTCTGATTCCATGCTTTTTCTATTGGCATTCTTTGCCACACAAGTGTAAACAATTGTATTCTACTCTGATTCATCAAGTTTTGCTGAATAAGAGAGAAGTCAATACAGCAACAGCAGAGGAATTTTGTGTTGAAGTTTCACAGCAGTGAATCAAGGACTACCTCAAATTCAATACACAAATGTGTAGTTTATTGGTTTTCCAGCTTGGTTTTTCACAGCTGTTTTTCAATTAGAGGAGATATCCTAAAAGAAAAATACCAGGGCTCAATACCAGCTACACCCTCAAGCATCTAATACTGGAATCTTTTTTTTTTTCAAACCTAATTGGGGTGAGAAGGTGCAAGCTCTAACAAACGCTGCTGAAGGATTCCAGCAATTCAAATGCAGCACTCAAGAAGAGGAACACTGTATTAGTGAAGAGAAACAATGCAATTACCTCTAGAAACAAAATTGTGGACTTGAGACAAAATTTCTGTGCCTACAAACCCCTGCAAGGCTGATTCTGTCTGCCTCACTGAGAGCACAGCCCTGCTGTCACCTCTCTGTCTCTTACCTTTACAAGACATGCTGGTCCCTTCTCTCCTGGCAAGGGAAAATTTAGGTCAAGTGGAGGGGAGCAGTTGGGAGAAATGACATGATGACCTGCAGAAGCTTCTGTTTCTAATCTCTTTGGCTCCACACATCCATGGATATCACCTCCACTGCCTGGAAAACACAGGATTTAAAAGCTTTTTAAACAGAAATGCAGAACTGAACAAGTTTCTTCAGTGAGCAACACAGAATAAAACTAATTTAACAAGACATCTGAGACAAGAATATTTAATAATGCAATATACCTGACAAAATATACTCTTAATACAGGGAGTCTCACAAGTGCATATTTTATGTAATCAAGTTAAGTGTGAGAGAGAGTACTGGCAAAGATCTATGTGCTTGGAAACCCAAACGTGGCCAGAAATGTGATTTTCCAAATGCAGTGTTTAAACCAGGGGAATGATTTTTTTTTTTCCCTACAGTCCATATGACTGCACAGATAATATTTTTCTGTACTTCATGTTTAAAAAACACAGGTCAGAATATGCATAAAAACCAGCTTACATTAAAAATCTCTGTAGACTGTCAGCAAGCCATACAACGTACATATAACACTGTAGGCTCTCCCACACTCCTTCAAATCCAACCACTGACTTCAACAAAGCCTCCAAATCATAAAGACTCCAACAACACTAATAATTAAAACAGCTGCAACTATTTCAGGTTTTAGCAATGATTTCTTGCCAAATCCTGAAAAGATATCAGAACAACAACGGACAGAAGGAGAGGAGACAGTCTCAAGCTGCATCAAGGAAAGTATAGATTGGATATTAGGAAAAAGTTTTTCACAGAAAGAGTGATAAAGTACTGGAATGGCCTGCCCAGGGAGGTGGTTGAGTCACCATCCCTGGATGTGTTTAAAAAAAAAGCCTGGATGTGGCACTTGGTGCCATGGTCTAGTTGAGGTGTTAGAGCATGGGTTGGACTTGATGATCTTGAAAGTCTCTTCCAACCTAGAAATTCTGTGATTCTGTAACTACTCATCAGCAGCTCTTACCCACGTGTTGCTCCTTCTGTTTGGAGGGATGCAGATCCATGTCCTCATCCTCCTCATAGCTCCTCTTGTGGCGACTGGGGGTGTAGGAGGTTGAAGGGCTCACTCGGGCTTGGCTGGCGCTGACGTACGCCTGGGACTGCAGGTCAAGGAATCCACAGGCTGAGCAGGGAAAACTCAACCACACTGAGGTTTAGTTGGGTTTGTTGTTTTTTTTTTTAACAAAATACTAATCTTAACATGCTCAGCTACAGCTGGTTTATAGGACAGAGGTGTTTGATAGGAGACTCTCACTGTGTAACAGTGTCCTGCTGTGGAAAATGCCAATGGCTCAACTGAAGTTTCTCTTTTCCTAAGCGTTTGCAACTAGAAATTAACAGAAATTTTCACGACTCTCTCCCAAGCAAAAATGTCTACTGAATCAAAACAAATGCTCCTAAATTCATTTGCATCCTCTTTGTGCATATTACACACCATCAACTTTCTTTTTTTCCTCTTTCTCCACCTATTACCTCTCCAGATCTGCTAACAAAAAAAAAACCACAACAAATTTTAACGAAACTTATCTCCTTAAATCTAATTAATTTGTTGGTGACCACTGATTGTATAACAAAACACTGGCTCAGTCAAAAAAGATATTTCTTTCACCCATGCTGATTCACCAGGCACTGGAACACAGTAGAAAGTCTGTCTCTCCAAGGTGACTGTTTGTGAAGAGTTCAAATCAATTTCCTGCTGAGGCTGGAATCCCAAGAGAAATTTTGTTAAAAATCTGATTACTGTTTGTTTTTTTTTTTTTTTAAACTAACACCACTGATTCAGTTACTCAGCCAGAAGTTACAATTAACATACAAAACTATGTAACTCAAGAAAAACTGAATATATAATGTTTTGATTCAAATTGCATTGCACTACCAAAAGTAACTGTTCTCCATAGCAGACAGTTTCAAGGTCATGGGCACTCCCCCCCTCCGCTCAACCAAAACAAATTTTAAATACAACAGAAACAGCTGGAAGCCTGCTGAAATTAGAATACCAGTGAGAAGTTATAAATGCTCTGCTTTCCAAACCAAAGATTAATTTTGCATTTAAAGCAGTATCTTCAGGAATCCATTGACAAGTACCAAAGAAGCTCTGTCACACTTAGAAAACTGCAACTTTCCATCGAATATTTCTTCTCTAAGTTTATATAATTGATATAACTTACCCCACATTCTGCCACATCTCTGTATTTACCAAAATGCAAAACCTGTCAAGAAGGAAAAGGCAATGCAATCATTCTGTTTCTGACAGCATCCTGAACATGAATTACACCAAAATCACTGCAGTCCAAAGTCCCTCACAGACATCATTTTCTATTCCTTAGCAGAAATGTAACAGGTTATGTTTTACTGATGCCACTGGAGCTGAACGGTTACTATCAGTGTCCAGACTCCATAGGTTTAACTCACAAACTAGAGAAATACAAAGACCAGAATGAGTAAAGTGACAAACATTTGCTAAAATAGTAAATCAGCATTTCACTTACACGTGCATTTGTGTTTGGGTCAACTGTTTCATACACTCCCATGTAAAACTCAGGATCAAACATATCTTGAACCATGCAGCGAAATTTGACTAAACTGTTGGGTTTTAGGTAATGTACAGGAACATCATTCAGTGATGGAACCTGTGAAAAAGGAGATTGTTCTATACAACTGGTATATCCTGAGCAGTGCTCTGAAGTAAGCCAAAAAACCAGCACAAAAACTTAATTTGTTGAACATCCAGTATATCCTCCTCCCCAAACCCCTATATATATAGCACACTTCATATTTTCTGAGTGCCTCCCCCATTCTAATCTAAGCAGTAACAAAGTGTTGCTATCCCAACACCTTTCTACAATGGCTGTTAAAGATAATTGTTACAATTATCAGGCACTTAACAGTTCTCAAATTCTTCCAGTCCCAATACTGGACTGTGAAAGAAGTGGTTACAGGTCACTGGAATTGTATGAAAACTGCACAACATTTGAAACCAACTTTTAAATTTTAGTACTATTGCAGCTGCAGGATTAAATAAAATTTATCACTTATTTTGTTTCTACTTAACAGCACTTCCACCATGTGCAGTGTGCCAGCAGTACAATTTGCATACACAATTTCTCATAACAAAAGGTCCTAGAAAACCTGTATGTTAATTCCCAAGTCCACATTGGGGAAGTCTTTTTCACACAGTTTTACATGACAATGAGAAAACAGAAAGAAAAAAATCAATGCCTAAGCATGTGGTATGACTTTAAAGAACGAGACTTGCAATATGAATAGAGTTTTCCAAATTTGAAGATAAAACCTTTGTTGAAAAGGCCCACATTCAACATTAAAATGCAAAAAAACTGTAAGTGGCCTTATAGGAAGTGGCATTTAAATGAAAGTATATCCCTCCATGGTTTTTTTGAGTAAGAAAATATGATTTCAATTTCTTCTGATACTGTAAATTTTACTCAATTTTGCCATTTATGCTTTAAGCTATTGTTTAATACTAAGTACAGAATACTTTCACTGACTGAGAAAGAAATAATTTTCACCTGTTTTTAGTCATAAGTAGAACAGACTTCATATGAAAGTTTCTAATCCCCCTTATCAGTCCCATTATGTAATTTCTGCTACAGCCATTTAGAAAACTACCAGCTTTCGAATTCAACTGTGCACATTTTATTTTTAAAACCTAAGGCACAGCTTCCCTGCTAAACTGCACAAACCAGGCCTAACCCAGTCCAACAAAACACAGTTTTAGTAGGAAAAGCATTTTTTCCTTAAAACCTGAAGGCCCAGGCAACCATTTATTCAACCCACACAAGTTTGCAGCATCGTCATAAAAGCTCCTGAGAGAGGAGGTTTATAACCAGCAGCTGAGAAGCTCGTGGTGCACACCGAGGACTCACACCCCCTAAAAATGACAATATTTGTCATCTCCTGCCATCTACTGACTGTGCTCCAGAGTGGCAGCACCCAGCAGTGATAGCCTGGGGTGCTAAAGGGGATGGATGGGCTGGGATTTCACATCCTGGCTTCGCACTTGGGTTAAAGCAGCCGAGGTGTAAATTCACATCCCAAAGCCTCGGCCCGAAATGCAGCTGCGCCCTTCTCATGAAGAGGCAGGACTCATCAAAAGCGAGCCACTGTAAAATGTAAATGTAAATAACAATGAAGCTTAAGAAAAAGTGTAACTCTAAAAGAATAAAACGCTCTTACCCAGTTAGTAGCATTATTTTCTTTTAATTTCTCCTTGAAGTATTCGGTGACCTTCTTCTCCCAATCAGAATTTGGAACATTTTGGGCTACAAAAACCAACACATTTATGTGCCTATTAGCAACACATAAGAGACTTTTATCCAGCATTCTCCCAGCACATCAAACAAACCCAACTTTCACTTCTATCTTAGGGAAGTAAGTGCATCTTCGACTAATTTGTTCCCCTTGCAATTCATTGACTTCCCATTTCAAAGCCTTTCAGGCCAACCAAGAAGCACAGAGCCATCCTTGGAAGCCAGGGAAAGCTCCGCAACACCCCAGTGGGAAAGGGCAGGAGCCGAGGCACCGCTTCCCGCGCTGCATCGCCTGGGGAATTTTTTATTTCGGTATTGTTTTAGTTAAGATCAAGCCCAGCACGGAAACAGCGGCGGCTGATAGCACCGGCAACATCAGCGCCGCCCGGCAGCGCGCGCAGACAGCACGCGTTGTTGCCGGAACCCGGAGATACACGAGACATACGGAACACGCGCTGTGTACGAGATATATAAGATAAAAGGCAGATATTTAAGATATAAGGCAGATACATAAGGCACAGAGCCGGCCTCGCCGCTCCCCCGCCACCACCCCGCGAGGGAAAGCGCCGTCCGGTTCCGGGCGCCCTCGGGGCGCTCCCGCTGCCGCCCAGGGGCCGCGGGCCCCGCCTCACCGAAGATGCCCTGCACGATGCTCAGGGGGCTGTTCAGCCAATCGCCCACGCACGGCATGGCGGGGTCGCGCCTCGCCGCGGGGCTGCCGGGTACCCTCCGGCCGCCGAGTCCCGCTCGCCAGCCCAGCGCGGGGCCCGCCGCCGCTGCCGCTTCCTCCTCCTCCTCCTCCTCCGTGCCCTCCTCCTCCTCCTCTTCCTGCGGGAATGGCGGCCGGGCCCGCCTCCCGCCCCTCACGGCTGCGCGCGGCCGCCGCCGCCGCCATCTTGGGTGAGGGCGGAAGGGGCCGGGGCAGGGACGTGGCCGGGGCGCGGCTATGGCGGCGGCGAAGCCCGGGGGAGGCACCGGCACCAACCTGCTCTTCTCCTCCTCCGCCACCGATTTCAGCTTCAACGTGCCCTTCATCCCCGTCAGCCAAGCGCCAGCCGCGCCGCCCGGCCCCGCGCTGCTGCCCGCCGGTACGGAGAGAGGGAGGCAGGGAGGGAGGGAGGGAGGGCAGCCGGGAGCGCAGGGGATGTGAGGGGTCTCGCCACTGCCGGGAAGGGGCGGTGCGGCCCGGGGAGCCCCCAGAGCCGAGCCGGGGTTCCAAGGGGGGCTGCGGGCCCGGTACGTGTGGGCTCGACCCGGCGCTGGGGCTCCCCGAGCCGGGTGTCTCTGGTGGTGCCTCAGGAGAGACACTGCTCAGGATTACATTTTCCGCTTTCCGGGACTAAATTTTTTTTCTACTTCCTCTACTTTATTGCTTGTGTGTGTGCTTTTTAGCGCTGTGTCTAAGGACGGGCGCTGATCATCGCTCTTTCAGCTTACTGACGCGTCAGTGCTTCCATTCAAGTGTGTACTTAATGTTTTCGCGTTTTTTAAGCTCCTCTTTAAAGTTATTTTCTATTTTCCCTGTTTGAAAATAGCACGTTAAGTAGCCACCTTAAATATCCTTGCTAATTTAATCCTGGTTCTAATGTCCTTCTCTCCTAAAGCTTTAATGGTGTTCCCAACACATGGTGTGCAACTTAGAATCTGATGCTTAGGCAGTTTCAGATAAAGGAATGGATTTTTCTGGGAATGTGTTCAGTCACAGATTAAAGCTCAAAACATTAGAAATGCATCTAGAAACTAGGTATTTTAAATTTTACTGTATTGTACGTGTTGGGATTGGACTAGTGACCTCTGAAGGTCTCTTTTAACCCAAACTAGTTTATGCTGAGTCTTCAAGGCTTCTTTTCAACACTGCTGTATCCTAGCTAAAATAGGTATTAATATAGCTGGAAATCAGTGCAGTACTTCTCTGCAGATTTAATAAAATGTTTGCCAAGTATGGCTGTGGAATAGCTTTTTAGATCAACTACATTTTTTGGGGGTAGGAGGGATAAAAGCATTAAAATATTACTCCTACTTACTTGTGGTGTCTAGATAGTTGATACTTTTACTGATTCTATTGTGCAATCTTCATGGTTTTTTCTTTCATGCAAATATACATTAATTTTTCATTAAGAAAATAATTTTTAAATGATCTGGCTAGTAGCTTTACACAAATGACTGTACTGGCAATTTCCTGAACATTTTGAAGCAAGCTGGGGATAAAATCTGATGGGATTTGATTAATGTGGTGAATCTTATGTTCTCCATGTGACTTAAGATTTGATCAGGTGAGGATTCATTCTTTTTGCAGCTGGAGTGAATTCCAGTGTCAGAGGTTGTGCCACGTTCTGTGTCAGTCCATGTGAGGCCCATGTCCTGCTAAATGTTCTGTTTCCACAGTCAAGTGTACTCACCATCTGTCCAGCCAGGTGTTGTGGGGATCTTCTTGCTGCATAGATTATTTTGTATTTGGAATCATCGTTTTAAATTGTGTAAAGTGTAATAAGAATCAATCCAGGGATTTGTCTGACAGCCGACATTAGGGAGCTGTGTGCTTATTTGTTTATATGTGTGCAGTCATTCATTTGTTTATCTGTCTCCAAGGGTGAGTAGTTAGTGGTTTGAGCTACGCAGTTTGACAATAAGATGCATTTTCTGCTCAGGGGTGGGTGATGTAACCAGTATATTTGCTGTAGGTAGGGAGGAGTGTTCCCATTCCCAGTGAGGACGTGGACTGATGTCACCTGTGGTTGTCTGGTGACAGTCTCTGATTGACAAAGTTCTGCCTCCTGTAGGGAGGGGTGTACAGGAGGTTGGCACAGTCACAGGTGAGGAAAGATGTTCTGTGCATGGGGAGAACACACATCAAAGCTGTACATTCGTTTTTTTACTTTTCTATGACCTGCTTGTTTTTCCAACATTGTTTTTGTGAAATTAGAGGAAGTCAAAATAAACAGCAATGTTTTGTGTTGGAAAACTGCATGTGTGTACATATATACCTATAGGGTTTTTTTGAGGGCAGGACTTTTGTCAACCTCATTTTGGAAGGAAAGCTGCACTTAGGCTAAGTCTCCAAAACCTGTTTGAAATTGGAGAAGATTCGGTGTTTTGTGAACATTCATTTGCTAAAGGCCCTGAGAACTCTTGGGCACACTGCTGCATGTTTATGGTGGCCTGACACTGTGGGGTGAAGGGACTGCTGTGCTGCCAGTTGTTTGGGGAAGCTGAGAGGTGACAGTGTGGTTTGCAGTGTGCTTCTCACTGTCCCACACTGCTTGTAAAATGTGAAAGGAAGGTGGATTTTATTGTTTAGAAGCTGAGATCTTTTATTTCATATAAGTGGCTACTGCTTGCAGCTAGGGGATGATCCCCAGGCTGACTTCAGAGTGGTCATTGGGTCTAAGTGCTTTCAGCTTTCTCCACACAGTGGCTCACACAGAGATTTTGGCTTCACTCCTCCAAGTGGGATCAACTGCTGTAAGTGAAAGCAAGAGGAATTGATAAATGCAGGTGATGCCTCAAATTGACACCGTCTGCACAGACTAAATAAAAGATGGTTAAAATAGTTCTATTTAATCTTAGTAGCTGAGTCTTTTATGATTAATTAATTAGAACAGCAGCTTCCTAGGGAGACTTCTCTGTGGATTGCTCTGTACTCTCTTAATGCTCCCTATTACCCTTGTGTTGGCTGTGGGTAAAGGCATTTGTTGTTGGCTGCTCGCAGCTGCAGAGACTCTTGGTCTCTGCCTGGGGACTGAGCAGCAGAGATGCTCTGTGGTGTCTTCCACACAGCCTGGGGACATTTAATTGCCAGGCAGATGAAACACTTCTGGTGTCTGCAGGTGACACTGACTCCTTACAAGGTGCTGTTCCCTCAGCAGGCAGGCACTCTGCCATCAGAGCCTTAGGTGAACTTACTGTGAGACCTCAAATCATGACAAACCTCCTTTCTTCCCCACTTGTTCCTAGATCACTGCAAAGTAGAAAACTGTGATTGATCAGGAGGACCTTTTTTAATTATTTTCTCCATGCAAAAGGGCATTCATGGCCTTGCATCTTTTTAAATACTCTCCTGCAATTATGCATAATGGGAACTGATTTTTCTGCATCAGAGATGTGGCTTTCATAAAAGTATAGAGTAGGATTTTTAGGGAGAACTGGAGTGTGTCCTGCCCATTAAGTGGCTTGGGATCATGAGTTATGGCCACCTTGCAAGTCAGGTGAGAAACTTTGAGAGGGCTCTGCTGAAGAAGCAGGCAAGAATGGATGGTGTAACCTGTAAGTTTGGCCTATTTAGGAATGTTTTTAAGCTCTATCCTAAAAATTGGAGTATAAAAGTCCTATGCTTAGTAGCTGGTTTTGTGGTGAAAGGATATGAGCCAAGGTTGTTCTTGCATTTGAGGGATAAGTGAAGTTGGAAGGGATTTTAGTGCCTGCCAGATTGCCCTCTGAAGGTCCTGACTCCAGTTATATTTTGGTTCCTTATTTAATATTTGTTGCTTTTTCTGTGTACACTGAGTGACTTTCCTGGTCCATTTTAAGTGTTCTTGACGACTTGGTATCTTTTGTTTCATTTTATGGTGTGCTGAATCAAGGATGTGTAAGCTTTATGAGGACCAACAGTTTTGGCCATAGCTGGTGGTGTTACAGAACATTTTGACCTCATACAGTGATTTGAAGCTCTCACAAGATCTCTGGTGATCCTTTTGCTTTTGCAGATGATTCTGCAGATGTTGGGGAAGAGGACAGCTTCTTGGGTCAGACATCAGCCAGCCCCAACCCGCCACAGACTTTCAGCTACTTCTCTCAAGTTCCCAGCAGCAGTGATCCCTTTGGAAGTATTGGGCAGCCACCCTTGACAACTGTTTCAACACCTGTTGGAGCACCAGCCTTCTCCAGACCTCCCACTTCTCTTCCACACGTGTCTGGGTCACAGGATGGGCAAAACACCTTTTCACCACATATTCCCAAATCCCAATCCTACAGTGCACCACCCACTTCCCAGGTGGGAATGGCACCTTACCAGCCCCCTCAGCAGAGCTGTCCCCCACCTGCCAGCACCGCCCTGCCCACAGGGACCCCGCAGCAGCAGGGCTACAACCCCTACAGGCACACCACCCTGAGCAGCAGGGCCAACCCCTACCTCACCCCGCCCCAGCTGCAGCAGAGCCACCCCCCTGCCACAGCGTCTCCTGTGCCACCCGTGCAGATGTACCAGACACCCCCGGGGCCACTGACACAGGTATGTGTATGTATCTTATCTTTTGAAGGTTTTTCTTCTCTAAATAACAAAAAAACCTCAGAAGAAGTCTTGAGCCGTTTACAACAGCAAAAGCTTTTCACTAGAAGTAGCTTGGAGCTGCTGTTCCAGGAAAACTTCCTGATCTTTGAAGTGAGTGTATCCTGAGGCTGTAGCTCTGAGAGCCTCTGGGCATCAGAAACAATGCCAGGTTGTGAAGTTCTGTTGCTCTTTTCTGTGGCTTTCTGAGTTTGCTGAGTTTCAGCTGTGCTGCTGCATTTTTTTGTTCCTCAGCTTTAAATTCAGGGCGTTCAGCTATTTCAAAGATATGGGCTAAAATCTCTTTTTAAGCTGGCTTTGTTGGTGAAGCCAGAGCTTTTTGAAATTAAGTCACATAAAATTGTCAGCAAACTCTTTGAAACACATTGGTTGAGGATTTTGTGTGATATAAAGCAATAATCTTCATTCTGTTTTACAAGCATTATTAAAGCAATGCCAATGCGTTAACAAAACCTGGCACCTTGAAAACAGCAAAACCTGTTTTTATTTTTGTCTGAGCTATTGCTATATTTTTGTTATCATGAACAAAGAATGGGAAGATTGTATAGTGACAAAACACAGCAAAGGCAGTAGAACCTAAAGAGTCTGGAGTTCTGGATTATATAATTTCAGAACTTCTGTTTGATGGATTTTATACATTATACAATATTTTGGTGCCATTTTTTTTCCCTTTAAATGTACCATCAACCAAGGCAGTTGCTGCTGCTGACATCAGTTGCTTTTAGTTGTACTGACTGGGATTTTTGTACAATTTGTATGAAATCAGCTTTATGTAGGCTGTAAACCCTTTCAAAATCTATTACTTACTTTGTGCCACTGATGCTACATTTGAGTTTGAAATCTGCCTGCTCTGTTTACTTTGCAGGAAGAGAACTATTGCTGAAGTGGTCACTTGTTAAAGTCAGGAGTCTTTATGCAAAAGCATACTTATGTGTAAATGAAAAATGAGGAGAATGTGTTTTTATTTTCATGTCAAAGTTTGTGGCTGTAAGAAACAAGTTCAGCTGAAGTTTTGAAAATTTAAGAGAATACTTGAAATCTCACTGATTTTAGGAAATCATGCTGCTAAACCATGGCAGTTTTTAACAGTGTTTGTGATAATGAAATTCACATTCTTTCTCAGTTTGAGAAGGTGTAAATTCTCAAACACATGATGAAGTGGACAATATTTTTAGAATGGAAGGTAATGTTCTTAGGGAGGGAAACATGTTAGAAATAAAGGTTTAGAGTATTCCCTATAGCAAAGCATAGAAGAGTTCTTTAAAAACCCTGTGAGACTGAGGTGCTGAGCCCATCTCTTTTCAGTTTCCACAGTCTCAGTCCCAGCTCCAGCCTGCCAGGCCTGCAGGGCCCCTGGTCCCAGCCTCTCCTGTGCTGCTGCAGAACCAGTACGAGCCAGTTCAGCCCCACTGGTTCTACTGTAAGGAGGTGGAGGACAAGCAAATATGGATGCCATTCAGCATTCTGGATTCTGCAAGACTAGAGGAGATCTATAATTCTGGTAAGTCCTGTCTTATCCAGAGGTGAGCAGAAGGACTAAAGGCTAATATTGGGGTAATGCCACTCATGTGTGTGGCAGTAATAAGTAAGGTTTTGAAGATGTATTTTGTGCCACTTTATTTTCTTCATTGACATCATCACTGCCTTGTGCTGTCAGTGTTGAGATTTATCATCCCAAATAGGTATCAGATTTTCGTACAGAATTCTCATTATTTGTGTCTTGGGTTGCCTTGTTAAACTGCCAGTTGTGGATAAATATTTGTATTTGGAAGCTTCTTGTTGGGTACAGAGCGTATAGAAGCATTCTGGAAGCATCACAGCATTCCAAAGCTTCTCCCCCCTGGTGTGACTGTCACTCCTGATGTCCTGATGCTGATGCCAGGAGTGGCTGGGCTGGGAGAGCAGGGCTGTGTCAGTGTGGTAACCAGGTGTGGCTGTGTGTCCCAGTCCAGCCTGACCCCGAGAGCGTGGTGCTGAGCACGGACGGCGGGCGCTACGACGTCTTCCTGTACGAGCGCGTCAGGAAAGCCGTGTACTGGGACGAGGAGCCCTCGGAAGTGCGGCGCTGCCTCTGGTTCTACAAGGGAGACAAGGACAGCCGCTTCATCCCTTACACCGAGGACTTCAGTGACAAGCTGGAGGTTAGTCAGTCACAGGGACCTTGTCGGTTCCTTGTGTTGATCACCTTAGAAACTCGGCTTTCTGTTTCATGGAGATGATTTTCAGAATGCACTTTCTGGAGCGTAAGTGTCTGGAGGGCCACGTTGCTCCTGCATCACTGTGTGTGAATGGATGTGTTTGCTCTGACCTAAAATCTACTTGCATACCTCTTTGTGGGACATTTTTATATAAAGAACATTATGTAAATTTGAACTGTAGCGTTACATGAGGTTGCAAAATACTGAGAAGTTGGCCATGCTGATTTTGTGTACCTTGCTTACTGTTTCAGGCAGAATACAAAAGGGCTGTAACTACAAATCAATGGCATCGGCGACTCGAATTTCCAAATGGGGAGACAATTGTTATGCATAATCCCAAGGTAACAGATTTTGGCAATTGCATCTCACAGCATTCATTAAAGGGGAGCTAGCAAATGGATGGAAGCATAAACTGAATGCAGTCTTAATCTTGCATGAAACCTACCAGTTGGTTGTTCTGGGGGTGTGTGCATTAAAGATGATCAAGTTTAGAGAACACTGAACTTGTGCTTGCTTCAATGTGCTGTCATGTGGTTAAAAGACAGTGCTTTCTGAAACCTGAAGAGAATTAGGGTTTGCACAGTAAATATTTTGGCTAAGCAAATGGTAAGCAATTTGAATTAGTTTAACCTCCGTCTGTATCAAATGAAAATAATTAAAACAAAGAGCTTTCATGTGGAAAAAAACACCTAGCTATAAGGTAAATAGTTTCTTTAAGGCCTGAGAAGATTTTTGTTTATTTTCTGGCCATAAGAAAGTATAGCTAGGCAAGCTTTAGAAGTTACTCTACTCTGTGAACAGTCTCATGTGATTAAAATATGGACTTCAGCCTTATTGATCAATGCTGTTAACTGTTCACATATCACAGATGCAGTAATTAAGAACTATCCAAGGGCCAGAAAGGATCAAGATTGCTCCTACTTAAAGTGTTTAATAATCTTGGCTAGGCAATTCTATCCAGTAAAAATCTAGAGAAGGAGCATTTAAACCACGTGGTGTCATAAATACGAGTTCAGACTGCAAGTCCTATAAACAACTGTACTACTGAATTCCTCACTTTTTAGTCCAGAAACTACTTCAGATGCTGTTGTCCTTCCCTCCTTCCCTGAAAAGCACTGCACTTTTTTTTTTTTCCATTTTGTCCTTGTGACAGTGTTATTGTAAATCAGGTAGCATTCAGTTTCCTCACATTAGCAGTAATCTGCTAAGGAAGAGTGGATGCTGGAGACTAGGAAGGAGGAGCTTGAATAATGCTTGGCTGAGGGGTTAAAATGGTTCAGAACCACTGACCAGCTTCTTCACCTTGTGGTTACTTTGAGTCATCTGTTTGCTTTTCACACTAATGAGGATTTTGTGGAAGAAAATGTTTGATTTTCAGATGCAAGGTAAAGCAATCAAAAAATATGTTCAACCATACAGTGCTTTCAGACTAACAGTATGAGTCACGAGGGTTTTCTGTGGTTGGAATTGAATACTGTATTTGTTGCAGGTCATAGTTCAGTTCCAGCCTTCTGCCACACCAGATGAATGGGGCACCACTCAAGATGGGCAGGCAAGGCCAAGGGTAGTGAAGCGTGGGATTGATGATGACCACGATGAGATTCCTGATGGTAGGTGATGAGATTCCTGGTCTACTTGGGTCTGCACTGGGAGCAGACAGTTTGGATCTGTGCAGAAGCTGGACAATAGTTGGGTGGAGTGGCTCTGTGCTGTTCCTGCATGGAATCTAAAGATTATTCCTTCACCCCAGCTGCTTGAAAGAGGTTAACTGGTTTTGGGGTGTTTTAATTAAAGGAGTCCTATGGGCTCTGTTATGTCCTGAACCACGTTACATAATAAGCTTTATAAAGCATGTATTATTACACTTCCTAGACTCTGAACTTCACTCCTGCAATACATACTGGTAGGCTGAATGTTTTCCTTTTTTTTTTGTTCTACAGGGGAAATGTCCCAAATTGACCATCTGGTATTTATGGTTCATGGCATAGGTCCTGTATGTGACTTGAGGTTTAGAAGCATTGTTGAATGTGGTAAGTTTGGACTTCTATAATGAGCAGTTGTATTCTTGCTGTTTAAATGTGGCTCTCTCTAGCCCATATTCAGATAAGCATGTTTTTATAATTTTTTTAAAGAAAACTCTCTAATGTTAAGAAGTTCAATTTTTCATTTTTATTTTCCAAAGGCAGAATCTGTATTCTGTCAAACTTGAAGCTTTAGCTGTTATTACTAGTACTCAGTATCACACTTGCAGGGTGATTTGGGTTTGGGGGTGTGTGGTGAGGGGTTTTTTGTTTGATTGGTTTTTTTGCTTTTTCTTTTTGTGGTGAGAGTGGATGTGTTTGCTTGGTGTGGTTTGTGTGTGTGGTTTTGTGTTTTCTTTTTTTTTTTTTTTTAATAGACTCCAGTACAACTGAGTAAATTAAGAAAGCACTGTCTGGTTATGGCATGAACTGGCAGGCATTGTGAGAGAAATAGGAGCTTGCCAGAAAATCCACTCTAACAAAAATTAGTACTTTCTTATTGTTAAAATAGTAATACTTGAAAAGATTTCTCCAGTTTTCAATTTCCATCATTTGTATTCTGACTATCTGTGAAATTAAGGGGAAGGAGGGACCATTTATGTGTTACTTGAACATTGCAGCTGTCAGATTTTCATTATTCTTTTTCTTCACAGTTGATGATTTTAGGACTGTTTCTCTGAAGTTGTTGCAGACTCACTTTAAGAAATGCTTGGAGGAACGCAAAGTGAGCAGGGTGGAATTCCTTCCAGTTCATTGGCACAGCTCTCTGCATGGAGATGCAACGGGTGTAGACCGGTGAGGGCATTTTTAATGTTGGAAACATCTTAAAAGCTGCTTTTGAAGGGGTTATGGAAAGTGGAGAAAAGAAGAGCAGTTCATACGCTCTGCAGGCTCCATGAGTAAACGTATGACTGGATTAGAGAATTGCAGATTTTTTTAAATTAACATTTTGATGAGTATTTGGAAAGCTGGAAAGGTGTGAGGATTATTTCTCTTGTTTATTTTCATGCACACAACTTTTCAGTACTGGATTGGCATCAGAGTTCATGATACTTGATGATGAGTGAATGTGTAGAGATTGTGATCACAAGGATGAGGTGGTGAGCCTGGTGGTGTGGGCAATTTAGAGTGGAGAGTTTTCTACTCTTCACTTTCTTGCAGTCTGATTGAGTTTGACCCTAGGAGTTCTTTCTGAGGAAGGCATTGAGCCCTCTGTCCAGCTCTAGAGGAGAGCCTGAAGTATGATTAGGCACTTTAGCTAGGAGGTTCTTTTTTTTGAAGCAAAGTATCTGTACTTGGGTGGGAATGTTACAGCATTTAAAAATCTGTTTTAAAATCCCTTCTCTGTGCCTACCCCTTTGCTGTGACTTCACATTTCAAGCTGTTTCCCTTGCTCAAAGCTGGGCAAGTAAAAATTGTGAGGGTGGTAACCATTAAAGTGATGCTGATGTTCTCCAGACTGTTCCAGCTCAGTCAAACCACACTGCTTTCCCCCAGCCTTGGTGTTTCATTTGCATTTGAGCACTGCATGAGGAGGGATCCTTATTCTGTTAATCAAACCAGGCAGTTCCAAGTCTGTAGCAATTCCACTGCAGCTGTCTTGACTCCAGGCAAGCAGATGGTGATGCCAAGCTTTTTCTTCAAAAGGAGAGCATTACCATTCTATGATTCTAATTTTACATGTTAGTTCCTTTTTCTCTTCCACTTCAATCTGCTCACCAAAGTTCCCTGGTACTTTTATGAGAGCAGTCTTGGAATAGAGGAGAGGTTATTTCAGGCATCCCTTCAGCCCGGAGAGGAAAAAAAAAAAGGGAGCTGTATCTTTCTCCAATACGACAATCAGCAGGTAGCATTAATGTGTGAATATGCAACAAGGCCAGAAGGCTGTCTGGGTTTTTAAAATCTCTTTAGAGACCCTTTCTGTAGCATTTACATTGCATTAATTTCAAAAGCTAACAAAGCTCTCACGAGTGTTTCTTTCAAGCCTTTCATGCTTCTAACGATTCTGCGTTACCAGGAACATAAAGAAAATCACTTTGCCGAGCATTGGTCGCCTGAGGCACTTCACCAACGAAACGCTGCTCGACATCCTGTTCTACAACAGCCCCACCTACTGCCAGACCATCGTGGATAAAGTGGGCATGGAAATGAACCGCCTCTACGCGCTCTTCATGAGCCGCAACCCCGACTTCAGAGGGGGAGTCTCTGTGGCTGGGCACAGCTTAGGTAATTGAGGAATGCTGCTTTCGTCCCGAATCACTTCCTCCTTAAAGGAAAATGGCCCCTTTGTTATGCATAAAACTCAAATTAGCTTCTTTCAGAAAATAACTGACAAACTCCTCTCAACAGCTGAGTTTATCAGGCTTTGAGAGAAAGTTAGTACTTCCCTTCATGAAAACTTAGTGTCTAATGTGTGTTTAAATGTTAACAGGTTATCTCCTGTCTTGTTAGGTGGGTGATTTCTGTGTCTCAGAACCCCCACTTAGTAAAAGTACAATCAGTTGTTAGAAGATAGAATAAATGTTTGAGCAGCATATTGACATACTGGTTTGGACTGGAACTTTTCCTCCAGTTCTCAGGTATTAAAGGAAAAATAGTTTAGTCATGACAACTACATAAAGCATGAAGAGGGAAGAAAAGGAGTTGCTTTTAGCTGAGTGATCATCTTCAAGTTAATATATTTAATTCAGCCATTGCTTTTGATCAAACCATACCATGACATTACTATTGCATATAAACCTTGCTTAAGATTTAGGGACAGGAAAACCTGATACTTTTCCCAAATTAACTCTAATTCTTGTTTGCAGGTTCCTTAATTCTATTTGACATATTGTCTAACCAGAAGGACTTGGCTTCATCAGTAAATTCTGGACCATTCACTGGTGTTAATGGGAGTGTGAAGGACGTGGCTGTTCATGATAAACAGGTAATTTGCATGCTAGTATTTCCAGGCCAATAGATCTGATATTTTCAGCCATTTTTTCTTAAAACTGAAGCAAATTTATGGGTTTTGATAGTACATTTAAACATGTTAATGGAAAGGTGCCATCTTGTAAATATTGTCATTTCTCAGGACAAATGAATTAGATTTCTCTTAGATTTCACGTAGGACAATAATGAGATTTGATGGTAAACATGTAACAACTTTGACACTTGTGAACATGTAACTTGGTCTAACAGTATCTGAGTGGTGGGGGAGATGTATAAAAGGGAAAGAATCTGTGTTTAGGCTAGAAATGGAGACCAGTTGTTTGAAGAAGAAATGGAAGCACTTTAGAGTGTTTTCTCTCTCATGGTAATTTTTAAATGTTTATTTTGCAGGTCTGTTTTAGTGGAAAATGTGTGTCATGCTTCACTAAAAATGGGATATATATTTGCAGAGCTTGCTTGATAATGTTTTTAAGAGAAAGTAGTTAAACTTGGATTTGCTTGCTGCTTACTGGTTTCCCACTGTTAGAGGGTGTGATTCTGTTTCTGTTTTGTTGAGATGACTGAAGATACCAGTTCCTTGGGTTCCTCCATTGCTACTTCTGCTGATGACCTTTGTGAGCCTGAAGCAGAGGAAGATGTTCCTACTCTGCAGAAGACTCTGGAACTGCTCAGTTTGTCCGAGTACGCCAGCACCTTTGAAAAGGAGCGGATTGACATGGAGTCTCTGGTACAAAAACCTTCACTTGACTTGTAGGGGGTTGCCCAGGGTATGGAGGTTTATGTTTGGATTTTCTTGTTTTGTTTTTCCCTTCAGTTCTGTGGCCATGAGAGCAGTTGAAAAGATAAGATAATCGATGCATGACTTGGAGACTGAATGTTCTGCAGCCCTTGTTTTCTTCTTGCTGTGGTGCATCCTCCCAGTTTTGGCACTCTGCGTCATGTCTTTTTAATTTTTTGTGTTTTCTGTAGCTTTATAAATTGACTTAACAAATTCAGAAGTCATTGCTAGTAAGAAATTATTCACTTTACTAGAAAAGTTATAAATGCTTTTTCTATTAGGAAAATACATTTTGATGTGTGTGTATTTGGTGTTTGTTTCTTTAGCTCATGTGTACAGTTGATGACCTGAAGGAGATGGGGATACCTCTTGGACCAAGAAAGAAAATAGCTAATTTTGTAAAAGACAGAGCAGCCAAGCAGGTAAATACATATTTCAGGATTGAAATTAAAAGTTGTTAAGCAAATGTAACTGACTTCCTTGCTGTAGAGTAGCTTCTGTTCTTGAACAGTCTTGTTAACTTAAAGGAATTTTAACAATTGTGAAATTAACTTTTTTCTTCCCTAACTTTAAAACTTTTCTCAAAAGGAACAGAAGAAAGCAGTAGCAGAAAAGAAAGCAGTGCTGGCTGCCACACTCCAGACTCAAGAGGACACTCAGAAACCAAAAGAGGCAGTTTCTCCTGTCTCACCTTCAGAGTCTGGCCAGATGCACTCAAAGAGGAAGCTCCCAGTTGGTGCATCCGTGTCTTCTGTTAACATTGACTATGAGTATTTTGAAGTTGGAACTGGCCAGGTGAGACTACATAGATCTAATTGGTTTGAACAATTTAAAGGATTTGATCAATCCCCTCTTTTCACTATATATATATATTTTTTTAATGTTGATGACCTTTTGCTGCTTCCTTTGAAGCTGACAGTTCTGAGAGATGATGTGTCTGGTTTCTGTCTGGTAGGTTTCTGTGGTTTACAGTGCCCTGGACTTTGAACCAGATATTTTCTTTGCTCTTGGTTCCCCTATTGGTGTGTTCCTGACTGTGAGGGGTGTGGAGAAGATTGATGAAAACTACAGGCTCCCTACCTGCAAGGGGTTCTTCAATATCTATCACCCAGTGAGTAGCAGTACTTTTGAGTTTTGATTTTAATTGATGTAGATGACAAAAAAAGGCAGAGTGCTACGTTTTACCTTTGGAGCATTACACCTCTTGTTCCTCTGTGTACATTTCCAAGTATGGGTTGTTTTGATAATATTTGCCTTGTCTATTTTCAGAATTAAGGAAGTTTGGAGGGGGAGGATTTTGGGTTTTTTTCATTAATTTGAGGTCACTTTTGTAGATTTTTATGGAATATTTGTATTTTTAGATGCACTATTTGTCCTCCTCTGTCTCATTTTGTTTAACAATTCAACATTGACATGCTGGTAGAGATTGAGTGCAAGGAAATCTTGCTGTTGTGTTTCCTCATTAGAATCTCCTTCTGTAGGAGAACAAGACCAAAGTAGTTCATGAACCTGCTTAATATGTCGTGAACTGAATTTCTGTAAATTCAAATAGTGCCGAATTCAAAAATGGTTGTCTATAAACCATAAATAGGGATTTTTTTCACTGAAATGGGATATTTAGAATAATTTTAAAGATAACTAAACATCCATGTGTTGTCTCTCTACAGCTTGATCCAGTAGCTTACAGGTTAGAACCAATGATCATTGAAGACATGGATTTAAAACCAGTTCTCATTCCACATCATAAAGGCAGAAAAAGACTTCATTTGGGTAAAAAGCAAACTTATTTCATATGGATCCTATTCATTATTACTTGTTTGATGCATTAGAATATTGTAAGATTTTAACAGATCAATGAATATCCCTGGATATCTGACTCCATAGTTTTCCTAAACATCAGAGGGGATTCCACCCAGCCCCATAAGCTGGGCATTCACAGTTTCATTCAAAAGTAATAATCATACATATTTCCTTCAGATTTAACCTTCTCATTACCAAAGTTCCATTAAAAAATTGCTGTGCATTGCTTGATCACCTTCATTCTAAGAAGCTGTGAATCAGAAACTAAATTTATTGGTGTCCCTAATGCCCACAGTGATGTGTTTAAGCAGAGTCTGTTCAGTGTTGGAAAAGGGAAAAGGAGCTTCCATAGCCATTGGAGGGCAGGGACTGATTTTGCTGCTCATGGGTGCACATCAGACCAAGATGCTCTACTTAAATTTTTCACATCTAATAAGGAAGGTCAGATTTGCTGTTGTGCAAGTTAACAGAGCCCCCCTGAAAGCCTCTCTTCAGGCACTTGGAGAGATTCTGCAGCATCTGTCCTTTGGAATTGTCCATTGGAGTGAGTCTGCTTTGCTAGACTACACAAAGATAACTTGTTTCAGGTTACAACTTTGTAAAAGTGTGTATAGTAAAGGAGAAAAATATGGTCTGTTGCTCCTTACTGTTTTTACTTTGATGTAGGTGGCTCCATTGACCCATTCAGTAAGAAGTCAATTGTGCATTAATTGCATTTCACCTAATCTTTTTAAATGGAATAGAGAAGCAAGAAATGTATGACATGGCATTATACACACTTATGACATAGCAGGCCTGTTTCCCTTGGTAATTGAAGAGAACTTCATCATTCTGGTTTTAGTTGGTAATTTTAAATCCTTCTGAATTCAATTGTTTGTTTGTTTGTTTTCTTTCTCAGAGCTGAAAGACTCTCTGTCTCGTATGGGATCTGACCTGAAGCAGGGCTTCATTAGCTCTTTGAAGAGCGCGTGGCAGACCCTTAATGAATTTGCACGGGCTCATACATCTTCAACACAGCTGCAAGCAGAGCTGGAGAAAGTAGCTAACCAAATTAAAGAGGAGGAGGAAAAGCAGGTGGTGGAAGGTACATGGACACATTATTGGTTTCCCTGTAACTTACTTATCACAAATAAGTTGACACTTGGGTGTCCCAGTGACTGTTTGCTATTGATTTTCCTGACACTGTTAAGGAGGTCTCTGCTAAAAGTCAGGTTCCCACCAAAGCTAGTCTGTCACAGCTGGGTGTGGGAGAGAAACTACAGTCAAAGCTTTGTGGGAGAGATCACTCAGCAGTTACATCTTAAGAAAACTGTTTAAAAGAAGTAAGCCTATAGTTCTGTAACCATGAATCATGCTGGCCAGTTCAGGTTGTTATTATTGTCTAATCACAAACATTTGGAAATTACAGCAGGAAAAAATGGGTAGTATTTCTTAACTATAGTCAAGAAGGCTTGAAAATAGTTTAAATGTGAAACTCCTTGATTTTAGCTGAGAAGATCACTGAAAGCCCAGACCCTCCAAAAGATGAAGATGTTTCAGTGAAGGTTGGGATGCTGAATGGAGGGCGTCGCATTGATTATGTTCTGCAGGAGAAACCAATAGAAAGCTTCAATGAGTACCTGTTTGCTTTGCAGAGTCACCTGTGCTACTGGTAAGGGGAAATACCTGGGATTCCAGAGCTACTGCTTAAGGTCCACAGTATATGTGAGTGTCCAGGAGTGTCAGGCTCAGGGTGTTGTGCTTGGATGTCACTATTTGATAATCCAATTTCAAAATAAAATCCTTTGTTAACACACAGTGAATAAATTTTTTGCAATAAAGACATTCAACACTGTTCTCTTGACCTCTGACACTTCAAGCACAGAGTTTTAACTACTGTCACTTTCAAAACAAGGAGAGCTCTGGAAGCGTTTTGTCAACTGTAGCTTTTCAAATAAAATTGTTCACAAAGGGTTTTTACTAGACTGCAATAAGTGGTAAAACTTTACTGCTTCTTCTGGCAGAGCAAAGATGTGTGAACTGTATTTAACAACACCCCTTGGTATGTGATAGCCAGCCTTGGGTGTCAGCTGTGAGCTGTGCAAAGTGGTGCTGGTGAGGGAGGAGTGACTGGTCTCTGAGTTCAGCAGGTGCTGGACAAAGAGTGCTCTACGTTCTTTCTGAAGGTTTTGATTTTCAGTAGGTAATTTGAGCAGCAGGCATTTCTTCCAGAGGTTAAAATACAGCTCTGAAGGCGTTACCTGAAGGGTCTCATTAGATCCATCAGCACTTCCCTGTGGAAGCCCAGCACGTGCCAGAGGAGGGGTTCCCGGGGCTGCTGGGAGCACTGAGCTCTGAGGTGACCCGGTGGTGGCAGTGCTGTTCCACGGGCAGGGCTGAAGGGATGGGAATTCTTTCCACAGGGTGGCAGCCAATCACAGGATTTTCAAAACTTGGTACCTAGAGCTGTTTTTGTCCTTTGAGTAAGGGAGATAAGCACAGTGATGAATGACCCAAATAGGAGAGCATTTTTTTTCCTAAGGAATGGTGGGAAAAGCTTTAAATGAGTGTTGGAGAGATCGGAGCTTCTGTGTTGAACCTTCTGCTTGCTTGTTTGCTGCTCATTTAATGCAGAGACCATCAAGAAATGTCTGTGCTGAATAGTGGAAAATACATGTAGTCCCTTGGCTTGCATGTTTAGTTCTGTAGTGGTGTTCTGCAAATTTTCCTCACATCTGGAGGATCACAGTTCTGACCACCTAAATCTCCTTTACTGGCTCCCTATATCATTTATTTTGAAAAGCACAGGAAGCTGCTCTCATCTAACAACTCCTGCAGCTCTGGAACTTTGTTAAAATTTGCCTGTTTAATGTTGTTATTTTTTATGTTGGTACTGTTTCAACTGTGTGTTCAAATAGCATTTTATAGATGAAGAAGAAAATTGAGTCTATTCATGTGAACTTTAAATTCAGATAGCCCAAAGCTTTGACTTTTGAAAAGAGGAGGGAAAACAGCCACTTGGGAACACTTGAATGATATTAATCTTTAAATTATTTGAGAACTATCTAACATTTTAATGGTAAGGAAGAGAGAAAGGCTAGGGGTACTTAACATAGTCTGTTTACAATTAAGGGCCTGCCAGTTAGAGAAGAATTAGAACGTTGCTGCTAGAACTGGGCTCATTACTGGAGTGGGACAAAATGAGTAGAATGAAGTGTGGAATATATTCAGGACAAAAGGTGGTACATTATTTGAGGAGATTAAGACATGGAAGTAACATCAAAGAAGTGGATAGAGGAGGGATTTAGAGTTGCAGCGTAGGAAGTTAAGGAGGACAGGAGGAGGAAATGCACTAGGAAAAAGGTAAATGCATACGCTAAGGTTGATAGCAGAACTAATTCAAAACTGGTGTAGAATTATAGCTTGAAGGAAGCTGACAGAGGTCAGGCCATATTCATGAAAAATAAATACTAGGCCAAGAGGTTGTGCAAACTTTAGAGAGCTGAAATAGGATGGAATGTGACTTAGCAGAATTAGAAGATGGACCATACTGAACTAACTTTTTCTTTTTTTTTTCTTTCCCTTTTTTGCTTTTGTTTTATTTATTTCTTTTTTCATAGGGGATCTGAAGACACTGCCTTGCTGTTTCTCAAAGAGATATATAGGACCATGAATATCAATCCTGAGCAGCCACAGCATTGATGTATAAAAACATGAATTTGTAAGTTTGCTCTAATGTAACTTCTGTGCTCATATCAAATTCAGCTGCAGCTTAGGTGTCTTTCCTTTTCTCCTCTGAAGTTTAAATTATGAAGCAGAGAGCCATAAAATGTCATTTTGATTGCAAAAACAATTTCTAAGCTTGAATGCAGAGGAAGTCTTTGAGTTCTTCCTTTCATTCTCAGGAGGGATCTGATGTTAGTGCTTTTGGTACTATAATAAAACTAATAATTGCCACTACAAATACAACAAAAGTATGATCTCTTTGTTGTGCTTCTCCTTCAATTCAGTCAATGAATGTTCAAGAACAGGGAAATTTGGTGAAATTGGATATGATGAAACTTTATTTACAGTGCAGTAGATTTACAGTGTTTCACTGTTGCAATGTCCATGGTGGATTGGTTGAGCATTGGTGCACATTTGCCAGCAAAGAGCTGTTTGTCTCCTAAGAAGGTGTTAAACATTGGTATTGAGAAGTTAATGAGACCCTTATATAGGCCAGTGTTTTATTATCTTTGTATAGATTAAGAATTTCAGTAGAACAAGTGACATGACACAGCATGGAACGTTGCTTTGAAAAGAGATTAAATACACATTATACTTGAGTATCTTAGACCTGCAATATTCTTGCAGGGATTTTTATTTTAAGATGTAGGTTTCCAAACTGACCATATGTATATTGTACCAGTCTGCATCACTGGATGTTACACAGAAGAAAATACTTCCTTTTGAGAGGCAAGGAAAAAATAATCTGCACTTTGCCTTCTTGGAATCATACAAGATAGTTTCTGATGTATTTCTCCATTTTCAGAAGAACTGATAATGTCAAGGTACATAAATACCCAGCATGAAGAGAAATGCTTGACATTTCAGGGGAATATTTTAGGTATCTTTCATTGCTACCATACAGTTTTAGTACTCTTTTGTTACAGAATGCTTCTGATGGTCAGTTGATAGCAGCTTTTTTTTAAAATAAAATGTCAAGGCTGATCAAATGCATTTCTTTAAAGCGTGGAGCAATAAAAAGGAAAAAGCACCAGCTGGCTGCACAGCTCTGACAGGGGTGTATCAGTCATCACAATGGCTTATCAGAGTCTCAAGTCACAGTTGCAGAATTTTTTCTCTACTTCTATTTCTTTGTGATGGCTCTGGTTGAAATCATAGGAATCTCATTGCAAAGGAAATGCCTTTAAGCCTCATTGCAGGGGGGAGTGGGATGTGATGATTTATCAGTGCAAAGCTCAGAGGAGTTTGTTGCTCAGCTGCAGCAGACACTGGGATAATTGTGCTTTTTTCATTGAGAACTCCATGGTTGGGGGACAGTTTAGCAGGATGTCACACAGCAAAGCACAGTCAGGGAAGTCTGTAATTCCATTAGGAATTGCTCAGAATGTCCCTCAGCAATGGCTTGGCTGGACAGTTTGAGACTGGGATTCAGGTACCAGAGGCTTAAATGGGAGGGCAGAGTGCACTGAAGTGGTGTCTTGGGAAGGCTGCACACCACCAGGATCTTTTCCACATGATAAGAAATGTCTTTACATATGCTGTGTAAAATACTATTACAATGAATCTGGAAGAAGTGGAAAATTCTACCCCAGTGTGAGCAGTCATGTGGGTTTTCTCCCTTTTTTTTCTGTTCTTTTAAGACCTTCAAACGTGAAGGGTGGCATGTGAAGGTAATGGATTATCCAGTGCTGCCTCTGACAGCAACATCCATTTTATTTTGTATGAGTGACTTGATTTAGCTCCTCTAGACATCTTAAAGCTGCTCTTTGTGAAACACTAGTGTAAGGTTTCGTGTAAACAATAGAAAGAAGTGCAGCAGCAGATTAAACCTTGGACATACAAACTATCACCATCCTCAGTAGGATAATTTATTACCAAAAGCTAAAGAACCTTACAGCTGGTTAAAATGTATAATGAATGACACCCTATTAGCAGTTGTGAGCTTTTCCTGTTTGCAGTTGTAATTGCCAATTTGTGTCCACAGAAGGTACATTTCAGAGGCTTACTGTATGAGAAGTTTGATTAAAAACGTGTATGGATTTGTAGATCTTTTTGAGTCCTCTAGAAATTGAATGGTGGCATGTTTAATTTGATTAGTTAGTACTACTGCAGGATACTAACTGATAGATTTCCTGTTTCCAATATGTCCATGTTCTGTTCTCTCTGCACAGCCATACCTGTTGCCCCTGCAGACCTGGTGAAAAATCCTCTGAAGAGCATCTGGTGTTTTCATAGTTGCATATGACAGGAGAAGCACCAGAGGTTTTTTTTTCCTGCCAGTCCAGAACTTGCTTGGATTCTACCTTCTTGTGTCACTTGAAGCAAACTTAAGTTATGAGATGATCAGCACTGTCATTCAGGAGATGGATGGAATGGCAGAGTTTTGATCTTAAATCAGTTCAGTTGTACCTTTGCCAAACACAAGGTGATTGAAGAAGGGTTTTTTGGCATGCAAATCATAACTCTCTCCTTCAGCTCTCCTGTCTCAGCTGGCTGCCAGACATGCTGTGCCTACCAAGGCAGTGTGTCCTCAGTAAAAAGGACTTGATGAGAAACAGCAATAACCTACTGTTCCTGACACGTTTGTTCATCCACTTTAAGAAATGAAATGTGAACTGTAGTTATAACCACCTTTAATACAGATTACACAAACCAGTTCGTATTTACTAAAAACTAGCAACCAGAATCATTTTCTTACTATTGTAAGTGTGATGGAGATTATTTTATAAAGACCTTTTTAAGCCTCTGTTAAGAGTTTTATTGTGGCTTTTTTTTTAAGTAAAAATGAACCTTTGACTTTGAAAATATTAGAAGTTTGTTACAGCTAGTTCAGTGTTCACATGTCCTGAAATGAGGAACTATATAAAAATGACATTTCCATCTGATAATTATAGAATCACAGACTATTGTAAGTTAATTAAGGCAATTTTAGTGAAATTAGGCTGCAGTTGTGAGAACTAAAACACTTACCTTGACCTTGCAGTTGAACATCTCAAAACAGTTACTGTAAATAGGAACCTGAAGCTTATGGGTGCTAGATAATAATCTAGATCCAGCCCTGCAGTCCAGACTTCATTTTCATGTGATGAGTTTGAGGTGAGTTAGGTATTGTGAAACCCTAGGAATTCATGTCTCTGAATACTGAGCTTCTGTAGCTTTCCTCTGCCTTCAATTTACACACACATTGTGGCTTTCCTTAATATTAGTGGCTTAACCTTATTCCTGACTATTTGCCTCTGTTATTGCAGTAAACAAATTTTGAAATGCAGTATGTTTTTTTTTTTCCTTGATATATGTAAAGTACACATTATTGTGTATATAAATCGATTGCTGTAATTAAAATTGCCTTACCTCCAGTGGGTCTTCACAACAAGGTTTTGTATTTAATCACAAAAAATTGCTTGGATGGTTGCTTAGTCCAACTTGCCTGCTTGGGGCCTGGTTCAAGGCTGGAGTTCCTTTGCCTGTCTGGCCCTGTTGTAATGTTTGACTACTAGGATTGCAATTTATTTTCTATTTAATAGTTGAAATTTTCTGGGTGGAGCTCTTATCTGTGGCCTTTTGTCCTTTCTCTGCATCTTCAGGAATAACATCTGTGTCTTCTCTGGTACTCTCATGTTTGATAGCTGAGGACAACCATGAGATTTTCCTGGTTGGCTTCTCAAGACCCAACTCTTCCCTTGGCATCTCCTTGCCTGCCATGGGCTGTGACCCTCCAGTGATTCTTGGGGCTTCCCACTGAACTGGCTTTCCAAAATCCTTCTTGCTCTGGGGAGCAAGTTTACCAAAGGAAACTTTTTATCCAAAACAGATAAATGTCTTTGTAGCTTTATAAGTTAACCTGTCAGACAGAAAATTTTAAGCTTTTCAATGTCCTTTGTTAGTTAGAATACAATTTTTTAAATAAATATACACAACACAAACCTCATGACCACTCATTTTCATGTTAAATATCAGAGTGGAGGGGTTATATACACTTGTATTTATCAACTCTGTGCCATACTGAGCAATTTGTAAATAGCATTTTACGAAGGTGCTGGGCTGTGAGGGGACAGCAGCACCAAGGAACAGATTTTATGGGACCCTGGCTGGCAAGGAGCTGCCTTTGCAAGGGAAGAGGGAACAGGAGGATGCTGCAGGAACGAGGAGCAGCTGGAGTGCAGAAGTTGGTTTGGGAATATGGCATAAAAATTAGTTACAGAAAGAAAAAATGGGCTGCAGCTACAGTAACAAGCCATTCTTGCCTCTTAAAAACAAATGACGTTTAGACATAAAGGAAGGAAAAACGACTGTAATCTATAGTTATATAAAAAATAAAATAAATAGAGTTTATAGAGTGATTTTAAATCTGCTACAGATGAATACTTTACTTCCCCAGCAGAAATCTTCCTTGTGTGCTGCAACACACACCATACATAGCACAGCTTTCAGTATATCCAGTAAATTTTCATTTATTTTTGTAGGTATTGTAATGCATAATTAAACAGATAAGGCTAATTACACTTTATTTAGACAATCCATATACAAAAATTTAAAGTTTTCCCTGCTATATTTTCATCTGTGCTGAAGTGATTGTAAGCATTAAAAAAAAATTATCTAGAGGATTATTTTAAAAAATAAAAATACGGAACAGGGCATAGTAGGACAGGAAAGAAGGTAGAAATTTTTATTAATTAATTGCAAGCAAAAAAATCAGTGTCTTTCTAAGAAATCTGGTACCTTCCCAAAAAAATCTCATTTGGACAGAAGTAATTTTTCATTGAAAACTTTTTCTTTTGGAAATTTTTTTATCCACTGCTTCTCTTGCTCTGTTCTAGGACTCCCTGCTTCTGCCAGTAGGAATGTTCCTGTCCTTTGGGAACAGCTCCTCACACAGCTGTTCATAAAAGTAGCATAATAAGTCAAATAATTCCTCTTTGTGCTGGGAGATGCCTTGCCTAGCCCAGAAAATTTCCAGTAGCTGTGCTGGAGTTCTCCTGATCCTTTCCCAATGAATGTTAAATTAATATTTATAACTTTGTGTCTGCAATATGACAAATGTTTTACAAACTCTGTCTAAAATGCTATTTCCATAATAATATTCTCCCTGATTTCTCCCTACATGTGATTTTTTTTAAACATGTGATGAATAACAAAATCCAGCATTTCTTATTTCCTACAAAATAATCAGTGCCAGGGTGCTGCTGGTGGAGACTGGAAGTTCAATCAGGAGCAGGGATTGGGGAAGAGTTGTATTAATGGGTATTATTTTAATCATCCCTTTGAATTAGGGTGTGTTCCCTAGAGTTGAAATAAAAAATCCCATTAATTTCTGTTTAATAATGGGAAATACTATTTCACATGCCTCTTCCCATTTCAGTGCTCTTGGCAAACCTGTGCTTTAATCCAAATGGTGGAATCACTGGCAACTACTTGGATTTAACAGGAGCACTCTGAGGTTTTTTTCACACTGTTCTAACAGCAACTCTTGAACTCTGAGCTTGGCTCTAGACTTGATTTTTCATAACTGTAAATCAGGATTAACTTCCCAAAGGCTGATGGAACCACTCCAGTGTAAATATGATTACAGGCAGCCTGCAGGGCCTTTCCACAGAGCCACTGAGGGGGAGTTTATTTGCTTCAGGTGCAGATTTACCAGGGGTGTCCTCCAAAGAGTTCCATTTGCCCATGGGGACAGGAATGGGGTGAAGGGAACAGAAGATGGGCTCTGGGTACCACACAGCTCCTGGGTGTCTGCCAGGAAGGAGGCTGAGGGGAAAATGGGCTTTGCAGCAGTGAGCTGGGATCTAGTGCATCCAAACAGGGGCTCCTTGGAGCATCCTTGGCCCTGCCTGTGGGGTTTGACCAGAAAAGATGTGTACCTTGTGTTCTGCTGTGTGATGCAAAGAGGGGTGAGAAAAGCAGGGATGTGGAGGTTACCCACAATCACCAGGACCCAAGGCTGTCCCTGCAGAGCTGCTTTCCTGCTGGACAGCCCCCATCTCTCCAGCCTTCTGAGGTCTCCCTGGCTGCCAGCACAACCATCACCCAGCACTTCCTTTTGGGGGTTGTTCTTAACTGGACAGAAAAACATAAACTGCTCTGCCCTCAGTTGCAGATCCTGAAGACCAAAGTATTTGGTTTTTTCTCACAGTGGAAGTTTTCAGTGCCCTGAGCAGAGGTGGCCACGAGAACAGGGTTTGCTCAGCTGAGCTGTTTGGAGAGCAGAGAACCCCACCCACTGCACCTCCTTGAAGGTGAAATGCAGTTCCCCAAAGTGCAGGAGAAAAGTGGTGCTTTCAGCTTGATGGCTCTTAAAACACAGGACTCTCAGGCTTCCTTTACATATGGAGGCTGTAAAAGAAACATCTTTTATATGTCTATAACCCAGCTTCAGATCCATATAAATCCAGGCAATCAAAAGTGAAGTGTGTCTGTTTAAGAGATGGTTATAGAGAGCAAAGGCCTGAGAGGAGAACAGCTCAAGCAGTTGAGCTTGTAGCTCACTTTCTACCAAAGAACAGTTCAAATAACTTTTAATGTAATCTTGTTAAAATGGCCTCATGAATACAACCAAAGCAATGTTTATGCTCTGAGACCCGAGACTGCTCTGAGTGCATGAGTAGGACAGGGTTTACTCAGAAACCAGGAGCTCACTTGAGTGTAGTGAGAAGCCAGGTTTTCCTAAGCTGAGGTTTGTTGTGTGTGTTGTGAAAGGTTTGGTTATTCATCTGTTGGTAGCGTGGGGGATTCACGGAGTTCTCTGCATTGCAGGAGGTTCAGGTGTGATTGTTCTGTCCCCACTTACCTGTCTGCACAAAGGACTAAGAAAATACAGCTCTGAATATCTAAATAATCAGCTCTAGCTCTATAGCAGCCACCAGGGAGGGTCTAAGGTGGTGTAGAAGGGATCTGAGGGAGAGTCAGGTCTCAGATTTCTGCCCATACAAAGTAGCCAGGAGAAGGCGAGCTCAGCCTTGCCATGGAAAATACTTCCTCTGGTTTTCCCCTTGCCTTCTCAGTGGAAGCTCCTTGAGGGGAAAATACTGACAGTTAAAATCAGGAGTTGTAGCTGGAGATCAGAAATAAATCACCTCCTTCATGGAGGTGGCAGCATTTCTCAAAATATCTTGGCTAAATGATTTGTTAAGGGACCATTCTTTCTCGGAGCTGAGCTATGTCAATAAACAAGATTAGTTTTGCTTTTCAGGCCATCCTTCGTACAAATATATGTGGTTTCAGCCACTGGAAGCCCCTTTGTTAACAGGGTCATGATACAAGTTTATTGATTGAGATGTAGTGACACCTCATATGGAATGATTTGTGAAATCCTCTCAGGAGATAACACACCTAGAAAACAGTGGTGCCTGACAGCAGCAGCAAATGAGCTATTAACAGAAGCTACAAACTGAGATAGAATTAACCATTAGGAATAAATGCATATGTATGTATTATATGTTTATGAAATGAGGCACCTGTTTGAAAAGTCCTGAGGACAGAAGAGGGATTTCTCCTGTAACATCAATGCTTGATTTGAAAGGTTCTTTGATTTGCAAAGAATCTCTGAAGCAGGAGCTCACTGCAGCCTCAGTGCCTGGGCACAGAGAATTGCCTGAGCAGGAGCTGCAATAAACTGGGTTTGGCTCCCAAGTCCTCCTGAGCTCAGCCATCTGTGCAAAACTGCCATGTGCACCCAGGTGTTTTATTACTCATAAACTGGAAGAGGAAATGAAGAAGTGCCAAATACTTGTGCAGACT
The DNA here is from genome assembly GCA_027886175.1 of Phylloscopus collybita. Classification (NCBI taxonomy): domain Eukaryota; kingdom Metazoa; phylum Chordata; class Aves; order Passeriformes; family Phylloscopidae; genus Phylloscopus; species Phylloscopus collybita. The sequence goes on from JAJNNQ010000129.1 coordinate 32,993,552, forward strand.
GTGGGCAGCTTCTTCAGCCTTTTGTGCTTTGTTTTGATAATAGATCCCAAGGCTAAGCCTTCCTCCAGGAGAGATGATACAAGTTACAAACCCTCCAAGATGTATTGAACTGAAATACACTTGAGTTATTTTAATGTGTCCCCAATATATTTTTAATATGACCTTGACTTGTTGCCCTCCTTTTAAATGGCATTAAGTTCAAAATGCCAGCTGCAGCAGACCACTGACAGCAGATTCAAGGTAAGGGTGCAAATGTGTCTGTGCTGTGTTCAAAGGGCTTGTGTCAGGCTCCTTTTACTCTGATGTGAACTTAGTCATTAATTCTGCAATCACTCAGGTGGTGTTTTGGCGTATTTGGAGTAGTAACATCACCCTACAAGCCTCTTTCCCTGTTTTGATCACTCAGCTGCCTGCTTGGATGTGTCTGTGCAGCTGTGAGGCCGCCTGGGGACCTGGACTGGGGTTAAGAGTAGTTCAGAAGAAAACAAAAAAGAGCTTTTTCCTCTGGATCAGCTCCTGGTTCTGCTGAACCAAGCAACTTCTCTGCCACAGCAGAGGCAACAGCTTGGGGCTGTGGAACTTAGGCCAGCAACACTGCTGGAAGCAAATGCTTGTCAAGCTGTTCCTTGGGAGGTTGATGTGGCAACAACTATATTTTTTTTTTATTATTTGAGGTGAAAACATAGACTGACTGCACCAACAGCTCCTCAGGTGTTATTTGGTATCTTTGCAGGCTGGACTACTTAACAAATATGTTCTGAATTCTTTAATCTGAGTCATTTTTATAATGTATAAAGGACTTTTTGTTCACTAATGTCCATGGGAGGTTTTTAGCCATGCAGTCTCCTGTCGACTACAAGCAAATATCCTTAGCAAAAAAATCTCAAATACCATTAGCACAGGAGCAAAAAACCCTTTGGACAGTCTGTGTGTGCTGAGCTCACAGTGTGCCTAATTTGCTGATAAATGTACCTTGTTAGGTATCATTTTCTGCAGATATGCATTGACCTTTCCTTGGATTTCAGCAGGAGGTTCATAGTTAAAGTACAAGATAATTAATGGCCTAGCTAATCATATCAGATGTTGTACTGGAAGCACTGAGGGTAAAGCAATTAGGGATTAGTTCAGTAGAAGTTAAAATAATCTGTAGGCTAAAAACATTGTGGGTTTGGGCTTGGCCAGCAGGGAAACTTTGGAAGTTTGTAGGAAGGACAAACTCTTTCAAAAGAGGCATAAATTCCATGAGCTTAACACTGGTGCTTTATCAGCCACAGCCCTAAGGAAAGCTTGAGGCATCCTGTGCTTTCAGTACCAGGGGTCAGGATTTTGAAGTTATTTTTGAAATTTATTTAAAATTGAAGCTGATGGTAGGATGGGAAAGGCAAGGAAAAGTATGTACAACCTTAATTGCTGGAAATGGTTAAGAAAATTAGTGTGAAGAGTGGATTTTGGAGCAAGGTAGAAAAACCTTTTGCAGAGAACTTGTCTGTGCTGGCAGCTGGACCCTCCTGTGGCTGAGCAGCTCCTGGTCTTTACCTGGCACAGTACCTGGGATGCCCCTGACAGGAGCATGACTGAGCCTCTCTCTGCTGGGCTTCTTATCCCCTTATCCTGCCCAAGGAAAATGCCTCATTCCAAACACCCTTCCTTGCCTGCTGCATCGAGCCCAAGCTCATTCCTTCTGGTCACAGAGTCAGCTGTGAGGGCTCAGAGCCTGCAGGAGGGCTCAGCTCTGCCCACACAATGTGTCTGCAGAGAAAGGGAATCATCTTTTCCTTTTACTGCTCTTCATTCCAGGTGTCCCTGTATGTAACTCTCCAATGCACCCCTGCAGCACCTTTGCTAATCAAAGCAATATTCAGCAACATTGGTTTGTTACACTGCCCACATTTATTACAATAGAATATCCACTGGGAGAGAGCAGCCAGTGCAGCAGAATGGTTGCTGTAAATAACCCTGGATCTGGGTGAAACAAGCAGGAGCCCAGCATGTGGACTTGGTGATGTGATAATACACCATATTAAATGGTATATTACACCATTATCACCATCTATCACAAATAGCAGAGCAGTAACCTGCAAGGCATCAGTGCTAGGAGAAATTCCTACCAGCAAAGGGCAATGCAAAAATATTCACTGTCTGGCTTAAGCTAGATTTGATCATTACAAAACTACAATTTACAGCCCAAATTAGGCTTTTGAGTTGAAAACATTATTTCTACCTTAACTTACGGATGTGGAAGCAGAGAAAACACCAGAAGTAGGGACAGATGGCTTGTCATCTTTGTAAGCAGCTCCCTCAGGAGTGTACCAACTTTCAAACACAGTGAGTATGTGCCACTTGCCAAGATTTGTGGTAGAGCTTCACAATCCCTTGACTCCAGAGCTGCACAGGAAAGGTCTGTGTGAAGAGCACATCTCTCTGGATGAATTGTCTTTTTAGGTGCCTGAGAGAGTGATCAGAAAATCCCATTGGAAAATAGAGTGAAAAGAGTCTATTCTAGATGCCTGATAAACCACAGAAGTCATGCACAGCACATCTGAGGACAAACAAGAACAGTGCAATTCCTTTCATGCAGTTTTTTGGTGGTGTGTCTGACCATGTGTCCAAAACATGCTGCCAATGTTTTAACAGGGGCTTGCTACAGATAAAAAGTGTTCCTGTCCAGCCTTGCCCATTATCCAGTGGTGAACTTCAAGTGCCAGTGGTAACCTGCAATGCAAAGGTAATAAATGTCTCATTTCTTGCTCTCTTGAGGGCACTTTAAGACAACAATGAACTCCACAGTCTTTACCTTTCCCTGCTGAGTTTCAAGAAGGAATTCCTTCAGGAGGGAAAGGAATTTCTTGAATTCTCTTTAGTAAGGGAATTTCAGCATGGATTATTAAGGACTTCACCTTCAGCACAGTGAGTAAAGGACTTGGGGCTGAGCTTTGTGCTGATATATTTTGCAAAACTCCAGCTCTAACAAAGGAGCCCCAGCAATGCCTGCCAGCAATAAAAGCAAATCTTGAGTTTATCTTGGCCACACTCTCACTTGCATTCTATCCAAAACTATAAAATACTGTTATCAGCCCCGAATCCATTGCTTCTGAGCAATGAGCTTCAGGATTCAATTAGTGTATCATTATTAATATAGACTGGAGAATGACTCCAAGTACCTTTCTTAGAGGTAATGACAATGCCTTTGCTCAGGCAGGGATGGTGCCCAGGAGGTGACCTGTACTGCAAACCAGAGACCTTGGTACTCTGTGCCCATGGTGTGTTCATGCCCTGCAAAACCAGCAGCTGGTTTAAACCCAGCCTGGTGGGTATTCTGCTGAAACACTGACCAGGTGCTGCCCTGCACTGTGGCAGAGAAGCCCTGATATTTCCCTCTGCAGGGGAATTATGGCTTTTAAGAGCTCTGTTAGTAATGGCCATTATATACATATACATATATATATATATACACACACACACATATTGCAGAACTTGTTTTAATTTTATCTTTTTGAGGGTGCTTGAGCAGAGTTAGCTGTTTTTTCATGCCCAGTACTGGATGTGGGAAGTACTATATAAAATGAGGATTAATCATATCAGAAATGGAAAGCCAGTTGAAAGAGACTGGGAGTTTGTTAGTGCTTCAGTGGGATTTAGATGTGGCTTGATATGCTTTTGGAGAGAAAGTCCTGCTGACAACCTCTTGCCCTTCTCTCCTTGGCCAGTGCAGTCCACACCTCTGCAAAGGCAGTTTACAAAAACCAAAAGTCCTATTTGAATGTGCAAGTACCCATCATGGGCCCTTCCATTTAAGATCCAAGATGAAAAGGGGTATATTTGCATTAAATAGTCACATACAGGAGGCCAAATAAAATGTAAGACCTTTATCTTGCTCTGAGACAATAATTTGTCTTGCAGCATAAATTGATTGTGCTCACACAGACTTTTCCTGAGAAGGCATGTTTCAGAGGGGGTCTTCATTCGTATTTTTCTTCAGGAGCAGGGAAACAGAGCCAGGGAAATTAATTGAAATTTCTTCTTTGACATGGGAAGGAAAGACCAGTAGCAAAAATTTTTTCCAGAGAAAAATGAATAGGTGTGAGAAACTCCTGTCTGTGCCAATCCCCAACAGCCAACAGCACCCTCCTGTCCAGAAAGATTCCTTCACAGGGAAATTTCACCTGGCCTAAGTGGTTTTCTGGGAAGCAAAACTTCCCAATGGGAATGGATCTATCCTGCTTTTCCTCCAGGCAGCAGGTCATTTTTTTTCCAAGAAGCAGAGAAATAAGAGAAGCAAAGGAAGGAGCCATGTCAAAATTCAATCCATTCATCCTTCTTGTCATCCCTGGGCAATCAAGCTCTCTCATATTTCTAGAGGAGACACAAGGGCCATTTAATCTCTTGGAAGGAAGGGTTGATGAGCCAGAAAATGAATGAATTACCAGCAAGTGCAGACAATCCATGGGAGAACAGTACACGCAATGTTGACCTTGTGTAAGAGAATTTGTGTGCAAGACGTGAAACCAAACACTGACAATTTTTTTTTCTTCCTTTAGCTTTAACTCTAAGCAGTAAGGAAAGAATCACAGGCTGAAATTCTACCAGCCTGGATGGCCTGTGTTAATTATTCTGTCATGTCAGACCTGAAAACCAAGTTTCAGAAGTTTTCTCTCTCAGGCACTTCAGTTGTATCTACTAAGGTTCTCAGATAATCTATGTTTTGTGAGAAGGCAAAATTCATTCTGCAGGATCAAATATTGATTAAATTATTTTCTTGTACTTTCATTTTGTTGAAATGAAAGGAATGGTTTTACCTACAAACCTCTCTGAGCACTTCACATCTTACAGACCCCTGTTAAAACATGGCATTCCAGAAGGCAAAATAATGACAGATGTTTTTATTGCCCAGGACATCTAAGGTGTGAGTGGTAAATTACTGAAGAGAAAATCAGATTTTAAAAAAGTTCTTTCAGATTTAATAACATGGAATACCATCAGCAGGACACATTGGGCTTTGTTTTAATAAGATTTTTCTTATTTAAAAAAAAATCTCCCAAATCAATACTTTATAGGCAGGACAGCTGCCACAAAATATGATGCCAAGAGAAACAAAGCTCTGTTTAACATGAGAATGGTTTTCCATTTTCTTCATTTCTCTGCTTAGCAGCATTTAATTCCTGGAACTGTTCTGGTCCTGATTACAATTTACAACTAATCACAAAATCACTCCCTTTGGAAACTCTGTCTTTTGGCATGTTGTGTAACTAACATTATTCATGGGGATCCTAGCTCAGTTACATGCCCATCAATCCCAGCTTCGTTTGGATTTTTATTTTTAATGTTTTTTACCTTCTTTCTTCCCTTGGTTTATTGGTTTCTTGTCAGAAATGGAATATTGCATGACAGCTCCATTTATATCTAGTACAGAACATGAAATTATGACATTTCTATTATCTCATAAGAAGCAATGGTTGCAGTTTGTTCTTGCAGAAAGTGTAAACCTACAACCAAAACATTTATGTAAAATAGATGGAAGTGATCTAATTAACAGAGCAAACTCAACTTACATTAGAATTGAATTTAATTCAAAATACCTCATTAAAATATAAAAAAAAATAATTAGAATAAAATCCTTAAACTGTAAAAAAAAAAAATCTTGCCCCAATACATTTACAGTGATGAGACAAGTACAGCTTCTGCTATTACCAGCCAGCATAGGATGATGTTTTCTCTCCAGTCCATAAAGCTATAAACTCATCTATACCTGTGTCAGAACTGACGATCTAAACTGTTAAAAGCAATCTTTGTGCATAAGAAAGAATAAGGTTGTTAAAAATAAAAATAAAAATAAAAATAAAATTTGAATAAGCACCTTCAGGATTCTTTATAAATAAAGCTCTGAAAGAAGCTCAGCCAAAACTTATTTTTGAGTTTCATTTGTTCTACAGGAGCAACAACTCCGCTTTCAAACAATGTGGCACTTCCAGCCCAGGGCAGGATGAACCCAGTTGCTGATCTGCTGAGGGAGTTCTCTGTAAAAGTGCCTGTGTCTGTACAAAACGGGGTGGAATGGTGCCAACAGCCACCATCCTCTTTCTTGGCATCACGCTGCTAAAATTTGAGCTATTCTAGTGTAGAATGGGATCAATCTTCCTGCAAGCTCAGTAGCCAAACAAGACAATAAATAAAGTTGCTGTGGGTGGTCTTTGCAAAATCATTAACTATGACTTTGCTACCAGCAGCCATTTTTTAAAAATTATTATTTTCTTTGCTGTTAACACCATGAAAAGGCAAAGGGCAGAAAATGATGCCCAGGAAGTTCCACCTGAACATGAGGAAGAACTTCTTCCCTGAGCAGAGACTGAGCCCTGGAGCAGAGACCTGAGATGTGTGGAGTTTCCCTCACTGGAGATGTTCCAGAGCCCTCTGGACACAATCCTGTGCCCTGTGCTCTGGGATGGTCCTGCTTGAGCAGGGAGGAGGGCTGCTCTTGCCACTTGGGATAGCTCATTCTAGTTCACTCTCTGAAATCCTCTCTGCCCTCATCACCTCCTGCTGGCATCCCAGGCAGAGCAGCATTCCAAGGGACCCAGGAGTGGGGAGAAGTTTGCAGCAGTGGCTTCACAGGTGCAGTGGCTTTGGGACATGGAATAAATGGCCTGCTGCTTCTCCAGCCTGCATTCACAGGTGAGCCTGGCACTTTGCAGAGCAGCAGCCAGGGCTTGGGCTTCAGCTGGAGAATTATGCAGAGGTGGCTCCTTTGCAAAAGCATGTTTTTTTATTGCTTTTTTTTTTTTTTTTGTGCTGCCTGCTTTGCTGGAATTGCAGGGGTTAATACAGGAACAGCACTTGTTTAAAGCAGGCAGGGCCAGTGTCCCACCAGGAATCTGCCTTCAGCTTGTCCACACCAGCTCCTCTTTCTTAAAAGAAGAAAAATAAACTCAAAAATCTGTCTAATTGGCCATAGCATGATTCGGAGAAAAAATATGTTCTAGAAGACTGGTTTAATACGATTTTATTTGATCTGGGGCTCAGCCTGTTATGTAACATTTCCCAGGATTCAGTGTCTTTTGTTAACATCAGGAGAACTCCACTGTGCTAAATACTGATGTGTTTGTTGTGTGTCTTTGGTCTCAGCCTGATGTAACTCAGTGGGAATGATTGCCTTCCTCTTGATGCGCTTTGGAATGAAGCAAAGGGATCACTCTCCCCTTTTTTTGTTCTAAATAGATTCCATATCAGCATAATTTTTGCAAATTCTGTCTTCTGAATGTACACTGAGAAAAAAATTCCTCCAGGAAAAGAACTTGATGAATAGTCCCTGTGAGGCTTTGTTGAAATTAAAAAATAATGCCAAATGCAGGGATTAGAGCCCCACCACTCGCTTCATTTTATTTTTTTTTAATGTTTTGCTTGAACACAGTTTTCCTTGTACCAGCTAATGATAATAAATGGGCTGCCAGTAGCAATCCCATCACCTGTTGAGTTTCATTTCTCAAACCCTCCCACCAAGAGCACAAACACAGATCCACACAGCCACAGCAAGCAGCTGAGGAAGGGAAGGGAAGGGAAGGGAAGGGAAGGGAAGGGAAGGGAAGGGAAGGGAAGGGAAGGGAAGGGAAGGGAAGGGAAGGGAAGGGAAGGGAAGGGAAGGGAAGGGAAGGGAAGGGAAGGGAAGGCTGCCTTGCCTGTGTGCAGCCTGGCTGTGACTGAAACCAGAACCCAGCAGTGCAGCAGCTTCAGGGAGCTCTGCACCTCACCTCACCTCACCACAGGCCCAGACTGTTCAGACAACAAGTGACCTTGAAATGCAACTCAAGGTTGCAACTCAACGTTTCTAAGCAGAGCAGGTATGTGGGACAACACTGAGCTGTTTGATGGCAGATTTTCATTCCAAGCATCAGCACTTCCCTGCAAGCCTTCAGAAAGGCAGAGAATCCACTTCACCAAAGCATCACCAGGCTACTGGAGCTGAGCTTTGCATGCCACCCATGGATAATGGTCTCTGTTCTCAGAATGGGAAATGCCCACCTGGAGTATTTAGCTATTAAAAGGAGAAATTGTTATTCTGTCAGAAGCCAGCTGCTACAATTTGGTTTATTTTTAAATGGAAGGTGTGTTTCGTTCACAGGAATTCCTGGTCATTGCTTTTCTGGGACAGATGATTAAGGGCCAAACCCCACAAATATGTATAAGTTCACTTTCCTATAACTATATAAAAATCCAGTCTCTAAGATGGTGCACTATACATAGCTTATGGAAAAAAGAGATAAAAGTAGAGTGGAACAAACTGAAGCATTGATAAACATCACTGTGACATTACTATAGCAATAAAGTTAGATGTTCAAGTCCTAAATACTACCTTTAATGAGTTCACCTTGAAAAATACAGTATTTTCTGTTTCCCTCTAAAGGATAAGAAGCCTGCTTTTGTACATAAAATGTTATATAAATGCATAGTTCCAAAGCTGTATACTGTTATATTTCCAAGCAGTCAAGATTTTATTTTTTTTAGGGAAATCAGTCAAAAATCCAATTTCTTTTGTTATTTTCAAATCGCACATGAAGAGCTGCAGCTTTATTATTGCTGCCTGTCTCTGCTAGGATATGAGATTGTTTTAAGGCCAGAATATGAACTTGTTGGAATATAGGAATTCCTGTAGGCATTGGGAGGCTCCACTTCGTGCTGAGTGTCTGGATCTGATCGCGGTGCAATCAATCTTTTTGTAAGTCAGTGTCTCTTCATCCAAAACCTGCTCCCATTGCCCTGTCAAGGCTATGAACCAAAATGAACAAATAATCTGCTTTTAGAGTTGGTTTGGATGGGATTTTGGGCAGGAATTGTTCCCTGGGAGGGTGGGCAGGCCCTGGCACAGGGTGCCCAGAGCAGCTGTGGCTGCCCCTGGATCCCTGGAAGTGTCCAAGATCAGGCTGGACAGGGTTCCCTGGGACAGTGGAAGATGTCCTTGCCCATGGCAGGGCAACTGGATTATCTTTAGGGTCTCTTCTTTTTGGTTCTTTGATTTTTTGAAACCTTTTCAGTTTCTGGCAACAGCCAGTTCTCATCAGTGCTGGGAAAAGTTGTTTGGTGCTGAGAACTTCATTAAGGTCTGCAGGATTTTGAAGGGAAGAAGAGAGAGGTTGTTATTATGTGGCACTTAATTCAGAGCCCAATAAAGAATTCAGGAGTAAAAATATTCACCTGAGGGAACACAGACAGTGATTAAACTTAAGCAGAACTTTCCTGAGAAGTTAATAGATAATACAGGGATTAAACCCAGAGGATCATTATTATAGCTCAGCAATGTGACTTGTACTTATTAAGGAAAAGCAGAACCAAAGTGCAATTTCTTTTCTTGAACCTGGCTGCTGCTTCTGGGATTTCTTCCATCACATGGATAAAATTCAGGGCCCAAAAAAAGATCCTGGAATTAAGGATTTGTGCTTCAGGTAGAGTTCGCTTCAAAGTCCTACATCTGACACTGACTGTCAAACCAGGAATGAATTCTGTCCTTCTGGTTGGTACTGGCCTCTGTAAATGTCTGACCACTGAGGGGAGGACAGGTATGGCCTCTGTATGGAAAAAGCTGAAAGTTCCAGCTTGGTTAGAATTGGATGACTGATATTGAATGGTTTCAAGCTGCCTATTAACTGTGAAAACCACCTGCTCTTTGATATACTTTGAACAGAGACCTAATTAAAGTTCTAAAGGAAGGTGATGCTCACAGAAGCTTTGTTTCCTTTAAAAGAGCCCTTTAATAGCCTGGGCTTTTGTAATTCCTGTTGTTTGATCCCTTCCTGTTTGCTTACATCCTTTCAGACACAGATTCAAGTGGCCTGGAAGTTGTTTTGAAAACTGTAAAATAATCTTTCATACTTCTGAATGAAGTATGCACTGATAGGTATCACTGAGCACTGACAAATGAGGGAAGACAAAAAGAATCAATTTCCTTCCAATCTCCACACTCCACTCTTTTATGCTGTACCCTTTTGCATTGGCAGCTTGCAATACAAGTACTTTTTAGTGCAGTAGCTGGACAAAAGTTGGGATTAATTTATACCAAATTGGCACTAATCATAGAAACAGTGCAGCCCTGAATAAAGAGTAAAATTCCAACACATTCTTTCTGGAATGGAAACCACTTTTTTTTTTTTTTTTTTTTTTTTTTTTTTTTTTTTTTTTTATGTAACTTGGTTTTATTGCATTCTTCCATCACTGGGTACTCCCCTGCCTTCTAACTTTTGCCCAGCTACTGGAGTAAGAGGAACAAGAAAGGGAAAACTCACAGACTGGCAAAAGAGAAATAATTATGAGAACCCTGAAGGCTGGTGAAGCATCAGCTCACTGAGGGAGAGCCCAGGAATGGTCAGCTGGAGCAAGTAGAAGAGGAAAAAATCTTTTGAAACTGGAAAAAAACTCTGCTCATTGCAGCCTTCTGCAGCCACTGGCCTTTCATGGCTGAGGATGACCCAGAATCAGGGGCAGCCTGTGTAAAAGTGGTTTGTCTCCTAGATTCCAGCTTTTTCTGTTGCCATGGCAATATTTCACTTTTTCCACCCCCACCCCCCTTACTGGGAGGCTGTGAATATTACTTTAGGATTTTATGGAGTGATGCTCCCTTTACAGCAACAGCAGCCCTGAACTACCTGGTTGGGTAAGATAGAGAAATGGGATCATCAATTTTCAGTTTTCTGTGACAGCAATTTCTTTGAAGTCAAACAGTTCCTAAAAGCTGATGTTATCTTTTTGAGCATCCACAGAGCTTTAGAGGCCACTACTATGATCAAAAACATTTTCTTCAACTTGTTTTATCTTTTGCTGAGCTAGTGTTGGCCTCCTCTGTTGGATTAGAAATTCCAGAGTGGAAGTTGCTTGGTATTTCTGACACAGATGAGTTTAAATTATTAAAGCTTATTTCACTATCTAACTTTGAAGAAGCACTTCCATATTCCTGTGTCACTTTTCTTTCAAAATAATCAGAAATGAGTATTTTGAGCTCCACAGAAATCATTTGACACACCCTGTCAAACTCAGCTAACTCCATGTCAGGTTTTTAGAAGCCATCCAGTGCTATCACACCAGCTTCCAATTCACTTTAGTGACCTTCTGCACAAGAAAGAAAGAGAGAATTTTCTTTCAGCTGCTCAAGACTTCAAGGTCTTAAATGCTTCTGCAGTATCTGCCACTAAATTCAGCAAGCAGTGGCCCCATTAGGATTGTTCTCAAGCCTTTTGGGACCTGCAAAAACATGCAAGTAGGAAATCTTAAAGGGCTAAAAGAGACCCCTTGAAAGGCCCTTGTGTATTAAAAATTGTAAGTATTGGTTTTTTGTTTCCTTTAGTATCAAAAAAGATTTGGGTGGCGATCCACCCAAAGGGTTTGGTGAGCATCAGGACAGGCTGTTGTCTCCCAGGCTCTTCCTGACACAGTAAACAAAAACTAATGAGCTGTAATTAAAATCACATTGTTTACTATGTATTACTTGGCAGAGGTAATTTTTGCTTTCAAGTTAAAGTATGGTTCTGTTCTGGAAAGTCACTCTGAGAGTGGCACTGGGAAATGGCACGTTGATTTGTCACGTTAGTCTTCCCAGGTGAGTTTGCTCAGTTCATAAACAAACAAAAAAAAGGCACAAAAACATTTCTTCTACCTTATTGCTTGCCCTGTAAATGACATTTTGAAAGGGAATTTCAGCCATGTCCTTCACTGCTTGTGATTCATCATCACTGAGCATGATAAAGCCCAGAGAGAACAGAACTGAGATAAAAAATGGAAATGAAAGATACCTGTTGTAACCCTGAATTAAAGATACATCAGTGATTTGGAATACAGATTTCTACATTAACTCCAATTACTTTTCCATCTGGTGTTTGGAAACTAATTCTGAAAGTGCTTATACATCTACTTAATTCTCATGCAGAAAAAAAAATTCACTGTCAGCAAGTGGAAGCCCCATCTAGACTGATTGTGCCAACTTTTTCATTTTCCACTGAATGTAAACTTTAGCTGTAGAACTGATGTTGTGGGGGGAAAAAATAAAGGGAAAAAAAAAAAAAAACAACACCAAAAAAAACCCCCAAACACCAAAACAAACAAACCACCAAAAAACAAACCAACCAAACAAAAAACCCACCACCAACCACCAAAAGAAAAAACCCACATTTCTTTTTATTCTGACATTTTCTGTGTCTCAGGCCCAGGTGCTGAAGCTGCTGTGTGCACAAGCACCCTCACAGACTGTCTGAGCTCCAGCCTCAGAGATTATGCTAAAATCTGATAAAAAGGTCACAAAGCATGACCAGGAGCAAGGAGATGTCACCAAATAGCATTTGCACTGGGTCCTGCAGGTCTTTAACCAATAGAAATGAAAACAAAATCAGTAGTGCCTGGCCCAGGGGTCTCTTGGTTTGGAAAGAGAAGTGTTTGTCAGGGAAAGCCAGATCCTACCTTGGAATGGAGAATGTAAACCCTCTCCCTCCAAATTATTATCATTTTGAAATTAAAGGGCTCTCAGGCAAAGATATGAGAACAGGAATAACTGTTCTTTACTAGGAATATTAAAAAATAAAAATGTAGTAGTACTAAAAAAGCAAACAAACAGAAGAAGGAAACCATGACAGAGTCAGAACACAACCTAACACCCTGTTGGTCAGGGTGTTGGGAGCAGCCCAATCAAGTCCTCCTGAAGTGACAGATGTGGTTCTGTTGGAGCAGAGATGCTGTAGGAGGGTGCAGTTTTCCTCTGAAGGTGCAGTGGTGTTGAGATGGGTCTGGATTCCTCTGGGAATGCCATGCACACAGGCTGCCCTGGTGCTCTGGATCTCAGGTTTTATCCAGGTAGGAATGCTGGGCTGGGTGGAGCCTCTCCCCATGGGCTGATGGAATTGGATCCGCCATGCAGTGAGCCTGGATGGCCCATGAACAGCAGATACCCCTGGAGGGAGGATGGGTCCTGGAAGAGATAAAGAAAAAAAAAACCTTCTCATCAACGAATGGCAATAGGATACACACTGCTGGTCACATCTTGCATTGCAGCCCAAGACATGGGGCTGTGCAGGGGTAGGGATTGGCTTGGGTTGTGGAGCCAGGGGTGTGTATTCTATTTCATTTGTTTAAAGCAGCTGGGGAGATGTTTTTCTTTATCTCTTGTAACTCTGGGGGGGAGAGCAGCAGATGCCTTCTGATAATGGGCCAGCTGTTCAAACCAGGTGGGGCAGTGTTCCTTATCTCTTTCACCACCTGTCCTCCCTCCAGGGGGATATTTTCTGCTGATGGGCCATTAAGGCTCACTAAGGGATGACATATTCCATTGTGAGATGCTCCACCCAGTGGGAGGAGCCAACCATTCCTACCTGGATAAAAACTGAGATGCCGGAGCACAAGATATCTGGTTCCACTGGATTCCTGGAGGAAAACTGGACCCTTTTCTCTCAGGATCATCTCTGCTCCAACAACCACATCTGCCACTCTAGGAGGACTTAACTTTTGGACTGCTTCAAACACCCTGACCAACAGGGTGTTAGGTTATATTGTTCCATTTATTTTATTTTACCTTTTTTCCCTCTCTTCTGTTAAATTGTATCTCTGACTGGGAGTCTCACTGGTTTTGCTTTCCAATCAGCACAGGGATTCACACAGAACATCTGCTGTGCTGGTTGTGCCTGGGAACAGTGACCAGAGCAGGGGCAATGGTGGAAGGAGAATTGTTCATGGATGGTTTGAAGCAGAGTGGGTACCAGGATCCAGGGAATTTGTGAGGGTTCAGGATGTGCTGAAAGCCTGGGCTGTATCAGGCACCACGGCTGCTCTCCCTGGCTCCTCCATCACCCTGCTTTTCCTGTAGCCTGCAGATACAGGACAGAACTGGGGAGGCAGTGAAGAGTGAAAAATGGATTAATTACTGTGAAATAAGTTGTGCTTAGATACACTGTTGCATTTCTTTGGATCAAAGGCTGTTCTTTAGAGCATGAATCTAAGGTTTAGGCCAAATTGAAGGTTGCTAATCCTTCATTTATATGAGCTCTATGACAGGTAAAGGGTTGCAATGTAGAGAAAGACATAACAAACATCAAAATTATTTTAAATTTCCATCACACATCTGAGCCCTCTAGAGCTCAGTTTTTTGCTGACAGCTGCATTGCCATTGCCCCAAGTGAAACTGTCCCCATGTCCCCACAGCAGTTTTCAGGATCACTGCAGGGCTGCTGGAATTACCACAGTGAAAAAATTAATTTAGAAAATTTAGAGATCCCCTCATTCACCAACCCATCACAGTGACACACTACCTCGGAGTTTAGAACTGGCTCTCTGAAGGAGAACAGGTAAATACAAGGAGGAGAAAAAACCTGAGGGCAATTTGGCAGCTCTTGCCTACTAATGAATAATGAATTACTGAGTGGTGCTGCAGGAGCAAGGCAGAAAATTGAGGACAACAGGGATTATCACCACTACTGACCTGACTCCATCCTGCTCCCTTAGGAGTAGTTTTAGCTTTTATACTGATAAAGGTCTTTTGTCTAACCATTTGTCATAATAAATAATTAATTTTACAGAAACATATCTGATTTGCCATCTTTAAATCCCGTGGGACAAAGTTACTTAAACTCTAACAAACTTTGTCTGAAGCTCCCACTCCACCTGTGACAGGAGGTTTGTGCATCCTCACAACAAGAGCAACAGATGAATGTCCACTGTGGGTGTTAGAACTCCCTTTCCCACTCACATCCACAACATCCCATCTTCAGGAACTCCCCTGAGCTGCTCCTTGCTGCTCAGCTGATGTCTGCCTGAGCACAGCAGTGTTTGTGTTTTCTGTGGGGCAAGACTCGAGTTGGAGCAGCTCCAACACCCCCAAGACCCACAGCCCCGCTGTGTGTGCTCAAATTAACAAACAGCATTCGGGGCACTTTGCAGAAGAAGGACTGAATTATTCTCTGTGTAAATACCTGTGCACATGAAGACAAAAAGCCAGGTGAAGCCAGTCCCTAAAAAGACAAGCTGAAAGGTGGCAGCATCTGCAGCACCTACCTGGGAACACAGCCCTGGCAAACCTGACCAGATTGGAAATGGATCTCTGTAATTGATGACAAACACATCCTAACTCGAATCAGCTGCTGTTTGCCTTCAGGCAGCACCACACACTCCACTCACCACTGATGAACTGAGCTGGGCACGGCCACAGCCCCCAGAGCTGGCTGTGGATCTGTTTGCTGCTCAGGTGGGGAGAGGAAATCGTGAGTCAAGAGAGCTGCTCTGCAAAGGTTGGAGTGTCACATCCATTCCCACTTCCCTCTGCTGCAGGAAGTGTCACATCCATCCCCACCCAGCCTCGGGGATTCCCTGCACTGCTGGAAGTGTCAGATCCAGCCTCAGGGATTCCCTGTCCTGCTGGGAGTGTCACATCCATCCCCACCCAGCCTCAGAGCTTCCCTGCACTGCTGGGAGTGTCAGATCCAGCCTCAGGGATTCCCTGCCCTGCTGGAAGTGCTGCTGTGCCTCAGTGTCCTGCAAGGCAAGAGGGGAGGAGCAAGGAACTGGAAATGAAGAAATAAACACCTGGTTTGTGAGAGATTCCTGAGTCTGGTTACAAGATGTGAATGTATCTATTTTGTGAATGATCACTCTGCAGCAGAAGTCTTCCTGTTGGATTGTGGTGGGCATGTTATACTGATGGCCCTGGGGAAAGCACCTATTTTTGGACATAAATCAGATTTTTCTCCCAGATTTTATTTGTGTGGTGAAATGCTGCACTCCCTTCTGCAGGCAGCAGGTGTGCCTCTTCAAAACTTCCATTTTCCCTCTCTGAGACAGGAAAGCAAAGCAACCCCTTGGAATGGCAGCAGAGTGCTTGGGGAAGAGCTGGAGATATCTGTGGGGCATCATCTGTTCACTGGCAATGGAAACAGGAAAAAGTGCATGAGGAAAAGCAAATCTTCAGTCCTATTTCCTAATCTGGAGGGACAAGTGGGTGTGGGAAGTAATGACAGCCTGTAATAGCCTTGGCTGGCCATCTGGTAGGGGCTTTATTTGCTCTGCAAAATAGAGTGAATTTAATACTCAGTTAAGAAAAATAAAATTGTGCTGTCTGAAAATTCAGTCAGCAAAACAGGCTTCCAGGAGGAGAGAGAATTTCCCTCACCCCATAAACATCTGTGGGCATGGAGGTTCTGTAAATACATACGTTTATGTATGTATATATTTATTTTTTATATGGACAAACACATATATATGTAAATTCTTCAGAAAACGATCAAAGATCTCTAGAGTATGCTTGGTTAGCTTGTGTGGCTCTAGTGGGTTAAAGAAGTAGTCACAGAAAAAATAGGAAAAGTTTGAATTTTACACCCTGAATAAATTGAAAGACACCAGCAGGAGCTTAAACACAGTCTTCAGTCAACAGCTTTAAAATAACACTTGAAGAGCTGTGAAATCAAACATTCCAAGTTTCAGAGACGGCGAAGCAGCAAAATTGGCATTTCTAACACAGTCAAAGCTGGTTCATCTGCAGCTTTGGGTGTGTTTTCTTGAAGGCTGAGCTGCAGGAGGTTCATCCCTCCAGCAATACCTGTCTGTTGAGTAACAAATAAGCTGCTAACCTGCACTCACCTGCAGCTGTGTCCTTTCAGCTCAAAGCTAGAATTATCTTCTTTAGGGAATCTTCATGGAGCTGCTTTCACTGGGAAGTGAAATATCCAGCATGTTATCACCCTGTGGTTTGCTGTGCAGAGCAGCAACCCAAGGCCTGTGTGCTGGTTTGAAAGCAAAACCAGTGAGACTCCCAGTCAGAGATACAATTTAATAGAAGAAGAGAGAAAAAAAAAGGTGAAATAAATGGAATGATACAACCTAACACCCTGTTGGTCAGGGTGTTTGAAGCAGTCCAGAAATCCTCCTGGAGAGGCAGATGTGGTTCCGCTGGAGCAGAGATGATCCTGAGAGAGAAGGGTCCGGTGATGATGAGAAGGGTCCAGTCTTCCTCCAGGAATCCAGACGAGATGTTCTTGTCAAAGCAGCGATTCCTGTAGAAACGTCTGGTAGCTTGTCTCCTCAGAGAGTTCAGTGGATAGAAGCTGCTCGTGAGGTCTCAAACCCTGGATTGTATCCAGGTGGGAATGCTTGGCTCCTCCCCCTGGGCAGAGCATCTCACAATGGGATGATTTCATCCTATGAGTCATGCAATGGGTCCTTGATGGCCCATTAACCAGAGATAACTTCTTCCAGGAAGGCATTGTTGGACTCGTTAACAGAAGATAAGGAGAACACTGCCCCACCTTGGCTCCAACGGCTCATGGGGATAGAATACATCTTTGGGCACAATTTTACATTGTAACCTAGGACAGCCTGCCAGCTCTCTCACTGTATTTCATGATGCAAAACCTGAGCCAGGACTGAAAAAACAGATCCTGCTCTGTCAGAGTGAGGACAGATCAGTGAGACAGTTCATTCACACTTGTGGAATGATTTGGGTTGGAAAGGACCCTAAAGATTATCTCATTCCAAGCCCCTGCTGTGGATACAGGTCAGGCTTACCCTCGAAGCTTGAGCAAAACCTCTGGTAGCAGTCACATCTAAAAAAGTTAAAACATAAAAAAAACCCAAAAAAACCCAAAACAACCAAACCAACCAACCAAAAACAAAAAAAAAGAACAAAAAACCAAACCAAACCAACAAAAAAACCCCAAAAAACCCAAAAAACAACCTGAACAAAAAACTAAATGAAACAAAAAAACCCCACCAAAAATCCCACAAAAACCCACACAAACAAACAAACAAACAAAAACAACAACAGAAAAAACCACCCAAAAAAACCCACAAAAAAAACCCCAAACCCAAGCCCCCCAAACCCACCCCATCCCAGAGCTTCAGGCAGTGCTCAGCTTTCATAGCAATTCAGTATTTACTGTCCTGCTTGCAAAGCTAAGCTCTGACTGTAGGGAATTTATTATTTGAAAGAAAAAAATCCTCGTATGAAGAGCAGGCATAGCACAATTTCCACATGCACTGCAAATCATCTTGGCATGGTGACTGAACTAAAATATTGACTTGAGCTCAGTGAGAATCCTGGGTGTTGACTTGACATTAGCTTGAGGTACTGACTGCCTCCAGAAATACAAAATGCTCAAGGATATAGAGACAGGATTCATTTAGCCTGCAGGAAGCCCCCACATTCCTTAATTCAGGGTTCTCATATCTCAGTGTAAATACTTTGCCAAAATATTTTCTCCTTGTATTTGGGGTTTTAAGCCCATTTTTGTCAGTAATTGCTAGAAAGTCAAGCAACTTTTTTATTTATTATTGTGCTGCCTAAATAGTTTTCTTGATGCAAATGGAAATAGACTAGAAAAAACATTTCTGCTGGATCTCCTTTGGGTAAAAGCCATCAGGTGACCACTCCAAATGCAGAAAAATTACTTACAAATTTGATTTTTATATCAAAGCAGTTCTCAGGGTGTTCAGACCAGAAGGAGCATCCAAGATGCTTAATGGGAGAGACAATTTTTTAGACATTTTTTAATCATTTAAAACATCAATGCTAATGTTGGTCCTTATTTTTTGTTCTGGTAACATGGGTATTATACTAGAATCCATCTTTCTGCTCATTAACACTCCAAGAAAGTAAATAAAGACATGCATCAAGCCACAAATCTGCCTTCTAAGTTTTGATGTTTATGGCACAGAACCTCATAAACTCAGCCTTAAATGTTTTGTCAGTGTTAGACACTATAAAGATTTGGCTTTTATACTTTGTTTCACAGCCTATCATTTGCCCATTACAGGCTTGTTTCTACTGAATTCCCACTGCATTTCATTTCTTTTTAAAAACATTTTCTTGTATCCTCATCTGAAATGTCTTTATGTCTGCATGCTGGGAGCATCCCTATCTCAGCTCTCTTTGATGATGTTCTCTCTGTTTAATTCTGGTGCTTTTCATATTTGGTGCACTAATTGGCTTTTCACAGCCTTGCTTTTCATCTGTGCCTGGGAAATCTTAGTGCATTAAAGCCATTTTTACCTTTGTTTTCTCTCCCATTCTCCAGCTTTTTTCCCCCCCTTTTATTAGCTCTGCACCATTGTCTTTCCTGTCAGCAATGTGTAATCACAGAGATCAAAATTGCTCCAAATTAACTTTTTGCCCAACTCTTTCCTTACTCTGTGAAAGCTTATTTAAGGCAGACTGACTGAAGCAATGGAGTAAAATCTGGAGTCAACCAATAAATATATATCTTTTAAGAACTGTTTGTGCCAAATAAAAACAGCCTTCCTGCATGACATTTGCTTGCAAAGGGAGAATTCCCTTGCCTCTGTTCTGCTCTTCACATCAAATGTCTCATTTGAAACAAAAGCTTTAAAAAAACCCCCCAAAAATCACTAAAACACACTCTAAAATGTTTATTCCCTCACCCAAAAAGGGATAAATTCCCCAAACTAGATCACATTTACATTGACCTTTTACCAGCATTAAGGTTGATATCTGCTAAGGATAAATGTCATATATAAGTTCAGGGAAGTGAAATGAAATGATGGAAAACTGAAATAAACGGTTCCACCCACCCCCAAAGGAGAGTCAGTGCAGTCTCACCCATTCCCTAAGGGGGGTCAAAACCAAACAACCTCAACACTTTTCCTCACTTTTAAAAATTGCTCCAACTCATGATGGTGGCTGATAGCAAAGCAGGGACTCTTTAGGGATGGTGGATGGGACAGGAAAGAGGGAAAGGAAATCCCCTTGTGCACAGCTCACTGTTCCTTACTTGGGAGTTTAGATAGTTCTGAGACAATGCAGCAATGAAATCAACTCAGTCACATGCAGTGGCAAAATTACCTACATGCTCATAAAATGAGACACAGGTGGGAATGAAATGCTCAAAATCCTATGTCTGAACCAAAATATATTTAATCTCTCGGTGTGAATGCTTATTTCTGTCCAATGCCTTACTCTGGTTTTTTTTTTTTTCAGCCTGCTAAAATTATTTCCAATCCAAGCAGCAGAGCCCGGATTTTACAGGGGAAGAAGACTTGGCAGCCTCTATCTGTTTCCTTATAAAACACTTTGTGAAGTGCACACAGTGAGTTAATTAGGAAATAGAACAGAGAAATACAAAGCTTTGCTCTTCATTAGGCTTACTAGACAGATTAATTAATACAGCTAGGTACCATATCAGGATTGGTGACTAAGTGGCCAAATCCAGCTGGTTGGGAAAAAAAATATAAGCAACTGAAGCCTAAATCACCCTGATGATGGGGTGAGGAGCCTGCTGCACTGGAATGGAAAAGCCTGCTGCACTGGAATGGAAAAGCTGGAGAGTGTTGGGTCATGGCCTTGAATTTAATGTGTGAATATCCAAATCACAGCTCTGGAAAGGTTCCTGGTGCACTGGGCAGAGGAAGAGGCAAATGCTGGACTTGGCACCAGCCCTTCCTCCACGCTCCTGCTTCTTTTTCAGCACCAGCTTGGAAGCTTCATTTGTTGCTTAGAAGACAAAAATAGGCAACAGAAAGTGGGGAGGATTGGTTTTATACCTCGTTTGAAAACCTCGGAAGCCTGTGGAGAAAGAACAAAGAGCTGGTTGCTGGCCTGTGGAACATCTGGAAAAATGGTGAAAAATGATGCTGAGGGCTGAGGCACCTCTCCTGTGAGCAGAGGCTGGGGGTGTGCACCTGGAGAAGGCTCCAGCAGACCTTAGAGACCCTCCCAGTGCCTAAAGGGGCTCCAGGAGATCCAGAGAGGGACTTGGGACAAGGGATGGAGTGATGGAACAAAGGGGGAATGAGTTCAAGCTGGAGGAGGGCAGGTTTAGATTGGGTATTAGGAAGGAATTCTCCTCTGGGAGGGTGGGCAGGCCCTGGCACAGGGTGCCCAGAGCAGCTGTGGCTGCCCCTGGATCCCTGGCAGTGCCCAAGGCCAGGCTGGACATTGGGGCTGGGAGCAGCCTGGGACAGTGGGAGGTGTCCCTGCCATGGCAGGGAGTGGAAGGAAGTGTTAAGGTCCCTTCCATTCCCATTCCATGTTTCTGTGACCTTTCCCAGGTACCCTCAGAGCTTCTCCACACCAAGCATTGCCCTCAGCTCCCTGCATGGACCCTCCTCCCCCAAACCTGCATCCCCTGGTCCCAAACCCTTCCTGACCCCCTCCCCAGGGCACAATTCAGAGCACTCTCCTGCTGCTTTCAGTTGCTGGTGGCCACCCCATCCTGGGAAAGGACTTTTATTTCAGCTGCTGCTCCTGAGAGCAGAGTTTGCAGATGAGGGAGAGGCCCTGGGAAGCTCTGGTGCCATCAGCAGTGGAGCTGCTCACTTAGCTCTGCCTGGTTCCACAGGGTGCAGGCTCCAGGCTGCTCTTCCAGCAGGGCTAAGGGGATTAAAGACAACTTCCCCCACTGAAATAAACAGAAATGACAGGCTGAATAACACCTGGTTTTCAAAGCTGCATAGGTGGCTCAGCAGACAGAAATTGTGCCCTGTTTGTGTCTCAAGTCGGAATATTTTTCCCCTTAAATTAAAATAACTGCTGATTTATGCAATCAAGGCAAAAGTTGGAATAAGTTACATGGTCTTTTAAGGTAATCACTTAAAAATACCTAACATAGATGGAACTGCTTGCTTAAAATAGACAAAAAATTACTTTATTCAGAAAAACAACTCCTTCAGATATAACCATCAGGATTCAAGCTGTGCTTTCCATCATCATCCATTTGTTCAAATGCAATATGAGGCATGAAACACTTTTAGGAATGTTTTTTACACAGTGTTTATTTGGTTTTCTTTTATTTATTTATGACAGCTCAGGACACATTTGTTATTGGAGATCCTTGGACACCTTTGCACTTTGCATTCTTTGATATTTTATTCCAATACTGGAAGCAAAGGGATCTGAATGACAAATATAAGCGTTCAAAATGAGTTGGGAAATTTGTCTTTAATACTTAATTGGATTTTGCCAGACACTGTGCCCAGCCAAGAAAACACTCAACATATCCCTGTCTGAAAGTGTCATAATTTTACACAGGGAAACATCTGTGTGCCAAATATATCACCAAATAATTGAAATACAAAACTGCCAGAATATTTTTTTCCAAGAATGACAAGAGATTAAGTAATTGTTAAATATGAATTCTAGAAAAAAACCCTTGGGTCTCTTACTCACATTATATAAATAGGATTACAGTGTTACAATGATGATCTTGTAAGCTTGGATTTCAAACTCAAATAAGTAAAAAATATTCAAACTTTCTGGATGTCAAGGCTGATGGTTTTGTGGGTTTTGTCTTTTATTTTTAATGTATTATTCTAATTAATTTTGTACAGAAAAATTATTTTCACAGGTTATCTCACCTAAAGTAGTTTTAATTATTTTTCTTCTGCTGTTCAACAAAATTGCTAAAAGTTGTTTGCAAACAGGAAATTATTTCTTTATAATTAAAAAATTATAAAGCTGTTTAGTGCCAAGAAATTCAGCTCAAAAAGTAATTTTCTGTTCCAAGAAGCAGGAAATGGGATCCACTTTGATTCACTGAATAAAAAGGCAGAGCCTACTGGAAGACTTCAGCTCTTTTATTGTTTTTTTGGTTTGGTTGTTTTTTTTTTTTTCATTACATTTGAAGCAGAAGTACTTCAAAAGCCATAATGAACCTTTTAACTCTGAATAATTTCACCCAAGTGCTGTTTGCTTCAGAACAGACTCTGCCCTCTCTTGCACCTTGGTGAGTGTGCTCTGGGCTGGCAGTGAAATTGTTTCCAGAGATTCCAGTTCCCAGTGATTGACTCTTGGAAAGGCTCACAGCTGATAGTGTGACAGAAGAAATTGAAACCTAAATACCACCTTTGTTAGGAGTTTTGATTCAAGAGAGCACCATCCATTTTATGCTTCATTTTTTTAACAGACTCGTTTGTGTGGTTGTCGAAACCAAAGTAAAGGCACAGTGTGTCTGCCGTGCCAAATACAGAAATCCTTTTGAAACTTGCTTTTCCAGTAATGATGTTATTCTTTCTCTTCTTTTTTTTTAGGAAATGGCTGCTTTAGAAGGCAATGATGTGTGCTAGCAACAACTTGGTGAATAGTTATTATTTTAAGCAAGCGTCCTCCTATTTATTGGTCAGAATAGAGAAAAATTAGAATTTCATGGAGTGAAGAAGTGGTGCATCTGCCTTAGTGCAGTGCAGTCACCTTCAGTTTGTGGCATCAGAGTTTAGGAGTTTCTTTCCTACTGTAAAGGCCAGTATCTCTGAGAGGAAATGGCACAGTGAATTTAATGAACGTGATTCAAACATACAGAACCGGTAATTATAAGGGATGAGGCATCTGACAAAAGAGGACTTTTCAATCCCAAAAACAAAAGCCAAACCACAGTAAAGCAAAAAAACCTGCAAACTCTGAGAGAGAGGACCATCCCCATCCCAGCTGGTGCTTGTCTGGTGTACCTGATCTGCTGGCCAGGTGAGACTTAGACATCAGTAATTACCTCTGACCCCTCAATACTGATATAGGAGCCTTTTAGAGAAGCAGAGGGATGGCTGCATGCTTGGAAGGAGCAGGCAGGTTCAATGGCTCAGTTCACACGAGGTCAACGTTGATCTTACCTGTTAACCTTTCCAATTTTATGGAAAAAAACCCACCAACCAGAACAGTTAATTTTGAAGTGGTTTGAGGAAGTTGGTGGGGTATTTTCTGCCTTGTTTGTGTTGTCAGAGCATTTGTTGTGCTGCTGCTGGCCAGCCCCAGGACAGGCTGTGTGCAGGCTGGGTGGCTGTACTCGTGCTGGTGACTCTGCACAATAAATAGTATATAAATATAAGTGTAAAATTGCACTTGCTCTGCTTTCCTTGGTCCTCCTTATGCATTGCATTAAGGTAAAGAGGTGGCATGAGGTGGGAGGGTGTCTTGGTTTGGAAGGACAGGTATCTGCCAGGGAAAGTTGGAGTTTCCCTTGGAATGGAGAATGTAAACCCCATACCCCCACCAAATTTTAATTTTGCAATCAAGGGCTTTCAGGCAAAGATTTGGGAATAGGAATAACAGTTCTTTACTAGGAATATTAACAATACAAATGTAGTAGAAAACAAAACCACCCAACCAAACAACAATTTTGGAGAACCCTGACAGAGTCAGAGCTACAACCTGACACCCTGTTGGTCAGGGTGTTGGAAGCAGTCCAAAAGTGAGTCCTCCTGGAGTGGCAGATGTGGTTCTGGTGGAGTAGAGATGATCCTGGAGCAAAAGGGTCTAGTGATGGTGAGAAGGGGTCCAGTCTTCCTCCAGGAATCAGGTGAAGCTGGATGCCTTCTCGTTCCTGTGTCTCAGTTTTATCCAGGTAGGAATGGTTGGCTCCCCCCACTGGGTGGAGCATCTCAGAATAGGATGATGGAATGTGGATGTTCTACTTTCGGGGTGTGTGCTCTTAGGGGTGTCTTAATGGCCCATCAGCAGAAAATATTCCCCTGGAGGGAGGACAGGTGGTGAAAGAGAGAAGGAGCACTGCCCCACCTGGTTTGAACAGCTGGCCCATTATCAGAAGGCATCTGCTGCTCTCCCCCCAGAGTTACAAGAGATAAAGAAAAACATCTCCCCAACTGCTTTCAGCAAATGAAATAGAATACACACCCCTGGCTCCACAACCCAAGACAGAAGGTGATGGATTTCTTTAATTTTGGGGCTGTCTCACACCAGGGCTGCTTTTGAGCACATCTCCTCCAGGATTCCATCACCAGCACTTTTCCTGGCAATGAAACCTCTCATCTGAAGCTCTGCTGGTGCTTTGCAAATGCCCTTTAGGTGTTCCAATGCTCAAGAGAACACAGTGGTTGTGTCCTTACCTGGGTGTAACTTGTGCAAATGGAACCAAGGCACTGATGTGTAAGGGCAAGGGGATGCTGCCACGTCTGTGGGTGGCACTGGGGCTTTGCAGCCACTGCTGACACAAAACCAGCTTAGAAACCATCCCTTCCCTGCCATTGCTGCCCATTCCTCCCCTGTTAGAGAGTCAGAGAATGGTTTGTGTTGAAAGGGACTTTAAAGATCCCATAGGTCTGACTTGGTGCCATGAGTATGATAAGAAAATTCTCATTCTAAGCCTTTTTTTTAGGGGTAGCAAACATTGGTCTTTTAATGAGCTGTTCATCCTTAGGCTGCACTTTTTAATTTGGTATGCTCATGGTTTGAAGCATATTGCTCATCCCAGTGCAGCTTTCTATACTGCTCAGCACCAGCAAGCCAAGAGAAAATTCGGATGTTATTTTTACACTGTGCACAGAAACAAGATAATTGCATAACACATCTTGGTAGGGGGGGTGAAAAGAGGAACCTGATGCACCTGGCTTGCCCTTTTGCTGGGGCTGGCTGGTTTTTTTTGCTGTGTTTTCTGCGTGGCAGAGGGAGAGGTGGCTGCTGCACCACAGAGCAGTGGGATCAATATCAATCTCTGCAGCCCTGGGTGGTTACAGAGGCTCCCAAGTGCAGCTGGTTCAGCCCTGGCTGTGCTCACAGCAGAGATCAAAGTGAGCTGAGTGCTGCTGGAGCTCCTGGGATGCTGCAGGGGGGGTGTAGAGGGTGCCTGAGACAAGTTTGGAAATGAGTGGGTGAGATCTGACATTTGCCACAATGAATACATATGGTTAGGGACAAACAACAACAGCAACAACAAAAAAAGATTGAAGAGGAAAAGGATGTCTAATGCTGATGAAATCAGTCTAATATAATGCCAACAGTGTTGCTTTGGCTGTGGCTCAATGACACATTCCATGTTTGTGGTGGAAATGGGGTGGCTCTGAGGGAATTGGGAAGGATTCTCTGCTCTGCAGTGGCAGCTTTAACATAAACTGGCAGCTCCTCTGCACCATGGAGCACTGCAAGACAAATCTGCCTGGTCTGGTACAGCTGGAACAGCACTTATGGCATTCTTAAACTAATATTTTTTCTATTTCTGAAGAATTGCTTCCATCTCTACTTACCTGACTTTAGTTTTTCCTAAAAATACCCCAGCAAAGCCCCTGTGAACCCCAAACAAAACTACAGTTGTGATTTCTGGAGCCTAAACTACTTAAAAATTGATGGTAGAGAGTAATTGTGCTGTAATCACCATGTTCAGGTGTCTGTGACCACACAGTTGTGTGATTATATCTGCAGGAAGTAAAAGTTAAAAGTAACTTATCAGAATCCCCACAAGTTTAATCCCGTTCTTCTGGAATTCTTGGAAATATTGCCTCTGCTTCAGCCTTCCACAAGATTGTGGCTCTCAGGGGTGTTCTTTTGGTTGTTCTGGTTTTGTGCAAAAGTCTGAACAGTGAGCCATGTGGGTTTTTTTTTTCTTTTCCAATCATCTGTGTGTATTTAGGCATATTTCATAGTTTTAAGTTGGAATAAAACTAGCCTTGTTAGTATTCAGGCCTCAGTGTATTTCCTCCAAAAGGCCCATAAAACCCCATGAGTAAGTCCAAACTAGGAATTAGATTTGAGGGCAGAAATATGTTAGATTAGAAGTATCTTGTTTAGGCAGCTCCATAAAGGGTTGGGAGAATTTTCCTCATTTGACTGATTCTGGAAAAACAAACAATAGCCTGCAAGCAACCTTTTTCCTACCCCAATGGCACTTCTGCCTTTGCAAGGTAGTGTTCTTGTGGTTTTAGAGAGAATTAAGCCTGGAATTCTGCTAGGAGAGAATCCAAATATTTCACTGTAGTCTCTTATATTAAAAACCAGATCTAATTATTTTTACTTACAGATGTTCTTCCTCCCTACAGGAGGCACTGCAAGATAAATTGTGCAATTAGTAAATTCTTTTAATGCTCACACCTCTCCACTATTAGATGACTCTTTTATTAAATGCTTTTGAAATCCTTTTAGTAATGTTATCTCAATTCTTGTAGCTTACCAGTGAAGGATATGAGGCAGTTCCCAATAAAATTCTATTTTTCTCAAGCTGTATCAATATGAAAATAATTTAATAAGGGACTGGTCTTGGGATGTTTGCTGTAATGAGCAAGTTTAGTTTCATTAAGAGGAAATTAAAATTTAATGGCAGAATACATGACCTAAATTCATTAGAGACTGTGTAGTGATACACTTCTGTGCAGGCAACTTGACTGCATCTAGGTTTTCTGTCCTAGGTTTTCTGGCAATTGATTGATAATTAATTGTCCATGATTAATTGTACCTTAGGGTTGGATAGACACGTTTCTGGAGGTTTGAAAGTAAACTCTTCAGAGGAACATCATCCTCCATGAGAGTGCCAGCTGTCCAAGTAAGGAACACACAGGCCAGTTTGGACACTGCTTCAGGCAGGGTTTAGTGGTGGAAGCTGGGGTGCAGCTTGAAATTATCAAATGTTCACAGACAAGTTCATTAGTTCTCTCTTGCAGTCTAGTGAATTTGCTGAACTGGATTTACTCCCTGGAAAACAGCAGTGAGAGGAGCTGCTTATGTAAATAAGATTAGCATCTGTGCTTATGTTAGTTAGAAAAAATTCAGAAGTTATCAGTGCTTCAAATCACTGACTGAAATTAAAAGAAAAAAAAACAACAAAAACAACCCAGCCCATAATGGCACATCCATGCTGTGGGGTAATTATGTGCATCACCCTTTCTCTGATTAAATGCAGTTCAAGCTTCTGTTAAAAAGAAAGGAAGAAAAAAAATTCATAGGACAATTACAAACCACCCTAAAAGTCCTACACCTGTTTCTGGTTTATCAGCTGCTCCAACCACAATCCCTCAGAGCTTTGGGGCAAGCAGCTACCCCAAATATGCAACATCTCCATGCTTTTTTTAGGGTACTGGTATTGCAGCATTAAATCCACAGGTATTAGATGGGTTTCAAGGCCTCTGCAGCTTTGTGATCTCATTGTGCTTCTGGAAATGGGAGCAGCTGGTTCAGGCCTCCTTCAGGGTTCTGTATCCTCTGTACCTACAGACCTTGTGTGATAAGGGATGATGGGGTGGCAGTTTTGCTCTTCTCTGGACCTTGCTTTGTGCCCAGAAGGTTTTCTGCATTAGAGCTCCTTCCTGATGTGGATAAATCTGTATCACCTCCTTCCTCTACAGCAAACACAGAGGTCAGAAATTAAAGCTCTTGTTCAGTGGGTGGTGTGTGTGTTTGGTGTTTGAGTTAACAGCCTTGCATTTTTATATCCATATACTTGATACAATTATTACTCTGTCTGTAGTCTTTCAAGTTGCCACTAAACTGAGGAACAAGAGTTCAAATCTACCTTTACCTCTTAAATTAATTAGCAGGAGACTGTATAAGCACTAGAAATAATGTAATAAAGGAGGAGCTCCAGATGGCAGAAGGTAGAGTCAGGCATGCAGAACGTTCCCCATCCTAATTGCAATACCATGCACAGCCATACCTCCTGATGCTTTGGGGAATTTACAGATGAGCTGCACTGCAGTCTGCTGGGAGGCAGAATAGTCACAGGGCTTTATTGTCACAGGAAAAGCATAATGTCTATTGAAGAAAACTAATTGCTGACGGTTTTTGAGCTGGCTTCAGTGCAGGATACATTTGTTCTGCCCCGTGGATTCTTGTTTCAAAAAATAAAGTACACACATGCAAATGGGAGCATATTGCTCCAATCTCCATGGCATTTCTGTACAATTTCCCTCCAATGTCTCCAAGCTCCCTTTGTCTGTACAGGTGTTTAGTTGGCAGGGGGATTTTTCCAAAGATTCTCTTTCAGTGCAGCTCTGGTGAGGGACCCTGCATTGCACAGCCCAGGTCTTGAATAACAAACCATTGTGAGAGGCTTTAAATGATGTGCTTCTGCACATCCTCCTCTCTTTTCAAGAGGCAGCAAGAGAACAGAGTCATCCAGCTTCTCCTTGGGGATGTTCTGGGATGCTGCTCTCATCTGAGAGCAAAGAAAGAGCTGTAATTCAGGACTGTGACCCAGAAACACCTGCAAAAGAGAAGGGAATCCCCCAAACACCTGTGTTTCTGGTATCCCGTGGCCACTGTAGCTTGGTTTTGTTCACAGTATTTTTCTCCTCCTTTTGTCCTTCTCTTGCTGAGGAGAACCCAGCAGGCATGTCAATGTGACCTTCAAGACTTCAAATGCCCACTCCTGACAGACTAAAAACAAAGCCAAATTACAGCCTGGCTGCAGGGGGCTCACCTGTATGCTTAAAATGAGTGGGGTTTTTGCCACAGGCCAGGTTCCAGAATTAATTAAGGCACCCCCATGCAGAGATATGCAGAGCTGCTGATAACTCAGTATTAGCTATATATTCTTGGTAAGTCACTTTTCAGGTGTAGAAAAGTTTGTGCTGCCAGTTCAATGGCTTCTCCAGGAAGCAAAGGGATCTGTAGCTTCTGTGAGGTGTTTTTGGGCCTGTGCTTTAATTTTTTTCTCCTGTGAACCCTCGTTATTCATCCCCTGCCCAGTGAAAAGCCATTTATCAGTTTTTAATGCCTGTCTTGGAGCTGTGGAGAGCTCCTGCTGAGAGGAGGGCACCTCATGTGTCACAAGAACTGGAAGGTCATCAGTCTTGGAAGGGTTGTGCATGGGCATTGAGGTTGTATGAGAGAATTCAGCAGCCAGAAAAAGAGAAAAAGTGTTTGTAGTGATTAATTAGCTGTGCCCGCTGTTGGGCTTTGCTGATGAAATGTGCTCCTCTGATTTGATTGCCTTGGCTTGGGCACCCAAGGAAGTCGTGGTTGCTGCTGGGATACCTTTGTCACTGTGGAAAAAGACTGAATGCACAATTTATATCTGGAACAGAAGCAGTTGTGCATGGATTGATGGAAATGGAGCACAGGGAGTGCCTCCTGGGATCTGCAGTCATGCCTGGGGTCAGGAGAATAAATTTTGGCCCAACAGGGCTGTGAGAACATTCAAAGCTGGGAGACCAGACATGTGAGGTGCCCAGAGGTATCAGGGGTGTCTCCAGCTCAGTGAGTTAGAATCATAAAATGGTTTGGCTTCAAGGGACCTTTAAATGTCACCCCATCCAGCCCCCCTGCAATGAGCATCTTCAACTAGACCAGGTTCCTGTCTGACCTGACCTGGGACACTTCCAGGGATGGGGCATCTACCACCTCTCTGGGCAGCCTGTGCCCAGAGGTTCATGAACTAATCCTGACAGACTAACAGTTTATACCTTCTCCTCTCAGTAAAACAGGGCAAAAATTGCAACAACAAGAAGCTTGGACTTTGGAGAAATTATTTCTTTGCAATATTAATGTAGAGGCCGGATAATGTACCAGGGGAGCACTGCCAACACAAATTTGACAAAAGAATGAGTGTGGATTATGGGAATAAAACTGTTCAACCTCCTCTTGGCACCTGCTATAATCCATCAGACCTCTGGGAAATTCAAATGTGTAAGCAACTCCTGGAACAAACCAATCACCATTGCTTTCCTATTTTAAAATTTCATGTGCCTAGTCATGAGGGGAAAAAAACAAAAGATCTGAAAATGGTCACAAATTTATCTCCTGCCTTATTTAGGCAGCTCACGTCCGGGATTCAAGCGTTTCTGTGCTGAAAATTGATTTCTGGACAAAATGGGGATCAAAGAGGTAAAAATTGGAACTCAAACCATGTTTTCATCATCAGCCAGACTTCAGACAGCTGCATGGTGGGAAGGCTTAGCAGCAGGCTGAGCTGTGCCTTGATGATATGATAAACCTGGCTTTACAGTCAGTGATGGAGGATCAGAAATGCTCTGAGTGCCTGACACAAAGCCCTGATCAGAGAAAACTTGCTTGGAAGGTTGAGCTTTTGTTTAAAGGAATGTTTGTGGATTAACTTTGGAACGGGAAGGTTTTGTGCCATGCCTGGAGCTCTGTCAGTGGGCATAAACTTGATAGAAAGGAGCATGAAATTCAGGCTGTGCTCTCTGACTAACCAGAAATGCACAGTTTGTGCAGTTGGTGATTCAAGGGTCTTTTAATTTCCTTTTTTAAGTGAGATATTTGCTATTTTTTAAAAGGAGGATGCTTAGTTTTAGGGGGATGCTTTTTTAAAAGACTCATCTGAAAGCTGAAGCTGTCCAGAGAAGGGCAATGAAGCTGGGGAAGGGTCTAGAAAACTCATCTTGTGAGGGGCAGCCGAGGGTGTTTAGTCTCTATTAAATGACCCAGGATTTCCAGAAAGATTACAAATGAACCTTGTGAAAATTTCACAGTGTATTGCATGGAATCTATGACAGGGGATTTTCAAATAAGTTAATTTTATAACAGAAACCAGTGCCAACTATTTATATATATTTATGTACATTGACTGTGCTCCCACATTTCAATAGACATTTTCAATATCTAGGGACATGGTCCAGTAATAGGCAGAAAAATTCTTCTGCAATGATAATAATATTCAAAGTTCTCTTCCCGAAGCAAGAAGCTTCTTTTTTACTTTTTTTTTTTTTGTGGAAAAACAAAATGCTGATGGACTGAAGACTCCTAATCTCAGTTATTAAATAAATACCTTATTCAGCTGATCAGAACATTTATTGTAAGAATAGCAAGGTGCATTATTTTTTAATTCCAGGGTGTGTAGTTATTTAAGTATAGGGGTGAATGAAATCTGTGGGTGGTGAAAAGTAACCCCATACAGAAGGACTAGCAGGTGTGGTGTTACTTGTTTCTCTCTGACTCCTGTAAATCAAGAAGTCTAACTCAAATAAATCAGGTTCTGGTAAAAACACTCCCAAAATGACAGAACCTTTCCTCTCTAGTTCTTCCAGCTGAGGGAATGCTCCTCTCATCCTCTTTGTGAAAAACTAATCCTCAGCATCACGAATTCCTCTGCTCACTTCTATTTTGTCTGTATCCAGTTCCTGTTTTCTCAAATGACTGTATTAAAACAAAATGTTAATTGTGTGGAGGCTGACCTCTGATAAACTTGCATGCCTTTAATTCCCTCTATCTTGTTTATGAGCTCTTCCTTACAAAATGTCTGGGAAAAAAAAAAAAAAAAAATCTGGAGTCTTGGCAAATGCTCCAGAGATGAAAGGATGGGAGGGAGAAGCCTCTGGGTTACCAAGTGCTCTGCTGTGATTGCACAGCTCCAGAGGCTGCCCCTCTGAGAAGCTGGAAGCATTCAGAGCTCAGCTCGATGCCAACAGCAGGTTTTGGGAATTTCCCACAGCCTGAAGTGTCTGAGGGATCTGCCTCTTAAGCCAAGCCCTTAAAATCACTGTCAAGTAAACACAGCAGAGCGTCAGACTGTAGCTGCCTATCCTCAGACCTTGGATGTACTGAGCCAGCAGTGCCACCTCAGACTTACTGTATTGGTTTAGGGCAAATTAGGAGAGGAACCTCTGAGAGGAAATCCCCTAAGACAAACCTCCACCACCCCTCCCCGCCCCCAGCCCTGGGTTTGGGAAGGAAATTCTTTGGAGGAACAAGTGGAAAAAACCGATTTATTGACAAGAACTCTTCCCCCCCACAAGAGAAAAGGAAAAAAGCTCAAGTTACTGTGGGGGGAGGGCACAGAGCTTCTTCCACAGGCTCGGAGATCCTCCGCCTCCTCAGGTCAGGCCCAGAGCCGGTCCAAATCTTCGGGGGGGAAGGGAAAAGGAAGGGAAAAAAGAAAACCAGAAACAGTGAGAAAAAAACAGGCAGCAGAAAGCAAAAGTGGCTAAGGTGGCAGCAAGCAGCAGCAGCAGCAAGCAGTAGCAGCCGGCCAGCAAAAAAGCCAAAAGCCAAGCATTGGCTGTTAGACATAGCAACCCAGTCCGTGATATGGGATTAGCAGGCACCGTCAACCCAGGACACTTACCCTGCTGTCAGCAGAGTTTCCTGCTTGTCCCCTCAGCCTTTTTGCTTTTATGCCCCTCAGATTCTGCTCCTGCCTCTGGGCCTTGCCCTCCACACAGCGGGGATGGCTTGTGAGAGAAAGCTGACTCCTCTGGAGAACTGAGTGAGCAAACACAGGGCTGGTGCAAAGCTTTAATGCTGTCAGGAGGGAGCCCCTGAGGCCACAAAGTGACCTCTACTGCTCAGTGCTCTTGCCTTCACTCTTTATGCACTTAAAACAATATCATCTTGGGGGAAAAGATGTGCTGCTGGGATACTCAGTGAAGCTATGTGAGAACAAGCACAACACCAGCAGCCACAACTGGGATTGCTGAGCCCTTCTGGTGCTTTTTTGGGATTCTTGCAGTTTATTCCTTGCCCTATTACCTTGAAAGTATTTTAACATAATGTGTGAAATTTATCTGTCGGTGACTTGTCTTGTTCAAAACACACAGGATTGTTGTATGAATTGTCTGTTGAGTGAAGCTGACAGGTTATAATGTGTCTGCTTACAGCTTCAAAAATGGGAGTGTGTTGCTAGAAACTGAGGATAAATTCCATTGGGGTTAAAAGAGGTATTTCTGCCTTTGTGGAGAGGTTAATTTCTCTGCTGTCTCCTTGGTCAAATTAGAGCTGGCAAAGATATGAGGAGGCTCATGGGGGGAGAAAAACAGCTCCTGTAAGAAATACTGTCCATTCTTTTAAAGAGAAGCTCTTAAAGGGATTTTCAGTTTAAAAGTAATCTAACTTGGTATGGTAAAAGTGGTGCAAACTAAAGACTCAATCATCTGCTGAAACAACACAAGCCACCACTTGTTCTCAGGGTTTGTTTTTTTTTTTTTTTTGCTGTGGTTGTGTACAAATGGATGTAAATAACCAAATAACTGGGTGGGAAGCATAATTGCCACACTTGGGTGCTGAGTTGTCAGGGAGGCATTTCAGCTCCCACTGTGGCACTCAGGGAGCCTAATGAGAGGAGCAGACTGAGTCAGTTATGTGTTTTCTTGGGGAATTTCCAGCAAAACCTTTGGCTGCTCTGTCCCTGAGTAGTTTATCAGTGTCTTTTTGCATTGTGTTGATCCAGCCAGATGGTTCCCAGACTCAGCTCTTGTCTCTTCTTAGGTGCTGCACCCAGCATCTTATGGAGGAAGAGTAGAAACGGTTTCCTCACCTGGGGAATCCTTGTAAATAGAGCAAATTTAGGAGATAAAGATAATTTGTGCCTTCAAACAGTCTGCT